>JAPDNY010000010.1:74679670-75283004 GCA_029375565.1 Gekko gecko
TGGGGCCTCTAAGCCGCGATGCAGGTGCAGGGCGCTGGACATGCCACACTCCTTCGCAAGAGAGCACTGGGGGCAGGGGGAGTTACTCCGTGTGTTTCTGGCACCCCTGGGGAGCGAGGGGAAGGGGCGGGGGCACCACGCGGATACTGGGGGGGGGGGGTTGGTCCAGTGTTCTCCAGCCTTCTGTGGGAAGCAGCCTCGTAACGGAGTCTGTGTCAGCTACGCTGCCATAGTGAGGGAAGGGAAGGAAGTGCCCAAGCGGGACATGAGGGAGTCTGCTGGGTGAAAATCTTCCTGTGCAGGAATGTTAGCTTTCTCTTCATTCGCTGGCCCTTACCTGGTTTCTTGACCTTGATGCTTTGCACTCTCGCCTTTCCTGGGAGCCTCTAGTCGTTTCTTTGCGTACGTAAGGCTAGCACCTCTGATCGGCCCCACTCCATCAGAAGACCCCGCTTTGAGTGCAGTATAACTTTCCCCCTCCTGCCTGGTGGGTTAGCTTTTGCACAGGATGTATGTACAGGCGGCCTGCTACTACTGAACTCGATAAACTCGATCCTTCCGAGGAACGTTGTTGAGCCTGAGTGCTGTGGGACGGTGACAGTCTTGCTGTTCCTGACAAAGCGCTCCCCTCTGTTACGGCAGGAGACAGGCCATCCTGCGGCTGGGAGAGACCAACGCCATGCTGAGGAACAGAATACCAGAGCGTAAGTGCCCAGGCCCACGTGCTCCTCTAAGCCCTGCAGGCCCCACTGAATAGCTTGAGGCGGGACAGGGCAACATCTCAGCACTCACCTTAGGTGTGTGTAAGTACCACGCTGTGCCACTGTGGCCAGCGTGGTTGATACTGGAGCCACCGTGTGCTACTGATCAGCTGGGGGGATTGCCCTGCTCCTCCTGGGCCATCCTGCCCCGCCTCTCTTCCACCCTCTGCAATGTTAACGTTTCATGGGTTAGATTCAGGTCAGTCTGAAGCAACAGAACAAAGTTGGAGTCCGGGGCCACCTTTTAGACCCACAAAGCTTAATTCTGGACATAAGCTTTTGGGTGCAGAATACTCGAGGTATAAGCTTTCGTGTGCACAATACCCCAGAACTAAACTTTGTTGGTCTTAAAGGTAGCCCTGGAAATGTGGAGTCTGGTAGGAACATAGAGGCACACCAAGGCTGCCAGCCTCCAGGTGGCTTATATCAATATATAAACACTCCATGAATAAATTACAAACAAAAGTAGAAAGATTGTATTGTACAAATCCACTCAAACAGTACAATTTCTTATCAAGTTCAACAAACACCTTTATATATATTCTTAAAGAGCTAGGATCAAAAAGTACTTAATACAAAGGAAAAACTCTGACCAATCCTCTGTATAAACAGTTTCAGGAGAAAAAAAGTTCCACATCTGTAGGAGTAGCTACTATGCATGGCTGGCTTCACTGCCGTGTTCGCGTTCCACTTCTTCAGGTAGCTGGTACTCCTGGCTGTGAAATAAAAAGCAAACTTAACAAATCTCCTTAAACCAGTTTTCCAAATCCATTCGCCCTACTGACATGTTTTCTTTCTGCCAAACAGACTTCTACAATAATAGAAACAATCCTGAAAGCAGGAAAGCTAAGGTTCCATGTTGCGTGGTGGCTAGAATTTTAGACAAGGATAAAGGAAACCCATGTTCAGATCCCCACTCTATCATGGGAGATTGCTGGGTGACCTTGGACCTTAGGGTTGCCAGACTGCCCGGTGCGAGCAGGGGTCTCCGGCTTTCGGGTGCTCCTCTTCCCCCCAGATCACCCCCTTACTGGCAGGAACCTGGAAATCATTGTGACATGCTTACGAAAACTAAAAGGGATGTAGGCACGTTGGGGGCAACACTCTGGTTTGGGGGGAAACTCTATGGTTTGAAGTGAATTCTACCATAGAATTTTGCCCCAAAACCAGAGCACCGCCCCACCGAAGTCCCTGCTGTGCTTACATCACTTCCTGTTTATGTATGCATGTTGTGATGCTTCTCCCAACGCCTGGAAAGTCCCTCCCCTGCCAGTACGACAATTGGACCTTGCAACCCTAGGCCAGGTACATTCTCTCAGACCACTCTACCTCATAGGATTGTTGTAAGGACAAAATAAGTGGAGAGGAGAGCAATGTGAACTGCTCGGAGTCCCTGCTGGGGAGACAGGTAGGGCACAACTGGAGTAAATAAATAAATAATAAACACAGCTGAAGACTGCTTGTTCCTGAGTGTGCTTGCACCTGGAAGTCAAGGTGACCTCTGGTGAGTGACCCCTACGGGGGGGCCTGGAGGATATTCAGAGAGGTGGCTGAATAAAGACTGCCCCTATCTCCAGTGTTCCTTCTAAGCTGAGTTAGTGTGAGCTAGCACACAGTTTTTTTAGCCTCCGGCTCACACATTTTTTTTTGTCTCAGCTCAGGAAAGAGGGCCCCAGAGCACACTAATTTATGCAGTAGCCAAATCGCTTGCTAACAACTTTAATGCCGGTAGCTGACAAAGTAGAATTTTTGCTCACGAGACTCCACAGTTTAGAGGGAGCATTGCAGGTACGGGGTGGGCAGAAGCCAGGTATGCAGTGTTCCCTCTAAGCTGAGTTAGCGTGAGTTAGCTCATGGTTTGTTAGCCCCTGGCTCAGACATTTTCGTCTTAGCTCAGGAAGGGTGGCTCCCAAGCAAACTAATTTATGTAGTAGCCAAATTGCTCGCTCACAACTTTAATGCCAGGAGCTCACAAAGTAGAATTTTTGCTCACAAGACTCCACAGCTTAGAGGGGAACATTGCCCACCTCCCACCTCTGGTATTCCAAGGAGGTCTCCCTTCCAAGTACTTGCCAGAGTCAACCCTGTTTAGCCTCTGAGATCTGATGAGATGGGGCTTCATTGAGCAATTCAGATCAGGGCACTGACCCCTTTTTAAACTCAGGTCATGAGTATAAAGTCGGCAGTTGACTAGTCATGGTGTGTGTGTATGTGTGTGTGTGTTTGTTGTGGTCACTTGAAAAGCCGGTGACCTTGCTTGTTCATGCCGGAGATTGTTTAGAAACAGGAACGAAGGAGGAAACATAAAAACCTAACGGACTGACCGCTGTCTGACCGAGGGGCCTGCAGTGGAGACCTGAGGGTTTTCGTATGGCCAACTGGACTCTTCGGTAACCTTGTTTTTGCTCTCTGTCGTGTCCTTCCAATGCAGACTTCTACTTCCCCTACATCTTCCCACGCTATCTCCTGAAGGGTTTTGTGCCTTTTGTGAAGCTTCCTTTGCCGAAAATCAACCTGAGCCCATTCCCGTCGGAGTCTGAGAGGCCGGCTTCCCCGGTGACGTTCACTGCCAAGCAGCAGCTGGTGCAGAAGTATTTCATCCCAAAGTTTTCCTACGCCGACAGCTATCCTTGAAGGGAGGGTGCTCGTGCAGGGCTCTGGAGTGGAGCGGCCGGCCTCCCGAGGAGAAGAGAGGGGGTCTTCCCTATTCGGACGGGGAGGCTGCCGCTCCCCGTCAGGTGGGTGGTAAGGAAGCGCCTGAAGGCTGCCGTGGAGGCAAGGGGGGGCGGGAACCAGCGGTTTGCCATCCGTGCATCCAGACAGATGTAAAAGTCAAAATGAGGGCAAGGCCCAAATAAAAGCAAATCAGTACCAAATGCAGCAGCAGGACTGTTTTGTGTGTGTGTATTGGGTACTGTTGTTTCCTGCCCCCTGCCCTTTATCAAATTGGGAAGAGGCAGAGCTTTTTTGTAGAAAAAGCCCAGCATAACAGGCCACACCCAACAGCAGAAACCCCTTAGCATATTAGGCCACGCCCCGACAGCACAGCTCCTTAGCATATTAGGCCACACTTCATGCCTTCCCTTGGCTTGCCTGGGTGCCCCACGGCTGCGGGGACCCCGGGCAAGCTGGCCCTTGGAGTCACCGGGGTGGGGGAGTCACTCTCCAGGCCTTCCCTCTGTAGCCAGGCACGCAGAGGTTTTGGCTGTAGTGGGCGTGGCCGACTCTGAAGCCAGCCAGAACTCCGTTCCTGTGCGTTCCTGCCCCCAAATAGCCCTGGGAAGAGGCAGCACCCGACTCCCAGGCAGGGCTGGGATGGAAGAACACAAGGAGGCCCCTATGAGCTGAGCCCCCAAAAGGAAAGATTTGTGCAGGGGTCCCCAACACGGTGTCCGAGACTGCCATGGTGTCTGCCAGCACCTTTTCCAGCTCCCACCAAGTGTTTTCAGAAGGCGGATGGGGCCAGGATGGGGACCTTGCCCAGCCGGGCTTCTGAAGATCTGATCGGCTGTGCAGATGACAATGGCATTTGTCTCAGTGGCAGTGGCCACCGCAGTGTTGGCTGTGTCCTTTCTCACCTCTCCTCTTCAGTGTATTTTTAATCGCCTCTCTTCTCCCCTGCACTTTGGAAGTGTTATAACATTGTAAGGTTACAGCAAACTATTTTACTCATGTATTTACTTCACCCTCCTCCTTTCTCGCTGAACCTGAAGAAAGAAGTCCTTTTCTCCCTTTCTCACAATACAAGAACTCCTTGTGGGCACTCCATGAAATTGCTGAGCAGTCGGGTTAGAACGGAGAAAAGGAAGTCCTTCTTCACCCAAAGAGTGATTAACACATGGAATTCACTGCCACAGGAGGTGGTGGCAGCTACAAGCATGGACAGTTTCAAGAGGGAATTAGATAAACATCTGGAGCAGAAGTCCATCAGTGGCTATTAGCCACAGGGTATAGATGGGAATTCTCAGTCTGGGGCAGGTGATGCACTCTATCCTTGGTGCTGGAGGGGGCAGCAGTGGGAGGGGGCTTCCAGTGTCCTGGCCCCACTGCTGGACCTTCTGATGGCACCTGGTATATTTTGGCTGCTGTGTGACAGAATGTTGGACTAGATGGGCCATTGGCCTGATTCAACATTGGCTTCTCTTATGTTCTCTTATGTTCTAACCTCACGGCAGACTACAAAACGTTTTAAACAGTCGCTCCTCTGCAGCCTTCAATACACTGGATCGTGCTGTCTTGTGGAGGTTCTTGGAGGAGGCTGAAGTAGGTATCAGAGGAGGCATGGTGAAGGGGTTCAAATCATTCCTCAAGGATCAGACTAAAAGGGTCGCTGTGGGAGACCAGTTAGTCGTAAGAACATAAGAACATAAGAACATAAGAGAAGCCAATGCTGAATCAGGCCAACGGCCCATCCAGTCCAACACTCTGTCACACAGTGGCCAAAAATACCAGGTGCCACCAGGAGGTCCAGCAGTGGGGCCAGGACACCAGAAGCCCTCCCACTGTTGCTGCCCCCGCCCAGCACCAAGGATAGAGTGCATCACCTGCCCCAGACTGAGAGCTCCCATCTGTACCCTGTGGCTAATAGCCACTGATGGACTTCTGCTCCATATGTTTATCTAATTCCCTCTTGAAACTGTCCATGCTTGTAGCTGCCACCTCCTCCTGTGGCAGTGAATTCCATGTGTTCATCACTCTTTGGGTGAAGAAGGACTTCCTTTTCTCCGTTCTAACCCAACCGCTCAGCAATTTCATGGAGTGCCCACGAGTTTTTGTATTGTGAGAAAGGGAGAAAAGGACTTCTTTCTTGACCTGCTCTATCCCAGGCATAATCTTATAAATCTTGATCATGTCACCTCTCAGCCGTCATTTCTCCAAGCTAAAGAGCTCCAAGTGCCTCAACCTTTCTTCATAGGGAAAATTCTCCAACCCTTTTATCATTCTAGTTGCCCTTCTCTGCACTTTTTCCAATGCTATAATATCCTTTTTGAGGTGTGGCGACCAGAACTGTACACAGTACTCCAAATGAGGTCGCACCAATGACTTATACAGGGGCATGATGATACTGGCTGATTTGTTTTCAAGCATTCCGCATGGAATATCTATCCTGCTGAGTTCCACAGGGTGTGGTTCCCTCCCCCGTGCTTTTCAGTCCCTTATGACAAATCTTTTGTAGCTTTGGGGCTGGTTGTTATTAATATGCGGCTGATCCCCAGATTAAGCGGCCTCCTTGGTTTCCTGAGGACGGCTTAGACGGCTACAGAGACGGTGGCGGCGCGCCCGCGACTGAAGCAACAAGAGCATCTTACAGGATGTTTGTGAGATCCCACCAGATGGCAATCACAGCTGCGAAGAGACAGTTCTATGCGGCTGCGGTTGCATCTTCTACCTCACGCCCAGCACAATTGTTTAGAACTATTCGGTTGTTAAGAGAGCTGCCCCAGGGCAGACCAAATGCTAGGGAACTGGATATGGGGTGTGAGGCTTTTGCGAGCTATTTTGCAGATACGTCTTGCTGCTCCGCCGCGATCTTCTTGCCACAGTTGATTAAAAGCCCGGCCCCACAAATAGCCATGCCCAAGATCTTATTTTTGCATGTTTCTCAAAGGCTCCTCATGGGAATGCTTTTGAAAGATTCGCCGTGACCTCGGTGGTCTACAGCAGGACTCAGCCAGCAGAAAGGGGACAGTTCCAATGGGAACATTGGTGGGAGAGTCAAACCTGCCAATATGAACAGGGGCGTCCGTCCCCCCCGTTACTGTATGTAGTTGGCCGCCGGCCGTTGCTGTTTGTCTTTGTTGTGTGAAGTACGAATAAACGCGTCTTCTCTCATGTCGTCGTCCGAGTCATGAGGCACGGAACCCGGTACTTTACAAGATGTACTGATGGTGCCCCTCTTGAGTGCCCTTCCAAGCTTTCTTGCCCTGTGGAAGGGAACTCAGAGGGCACTTAGATGTCTTCTGGAGGCAGTTAAATGCCCTCTGAACTGTTCCCCCCACCCCCAGGAACTGATGCGCTCGTTGCCTTGTCCCTTGAAAGGAAGAGCTCGAAATAGGCTCCCCCTTTGAAGACAGGCATTCAGGCGGATTTAACTGTAATTTAACTGCTCCCTTAAAAATTTAAATGCCTCCTGAACAAAAAAATCCTGGCTAGTGGCCTGTTTGGTGTAGAGGTTAAGTGCGCGAACTCTAATCTGGGAGAACCGGGTTTGATTCCCCACCCCTCCACTCGCACCTGCTGGGTGACCTTGGGCAAGCCACAGTTCTGTCAGAGCTGTTCTTGAAAAAGGGCAGTTCTCAGTCAGAGCTCTCTCAGCCTCACAATACCTCACAGGGCGTCTGTTGTGGGGAGGGGAAGGGAAAGGAGTTTGTCAGCCACTCTGAGACTCCCTTGGGTAGTGAAGGGCGGGGTATAAATCCAATCTCCTCCTCCTTTCCTCCTGGACTCCTGGAGAGGAACTGGAATTCCCCAGCCCCCCAGGTTGGTAACATCCTTGTGGGGGGGGCAGAGCAGGGAGGCATTCGTGTGACCTTTTATCCCGCCCGGTATTTCTGTGCGTGGCCACCTTTCGGACATCGTGCCTCAGACTAGCAGCCAATGCTCCCTCTGAGCTGTGGAGTCTTGTGAGCAAAAATTCTACTTTGTGGGCTACTGGTATTAAAGTTGTGAGTGAAAGATTTGGCTATTGCATAAATTACTTTGCTCTGGAGACATCCTTCCTGAGCTGAGACAAAAATGTGTGAGCCAGAGGCTAAAAAACTGTGAGCTAGCTCACGCTAACGCAGTTTAGAGGGAACACTGCCAGCAACCCATGGCAGTGTGCCCTTTCTCCCTCCCCCACCTGGGAGGCACCTGGCCCTTTCCCTCTCACAGCCCCACCTGAGGGCTAGGGCTGCCAGCCTCCAGGTGGGGCCTGGAGATCTCCAGCTGACAGACAGCAGCTCCCCTGGAGAAAATGGCTGCTTTGGAGGGTGGACTCCAGGGCATTGTACTGTTGTCAGCCTGGATGAATCACAAGCCAGAATTAAGATTGCTGGGGAAAAGATCAACAACCTCAGATATGTAGATGATACCACTCTAATGGCAGAAAGTGAAGAGGACCTAAAGAGCCTCTTGCTCAGAATGAAAGAGGAGAGCGCAAAAGTTGGCTCGAAACTCAACATCAAGAAAATGAAGATCATGGCATCTGGCCCCATCACTCCTTGGCAAATAGAAGGGGAAGTCGTGGAAACAGTAGCAGACTTCGTGTTCCTGGGATCCAAGATCATTGCAGACGGTGACTGCAGCCATGAAATTAAAAGACGCCTGCTCCTGGGGAGGAAAGCGACAGCAAACCTAGACAGCGTAATAAAAAGTAGAGACATCACCCTGCCAACAGAAGTCCACATAGTCAAAGCAATGGTATTCCCTGTAGTAATGTATGGCTGCAAGAGTTGGACTATAAGGAAGGCTGAGCACTGAAGAACAAATGCTTTCGAATTATGGTGCTGGAGAAGACTCTTGAGAGTCCCCTGGACTGCAAGGAGATCAAATCAGTCAACCCTGACTGTTCCCTGGAAGGCCAGAGACTGAAGCTGAAGCTCAAATACTTTGGCCATCATCAAATGAGAAGGGAGCACTCGCTGGAAAAGACCCTGATGATGCTGGGAAAGATTGAAGGTCAAAGAAGAAGAAACAGATATACCTTTTGCACCAGAACTGCTTTTACTGAAGATAGAAAGATCTAAAAACCCAGATGTTTATATGATTTTACGTGTTGTAACTACTTCTAGAATTCTGTATGCTAAATAAAAGAAGAAACACCTTCAAAAGAAGAAATAATCCATAAGCTTTTCGAAACGGCTGAGATGGACGAAGTTACTCTGCTCTTACAAGGCAAGAGAGAAGATACCTTTGAAAAAACATGGTCAAGACTTTATAAATGGACTGAGCGGTACCTTAAGTGACAGCTGTTATAACCATTAAAAAGTATATATAGAAATAGTAATAGAAACACAAGCTTTAATTATTACATATGCATATATAAAGCACAGGTGAAAAAAACGGCTGATGTATAAAAAAGAAAAGCTTAAACAATAATGGAATGTACTCCTGATTATTGTTTGTGTGTTTTGTATGATTTGTTTTTGTGTGTGTGTGTTGATGACTATGGAGAAGACCCTGATGATGCTGGGAAAGACTGAAGGTCAAAGAAGAAGGGGGCAGCAAAGGATGAGATGGTTGGACAGTGTCACCCATGCCACGAACATGAAATTGAGCAAACTCTGGAGGATGGCAGGAGGGCCTGGCCTGATGTGGCCCACCAGGTTGCGAAGACTCGGACTCGACTGTGCGACTGAACAACAACCACCACCACCACCACCACCATGCTGGAGTCCATTGTCTTGGAGACATGGTGTCTCTGTAAGTAACAAAAGTACAGAAACATTAATATCCACCTTATTGATGTTAGCAAAAATAACAATTGCACAAAAATGGAAGCACAAAAATGCCCCTACATTAACAGAATGGGATTGCTTCTTCTATGGGCGTACTTCATATAACTCCTCGGCTCTGCTGTCAGAAAAATATCAAAAGTGATTGCAGGCAGTTATGGTTTCCTATGATCAATTACCTAGAAAATAGTGAAACCATTCCAAACAACCTGGTCTATAGAAATTTACTGTTCTTTTGATTGCCTTGTACTCTTTGATTATATTATAATCCAAAATAGCCTTATAGGTAGCATAATTTCCTGTTTGCACACTGCTGGGACTCTTTACTTTTAGTTATCTGATGAAATGGCTAATGCAAAGCTTTGATCTTCTCTTCTGTATCCTCATCCAACCTTATCTAGCGTTGTGAAACAGCAGGGTGGACAAAAACGGTGGAAGTTAACGGCTGACTCACCTCCTGCAAGGCTTTGGCTCCCTCATTGTTGTAACTCTAATGACTGTTAAACAATGTTGAAACAGTGTTGGAAAAATTTAATAAGATACATTTTTAAACAAAACAAAACAATACAGCAACCATGCCGAGGCCCCTCCCCTCCCCAAGCCCCGCCCTCTCTGGCCCCTCCCCCCGCTTCCTCGCGCGCAAAAAAGAGAGAGAGAGAGAGAGAAGAAAAGACTCCGCGCAGGCGCAGAGGCGCGCTTTCGCTTTCGCTTCCCAGCCGGGCCGCCTCTCCAAAGGCGCTTGGCCCCGCCCATTCCTGGCGCCGGAGAGGGGGGCGTGGCCTCCGTTGCGCGAGACCACTAAAGTGGCGCCGCCCCGGCCGCACAGCGCGGGACTCCGGAGGGAGGCTGGAGGTGGGTGACGGGAGCGGCAAGCCCCCCGGAGTCACACGTGCGCGGGCACACGCGTGTCTCCCGGTCCAGACGTGGCGAGCCAGCCTTTCTCCCCTCGTTGGGCTGCGCCGCCCTCTCCAGGGTGGAGCCCCCCCCGCTCCCGGCCAAAGAGGTTCCCTACCCGGGTCGAGGCGTCGTGTGAACGCGGGGCGAGGGGCTCCGGCGGGGCAGGGGCTGCTGCAGTGCTTGCGAGGAGGGGCGGGCTGGCTGGCTGGCTCCGCGGGGGCGCCCCCAGGCCGCGGGAGGCAGCCGTCCAGCCGGGCAGGAGGAGGGCTTCTGGACGGGCCGGAGGGACCCGCTCGTCCTGGCCGCCTTCCCCGGCCCGGCCCGCCCCGGGCGGCTCCTCTCCTCCCGCCCTGCCACGTCCTAGCCCGGGGCCAGCTGGCTGCCTTGCCTGCCGCGGGGCCCTCTTGCCGCTCCGCGGGGGCTGGCTGGACGGAGCCCGCCGCCCTCGGTCTCCTGGAGCGCCTCAGCCTGGCGGGAGGGTCCCGGCGAGGGGGGCTCCTCCCGCCCGGGGGGCTGCCGTTGCTGCTGCTGCTGCTGAGTCGCTTGGCGGGGGTGGGGGCAGCAGGCCGGGCCCGGTCCTCCCCGGAGCCCCGCCTGCAGAAGAGCCCCCGCCGGGCCGCCCGCCCCGTCTTGGCCACCCACCGCTCCGCCTTCGGCTCCCGGCCGCGGAGACCTGGCGCGGGTCTTTGCTGGCGCCGCCGCCGCCGCCGCCTCTCCGGCCCTCCCGTGGCCCAAGAGGCAGAGTCCGAGTCCGGCCCGCCGCTGGAGTCGAGGGGCGCATCGGCCGGGCCAAGGAGCAGGGCTGCAAACACTGGGGGGAAGCTGGACTCGTGACCGGCGGAACGCCAGAGAGGCCAGCCACATTTGGGGGCGGGGGGGGATTAGGGTGGAAAGGTGGCCCTCCGGAGCCCCGGCTGGTCTGGACCAGCACCAGAATTAGAAACCTTGCAAAAAGGAAAGGTATCAGGCGCCACGGGTCATGTGAACCCTGCAAAAATGGAATTACAGAAGTAGAAAGGCAAGGCCTGGAGAGCAAGCATCACCTTGGATGGACAGCAGAGGCGACGGCAGTCCTGTTTCCAGACCCAATCCTGGCATTTCTGGGAATTTAGGCAGATTCTGAGAGGGAGGGCGGGAAGGGAGGGGCCGGGGCTCCACTCTCATGGCCCTTTCTTACATGCCCAGGGTAATAGGAGAGCCAGTTTGATGTAGTGGTTAAGAGTGTGGACTCTAATCTGGGACAACCAGGTTTGATTCCCCCACTCCCCCCCATATGCAGCTGCTGGAGTGCCCTTGAGTCACTCACAAGTTCTCTCAGCTGTTCTCTCAAGAGCAGTTCTCAAAAGAGCTCTCAGCCCCGCCCACCTCCCAGGGTGCCTGTTGTGGGGAGGGGGAGGGAAAGGAGATTGTAACCCACTCCGAGACTCCTTCAGGGTATAAATCCAGTCTCTTCTTCTAATGCCAATCGCCACTTTGGGGTCTGGAAGGAGTTTTCCTCCAGGCCTGATGGGCCCAGGGATCTTGGAGGTTTTTATGCCTCCCCCTGGGCATAGAGCAGGGGGTCACTGGGGGGTGGTGGTATTTCTGGATTTCCTGAATTGTGCAGGGGGTTGGAGTAGATGACCCTGGAGGTTCTTTCCAACACTAAGATTCTATGAAGGCAGGTGGGCGAGGGGAGCTTGTGGGTAAAAAACCATCAGGTCTTGCCTGGTGAGAAGAGTATGGCTAGAGAGGCCTTTATTTGTAATGTCTACACTCCCCTTTCTCTGCAGCTAACGGAACAGCCAGAGCTGTGGGGGCAAGAAATGCCCAGAGTGTTAAAAGACCGTTGTCTGCCCAGGGCTTCAGAAGCCGTTTTGGAAGAATAAAGGGCTTCTTGCCAGTAGCGGGCAGGTTTGGAATTGGCCCTTGGCGGGAAAGTCGGGGGGGGGCAGATAAACTCCCGGGTTTTCCAGATGACTCACCCACCCTTGATGTTTTAATCTGGCTTCTGACTGGCAAACTGAGATGGAAAGTTGGTGGGGGTGACGCCTCCCCTTTGCTTCTGGTGAGGCCCGTCAGCCGCTCTCTCCCCAGGAGGGAATGCCATTTGGTTGGGCGCCCGCGGTGTGGAGTTGGTGCTTGGAGGCCTTTCGTTCAGTCGGGTTGGGTAGGTGCAGACGGTGAGTCCGTGACTTGGGTGCCGCGGGGGTGCATGTGTGTGTGGCAGTGTGATGATCGCCTGTGCCGGTCAGCACTAAGTTTGTCGGAAGCTTTGGGCTGGGTTTGCGGTCAAGAGGCGGCAGGTGCCCAACGGCACATCCCATTAAATAAGCCTCCAGAAGTGGCCATCTCTGTGTTAAGCAGCGCCTGGAAGCCCCAGCGCAGCCACTGCAGGAGGGCACGTCAAAGCTGAGTCCCGGCAAGACGGAGGTGGTGGTGGTTGGGAAGGCTGATCATGCCTTGGAGGGAACTGGCATTGCCCACCGTGGGTGGAGGGAGCCGTTCATCAGCAGACCCGTTTAAAACTGATTTCAACTGCCCCCAGAAGGTTGAAAGTGAAGGGGCCAGGCGCATCTCCCTGGGGAGGTTGTTTCAGAACTGTGGGGCTGCCCCTGAAAAGGCCCTTTGTTGTTTCCCCACCAAACAAGCTGCTTTGATCGATGAGACGGTCTGGACTGAGTGCCTCTCCCTGGGCTCTGAATTCCCGGGCAGGAGCAGAGTGGAGAAGAGAATCACGGGGCAGAAGGCGCCTTCTGCCTCTGGCATTTAGTGTAGGAAGGGTTGCTGGTCTGTGCTACGTAATTTCAAGACTGAGCTATTTTATTGAGCTTTGAGAGGTTGCCCTTGAAGATAATGCAGGGGCTGCCTGCAGCTAATTCAAAACACAGGATGGCGCGCTGACGGTGTGAGCTGATGTAGGCCTAATAAGCACCCCAGTTTTAAAACCTTTGCTTCCTTGTTTAACTCGAGGTCTTAACATTAAAACGAAGCCTTTTGTTGCTTAGGACCGTTTGTGCCTTGGGGAGGGGGAAATCACCTCTCCCCTAGGAGACCACACAGCCCCTCATTCCCAGCCGCATTGCTTGCAGAGAAAAACCTGAAGACTTCCCCCCCCCCCCAATGCTCACACATTCAGGCAGCAGCAGAGATCCCGTGTTTGCGGGTGGCACATCTGTTTCCAATTCCCAGGCCAAAACCTCTTGCATTGTGTTCCTGACTCCTTGCCACTGTCTGCCATCCCCCTTCTTTTGCAAAATGATCTGCAAAATCCATGCCAGGGGGTTGTAGCTTATGTGACTGGTGTAAAGCTTGTTTTGAGCACAGAAGAGACAAATAACAAATTGTTTCCTGTTAAAACAGGACCAAAAGACTCCCTTCCGTTGGCTAAAGACATAGGATGAAGAGAAGGGCTTGCTTTTCTACAGGCAGCCAAGTGTGCCCTAATTTTAGCATGAAACATCTGCAAGTTTAAGAACATAAGATAAGCCAATGTTGAATCAGGCCAATGGCCCATCTAGTCCAACACTCTGTGTCACACAGCGGCCAAAAATACCAGGGGCCATCAGGAGGTCCAGCAGTGGGGCCAGGACACTAGAAGCCCTCCCACTGCTGCCCCCTCCAGCACCAAGAACAGAGTGCATCACCTGCCCCAGACTGAGAGTTCCCATCTGTACCCTGTGGCTAATAGCCACTGGTGGACTTCTGCTCCATATGTTCAATTCCCTCTTGAAACTGTCCCTGCTTGTAGCTGCCACCACCTCCTGTGGCAGTGAGTTCCATGTGTTAATCACTCTTTGGGTGAAGAAGGACTTCCTTTTATCTGTTCTAACCTGACTGCTCAGCAATTTCATGGAGTGCCCACGAGTTCTTGTATTGTGAGAAAGGGAGAAAAGTACTTCTTTCTCAACCTGCTCAATCCCATTCATAATCTTATAAACCTCGATCATGTCACCCCTCAGCCGTCATTTCTCCAAGCTAAAGAGCCCCAAGTGTTTTAACCTTTCTTCATAGGGAAGGTGTTCTCTTCCCTTTACCAAAAGCATTGGGGGGGAGGGGGAAGAAAGCTCTACTCCAGTACAGAAGAGCGGGCCGTATTCAAGAAAAGCTGCAGAGGCAGGGGAAAAGGACCCAGAGAGGCAGCCTTGCCAGGAGTTCTTTATTTTCTTTCCCTTTTTCTTCTCTGATAATAATTCCCCAGAGAAAGAAACGTCACAAGCCCGTGGTCAGGTATCTGTGGCCTGCAGGTGGGCAGAGGTGCGTAGTGGTTGCAGTGTGAGACCACGACTAACAGGATCTGGGTTCCAGACCCGTCTTGGCCGTTAAGCTCACTTGGGTGAACTTGCACCAGACTAACCTACCTCATAGGACTGTTGTAAGCGTAACCTGGAGGAGGAGAGGGCATAAAGAGTCCTGCTGCATCAGACCAGTGGTCTGTCCAGTCCAGGGTCATCTCTGAAGTTGCCCCCTCCTAGCCGTGGCTTTCAGTGGTTGACTGCCTCTGAATATGGAGGTTCCCTTTACTAACCGGGGTCAATAACCACTGAGGAAGCACTCCCCAGGAATCTGTCAAATTCCCCTCTTGAAGCCATCCCTTCTTGTGGCCGTTAACGATCTCTGCTGGCAGGGAATCCCACAATTTAATTACTCATCAAGTAAAGAAGTCTGAGCTTAACTTGTCAACTTCATTGGGTGCCGCCCAAGTTCTGTGATTATGGGAGAGGCAGAAGCAGCTCCCTCTCTCCCCATCATCTCTGCCCCAGCCGTCCTTTTATAAAGCTCCCTCGTGTTCTCCCTTGGTTGCCTTTTTCCCTAAATTGAAATCCCCAAGTGCTTTAGCCTCTCCCAGCAGGGAAGATGCTCCGTTCACGTGAGTATTTCCATGGCAATAGACAGGTTGGTGCCTGAGGAATAAAACCCGCTTTGTTGCTGTAATGGTGGTTGGCCCTGGAGGGCTCCGGAAACAGGAGGGCAGGTGGCCAATGCTGCACCGCTTTTAGGTTTTTCCCAAAAAAGATTTTGCTGGGCTTTCAGAACAGAGCTAACTCTCTCTTTTTGTCTCTCTCCAGTGTCCTTCCTTGCAGGGTTGGGATATTATGTGTTGGTGTGGCTGCAGGTAAAGCACAGCAGCAATGCAGCTTCCACGTGAGAAGTTCCCTGCCCCACGCCCTCAAGCAGTGGCTGTCCTCCTCCCTCTGGACCACCAGGGCTTTGGCAATTTTTTTGGAAGAGAAGGCACTGGAGTGTTATGTCAATATAGTGTTGTCACTATGGGTGTAAATGGCTCTCTTAATTCCCACCTTTCATTGAAAACAAATGTAAATCTCTAGTCTTTTCTTTTGTGAAAATATGCCCTTTTCCTTATATCTCCACAAGGAGAAGGCTAGAGAATTACTTTTTAATTGAAAGCTGGGAATTCAGAGAACCTGTTATACTTACAGTTACAACACTCTATTGATATTTTCTATATATCTACCTCATAGGGTTGTTGTGTGGATAAAAAAGGAGGAGAGAATAATGTAAACTGCTTTAGTCCTCACTGTGGAGAAGAAGCACAGTTTTCGTCTGTAGAAGCTGCAGGGGAAAGGAGACAGAAAGCTGAAGACAGATGGGCAGATAAAGGCAGCTTGGCTGTTGGGTGGAAAGGATATAGGGATGCCAACTCCAGGTTGGGGAATTCCTGGATATTTAAGGGGTGGAGCCTGGGGATGGCAGGGATTGAGGCGGGGAGGGACTTCAGACAGATTTAATGCCATAGACTTCACCCTCCAAAGCAGTCATTTCCTCCGGGGGAACAAATGTTGCCAAGCTCCAGGTGAGGGCTGGAGATATCTGAGAATTACCACTGGTCTCCAGATGACAGAGATCAGCTCCTCCAGAGAAAATGGCTGCTTTGAAGGGTGGGCTCTTATGTGGCATTGTACCATGCTGTGGCCCCTCCCCAAACCCACCTCCCCCAGATCCACCCCCAAAGGCTTCAGGAATCTCCCAACATGGAGTTGGCAACCCTAAGAGGAACTGATCTCTGTATTTGGTCAATCCGTTGTGATTCCTGGAGAGTGGCTACTGCTGCTGCTGCTCTGGGTGGGTGGGGGAAGTAGGTGGGAGGCCGGGAGAGTGACGGGGGCAGAAAGAGTGGTGGGGTGGGGGCAGAAAGGAAGTGACAGGCATGGAGTGGGGAGAGAGAGAGTAAGAAAAGGGGTGCTGGGAAGGAGAAGGAGGGAGAGAAGGAGAGGGGGAGAAGCAGAGGTGTGGGTCCCCACTTATGATATTCTAGTGCAGATTTCTAAAACAATGAAAAGGCCTCCAAAAGGGGGAATGGCTGCCACGTGAGCTAGAAAACCCAAATTTCCCCACCCACAGAGGAGCTTTTGTGGCTTAATGGAGACCTTTCCCCCAAAAAAGCAGGTTTGAGAAAGGCCGGGGGAACCCTTGCCGGTGGCGGGGATCAGGGAGGGAAACTGCTTTCCAAAGCATTGAACCCGGGTTAGATGACCGACGGGGAAGATGTCCCCCCCTCAAAGGGTGTGGAGGGAGGGTGGAACGTGCTGTTCTCGCTGTTCTTTGCTGTCTGGCAGGTTCGGGCGTGAAGTCCTCTGGGGTTACCCCAGTGGACGAGGGGCATCTTCTGGGGAGTCCCGTCTCGTTGCCTTTCAGCTGGCTTTTGCCAAATGTGGTTGTGGTTGTGCTCTGTGGGCTAGTGGAAAATGGTGGGCGAACGCCTGAGCGGTTCACCGTTCCAAACTTCCTTTCCCCATTAAGTCGACCTTCCAGGTTAGCACTGCAAAGAGTCAGATCCACTAGCGGTACAATCAGGGGTCAACTGTTTGCCGTTCTCTGCTGTGTGAATTTATCCCCCACAAAACAGGCAAACCAGAATGAAGGATGCTAAAGGAAGGAGGTGCAGAAGTATAAATTCTGTATTGGTGGTGGGGGGCAGGGGGGTGGGGAGAACGGCTCTTAAGCAAGGCATTTTCCCAGCTGGGTGACAGACTCCACAGTGGTTTCATTTGCCAAGCAAATTACTTCAGGCCGTGGCCTCAAAAGAGTATTGTGCAATTAATCGATAAAGGAGCCAAAACCTTGAAGCGGGGGTTGGGGGGTGTCAAACCGGCCTTTGGAGCAATTGCAGGAGGCAAAGCCTTTCAAAAGGCTGAGGCTGATTTCCTACTACAGCTGCCTCGGTGTTGCACCGCCGTTTGCCCCGACACTATTGGTCAATTTCACACCCGAAGCCGCGGGGCTGCATTTTGACCTGCGGCTTCGCCTGATTTCCTCCACAGTTTGGTAATCCTGTTTTTTGAGGATTATGAAACTGCGGAGGAAATCGGGCGAAGCCGCGGGTCAAATGCAGCCCCACGGCTTCGGGTGTGAAATCGACCAATAGTATCGGGGCGAACGGCGGCGCAACACCGAGGCAGCTGTAGTGGGAAATCAGCCTGAGTCTCTAGTTTAAGCGCTCAGTACTTGAAAACTCCTGACTAGTAGTTTCCTCAGGGAAGTTGAATAACTGTTTTCATGGCCCAGGTCCACACGGTTGGGCTTTATTTTGCTCCTTCTGCACAGGACCCTGATTGTGGGTTTCCCTTGCCAGTTGTCTAAGAAGTGAACTGGAAATGGGATCTTACTTTTGGGCAGGGCTCATGACTGCCTGTTCCACATAACTTTCAGGTTGGTGGTCGAAGGTGTGGGCTTTCCAGGAGAGGCAAAAAAGGAACTGGAGAAACTTTCAGAAGATTTTCTAGTGGCATAAGTCCTTAGTGCACGGTCTGAGTTAGCAGATTTATTTTGACTTGCATTTAGTAAGCAGAAGAATTTAGGAGTTGGCTCATTCTGAAGAGCTTGAAGTGCTTTCGTTGCAGCATTGTGTCTAGCAGCTTGGCGCGTCTTCCCTTCCCCCAAAAACTCACAATCGCCCACAGTCAACTGGGCATAGAAAATCTTAGGCACTGGGCAATGATATCTCTGATTGTACGTGCCTCGAAAGTTATAATTTGCTCTTCTTTCTAACCTGCATTTCTCACAGAGGCGCAAAGTCCCCTTTGTTAATAATTTCGTGTCTCAAGAGCAGCAAACACTTGAATGTTGGATTAGGGGAAAAAATCATGTCTCTTCGAATTTTATATTCAAACAAATGCAAAGCTTTACGCAGAAATTATTTAGCTTTGAATAATTTTGGGGTGCCAGTTGTAGCACGGCCAAAGATTTGCACAATGGTTGAAGTGCTAATGGAGGGGGGGCGAGGGAGAGGAATGCAATTTCTGGCTGTTGCAACCCGTGCGTTCTTTCTGTTACTCTGCAGTCATTCCTGTCACATTTGAATCTGTGCTCTGAATTTGTTATTCAGCTGTGAGTCCTTTGACTGGAGTTGCCTTCTTCTGGGCTGGAGCAGACTGAAGCGCTGCTCTTCTCGGTTTCCCATCATGGCAGTTCTCTCCATCAACCGGTCTCGACTCTGGTTACTTGCTGTACTTTCTCCCGCCGTTTCTGCAGCTCGTTTGCTTTTTCTCGTGTTTCTCCCACTCGAGGATTTCTTGGTACTTCTCCCACTCTCCTCCTTAGCTCCTCTTTTCCGCCTTGAACCTCTGTAATTAAATATTTGTGCAGAGTGTTTTTATCCATTCTGTTTTCCCCTCCTGGGCTTTATCGGCCACCTCTCGCACACCTGTGTCCAGTTCCTTCTGTTGGCAGAGTAATTAACACAGCAATGGTGCACAACCTGATGAAAGAGTAGATTGAGGTTTATTTAGGAATTAACGTACTGGATAGGAAAGAGGAGAGACAGAAATAGGTTCCTGGCTACATCTCTACCTGAGAGAGAGAGAGGGTAAGACTTGAGCATGGGGCTTCCGAGAAGAAGGGGGGAATTGCCCTGAGAGAGACAGACAAGGAATTAACAGGAGAGAGAAGGTGCTGACCTCCCCGTCTTCTCTAACTGACTTCTTGCTACCCACTGCAGGGTCGTCTTCTCTGCTTCTTTGAACACCAGACCAGAGATCGACCTTTTTTGCACTGATATTTTGCCCTGCATTCAGAGCATAAGAACATAAGAGAAGCCAATGTTGAATCAGGCCAATGGCCCATCCAGTCCAACACTCTGTCACACAGTGGCCAAAATATACCAGGTGCCATCCGGAGGTCCAGCAGTGGGGCCAGGAGGACACTAGAAGCCCTCCCACTGCTGCCCCCTCCAGCACCAAGAATAGAGTGCATCACCTGCCCCAGAGCACTTTGAGGGTTTGCATTCTGCATCACTCTCCGCCTTCACACCGCATTTGCTCTGCACTTAAATTTCTTCCCTGCATGTGTTTGTCATGCTTCCGTCCCCAGAGCAGTTCCATCGCAGCATATTGCTCTGCGTTTTTTGAGACCTGCACCGGTTTCAGCACGCACACACATTTATTTATTTATTTATGCGATTTCTACCCCACCCTCCCTGCGAATGGGCTCAGGGCAGCTTACAGCAAGGGCATCAGTTGCCAATAAAACAATATACAACAATACAATACAAGATAAAAATATAAAACCATAAGGTGCTAGTTGATGATATAATTCATTGCTTACAGTGGCGCTTTCAGATGTCTAGATAGCTGCTAAATTCCAGCTCTCTATCGTCCCGCGTCACTCCATGGAAATGAGCCAGATGTTAAGAAACTGAGGGCCGGGCTCTTTGATGGTAATAATGGGGAGCAGCTCCTAATTAAAAGCCTGGCGGAAGAGCTCCGTCTTGCAGGCCCTGCGGAAGCCTTCACCGTTTTCTGCCAGCCGTGTATTGAGGGCCCCCCCCCAACTAACTGTTTCATGCTTGACCTCAGCGGCTGAACGTTTGGTAGGATACCTCTGAACGGCCCTCATGGGGTGGGTGGGGGAACAGAAGGGGCGGCTTTGGCCTCTGTGCCTCGGCTTCCAGCGCTTGAGGGCAGCCGCTGTGCTATCAAGTCTTTCTCAGAGAGTTTATCTGACCTGGATCCAGTAAGACTTCTTCTGTGATTGAGCCAATGAGAAAAATTCTCAGAACTGAATAGTGCTGGCCGCTTGATTCAATACAAATCGTGATAATTTGTCACAAGTCCAGTGAAAGCACAATAGTGCATACAATAAACCGGCTTCCCCGAAGTGGTGCCCGCCGACGCCTTTCCTGGCTCCTCCCAAGTGTTTTCAGAAAGGGGGTGGAGTCAGGTGGGGCCGTCACGCAGCACAGCTTCCGATAGGCTGTTGGAGATCTGATCCATATAACGCTATTTTCGCAGCTGCTGCCACCAGCGCTGGTTTTATTCTCTCTCTCATTCCCCTGGCCCCTTCCCCCTCTTCTCCCCTCCTCCTGGACTTCCCCGCGATGCGTGGCTGGCTCCTCCTCCCACGGCAGCCATTTTGTGGTTGCTCCAACCACCGTGTGTCGGAACTCCAGAGGTGCCCACAGGCTCCGAAAGATTGCAATAAACATTAATAAATATTGAAACTGCCACGTTTGCCAACGTCTGTGTTCTTAGTGGCAGGCGTTCTCTGTTCACAAATCTGTGGAAATGAAAAATCTCCTGCAGAAAAACAAAAGCTCTAGAAAATTTCCCACCCCGCATCTTTGAGGGCAGGTAGAGTTCGGAGCTCTCGCTGAAGAGATGCTAGGAAGAAGTAGTTGAGGAGCAGAGGAGGGGAGCCGAGGGAGGGCTGCATCTTCTTTCGAAGGGCTCGACTGAGGTTCTCCTGACCCGATTTGCGGGAACGGTGGTTCTCAAGCGCAGCAGCAGGGCCGGGTTCTATTCACGAGTGTGGCGTGGGAGGGGAAGCTTGTGCCACATTTTGCAGCCCTTGCGTGTGGAATCCCAGAGCAGGGCAGACAGGCCCCTCCTCCCACTGGCTGTTTCTGCTTGGGGAAAGTGCTTGGGAGGGAAGGCTGAAGCTCCCAGGCCTAGAGGGACCACTGGCTGGGTCCGGCGGGGCCATTCTGCAGAGGGCGTGCTTCCCGTTTCTCTCCTGCTTCTCTGTTTTGCTGAGTCAAAAGGGGGTAGTCGTTGCTGACGGCACGAGAGAGAGACCTGCTCTGTTTGCTTTCTATCCAGGTTGGTCCTTCTCCATACTGGGTGTCAGACAAGCTTCAGCCTTCTGGAATGGCAGCGCCTTGCCAACCCTGCGGTACGGGCCTTCGCCGGTGTCACCTGCGCCGGATCGGCAGCCGAGCTTCCCTCTCTGATGTTGCTGACGTTATCCAGTAAGTAACAGCCTGGCCTCTGGCTGGCCACTGTGAGACACGGGGTGCCGGAGCGGAGGGTCTGGGCGGGGCCTTGCTTGTGTTTTGCCGTACTGAGTCCACATCTGGCCTTGGGCAACTGCCTCTGGGTGGCTGCACTGCAGGGGGGTTTGCTGTGCTGGGCCACGTTGTCTGTTTCCTCGCCTGTCCTGTGTTGGCTTTTCGGTCTGGCAGTGCCTGCAGCAGTACAGAGAAGAGCTGTGTTTTGCTGCAGGTGGAATTTGAGGCTGAATCCCCCTCTCTTACCCGGCTGCTTTTAATTTTTTGAAGCTGAGTTTTTCCCAGCCTGGTTCTAAGTGATCCAGATTGGAACAGGAAGGAGCTCAAAGCAGCAAAGCACAGTATGGGACGGGAGCGTGGCCCGAGGTTGGCGCTCGAGTTCTCCCTCTGGGTGACTCGGGGCAGGCCTCACTCAGGTACAGGCGTGGTCTGAAGAAGCCCCCGGGTTTCTGGAGAGCTTTCCTCTCCCTGGTCCTCACTCTCCAGGCTGTAACGAGAGATTTCCCTCCTGCATCCCGTTAGAGGACCTGAACTAAGACACTTCTAAGGCTTTGCCTGTGTAGAACTGCTTAGCGGCAGAGTGTTCCAGGATTTACCTGTTAAAGGGTTGATTAAAAACCTTAAATTGGACTGCAAGGAGATCAAATCATTCAATCCTAAAAGAAATCAACCCTGACTGTTCCCTGGAAGGCCAGATCCTGAAGCTGAAGCTCAAATACTTTGGCCACCAAATGAGAAGGGAGCACTCACTGGAGAAGAAGACCCTTTGATGCTGGGAAAGATTGAAGGTCAAAGAAGAAGGGGACGGCAAAGGATGAGATGGTCAGACAGTGTCATCGATGCAACGGACATGAAATTGAGCAAACTTCAGCAGACAGCGGAAGACAGGAGGGCCTGGCCTGATCTGGTCCATGGGGTCGCGAAGACTCGGACTCGACTGTGCGACTGAACAACAACAACAACAAAAATTCTGGTAATACAAAAGAGGAGGGGGATGAGTCCAGTATTTTGAAATGTAACCAGCCAACCAGGCTGAACTCTTGTGAAGTTCCCTTCCAAAAGCCCTGGCTTCACATTTATATACTTGAGTGTTACTTTGTGTCGCTGAGGTTTGATGCTACTGTTAAGAAATAAGGGAAGTGGAATATCTTGTGACGATGAAGAAGATTCTTCTTTAGATTAGTGGGGAGCTGGCACTCTGTCATCCTTTGTTCAGGTTTATGGGACTGTTTGGATCCATATTTGAAATTATTATTGCACCATGAAATCTGCTGGAGGTTTGGATTTATATTTACTGGTACTTTTGGCCTGAAGATATAAACTGGATCATTTGATAATTGACCTGTTTGAGTGTACCTGTTGAGTGGTAGATGGTGAAAATTTTTTGTCATGGTCAGATCTGGTATGTCATGTCTTATGGAATTGTTACATCAATGTTTGCTATATTTATGGTTGTTGGTGTGATAGATGTGCATAGCTGGTTCGGATGACCCATTGGTTCTGCGTGTTTCTGATCCCCAGCGTGGTTCCTGTTGGCGCCAGGGCCCTTGCTGACACCTTTCCAGGTACCCCCCCCCAACTGTTTTTTAGAAAGTAGGCAAGGCTTGTACCCAGCAGGGTTTTGCTGCCTTATATTGGATCAGCACATCAAAGTCCGTGTTGTCTACTCAGACTGGCAGGTGCTCCCCAGGGTCTCAGGCGGAGGTCTTTTCACATCACCTGCCACCTGATCCTCTTTTAACTGGAGATGTTGCCGGGGACTGAGCCGGGGACCTTCTGCATGCCAAGCAGAGGCTCTGCCACTGAGCCATGGGCCCTCCCAATTGGCCTCTGAGGATCTTTACTCTTCACACTTTACTCTGCTCTGGGTAGACTTCACCTGGAGTATGGTGTTCAGTTTTGGGCCCCATCATTTAAGGACAGAGACAAGCTGGAACGTGTCCAGGGGAGAGCAACGAAGACGGTGGTCTGGAGACCAAGTCCTATGAGGAAAGGTTGAAGGAGCTGGGTGTGTTTGGCCTGGAGAGGAGACGACTTGAGAGGTGATAGGAGAACCATCTGCAAGTACTTGAAAAGGGCTGTCGTATATAGAGGATGGTATGGAGTTGTTTTCTGCTGCCCCAGAAGGCTGGACCAGAACCAACGGGCTTAAATTAAATCAGAAGCATTTTGGCTAAACATTAGGAAGAACTTGCTGACAGAGCGGTTCCTCAGTGGAACAGGCTTCCTCGGGAGGTGGTGGGCTCTCCACCTTGGGAGGTTTTCCAACAGAGGCTAGGTGGCCCCATCTGGCAGCAATGCTGATTGTGTGAACTTAGGGAGGGCAAGAAGGGTTGCCTGAGTGCTGAGTCCTCGTGGCCCTTTCTCACACGCCCAGGGAAATGCTGATCGCCACATTGGGGTCAGGAAGGAATTTTTCTCCCAGCCAGTTTGGCCCAGGGATCCTGGAGGGTTTTTTATCAACTTCTGGGTGTGGAACAGGGGTCACTGGGGGTGTGGAGGGGAAGGTATTTGTGGCTTTCCTTGCCTTGTACAGGCGGTTGGACTAGACGACCCTGCAGATCAAAACAGCGTGGTTTCAGTGGCTGCTGCCACCACAGCGGGTGCTTCATTCCCCCTTGCCCCTCTTTCCCCTGGGGGAGGTATTCCAAAAATCCCCCCTCTTCTCCTCCCCGCACTTGGGCCTTCCTCTCTGTGTGGCTGGCTCCGCCTCCTGTGGCAGCCATTCTTGTTGCTGGCTTCGCTTCGCTTCCTGAGGGGGCCCTTGGTGGTTGCACCCTGGGATACATACAGGTGAGGCCGCCTAATCCTGGATCAGACCATCGGTCCGTCAGAGTCAGTCTCGTCCACTCAGACGGGCAGCAGCTCTCCAGGGTCTCAGGCAGAGGTCTTTCCCATCACCTCCTGCCTGCCCCTTTTTAACTGGAGATGCTGCCGGGGACTGAACCTGGGACCTTCTGCGTGCCAAGCAGAGGCTCTGCCACTGAGCCACAGCCCCTCTTTACCGCTCTCCAGGGTCTCAGGCAGAGGTCTTTCCCATCACCTCCTGCCTGCCCCTTTTTAACTGGAGATGCTGCTGGGGACTGAACCTGGGACCTTCTGCATGCCAAGCAGAGGCTCTGCCACTGAGCCACGGCCCCTCTTTACAGCTCTCCAGGGTCTCAGGCAGAGGTCTTTCCCATCACCTCCTGCCTGCCCCTTTTTAACTGGAGATGCTGCCGGGGACTGAACCTGGGACCTTCTGCGTGCCAAGCAGAGGCTCTGCCACTGAGCCACAGCCCCTCTTTACCTCTCTCCAGGGTCTCAGGCAGAGGTCTTCCCCATCACCCACTGCCTGGTCCTTTTTAACTGGAGATGCTGCTGGGGACTGAACCTGGGACCTTCTGCCTGCCAAGCAGAGGCTCTGCCACTGAGCCACAGCCCCTCTTTACCGCTCTCCAGGGTCTCAGGCAGAGGTCTTTCCCATCACCTCCTGCCTGCCCTTTTTTAACTGGAGATGCTGCCGGGGACTGAACCTGGGACCTTCTGCATGCCAAGCAGAGGCTCTGCCACTGAGCCACGGCCCCTCTTTACAGCTCTCCAGGGTCTCAGGCGGAGGTCTTCCCCATCACCTCCTGCCTGCCCCTTTTTAACTGGAGATGCTGCCGGGGACTGAACCTGGGACCTTCTGCCTGCCAAGCAGAGGCTCTGCCACTGAGCCACGGCCCCTCTTTACAGCTCTCCAGGGTCTCAGGCGGAGGTCTTCCACATCACCTCCTGCCTGCCCCTTTTTAACTGGAGATGCTGCCGGGGACTGAACCTGGGACCTTCTGCATGCCAAGCAGAGGCTCTGCCACTGAGCCACGGCCCCTCTTTACAGCTCTCCAGGGTCTCAGGCGGAGGTCTTTCCCATCACCCACTGCCTGCCCCTTTTTAACTGGAGATGCTGCCGGGGACTGAACCTGGGACCTTCTGCGTGCCAAGCAGAGGCTCTGCCACTGAGCCACGGCCCCTCTTTACCGCTCTCCAGGGTCTCAGGCAGAGGTCTTCCACATCACCTCCTGCCTGCCCCTTTTTAACTGGAGATGCTGCCGGGGACTGAACCTGGGACCTTCTGCCTGCCAAGCAGAGGCTCTGCCACTGAGCCATGGCCCCTCTTTACAGCTCTCCAGGGTCTCAGGCGGAGGTCTTTCACATCACCTCCTGCCTGCCCCTTTTTAACTGGAGATGCTGCCGGGGACTGAACCTGGGACCTTCTGCCTGCCAAGCAGAGGCTCTGCCACTGAGCCACAGCCCCTCTTTACAGCTCTCCAGGGTCTCAGGCGGAGGTCTTTCCCATCACCCACTGCCTGCCCCTTTTAACTGGAGATGCTGCCGGGGACTGAACCTGGGACCTTCTGCGTGCCAAGCAGAGGCTCTGCCACTGAGCCACGGCCCCTCTTTACCGCTCTCCAGGGTCTCAGGCAGAGGTCTTCCCCATCACCTCCTGCCTGCCCCTTTTTAACTGGAGATGCTGCCGGGGACTGAACCTGGGACCTTCTGCCTGCCAAGCAGAGGCTCTGCCACTGAGCCACGGCCCCTCTTTACAGCTCTCCAGGGTCTCAGGCAGAGGTCTTCCCCATCACCTCCTGCCTGCCCCTTTTTAACTGGAGATGCTGCCGGGGACTGAACCTGGGACCTTCTGCATGCCAAGCAGAGGCTCTGCCACTGAGCCACGGCCCCTCTTTACAGCTCTCCAGGGTCTCAGGCAGAGGTCTTTCCCATCACCTCCTGCCTGCCCCTTTTTAACTGGAGATGCTGCCGGGGACTGAACCTGGGACCTTCTGCCTGCCAAGCAGAGGCTCTGCCACTGAGCCACGGCCCCTCTTTACAGCTCTCCAGGGTCTCAGGCGGAGGTCTTCCACATCACCTCCTGCCTGCCCCTTTTTAACTGGAGATGCTGCCGGGGACTGAACCTGGGACCTTCTGCATGCCAAGCAGAGGCTCTGCCACTGAGCCACAGCCCCTCTTTACAGCTCTCCAGGGTCTCAGGCGGAGGTCTTTCCCATCACCCACTGCCTGCCCCTTTTTAACTGGAGATGCTGCCGGGGACTGAACCTGGGACCTTCTGCGTGCCAAGCAGAGGCTCTGCCACTGAGCCACGGCCCCTCTTTACCGCTCTCCAGGGTCTCAGGCAGAGGTCTTCCACATCACCTCCTGCCTGCCCCTTTTTAACTGGAGATGCTGCCGGGGACTGAACCTGGGACCTTCTGCCTGCCAAGCAGAGGCTCTGCCACTGAGCCACGGCCCCTCTTTACAGCTCTCCAGGGTCTCAGGCGGAGGTCTTCCACATCACCTCCTGCCTGCCCCTTTTTAACTGGAGATGCTGCCGGGGACTGAACCTGGGACCTTCTGCATGCCAAGCAGAGGCTCTGCCACTGAGCCACAGCCCCTCTTTACAGCTCTCCAGGGTCTCAGGCGGAGGTCTTCCCCATCACCCACTGCCTGGTCCTTTTTAACTGGAGATGCCGGGGATTGAACCTGGGACCTTCTGCATGCCAAGCAGAGGCTCTGCCACTGAGCCACAGCCCCTCTTTACAGCTCTCCAGGGTCTCAGGCGGAGGTCTTCCCCATCACCCACTGCCTGGTCCTTTTTAACTGGAGATGCCGGGGATTGATCCTGGGACCTTCTGCATGCCAAGCAGAGGCTCTGCCATGGAGCCACGGCCCCTCCCCTGTGCCAGGATTCCAAGGGTGCTCACAGGCTGGAAACGGTTGGGGACCCCAGCTGGAGCTCCAGCTGGAGCTAGACAGGGTGTCATCTCTTCTCCTCCCTTGAGAGCCAGTCTGGTGTCATGGTTAAGTGTGCAGACTCTAATCTGGGAGAACTGGGTTTGTTTCCCCACTCCTCCACTTGCACCTGCTGGCGTGACCTTGGGTCAGTCCCAAGTTCTGCCAGAGCTGTTCTCTCAAGGGCAGAGTTCTGGAAAGAGCTCTCTCAGCCCTGCCTACCTCACAGGGCGTCTGTTGTGGGAAGCAGGGTCGGCTCGCCTAGAGCGCGCCGGCCGCAGGGGCACCAAACTGCGCCCCCCCCCCGCCTCTTCTCTGGCTTTTCTGGGCACTCCGCAGCTGCAGAGCAGCCAGGAAAGCCGATGCTGGGAGGGAAGGGGTGTGTTTATGCCCCCCCCCCCGGTCTCCAGGCCCCACTGGGAGGTTGGCATCCCCGGTGGGGTGGGCGCCACAAGGTGGTCTGCCTAGGGCGCCCAGACACCTGGGGCTGGCCCTGGTGGGGAGGGTGAGGGAAAGGAGTTTGTAAGCCGCTTTGGGAGTGTTGTGCCAGTCTGCCTGCCACATGATCATCACATGCTCTGTTACGCATGGCCCAGCGTGGCTGTGGGAGAACAGGGGGTGCCGTGCCGGTGACATGGGCAGCAGCCACGCGGGACTTGCAGAGGCTGGTTCCAGCCTGTGGTGTTCAAGGCTTTTTAAAATTTAAAGGTTAAGGCGCAGTGGGAGGGTCTGTATTATTGGGGGCTGGCGCATGCTCTGGCACCAAAGGGTGCTGAGTAACTCCAGGAGTTTGCGTACACACGTTGTAGCAAGACTCCAGGGTAGAAGCAGTGACTCTGAAAACCTTTCTTCCTGCAAGTTTTTGGAAGACTGTGACGCTGATTGGCAGAAACAGAGATGTCGTCGACTATTTTCTCAGCTGTGGAACCCCAAGACGAAGCGGTTACATATCCCGGATTCATGCCCGGGTGATTCGGACCAGCACGTATGAGCTTGTGGACTCCAGCTTGACGGGGGTGTACGTCAACGATGTCCGGATCTGTGGTGAGTGGTGTTTCCGCCAGGCAGTGAGGGAGGCGAGGGGGCCGGGTTGAAGGTGGCGTGGAGACCACTCAAGCAACGGGGCTGTGTCTGCAGCCCGAAAAGAGTGCATGCCAGGAGTTTAGCTTATCCTAATTTTAAGAAATTATTTTTCTGCAGAGCTGAAAGGTATATCAAATGGATTCACATGGGTATACACCGACCTTGGTTAATTATAGAACAAGACGGTAGTAAGATACCTTCAACTTATATGACCTGATACGCTGAAAAGTAACCCCCCCCCAGAAAAGATAGCCTTTGTTATTCCAACCCTTTGATTGAAGATGGAGTAGAGTAAGAAAGATGGTAGGTTCTCCAGTGTTCCCATCACAATCTTTTGTTTCATAATGCAGAATTTCAAACAATGTTCCTTGGAGAGAATTTTGCAGTATTATGAAAGAGGGGAGATGTCTTACATTTTTAGAAATGTCAGGAAAAATAGTTACAACAGTTTCAGTATTTCCAGCTGTTGGAACTTCATTAAAATGGCTTTGAACCAGCTTTGGGGAGAGTGAAGGTGTTTTGAGAGGTTAATTTATATTAAGAAGAGAAAAGAGAGGTTTGCTATCAGCGACCTGTCTAAATCGAATGCGAGAGCGCTTTGATCCTCACTTTGATTATTTTAATAATAAATGGCGAAACCTCACTAGTGGGATAACTTTTAAGGCATGGCAGAACACCTTTTTTCTCAAAATCAGCTTCCGCTGTTTGGATGAATTTGAGCGAAAACTATTGTAATGTTATTTACCACTGGAATTTAACCCCCCCTAGATTGAATCAAATATCTTGCACAAATAGCTTTTTGTACTGGAAATGCAGCTCACAAAAATCTGACTTTATGCATGCTTGGTGGAAGTATATTGTGGTAAATAATTTTTGAAGCAAATCGTTGGCTGTTTGAGATTTGCAGATCTGAAGGTCTGTCTCTTAGGATTGAAATGAGAATGTTCCATGTAATTATAGAGGAACCATTCAAGATACGTAAACTGCAGCAAAGCTGGTGAATGCTGGGATTGAAATGAGAATGTCCCATGTAATTATAGAGGAACCATTCAAGATACATAAACTGCAGCAAAGCTGGTGATTGCTGCCATTTGGAAGAATGCTAAATGCTTGAACATCAAAAAATGGGTAACTAAAGTTTGGCAATTACCAAAATTGTTGAAATTAACAAATAGTGCAGTTGAGGGCTTTCCCGCATTCTCATTTTCCTTGCTTGTAAATTCCTGTTTCTTTGGGGGGTTTTCTGCTTTGCATGTGTTTCGCTCCCTCTAGTGGTCGATTTGCTATTACACCGGTGTATGTCCAGCATAAAAATCTGCAGGGAGAAGTAAGGCAGTGTAATATAGAATCGACCACTAGAGGGAGTAAAACACATGCGTGGAACAGAAAACTCCCCCTGAAGAAACAGGAATTTGCAAGTGAGTAAAACGAGAATGCAGAAAAGATGCTGTATAAAACTGAACTTGAATCTTTTGAGTTCCCCTAACCTGGTTGCTCTCTGAAATGGCTTTTGTGAAAAGTCACGTTGTAGTATGAAGTTTGTTTGACATATGCATGGAATGGTATTTTGGGGGATTAGATAATTTATGGAATAACAATCATCTTTAAAAGAATACTTTCTGTCTAGGCAGGGTATCCTTGCAGGAAGGAGACACCGTGACGTTTGGCCACCCTGACTGGCAGAGAGTCACCCTCGGAGACTGGGCCCGACAGCCAAACTCACCGTTCTACTTCCTGGTATGTCCTTTCCTTTCCTTTTGTCTCAGGGGTGAGACCTGCTGCTTTGTGGGTCGTGGGTGGCACCAAGCCCATAATGCTATGCTGTGGTCTTTTGCTAACGGGGCTCTGCTTCTGACCTTCTTTCAAGTGGTTGGTTGGGCCCCCTCAGTGAAAGGTTCATGGCCCACCTCTGTGGCGGAGAGAGAAGCCAGGAGAAAATAACATTCTCCAACATGACTATTGCTCATCATGGTGGTGAGCAGCCACTGACCACTGATCTGGGGAGGTGGCCGTGGCTCAGTGGCAGAGCCTCTGCTTGGCATGCAGAAGGTCTCAGGTTCAGTCCCCGGCATCCCCAGTTTAAAAGGACCAGGCAGTAGGTGATGGGAAAGACCCCTGCCTGAGACCCTGGAGAGCTGTAAAGAGGGGCCGTGGCTCAGTGGCAGAGACTCAGCTTGGCAGGCAGAAGGTCCCCGGTTCAGTCCCCAGCATGAGAGCCAGTTTGGTGTAGTGCTTAGGAGCGCGGACTCTAATCTGGGAGAACCAGGTTTGATCCCCCACTCCTCCACTTGCACCTGGCTGGATGACCTTGGGCAAGCCATAGTTCTCATAAGAGCTGTTCTTGAAAAAGAGCAGTTTCTGTCAAGAGCTCTCTCAGACCTGCCTACCTCACAGGGTGTCTGTTATGGGGAGGGGAAGGGAAGGGAGTTTGTAAGCTGCTCTGAGACCCCTTTGGGTAGTGAAGGGCGGGGTGTAAATCCAATCTCTTCTTCTTCATCTCCTGTTAAAAAGGACCAGGCAGCAGGTGACGGGAAAGACCTCTGCCTGAGACCTGGGACAGCTGTAAAGAGGGGCTGCGCCTCAGTGGCAGAGCCTCTGCTTGGCATGCAGAAGGTCCCCGGTTCAAACCCTGGCATCTCCCACTGAAAGGACCAGGCAGGAGTTGAGAGGAAAGACCTCAGTGGAACAATGGTAGAGCATCTGCTTGGCAACAGAAGGTCCCAGGTTCAGTCCCTGACATCCCTGGTTAAAGAGAGCTGGGAGCAGGAGATCTGAAAGACCTCAGCCTGAGACCAGCTGCTAGCCTGAGTAGGCAAGACTGACCTTGATGGACCCCAAGGGTCTGACTCAGTAGGAAGCAGCTTCATGTGTAAGACCTCTTATTTGGGGGGGGGCGTTGTGTAGCCCATGCAGATGCAACTTGTGGTGTGTGTGTGTGTGTGTGAAGTAGGGCCCCCGCCATCTCCTCCTGCTGTGCTTGGGGGGAGTGAGATGACCGGCAGCCCCCCGAGCATCAAAGAGCAGGTGGTCATGGCTGGGGATGGAGAGGCAGCCGGGAGGGTGGAGCGGAATGACGGGCCCGCCTGACAAGGGGCAGGAGAGATGCAAGAGGCTCTCCGGCCTTAGCCCAGCAGCTCCTCCTTGCAGCCGTGAATCAGCTGCTGTGGCTTAGCGGCTCGAGGGGCCCCATTCTTCTTGGCTTGGTACGTGTGAGAAAACACAAAGCCGTCTTCTCCGGTGCCACGCTGGGGCTCTTGCGGATGCAGAAACACGTCCTTGCAAAACATGTCCTTGATCACTGAGCCGAGCCTTGGCCCATCTTCAAAAGCAGCCTGTATATCTGTATCTGTATATATGACCACAGTGGCTCAGAGGTGAAAACACTGAACTGTCAGTAGTTCAAGACCCCTGGTGCCACGTGATGGAGTGAGCTCCCATCTCTGGCCCCAGCTCCTGCCAACCTAGCGGTTCGAAAGCAAGAAATTACCAGTAGATAAATAGGTACCGCTTCGGTGGGAAGGTTACAGCGTTCCGTTCACCTTGGCATTTAGTCATGCTGGCCACATGACAATGGAAACGCCTTCGGACAGTAAGAACATAAGAACATAAGAGAAGCCAATGTTGAATCAGGCCAGTGGCCCATCTAGTCCAACACTCTGTGTCACACAGCGGCCAAAATATGCCAGGGGCCATCAGGAGGTCCAGCAATGGGGCCAGGGCACCAGAAGCCCTCCCACTGCTGCCCCCTCCAGCACCAAGAACAGAGTGCATCACCTGCCCCAGACTGAGGGTTCCCATCTATACCCTGTGGCTAATAGCCACTGATGGACTTCTGCTCCATATGTTTATCTAATTCCCTCTTGAAACTGTCCATGCTTGCAGCTGCCACGACCTCCTGTGGCAGTGAATTCCATATGTTAATCACTCTTTGGGTGAAGAAGTATTTCCTTTTATCTGTTCTAACCCGACTGCTCAGCAATTTCATAGAGTGCCCACGAGTTCTTGTATTGTGAGAAAGGGAGAAAAGTACTTCTTTCTCAACCTGCTCAATCCCATTCATTCATGCTGGCTCTTCGGCTTGGAAACAGAGATGAGCACCGCCCCTAAAGTCTTTAATTTTTTAAAACACACACACGCTCCTATTGAAGGTGGCTGATACCAACCCTTTAGCTGCCCTGCCACGGAATCAGTGCATCGATGTGGCCTTGCCTGCATTTGTGGGAATTGTGCACTTGTGAGGGCAGCAGATGGTGCCTGGCGCTTGCCGGCCAGCTGGTGTCTGCCTCCCTAGGATACCTTTCCTGGCCAGCCTGCGGTGCCGGACATTTTGCATCATTCAAATCTGAAAGTAGTCCAGCAGGAATTCTGGATGGATACTTGCGAGTCCAGAAGTTTATTGATGGGGGGGTCCCTGTTCCTCTTTTTGAGGTCTGAGTTGGAAATTCACTTGATACAGGTAGCCGTTCTTTTTTTCCCCTTTTCAGTTTGAACATTGCCACTGCAGCCTTGATCAGGTGCAACGTCCGCCTGGAGAGGTAAGAAAATTGGCCCCGAAAGTAAGGCAGGAAGAAGCTGCTTCAGATGGTTTTGTCTCCTTTTGGGGATGTCAGAGCTACTGGAGCAGAATATCCTGTACAATGGGGCCGAGGCAGAGTTGGGTAATACAGCAAAGAGCAAGAATCCAGTCGCTCCTTAAAGACTGACCCAATTTGTGGCAGAGGATGAGCTTTCAAAGGGAGCCACTGACTCACGAAGGCTCCTACCCTGTCACAAATTTTGTTAGTCTTTTCTGCTGCTACAGACAGACTTAACACAGCTGCCCATCTTCATGGTTCTGTTCTGATGCCCTGGCATGTCTCTCCTCGGACTCTGGGACATTGTGGGCTGTTGCAGTTGAGGGCAGTAGGTTGGTGCCTGGGAGGCTGTGTGGACTGGCGTGGAAGAGGTTTGTCCCTCCTAACCACTACCCTTGGGGGTGGAAAGCAAGCAATGTCCCCACGGTCCAGTGGGCGGGGTTCTGCTTGTGCCGCCTGGATCTGCTGGGTGTTTGTGGGCCTCCCTGCCAGGCTTGGTGGTGGGCTCACAGACTGGGCTCTTGGTGCCTCCTCCGGTGTAAGAAGGCAGCCAGCGCGTGCCTCTGCTCCCCCTCAAGGCCTGCCAACTTCAGGCCCGTATCCTGAGGAGGGGCTGGTAGTAGGAGAGCCAGATCTGAACGGGCTCTTGAGCTTTGGTCTTGGAACCCAGCACGGAAGAGGGCGCTTTTTCCGGCAGCAGAGCTCGCCCCCCCCATTCCATTTCCCCTCCCACACTGGTTGCTTTAAAGAGCTTGTATCTCACTTACCTGTAGGAATCCCAGGGCACCTTACGAAAGATTCTACCCTGCTTTAGTCATCTGTGCTGCATGGTTCAAAAGACATCATAAAAACACAAGCCAATGTTGGCTCGGAACATTGGCCCATCCAGTCCAGCACTCTGTGTCACAGAATGACCAAAACCCGGGGGCCATCAGGAGGTCCACCAGGGGGGCCAGAACTCCAGAAGCCCTCCCGCTGTTGTCCCCCTCAAGCACAAAGACCACAGAGCATCACTACCCGAGACAGAGGGTTCCTTCTATACCGTGTGGCTAACAGCCACTGATTGACCTCTGCTCCAGATGTTTATCCAATTCCCTCTTGAAGCCGTCCATGCTTGTAGCCGCCACCACCTCCTGTGGCAGTGAATTCTATGGGTTAATGACTCTTTGGGTGAAGAGGTACCTCCTTTTATCCATTCTAACCTGACTGCTCAGCAATTTCATTGAGTGTCCACAAGTTCTTGTCTTGTGAGAAAGGGAGAAAAGTACCTCTTTCTCTGCCTGCTCTGTCCCATGCATGATTTTGTAAACCTCTGTCATGTCACCCCTCAGCCATCGTTTCTCCAAGCTAAAGAGCCCTAACCTCTTTAACCTATCTTCATAGGGAAGGCGTTCTGTCCCCTTAATAGTTTCAGTTTCCCTTTTTTGTACCTTTTCCAAGGTGCAGTGACCAGAACGGTACACAGTATTCCAAATGAGGCTGCGCCATAGATTTATACAGGGGCATTATACTGGGGTTAAGTTCCGTACGTTGACAGCCAGTTTGGTGTCCTACAAGGTCCTACAATGCCAAGACCACAGCCACACAACCCGGAAAATCTACAGCAACTAATGAACTCTGGCTGTGAAAGCCTTCGACAACATATTGAAGACATGTATAGTTTGCTAGATCAGACCAGTGGAGCATGTAGTCTAGCGTATTATTTCACAAAGTGGCCACTGGGAGAACTGGACTCTAAACTGGGAGAACTGGATTTGATTCCCCACTCTTCCCCATGCACCTGCTGATGTGACCGTGGGTCAGTCACAAGCTTTGGCACAGCTGTTCTTGAAAAAGAGCAGTTTCTGTCAGAGCTCTCTCAGCCCCACCTACCTGACAGGGTGTCTGTTGTGGGGAGGGGAAGGGAAAGGAGTTTGTAAGCCGCTCTGAGACTCAAAAGTGAAGGGCAGGATATAAATCCAATCTCTTCTTCTTAACTGTCTCCTGTGCACAGATGTGAAATGGAGGCAGGAGTGCTGGTATTCATTGGTGTGCTATAAATGATATCCCATTTGGATTTTAATCATTGTTGATGTTGCATTGATCGTTTTATTGTATTTTATTATGCTGTTGTAACCCACTCTGAGCCTTGTGACAAAGGGGATAGAAGTCAAATGAACAAATAACTGACATTCCGTCTCTCTTCCTCCTATAGGTCCCGGTGCTGGCCGCTGCTGAGGCCTCCCCAGAAGTCAGCGTGGGGCTGGGCTCGGAGAAGAAGGTGGCGCTGCCTCAGGGGGCGCGTGCCATACCAGGGCTCTTGCCCACTTGCCCGGCTCTCCCTGATCGGAACGTGCACCGCGGCGGCTGCCATCCTGCCGCCTTCTCCGCTCTGACTCTGCCGCTCTCTTCGGCCGCTTCCGTGCAGCCTCCTGTCGCCTCTTTGTCGTCCACGGGCTCCGTTGACTCCTCTTCGAGTTTGCTAGACGTGCCCGGTGATCCTCGGCTGGGGGCGTTGCCAGATTCTGCACGACGAGGCTCCGTGCGATCCGCCTCCAAGCTTAGGCGGTCCCTGTCCCCAGAATATGCAGTTCTCGAGGAGGAAATGCCCGGCGCTACCGAGCCGTCTTCCCAGGGAGCTCTTGAAACACGGTGCGGCTCTCTGATCCAGGAAGGCCCAGTATTGATCTGCTCTGACCCAACAAGCGGAAGCAAGGAGCTCCCAGCAGGAGGCACGCCACCCGAGAGCTGCAGCAGTGAGGCTGGGACTTGCCCCCTGCGTGCCGCGTGTTGTGACCGCACCCCCTCTTCGCGGCCTGCGTCTGCCTGCCTGGATGACTCAGTTGCAGCTGATCTGATCCACGGCCAGTGTGGCTCTCAAGTCAGCCCGGCCGAGCTTCCTAGGGACGTGCCGCAGTCTGCCTGCTCCTCCCAGACAGAGCAGGGAGACGGTCCTGAGCCTGGGCTCTCTCCTCCGGGCACCAAAGAGTGGGCTTCCGGTGGCTCTGATCCCCATCAAGAAACGATGGAGATGGAGATCGATGAAAGCACCGAAGGAACGGCCAAGTCTGACCCAGCCGGCCTTTCTGGACCTGGTGCCCCAGAGCAGGTCCCGGAAGGGCTGGAAGAGGCAGTGAGTGGGGGGCAGGTGACGTCAGCAGGTTGCTCAGGGGACCCTGGGCCGGGAGAAGACGGAGCCGTGGAAGGAGACGGCGAGATCCTCACGGAGAAGCCTTTCCCTGAAGCTGGCCTCCAAGAGGCTGAGTGGGCAGCAGCCGAGAGGGTGACTGGCAACTCCCTGACAAACAGCGCAGACCCTCTGGTTCCGGAAACCCTGGCTTTGCTCTCTGGTAACTCAGGAAGCAGAACTCCGGGTGCCCTCCTTTGTGGACGAGAGCCGGCCGGAGTCCTTCCGGCGAGCTTGGGGACTGCGACAGAGGTGGACCCGAAGGCTCCGAGCACAGCTGGGCCCCAGGAGGCCCAAGGCGGGCGGGATGCCTGCGAAGCGAATGCACAAGCAAGTGCTTCAGAGGAGGAAGGGGGCGTGGAAATGTCGCCTCTCAGAGACACCAGGATGTTTGCAGCGGGTGGCCCTCTTGGCCCTCGTGATGCAGGCTCTGTAGAAGATCCCGAGGTGGAGGGGGGTGCAGCCGATGACGCCAGCGTGGCAGAGCTCTCCTTCGCCGAAGCCGGAACTCAGACCGGGGGCACGGAGGAAAGAGAAGAAACGGGTCCAGGCATGGCAGAGGCCGGAGAAGAAAGGGAGGCGTCTGGAGTCTTGGCTCTTCTCCAACTTCATGACCCCGGAATCGACACGCACGTGGCTAAAGAGACGCTCCTGCAGCCGTCATCCGCGGCTTCTGCCTCCGGTTTCCCAGCCCGCGAGGTCCATTCCCAGGGAGAGTTTTCCAGAGAAGGAACAGTCGCTGCAGCATCCAGTGGTAGCGACGCAGGAAAATTCGTCCTCAGAAGATCTAACGGAAACCTGCAAAGGGGAGACTCTTCAGGCGGATGCAGCTCCTCCAGCTGGCTTGGTTTTGGGGGAGGGGACGGTTCTCGCGGAGCCGCTCGAAGCAGATCTCCGGGAACAACCCATGGACTTGGACGGGAGCTGTTCTGGGGAGTGTCTGTCCCAGGGGAGTGAGACCTGCTCTGAAGGAGACCAGGAGGGCGTGGCGGCTGGAAGAGAACTGGAACGTGGAAGGAGCAGAGGGACCGAACCTGACCCCGCTGCAGAGGGCCAGCTTGCTGCTTGCAGGCTCGGCGACGAGGAAGGGAGGTGCGAGGAAGACGGGGTTCCCCCGAGCCCCGCTTGTACATCGCCGGCAGCATCTCCTGGTGGGAAAGAGCCTGACTCCCTCTGTGATGAGAGCAAAGGCCAAGAAGAGGTGGCTCACGATGGCGCCTCTGGAGGAGGGAAGTTGGGGGCACAAAGAGGGGGGAGCGTTGTTGCCTCGGCGTTCCCCGCTGCTGTTGGAGAAGGGCAACTTGAGAACCAGCCAGAGGGACTGTTGGGTCAGCCCTCTGTAGCCCTGCAAGGGAGCTGTGGCAGCGCAGGAAGTGCCCTTGCAAGAAGCCCGGAAGGGGACGTGGCATGTTCCTCTGCAGCCTTGGCACGTGATCACGCAGTTCCTCCTGCCCAGCTGCCCAGCGACGCCCTTGGAGAAGGAGAAGGGATCCCTCCCGTGGAGGACTCATGTGTAGGCACACAGTTGCTGATTCAAAGAAGTGAAAAAGGCGCAGGGGGCAGGCTGGAATCTGAAGAAAGCCGCCTTCTGCCCAAGCAAGATGGCACCGAGGAGGAGCAGGAGGCAGGTCTGAGTAATGAAGTCCAGGTGACGTCCCAGAGCTGCTCTGTGGGTACAAAGCCCCTAGAAAATGCTCAGCAGCCCCACGAGATGGCAGAGCCCAAGCAGAAGAGCTCCCAGGTGGAAAGATGGACTGACCGCCTTGAGGGCCACGGGATGTCTTCTGCTCCGCCCACGCAGCTTGGGTGCCAGGCTGACTCTCCTCTGCCTCCGGACTGCCAGGGGCCAGGGTGGGATGCCGGTGAGCCGCAGGGCCCGGAGCCACAAGGAACCAGTGCTGGGAAGGGGTCACTTCCTCCTGGTGGCCTCCCCGTGGAAGGCAGCACTTGGGAGGAGGCTTGTCAAGCTGATGCGGCTGCTGAATGCTCAACTCCACCCGGGCCAGAAGGACGCAGCGAAGGAGTTGTGGTCCCTGCGCAGGGCGACGCGTCGCAACAGAGCCCTGAAGGTTCCAGCGGCGGAGAAGAAATGGGCAAGGTCTCGCTGGGCCTCTGTGCTGCTGGCCCTGGAAGGTCCGGAGCTCTCCGAGAAAGCCCGGCCACGTCCCTTCCAAGGCTCGACTCCGTGGTGGTCCCAGAGTCCTCCAGCAGCGATGAACTCAACTTGCGCATCTCTGACTCCGAAGCCGAAAGGGAAGAAAACGACGACAGCCAAGCCCACGGCGCCTCGGGCAGAGAAGCAGTTGACCTGGAGGAAAGGGATGCTTTAATTTCAGCTTCAGCAGAGGAGCATCTTGATGGGGCCCCTGAAGACAGCGAAGTGGGCAGCAAGCAGACTGAGCGGCGGGCTACTCAAGGCCAGGGTGAGGCCGCCAACCCAGAGACTGGTGGGGGTCTGTCAAGGGCCGCAGATGCATTGGCACCGCAAACCTCTTTCTGCTATGAAGCTTGCGGTAACCTGAGCCATGCAGCACTTGCCGTCCCTGAGACTTCTATCACCGACACGGCTGCTGGTGGAAGATCCCCGGCTTTCGTGAAAGCTGCAGCAGCGAGAGAAGAGCCAGAGGCTCCGGCTGGGGAAGGCACAGAACTGATGCCTTTGAACCTTTCTTGTGTTCCTGAAGAAGATCCGTGTCTTTTAGAAAGTGAGGACCAAGGCCAAGAAGGTGCGGACCAAGGCCAAGAAGGTGAGGACCAAGGCGTAGAGGACCAAGCCCCAGGTAGCATTTCTGGAACGACAGAAGAGGTTGGTTCAGATCTTCCTGAAGACGATGGGCGGTTGGAGAGCAGATTTGCCCGTCAGCCGGGAGGGGAGACACTTGAAGTTGGAGAAGCTCCCGAGGGACGTCTGCAGGGTGAAATCCCAGCTGGCGTCTGTGCAGAGAAAGCTGACTGTAACCCGAAGAGAAAAGAGAGAGCAGCGCCGTTACGCTTGCAGCAAGAAATGGGAACCTGGCAGCCCCAAGGAAGCAGCAGCCCATCTGAAGATGATCCAGGATGCAGGAAGTGGTTGGAGAGTCCAGAGCGTGGGAGGATCCCTTTCCCAAAGGAAGAGGAGTCGGGAGGCTGTTCCTCGAGGAAAAGACATTTCAGCCAAGACCAGGCACCTGGGATGGTCGATTCAGAACACGATTCTTCCTGCCGAAAGAGGCTCTGCCTGCTGGATTCTGGGTCCGGCCTGCCCCCGTCCACCAGCTTGCCCTCCGCGCCCCTGGATCGAGAGAGGCACCGGGATCAGTTCAGCAGGACCATAGGGAGGTTCCTCCAGCAGTACAGCAGCCGGGTCACCCTGCCCTCGGACGAGATGGAAGAGAAGAATAGGGACAGTATCGCCCAGATCGTGAGAAGTTACTTTCACAGCACGTTTGGCCCCGCGGAACCAGAGGCTGAAGACCTGGAAGCGGAAGCGTCTGCATTGCCTCTTGAAGGAAGAGTGTCTGGCGATGGGGATTGGAAAACGGCAGCTGGGTCTGAGGCAGAGAGAAGTCCCGCGGGTGAGGAGACAGAATCGTCTCTGACGTTAAGTGCTGTGCCCCAAGTGCCTCCGGTTCCGTGCCAGGACCCCTCCCTCCGTAGGGAGTGTCCCTCTCCAGGCTCGCCCTCCTGTTCTTCCATCTCCTGCTCTCAACAGCTAGGCCAAGAGCCATTAGCACACCGCTCTCCAGAGACTGCCTGGGACGCTTATTTCTCTGAGGAGGAGGAATTCCAGTCCAGCATTAGTTCGGTGTTGGAGCATTCTCTCTTGAGCTCCCCTGTCGCGTCTCCAGAGGCACGGTGTGGCCAGGAGCCCTGCAGAAAGAGCGCAGGGTTGGTTTTCTCTGATATCTCCAATAGTTGGGCAGAGTCTGAACACTGTGGGCCTCCCCCAGAACCGGGACGCGGGAGCTCCAGGGGAATGGAATGGGGACAGCTCCACGGAATGCAGCTTCCTGAAGCTGCAGCGGTAGACCTGGCATCGGGGGATGCCCGTCGCTCCCCAGGACCCGCTGGTGTGGGCTGGTGCAAGGAGGAGACAAGCCCACCATCCGGCATGCCCGTGTCATCTCACGAACACCCCCCGATTCCTGAAGCAGCCTCGCCGGTGGAGCCCGGAGACCACCTTGATGCGGCTGGAGGGAACACGGGCACACCTGTTCTTCAGCAGGCAGGCGGGACGTTTGATGGGGAAGGCGACCGTGCGGCTCCCGGCAAAGAAGCCTCTGACTGGGTCACATCTGGTGCGAGTTGTCCCCTCGGGGAAGCTGGAGAGGAACTGGACGATGGCGCTAGTAGGATGCAAACTGAAGATGGTGTTTTTCTCCAAAGAGGCCTTGAAGACTCCCCTCCCCACGGTAAAATTTGGTTGCATGTGTGAGGATGGAGAAGTGTGTGGCTGAGCAGGGTGTGCTTAGTGGTGTTTGTAGCTCAGAAAGTTCATAAGAGCATAAGAGAAGCCCATGTTGGATCAGGCCAGTGGCCCGTCCAGTCCAACACTCTGTGTCACACAGTGGCCAAAAATATCAGGTGCCATCAGGAGGTCGGTCTAGCAGTGGGGCCAGGACACTAGAAGCCCTCTCACTGCTGCCCCCGCAAACACCAAGAATAGAGTGCATCACCTGCCCCAGACTGAGAGTTCCCATCTATACCTTGTGGCTAAGAGCCACTGATGGACTTCTGCTCCATATGTTTATCTAATTCCCTCTTGAAGCTGTCCATGTTTGTAACCGCTGCCACCTCCTGTGGCAGTGAATTCCATGTGTTAGTTAATCACTCTTTGGGTGCAGGTGGACTTCCTTTTATCAGTTCTAACCCAACCGCTCAGCAATTTCATGGAGTGTCCATGAGTTCTTGTCTTTTGAGAAAGGGAGAAAAGTACCTCTTTCTCTACCCGCTCTGTCCCATGCATAATCTTGTAAACCTCGATCGTGTCATCCCTCAGCGTTGCTTCTCCAAGCTAAAGAGCCCCAAGCGCTTTAACCTTTCTTCGTAGGGAAAGTGTTCCATCCCTTTTACCCAGCTTCAGAGTCTTGAGTCCCGTGTGACTGCTGTGCCTTCCCGTGTTTCCCCTGGAAGCTTGTTCCATGAGAGTGCTTGGGCTTCCATTGCTTGCTTTTGGACGTCCCCACTCCCTCGCAAGAAGTCCAATCCCTCTTGGGTTCTTGCTGTGATTGAATCAGTTGAAGCTACCTTGTCTTGATCATGTGCTCACAAGAATGATAAAAGGGTTGGAACACCTTCCCTATGAAGAAAGGTTAAAACGCTTGGGGCTCTTTAGCTTGGAGAAACGACGGCTGAGGGGTGACACGATCGAGGTTTATAAGATTATGAATGGGATAGAGCAGGTCAAGAAAGAGGTACTTTTCTCCCTTTCTCACAGTGCAAGAACTTGTGGGCACTCCATGAAATTGCTGAGCAGTCAGGTTAGAACAGATAAAAGGAAATACTTCTTCACCCAAAGAGTGATTAACACATGGAATTCACTGCCGCAGGAGGTGGTGGCAGCTACAAGCATGGACAGTTTCAAGAGGGAATTAGATAAACACATGGAGCAGAAGTCCACCAGTGGCTATTAGCCACAGGGTATAGATGGGAACTCTCAGTCTGGGGCAGGTGCTGCACTCTATTCTTGGTGCTGGGGGGGGCAGCAGTGTGAGGGCTTCTAGTGTCCCGGCCCCACTGCTGGACCTCCTGATGGCCCCTGGTATATTTTGGCCACTGTGATAGAGTGTTGGACTAGATGGGCCATTGGCCTGATTCAACATTGGCTTCTCTTATGTTCTCTTATGTTCTTATGCTAAGAGGCTTCAGTTGACCGTGCTGGCACGCACAGAGAAAACACAGGCTGTGTCCCAGGTGCCCAGCCACTCCCCCTCCCCACCCCCCAGCATGCAGGAACCAACTCTCAAGTTCTCCAGGTAGTCAGTCAGACGCCAGGCTTCATAAAGAAGATAGTGCTTATTGAAAGCTAATCATAGAGACGCATTAACCATGCTTTGTCAGTGATGTTGAGAAATACATGACAACACCAATTATAGCCCATTCGAACTGCCCCCCATACTACCCACCAATAGCTAATCAGCGTCTGTGCAGCGAAAGCATTAATTAACAGTTGACCAGAAATTCCACAAAGGCAAAAAGGAACCCTGGGACCCAAGGCCATCTGCACAGGTAAGAGTCTGCTTAGACACAGTAAATCTGGACGCCTGGAGTGTCTGTGAGACAACCTGTGATACTCCCGCATTCCAGACCAGTGAAAGATGTTTGCTCTTCTCCCCCTCGTCCCCCCTCCATCCACCTTATGGCAGGACTACCTGACACCAACTCAGCAGCCCCTCGTTTGTATATTTATTTAACTGCTTGTTCAATTTCCACGTGTTACTCATCAGCTGTAGAGCACTGCTGCCCGTCTGCAGGACAGGACAGAGCAGCTGGTCAGACCCACTGGCTTTCCTCTTGGTCAGAGAGGAGCCGAGGCTGTCCTTGGTGTAGTTTGGTGCAGGGGTTAAGTGCGCGGACTCTAATCTGGGAGAACTGAGTTTGATTCCCCGCTCCTCCACTTGCACCTGCTGATGTGACCTTGGGTCAGTCACAAGCTCTGGCACAGCTGTCCTTGGAAAAGAGCAGTTTCTGTCAGAAGTTCTCGCAGCCCCACCTCCCTCACAGGGTGTCTGTTGTGGGGAGGGAAGGGATGTAGCCGCTCGAGACTCCCTTGGTAGGAAGGCAGTATAAATCAGTCTCCTTCTCCTTCTACCTCACAGGGTGCCTGTTGTGGGAGGGGAAGGGAGTTGTAGCTGCTCTGAGACTCCCTTGGGTAGTGAAGGGCGGGGTATAAATCCAATCTCTTCTTCTTCTGCATTATTTCATTGTCCCTGCAGCCTGGCATCAGCAGTGCACTGCCTCTGTACATGGAAGTAGAGGCCTTGTGAACAAACGGATTAGAAAGCCCCTCCTGTTCTCTCGGTGTGACCCCCAGGAGGGGGGAATATGCCCCCCCCGCCATCTCAAGCCTCTGCTGAGCAGCACCCCCTCTTTCCCCAGGCTCTCCAGGGGTGTAAGAAACAAACTGGGTAACTCTGTTACCACCAGTGAATCTGAGAGTATCTTGTGCTACACAGACTCGTCCGTCTGGCGCTCAGTATCTGTGCTGCAGGCTAAGGGGTTCTGCCTGGTTGCTCTGTCTCTCCTGCGACACTCCTGTGAGCCAGCGTTGGGGCAATCTATCGCAACCTCGCAATTTCGTGCTCTCACGCTCCAGGGATGGTGGGCTTACCTGCCGCCTTTCCCTTTAGGTAGCAAGACCAAAGAGGTCTGTTGGGTTTCCAGATATCGGGCTTAGGGCATTCAAAAATATAAGAAAGTTTAGTAAAGTAATAAAAAGATGCGTGCAGTGCTCCCTCTAAGCTGTGGGGTCTTGTGAGCAAAAATTCTACTTTGTGAGCTACCGGCATTAAACTGGTGAGCGAGTGACCCGGCTACTGCATAAATTAGTTTTCTCTGGAGCCATCTGTCCTAAGAACATAAGAGAAGCCAATGTTGAATCAGGCCAATGGCCCATCCAGTCCAACACTCAGTGTCACACCGCAGCCAAAATATACCAGAGTGCCATCAGGAGGTCGGTCCAGCAGTGGGGCCAGGACACTAGAAGCCCTCCCACTGCTGACCCCCTCCAGGCACCAAGAATACAGAGCATCACCTTGCCCCAGACGGAGAGTTCCTATCTACACACTGTGGCTAATAGCCACTGATGGACTTCTGCTCCAGATGCTTATCCGATTCCCTCTTGAAACTGTCCATGCTTGTAGCTGCCACCACTTCCTGTGGCAGTGAATTCCATATGTTAATCACTCTTTGGGTGAAGAAGGACTTCCTTTTATCTGTTCTAACTCGACTGCTCAGCAATTTCATTGAGTGCCCACGAGTTCTTTGTTCTTTGTCCTGAGTGAAGACAAAAAACGTGTGAGCCGGAGGCCAAAAAACTGTGAGCTAGCTCACACTAATTCAGCTTAGAGGGAACACTGGATGTGTGTGTGTTCTTTTCAAGCATTCACACTGAGCAAGGGAACAAAGAAAAGGTGAAAACACGCAGCCTCCTTTCCCCACACTCAGAAGTTAATCAAAATGATGCTTAAATAGGACAGGCCCAACTTTACTTGACATTGGAGTGGTCGACAGTTCTGTTAGCCCAATTGCTCTATTTTAAATATAGCAATTGGTTTATTATTATTATTATTGGATTCTCGCCTGTATATACAGAGAATGCTGCTAGTCTGTAATGGTTCCCAGTAAAAGACACAGAGTCCAGGTATAATTAATAAAATATTATTTTACTGAATATAATCCTTATTTATCCATTCACAAACACACAAACAGTATTCAAGCATTCACACACATAAAATAGAACTAAGAAAGCAGAGGGGATTGATGGCTTATGGAGAGGTGATACTACCTGTCAGATGTGCAGAAGTCCATGAAGAAGGATTGTGGCCTAAACCCAGAGGGTTCAGGGGTGGGCTGCCATTTTGGCTCATGGCAGAGACACACACGGTCTGAGGCCATGTGTATGCTGGGATATACCCACTGTAAGACAATGCAGCCCAATGGGTGGCCCAGGGGGCTGGTCCCAGGTGAGAACAAAAGATTTCCTGGACCAATGATGAGTCCCAGGGGTGTGTGATGTCAGTAGGGGCAGACCTTAGGTTTGACCAATGGGCTTCCCAGAGAGGCAGGGTCTGGATTTAACAATAGAAGCCAGGTGTTGGGTGTCTAGTTGAATGGATTATAGGACTTGCTGGCCAGGTAAACAAAAGGTGGGAGACTTCCCTGATTGTCCCTGATTAGCATCAGGAAGGGTCGTTAACAATTTGAATGCTTGACTGGGTAATCCCTTCATGCACTGGCAGAGGAAAAGTCCTTTGTCTGCTGTATGGCCCTTAATCCGTGTATGTGACATGCAGCAGGTATGTAATGGAGTCCCTCAGAGTAAAAAAGACAGCTTTTTCCTTTCTCTATGGGCTTCTACCTTGGCATCCATTTTACAGTCTAGACAGACCATGTGGCAACAGCAAACAGTCCATAGCAAAGCCCCATAATGGCGTCAGGGCTAACATATCCCCCCTTGCAGACGTGGCAGCGTCAGATGACATCGTCTGCACATACACTTTGATGGAGACTTCCCGGTATCTTGAGGGACAGAGGCAAGAAAGACAAAGAAACACAAAAGGCTGGGTAAGGTGCTGAAGAGTGCCAGGTGGCTTTTAAATACTTACCTCTGGAACTCATTGTTATTCCATGAGCATAATCTCTGCTGGGTGGAGGGGGAAGACTTGCTCTGAGGTCACCTTATGAAACCTGAATATGAAATCCCTTTTGCAGACCACTTGCAGCCCAACTCTGTGGTCAAGCTGAGAGTGCCTGGCTTTTGGGGACTTTGGTTCAGGTTAGAAAGTAGGGCACCCCTGTTTTGGGGCTACCCAAGAATAAAAGGCAGTGCCTCTGGTAACAATTCCCCCCCTTGAAGCCGTCTTTAGGCGTGAGCCAAGATGGCTTCACTTCAAATGATGTTTTGCTGCCGTTGGAGTTCCATATGACCAGAAAAGAAAGGACAGCCGAACAAGTTAGAGAAAGAATTTACAGGGGAAGGCTCGGTGAGGGAGTCAGGCATACCGGCTATAAAAATATATCTTTCTGGGAACCAAAAGGAAAAATTAAAAAAAAATGTTTTAAAATAAGGAAGGGTGAGTGCCTCTGTGTATGTGTTTGCAGGGACCTTCTGCACATCTTCCAGAGAGACATGACTACTGTACATAATGCTACCTATAGCAAATCTAATGAAGGCTTCTAATTATTATAAAGCAACAAAAAGGAAATGCAAGACATCCTAATAATTCTAAAAACTTATAAGCTAAAAACATATCTAACTCAAAGGTTATCAAAATTCCTAAACAATTAGACAAATACAGAAAGCAAAAATTGGTGGGTTAAGCAAACTTGAAGCAGAAAGATAACTAAAAGCAATGCAAATGCTATGCTGGAAGAATTGAGAATGAATGTGTGTAAAAGCATGATTACAAAACATTTAGAACATGTGAGCAACAACATGAAAATGACATGGACCAATGAATAAATACAGTCAGTGATACAAATCAATTTGAGCTTCAGTTGAACATTACAGATAAATGTGGGTAAGGACTGGTCGACAGTTCAGCATTACCTTCATTACCATGGCTGGGCCTTCTCCCCGTTTCCCCTGGCATTGCGTCTTGTGGGGCAAGATGGAATCCTTTGGTAAAAACTTAGTCCTTTGTGGCTTGTGCTCCCAAGTCAAGAGCAAGGTGGAAGGGGCGCATCCTCTCTGTGTCGTGAGAATGTGTAACCTACCCTGGGGAGTCTATCCCACCTTCCTGCCTCAAGAAACAGGGAATGCACCCTAGCCAATTTGGCGATTTCTCTCCCTGTGCCCGGGTGTGCCACCTCCCCACAGGGTGTGGGGTGACAGAAGAAAAAGAAGAGTTTGGATTCATGCCCCGCCCTTCACTGCCCAAAGGCTTCTCAGAGCAGTTTACAAACTCCTTTCCCTTCCCCTCCCCGCAACAGACACCCTGTGAGGTAGGTGGGGCTGAGAGATCTTCTGACAGAAACTGTCCTTGAGAGAACAGCTGTGCCAGAGCTTGTGACTGACCCAAGGTCACACCAGCAGGTGCAAGTGGAGTGGGGAATCAAACCCGGTTCTCCCAGATAAGAGTCCGTGCACTTAACCACAACACCAAACTGGCTCTCCCTTCTCCCATCTCCCTTTGGCCAGAGCCGTCAGCATAACCAGGCGCTTGCGGGCTCTGTGCTGGGAGCGCCGTGGCTCCTTCCTTCAACTCACTCCCTTAGCCAGCTGCAGGTTTGCAGCTGAGTTCCTGCTCATGGACAGAGTGTAGTCCCAATGACTGAAATACTGGGGGGTAAGTCCCTGAGTGAAAGGCGCTTCTCCACAGCCCGAATTGCCTTGCTTACCGGCTGGCAAGTCCGTGTTCTCTTAGGAAGTGAATGCCAGTCGAGAGGGGGGAACTCTGTGTCAACTTTTCCTGATTTCTGGCTTTTGAAAGGACGTTTCTTTCCACAGAGCTGGAATGTAAACCCGCCATTCGCCAGCCTCCTGATTCGGCTCTCTGGGACCCCCGTGCACCCTCTGTGAAGGCAGAGCCGGCTCCCGGTCACGTCGGGGAGCTTGCCGACGAGGATGGAAGTGCATCTCCCTCAAGAACGGCTTTGGTTACGGTTACTTCTGCGTCCACTGGCTGTCCCACCGCAGCTGATCCTCGGGGCGGAGATTCCATTTTGCAGGGCTCCTCTGCATCCCCTCCCCCCGGCCAGGCTCGAGCACGCAGTCAGGACCAGAGTTCCTCGTCGCTGAACGGACCCTGTTTGCCCAGATCCGTGAAGCAGGACGGGGGTGCAGAGACAGCAGATGCGGGTGCCGGCAGAAGGCTCCCGAGCGGGGAAGAGGGGTCCTCCCTTTGTCCTCTGCCGCCTTTTGGTCCTGCTGGCATTGCTGATGGCCCTGAGGAGAGAGGCTTTGGGGGAGGGCTGGAACGTGACCTGGGCAGAAGTGGGGCAAAGTGGCCGGGGCAGACAGACACCAGCGGTGCCCCCCAAGGAGATGCCGGGGGCACGGGGAGGAGTGCGGGGCCCTCGCTGACCGTTGGGGTGGGTGGTAGTCGGGTGCCAGCTTGTAGCCCCTGGGTGCAGGAAGATGCTCCAGTATTGATCCGGATGCCCAGTTTGTCGTCTTCTCGCCTCATTAAAGAAGAGCCCGATCCGTGTGATTCCCACGTGCCGGTTGCGGGCTCCATCCCTTGTGGGGGCTACCCCACGGCTCGTTCTCCTGTCATCCCGGTTTTGCAGAAGCCCGGCATTCCCGAGGCCTCGGCAAACTGGGTGCCAGAGAGTCCCGAAGGCTGTGCTACGGAAGAATGGCGCCTGGACGAGGCCGAGGCACCTGGGCAGCTGGACACAGCATCCACGCAGTCAGGGGATGAACATGCCCCGTGCACGGAAGCCGAGGAAGGACGCTCTTCCGCCTTGGCGGTCAGCCCCCGCGTGTCTGAGCCTCCACCCCGGCGTAGTCCTTGGACTTGCGAAGGCGGGTCAGCTCAGGAGGACACAAGTGCCAGCAGTGCGGTGGGAGCAGACAGCAGCCCTAGGAGGCCCTGGGCATCCTCGGAGCAAGAGATCGCGTTTCAGCTGCAAGAGTGCCAGTCCGTGCTGGAAGAGATCTCACGGTCCCTCTGTGCCGTAGAGGGGATCGATCACCTGCACATGGAAAAGTGGAGGTAAAAGTTGCTCGATGGGTGATGGTTCTCTTGGGGGGGGGCGGGCCCGATGGGAGCTGCTGCAGACCTTTGTTGCGCAATATGGCGGCTTCTCCTGTCATGCTGTCAGCTCTGCAGCTGCCATGGACGGGGGCGAAGGGGGAGGAGATGATGTACACTGGATAAGGTCGTCTCAGTCTGTTTCTCTGGAATGTTTAGTTTCACTTCTCCCTGCATCCTTATTGCCTGTTACTCTGAGCTGGTGACCTTGATACCTTGTTGCTCCTTTTCCCTGGGAATGCTTACCCGTTAGGTTAGGCAGGCTTTTGTGCGACTCCTGATTGGGCCCTGTTTGAATTCTGTATGTCACTAGCCTACGTGTGCTTGCTTTTAGTCTTGACAATGAATGTATGCTCAGAAGATCTGCCTTTACTGGACTCAATAAACGTGACTCAATAAACGCTGCGGGCCTCTGACACATGCACGTAAGAAGGTGTCTGGCAGATCCCTGTGAAAAACAACCATGGTTGTCAACCGTAGGCAGGCGCACCTGTGCTTGTGGTTTCGTGGTTTGGCCACCTGTCTTGACCTGCCTGTGGTGTTGGTGGCACCTGGAGGGGCGGGACCAGGGCGCAGCGACACCTGCTTTGCATGTGGAAGGTCGCCGGTTCTGTCCTTGCCTCTCTCAGGCAGGCGGAGCTGCACAAGACATTTCTCTAACCAGAGAGCCGTTGCTAACCGGAGGAAACAGGGCTGACCTGGAGAGACCTGGGGGCCCTGTGGGGAGAAAGCAAGAAGCCCGTGTGCTTGTACTTTTCCTGATTTTATTTCTTAAAATGCTTAGAGTCTGCCTTGTGGCACAAGGTGGCTTGTAAAGTCTAAATAAAAAGGATTAAAAAGGGTAATAAAACCCCAAGTAAACCACCACCCCCACTCCCCAAACGTCTACAGCTCAAACCTCATTAAAAGTTGTAGAAAATAAAGTGACCTTGAAGCACCTCTTAAAAACATCTAGGGACACCCCCCCACAGACTTCCTCAGGGAGCCTGTTGTGTAGGGTGGGAACTACAGTGGGGAAAAGACGGGCATGCTGTTCTGGGAGGGTGTGTGTGTGTGTGACAACCTGAAGAGTGTAGTTGGCACACAAGAAAGCATGGGGGGGGGACTGACCCCCCAAAACCCTTGAATTAAGAACCAAAGGGTTAAAAAAAAAATCAAGGGGCCAAATAATATCTCTAGAAAAAATATAGATATAAACAAATGTACAAAAATACATGAATTTATTACAATAAGGTTAAAAACAGTTGCAGGCCCAAATAATAACCTCAAATCAGAATAAAACCATATAAAACTCAAACGTAGGATATACGCGACCTTGACCATACGTGTTTCAGCCAAATGGCCTCCTTCAGTGGTCAAGCAAAATTTATTGCACGTTTAGCTCCAGACCTTGCTGTCATAATGCAACAGTTTCTGAAAACTGGAGCAAATATAGATTTGTTTTATGATTGATAGTGTGTAACCCAAGGCAGAAGCCTCAGTTCAGAACAACCACCTGCCCTGATTTAGGAACAGGTGTCTTAAGTGGTGATCCAGTTGTGTTAACCTCTCTTTCCTGGTCCGAAGAAAAATCCTTCGCATGCCGTATGGGGCCAGTACGCTTTATGTTTTGTGAGCTTCTGAGCCAGGTGTAATTGAAAGAATGATCAGCATTATCCTGTCCTTCTGGACCCCACGTACTGATGTTCCTGTTTCTTTCTTTTTAAGGGAGCAGATTGCAGAGCTCCAGAAGGCCACCAAACCACCCAGCACCTACATCGCGGTGGTGGGCAACACAGGGGCAGGGAAGAGCAGCCTCCTGAACGCGCTGCTGGACGAGGAGGCCGTGCTGCCCACCTCGGCCATGAGGGCCTGCACGGCGGTGGTGGTGGAGGTCTCCAGGGGCGCAGGAGGCCGTCCGTACGAGGCGGAGGTGGAATTCCTCTCACAAGAAGTAAGCAGTGGTGCTGTATCGAAAGGGGCAGTTCACGTCCCTCTCCCTACCCCTCGACTAGGCCCTGGAATCGGCTGAGAAAAGGGAGAGCTCATGAAAATACAACTTGAATTAAAATATTTGACCCGCCAGGGCCCATCTTCTCCAGTGCAGTCTTAGAGCCGCTGATGTGCCCCGAGGACTTTCTGGGCTGGTTCTATGTCCGCTGGGGTAGCCCAAAGTCTAGAGCTCCTCTGCTTCTGCCCGGCTTCTAGCTAAGCCCAGGTTTCAAATACCTGCACAAAGGGAGGGGCCCAGTTCCTACACATCTGGCCCAGATGTTCCCAGTCCTCTCCCCGAGGCAGACCTTTGGTCCAGCTCAAGCTCTGAGAGAGAGAGCTGTTCTCTTTCAGCCTTGGGTCACTACGATGATCTCACGCTTGGAACCCAAATGCTGGTTGAACTGGGGCTTGGTAGCCCCCTGGGACTAAAGACCTGGAAAGGAGGGGGGGGGCACGCACTGTATGTTTGGCACAGATTACTGCACAGAGTAGATATAATGGCCACTTAGGGTAGCGGTCGTCTTTGTGTGTGGTTGTGGTTCAAAATACAGAAGTTGCAGAAGCTGGTGGATGTATAAGCCATGGATAGCGCAAGGTGTCAGAAGACTGATTCCGTTCAAGAACAGAGCTGTCTTTTGCAGAAATCAAACAAAGCTGGAGGAATGTGTGTTTCAGTAGATCAGGAATCATAAAATAGGGGTGTCGCAGCTAGCCTTTCGGGGCCTCAAAAGATTTCCAGACTCATTTCAGTGGCAGGAGGGTTATACAGTCCAAGCAATCCCAGATGGATGTATTCTACCCTTTAAATAAATTTGAACCGATCATAAACTGGCCAGATAGAAAGGGCTGTAGCCAGATTTATAGACATTGATGAATAAATCAAAGAGAATCTTCACTTCTAAGAACAGATAGGGAAAGGACTTGGCAAAGAGCTATCCTGGGTGGCATCTGGGTTGAGCTAGGCATGGATATTGTAAAGGTTTATTTACACATAGGCACGAGGGGGCAATTGAATATAGAGGCTCTCGCACCTGGGTAGAGTAGCAAAATCGCCATCGGCATCTGAAATCCGTGGAATAGTAAAAAGCCCAGTAGCACCTTTAAGACTGACAAGCTTTATTGCAGCATAAGTTTTCGAGAAACACAGCTCTCTTTGTCAGAATCTGATGAAGAGAGCTCTGTTTCTCGAAAGTTTATGCTACATTAGGAAGAGGAGGAGGAGACTGGATTTATACACCGCCCTTCACTTGGAGTCTCCGAGCGGCTTACGAACTCCTTTCCCTTCCCCTCCCCGCAACAGACACCCTGTGAGGTCGGTGGGGCTGAGAGAGCTCTGACAGAAACTGCTCTTTTTCAAGGGCAGCTGTGCCAGAGCTTGTGACTGACCCAAGGTCACATCAGCAGGTGCAAGTGGAGGAGTGGGGAATCAAACCCGGTTCTCCCAAATTAGAGTTCTCCCACTTAACCACTACACCAAACTGGCTCTCATTAAAGCTTGTTAGTCTTAAAGGTGCTACTGGGCTTTTTACTACTTTGCAGCAACAGTCTAACATGGCTAACTCCTCTGGATCTGTGAAACCTGTTGAAAGTGTAATAACCAGACGGAATTCCTTTCCCCACATTTGTTGGCAGTGTCCCAGTTGCTAAAATATTTTGGCTTTATGTATTTAAGGGTTTGGAGGAAACAGTAAAGGAAAACATACCATGTGATCATTGAGTTGCTCTTCTGGGGGCCCCCCTCCAAAAAAATTGCTAAAAATTGGATCACCCAGCACCGAGGTCACGGCTGCTTGCCCGTGGAGGTTTGCTTTGTTTCAGCAACTCTTAAATTGCGTGGCTTTCTTCCTTTTTTGTTCATACTGATCTTTCCTGGCATGGCATTATTGGGGTGGTCTTTTTCAGGTGTTAGGAAGGGAGCGTGTGCCTTATTTTCCAGTGAGAGTAAATTCTCCCTTCCTTTGCATTTTTCATATTGAGCTGCCTTGGTGTTGCTGCTGGCACCAAAAAAATTAAGGGTTTTTACTACCAATGGGGAAGGGGGCAGCGTACTAGCACTATCACTACATTACAACAATATGAGTGGCCAAGTGGGTTTTTTCCTCTGCTCTTTTGATTAGTGTTTGAAAAGTTCCCTTCCCCCTAGCATTAAGAGAATCATTAGCCCTTTCAGTGTAGATGACCGCAATGGGACACCCAGTACCTTCCAGCAATTAGCATGACCCAAGGATTCAAGTGTCATTATGGAGCAGCACAATGCAAAAGCTTTTTAAAAAGACAAAGAACAGTAAGAACATAAGAGAAGCCCATGTTGGTTCAGGCCAATGGCCCATCCAGTCCAACACTCTGTGTCACACAGTGGTCAAAAATACCAGGTGCCATCAGGAGGTCCAGCAGTGGGGCCAGGACACTAGAAGCCCTCCCACTGCTGCCCCCCAGCACCAAGAATACAGAGCATCCCGTGCCCCAGACATAAGAGAAGCCAATGTTGGATCAGGCCAATGATCCATCTAGTACAACACTCTGTCTGTCACACAGTGGCCAAAAATACCAGGTTCCATCAGGAGGTCCAGCAGTGGGGCCAGGACACCAGAAGCCCTTCCACTGTTGCCCCCCCGGCACCAAGAATACAGAGCATCCCTTGCCCCAGACTGTGAGTTCCTATAAGAACATAAGAGAAGCCAATGTTGGATCAGGCCCATGGCCCATCCAGTCCAACACTCTGTCACACAGTGGCCAAAAATACCAGGTTCCATCAGGAGGTCCTGCAGTGGGGCCAGGACACTAGAAGCCCTGCCGCTGTTGATCCCCCCCACAAGCATCAAGAATACAGAGCATCACTTGCTCCAGAGTCCCTATCTAGACCTTGAGGCTAATAGCCACTGATGGACCTCTGCTCCATATACTTATCTAATTCCCTCTTGAAGCCGTCCATGCTTGTAGCTGCCACCACCTCCCGTGGCAGTGAATTCCGTGTGTGAATCACTCTTTGGGTGAAGAAATACCTCCTTTTATCCATTCTAACCCTACCGCTCAGCAATTTGTGCTATTCTTCATCAGTGCTATGCATGCACCAATGAAATGTGTGTGTGGGGGGGGTTCTTTTAATGGTTCTAAAATGTGTTTTTTATCGTGTATGTTTTAAATTGCTAGCCACTTTGGTGGCCCTTGTAAGAGCAGAAAAGACGGGATACCAGTTGGGTCAATAAAATACAAATAAGTAAATAAGCTGACCCTTTATAAGAGTTCTATTACGATGTAATTAGAAGCTCTGACACTGTTGTATTCTTGTGTATACCTAAAGCAAAAAATAAAACAAATTAGAGGCCGGGGCCAGAATCAGATTGGTTGGTCATGGAGGCCCTGAGTCCTTTGGAGCTTTTTGTGTTGCTTCTCCCTTCAGGAGTGGTATAAGGAACTGACAGCTCTCCTTGAAGACATGAAGGATAAGTCTGGAAATCTGAAAAAGCGGTACCCGGACCGCAAGACGGAAGCCGGGGCTGCCTACAGCCGAGTGAAGGCCGTGTATGGGATGGTAGGCGAGCTGGCGAAGCTGAAGTCCATGCAGGATGTGACCCAGCACCTTGGGACCGTGAAACGGATCTCTGCAGAGACGGCAAGTGAAAAACTGGCCGGGCGCGAGTGGGTTCGTTGGGTATCGTTTGGCACAAGGGGCAGTGGAGCCGGTGCAGATTGTGGAAACGAAATGAGTCGTGCCAGAACAGCACTTCTTGGTGGGTGGCATGTGGTTGTTTTTTTTCAAGCCAAATACATACCTCTGGGAAGGGTAACGAATCTCCTAGGAGAGTTTGGAAATGGTACAGGATTATAAGGCCTGCTTCGTTAAATTTAATTCATACTATTTCACATTCTTTTACGTTGACTAATAAATCTCCAAGAGTGAAAACTTAGGACGACTAAGCTGCGTGAAGTCAAGGCAGGTTGACTGGCAGCCCCATATCTTCTGTCTGGGGGGGCGGTTTGGGGGGCCCAGGAGGACAACACGTTCAGCTGAATCCGAAGCTTGTTTTTGCTCTGCTCCTTGGCAGAGCTTTGTTCAAGGGTGAAAAGATAGAGGTCCTAATTTGCCCTGGTGGGCAAGCATTGGCCAGTCAGGAGTGGGCACAGACTCCGTGATTTGACCACAGTCGATTAAATTGACTTACTTGGCACAGTAGGAACAGTAAGCAAACAAAAGAAACATGTTTACAAAACATAATACAGGAGGAAGGGCCAGTATGAAGCAAGCACCCTGAAAAGAAATAAGGTATCAGCCAGAGTAGGGGTATGCAAAAAAAGTCAGTATTTTTTGACTTTGGGTATATCAGACCCGAAAAATATCTGTAAATGCCAAATTTCTCTAGCCCAATACTGGTAAAGTATCAGGACTCGGGAAATATTCAGTGTTGCCAAATATATTCAGGTCTCTGATACACCCAATGGGAGGAAGGAGGCCTGCTAAAATGCCTTCTTTCACTCTGGTCAATTTCACTCCCTGCCAGTCAGCGGTTAGGTTTAAGCCTAACAGGAAACAGGCCAGGGGAGCGAAACTGACCAGGGAAAGCCTCCTCTTTCTGCCTCCCCTTCTCTAGTTGCCCCCGGGGTAGCTAGAGAAGGGAAGGCATAGAAACCTGGTGTCGTGGTTAAGCGTGCGGACTCTAATCTGGGAGAATGACACTCCAAGTGAAGGGTGGGATATAAATCCAATCTCTTCTTCTTCCCTCCCTGAGTCTCTCCGTGTCAGGCTGCTTAGTCAGGTCACGCAACACAGGGCTTCAGTAGAAGAAAACTGTTTATGGGTGCATCAGGACTAAAGACACGTGTACACCTTGTGTCAGGAATGGCCGGGAGCAATAGGGCCACCTAAATGATACTACAATCAGACTCCCCCCTATATGATCTGAAGCCAATGAGTACGTTTCGTGTGCCCAGGAAAAGCGAGCAAACAATCTAAAAGCCGTTGTTTCCCAGCCTAGGAGTTCTGCAGCTGGAGCGTCTACAAGGTCACGCAAATGATAACATACAGGCAGTAGGAACAGTAAGGTTCAGAGGCTGGTAGACTGAGAGTGCCCCCTCCACATTCCATCCCCGTGACGGGGCTACCTGACACTCCGCTGCTGCACAGAGACTCAGGGAGGGAAGGGAAAGTCAGCACAGGCATGTTTAAATGCCTTTCCTTCCCTCCCTGAGTCCAGGGAGGGAAGGAAAGGCATTTAAATATGCCTACGCTGTCTGGGGCTGCTGGAGAAGGGCGGGCAGAGAGAAGGAGGCTTTCCCTGGTCAGTTTTACTCCCACACTCCCTTTTAAATGACTTTAATCAAACAGCTGATTGGCAGGGAGTGAAATTGACTACGGTTGCACAGGGGAGAAGTTGGCATTCGGCTACCTGAAAGTCAAAAAAGCTGAATAAATTCGGGAAACTATTCAGTTGCCGAAAAGTTTCAGTCACCTGAATTTGCATTTGGCTTAGGAATACCGAATAAATACTGACAAGGCATTTATTCGGTATTTTTTTGGGTTTGGGGAAGCCGAATGCACACCCCTAAGTCAGAGTCTAATGACAGTCTAATCCAGGGGTGTTGAACTCATTTGTGATGAGGGCTGGATCTGACCTAAATGAGACCTTGCTGGGCCGGGCCACATGTGTGTCATAAAATGTAATGCCAGGGAGCGGAGATATAAACATTATAAAGGACACAAACACAATGAAAGATTTCTTAAACTTTAAATAAAACATACTTAAAACACTAGTACTCTTGCAATATTTTGTTTATTTAACAGTGTCTGGTAACTGACACCTCTTGCTCTGAATTGTTGCATCAAAATGCCTGTGCTGTTGCAATCTTGAGTATGCCGTTCAGGTGTGTATCTGTAAGCTGCAAACCTACGATGACGCAGCAGCAGCAGAACTGGAAGAAGAAGCAGAAGACAGCCAGTTCCACTGTGGGCCTGATATAGAAGTCCTCCCGGGGCCTAATGGACACCCCTGGTCTAACCTCTCTATACTCACAGGCTTCCTTTACAAAGCTATAGTTTTTTAATTTGAAGCAACAAAAGATATGCTTTGAACGGAAGGTGCTCGACCTGTCTTTCAGCCCAGCTGTGTTACTTCTGGAAGCCGCCCCCGGAGGCATTTTATTGCTAAAAATTATGCCAAGGATGGGGAGTGCTTTAATGAGACACCTTTATTGGAGGGGGGGTGCTTCTGTACTTTTGTTGTCAGTGGTCCTTCCAAGGTATGGCCGCTGATACGAGGCTGACTGTTAAATTGCGGTCTCCGTGTACCTGTGCAGTATCTCTGCGTTCCTGCATTGGTTTGGCTTTGTCCACGCGGGAGAGATTCTTCGCCTCCATCCTGTAACAGGTGGAATGTGGGGTACTTCCGAACAATCCGCTCACATTAGTTGTTGTAGATTTTCCTGGCTGAGTGGCTGTGGTCTTGCCATACAGCCCAGAAAATCTACAACGACGAATGAACTCCGGCCGTGAAAGCCTTTGACAACGAAGCAGCCCACCCTTTGGGTTTTACTGACCAGGACTGGGGTCTGGATTAACAGTGTTCCCTTGTAGACTTGCACTTAATGCAAAGAAAAAGAACTTGTTTAAAAAGATGAGATGGGTGTTCTTGCAGTGATGGGCTTCCCTTGTTAGTGTGCATGGGGGGCGGGGGCTGCCCGGTGGCTCCCTTTTCCTGGCGAGTATTGCCAGCCGTATCATGGAAGTGCAACATCGGTTCAATTGTTTTCAAGCAAAGAAGGTCAGGCTTGTAAAGATTTTTTTTTTAAAAAAAAAATAGGGTTATTCATTTAATACAAACCTTCAAACTTGTTGGATTTTTTTTTAAAGAAAGACACTGTTCCTCTGCACAGATGGCGAGTGAAACCTGGCTCTCCTTTTTTTTGCTAGGCGGCGGACTTCCGTGCGCAGATCGAGAAATTCATTGATTCTCGGACTGACAGTTTGCGCGACATGAAAGGCGGAGAGTTCTGGCCGATTGTGAAATGCGTGAAGATCCGTGTCGGCCGAGCAGAGGCCTTGAAGACGGGCGTGGTGCTGGTGGATCTCCCAGGAATCCGGGACTCCAATGCAGCCAGGGACAATGCAGCCAAAGAGGTAGGGCGGGATCCTTTTTTTTGGGGGGGGGGGGACTGGGCCTGTGTTAGTCTCCCCTCAGAGGCCTGTGGCTTTATCCTAGTAGCGCATTTTATATTTCCATGCACAAGCCCTGCATGACTTTGCAGCCAGGCCCACGCCTCTGGCCTGTGGCAGCCCCCGTTTTTCTTTAACGCAAGGGGTCGTCTTGCCCTCCAGTACCTAAAGAATTGCAACGCGGTGTGGGTCGTTGCCAGCATCACTCGGGCTGTGGACGACAAGACTGCCAGGGAAATCCTGAACTGCAACCTGCGCCGGCAGCTCTTCATGGACGGCCTGTACGGGAACCTGGCCTTCATCTGCACCAAGACGGACAGCTTTAACATCTCAGACATAGTCAGGTGACCTCCATTTCTGCCAGCAGGGGGCAGCTGTGTGCAAGGGGTGGGCAGCAAGGATTTCTACCCCGCCCTTCACTACCCGAAGGAGTGTCAGAGCGGCTTACAAATCTCATTTCCCTTCCCCTCCCCACAACAGACACCCTGTGAGGTAGGCGGGGCTGAGAGAGCTCTTTCAGGGACTGCTCTTGAGAGAACAGCTCTCAGAGAACTTGTAACTAACCCAAAGTCACACCAGCAGCTGCATGTGGAGGAGTGTCACGTCTCCCAGTTAAGACACTCTCCACAATGCACTTTGGCAGTGATAGTTTATTGAGATATACTTACTTTAGGAAACAAGCTCTGTGTCAAGCCTCTATTATAGATAATACAAAATACACCCCACACCTCTTGCATTCGGCACTATTCAGCCCCTATGGTTACTATGGCAACCTTGACAGATATACACTGCCTTATCTATGTTCAGGCTTGGCAAAAGAGTCCAAGGCCAGCTCCCTTGGGAACCAGCAATGGGGCACAACCTTAAGGAGAGTTATGGCTTCTACAAGCACTCCCTCGAAACACCCCTGGCACCGCCCTCAGGAATTCCCTCCCCCCATATCCATGGCAAACATTGCAGTGAAACGAAACCAGTGCTTGACCAAGGAGTGGGGAATCAAACCTGGTTCTCCCAGAGCAGAGCCTGCACTCCTAACCACGACCCCAAGAGGCATCTTCACCCTTCCTTTCCTCCATCCCATGCAGCTCTTTCAGGCCAGGATGAGACTCCGTGTCTTGAGTGGGGTCGGGCCTGAAACCCCCAGGGCCGGTGGGGGAACACAGTTCGACTTTCTCTACTGGGAAGCCAGCGGAGGGTCTGAGAGCGGGTGGCGGTTGACGGGAAGGGCAGCAGAAGTGGACTCCTGGGGTCCATTTGCCAAGCAGGGGGTGTTCTTCCTTGGTGCCTCGGAGAGAAAGCACTGTTCGGCAGCCGGGGATTCTTCCGTGCCGGCGCTGCAGGCAGGCTAGCAGCTACGGCTGAGCCCTTAAAACACATTTCTAGAAATGCTCAGGGTCGCTTGGCTCCCGCAGGGACCTGGACCTGAGAGGGGAGATCCAGCCCTTGGAAGAGGAACTGGAAGAGCTGGAAGGCCAGCGAATGCAGGCGGAAGAGGAGAAGAGAACCCTGCACATGGCTCTGCACTTGGAGGTAAAGGACATCCTCCGAGGGACATCCGCTTCCCTCGGCTGTTCTGCCAGGCAGGGGTCCCTCTCCTGGAAAACAGGCTTGGCTCGGCCCTTACTCCACCCTTCTGAGCCAAAGACAAGCGCATCTTTGCCTTTGGTCCCGCTCCAGCACAAGTGGCAGAACAGTGAATCTGAACTGAGAGGACCAGGCGGGGTAGGTTCCTTTTGTTCACCCCCCTGGCTTGCTTCTCCGAGTCCTTGGGGGAGGTGGGGGGCTCCAAGCCATTGGCGCAAGCAGTGTGGGAGCACGGCAGGAAGCGCTTTGTCTAATGCTTTGTCAGGCTCCTGCAGCAATCAGTTCCCAACAGCTCTCATTCAAAGAAGTGAAGTTAATCGAGATATTAAGAGTAAGCAGATATCTTAACGCTTTTAGTGTTAGAACTGGCAGAAAGTGTGTGAAGCAAGCTGATGTGCATTATTCAGGGGGGTCCCCGGATGGCTCAGGTCCCGTCAGAGGCCAGGTAAAACCCCGCCGAAGTAACGGGCAGTAATTCTCAGGAGAAAGACTACACCAGACACTCAAGGTCGAAGGCTTCGGTTACATAGATAAAGAAAGACTGGAAACACAGCAGAAACGGAAGTCAGAATTCCAGAGGGCCCCCACCCACCCAACCACCCACGGCAGCTAGAACAGCCAGAGGCCTCGCTGACAAACCTCCTGTGGAGGCCTCGGTGCTGGTGCTGGTTGTGCATGGCTAGCTGAGCTGCGCAGCCCGGAATTAACGAGCCCATTGAGCCTCTTGTTTCCATCAGAATCGCTTCCAAAAACTTAACCTTCTGCAACTCACGTGGACTAAGCCAGTGGCACCTGGTTTCTGCCACTTTCCTTCCCGTGGAGAGGAGCAGAGAGCAGGCTTGAATCCCATAAGAACATAAGAGAAGCCAATTTTGAATCAGGCCAATGGCCTATCTAGTCCAACAATCTGTCACACAGCGGCAAAAAACACCACGTGCTATCAGGAGGTCCAGCAGTGGGGCCCGGACACTAGAAGCCCTCCCACTGCTGCCCCCTCCAGCACCAAGAATAGAGTACATCACCTGCCCCAGACTGAGAGTTCCCATCTATACCCTGTAGCTAATAGCCACTGATGGACTTCTGCTCCATATCTATATATCTAATTCCCAAGTGGCCCCCTGTGTGCGGATATCTAAATCCGCACATCGGGGGCACCTGGGGGGCAGGGAGATTTTCCTGCGCAGGTGGGGCAGTCCCCACGTGTGCAGAAAAATCTAAAAAGTTTAAAAAATTATAAGGGGATATCTAAATCCCAAAAAAAGTAAAAGAGCCCTCCCTGCGCATGCTCAGGGAATGCTCTACAAACTGGCCGTTGCCGCCAAGGGATGGGAGGGCGGGAGAAGGCTTGGCGGGCCAGCCAGGACAACATCCAGGGACAGGCGGCCGGCCTCCCCCCCCCGCCGCTGCCGCCGCCCTGCTGCTTGAAACGGAGGGAGAGGGAGGCTTGGCTGGCCAGCCGGCCGGCCCCCCCCCCCGCCGCCACCACCGCGCTGCTTGGGAGGGAGGGGGAGGCTTGGCGGGCCGGCCAGCCTCGCCGCCCCTCCGCTGCTGCTGGGGAGGGGGAATCTCGGCGGGCCGGCTGACCTTGCCGCTGCTGGGGGGAGGGAGGGAGGGGGAAGCTTGGCGGTGGGAATACTCCCTCCCCCCGGGGGTCTCGCGGGTCTCGCCTCTTGTGTTTATCTAATTCCCTCTTGAAACTGTCCATGCTTGTAGCTGCCACCACCTCCTGTGGCAGTGAATTCCATGTGTTAATCACTCTTTGGGTGAAGAAGGACTTCCTTTTCTCCGTTCTAACCCGACTGCTTAGCAATTTCATGGAGTGCCCACGAGTTCTTGCATTGTGAGAAAGGGAGAAAAGTACTTCTTTCTCAACCTGCTCAATCCCATTCATAATCTTATAAACCTTGATCATGTCACCCCTCAGCCGTCGTTTCTCCAAGCTAGAGAGCCCCAAGCATTTTAACCTTTCTTCATAGGGAAGGTGTTCCAACCCTCCTATCATTCTAGTTGCCCTTCTCTGCACTTTTTCCAATGCTATAATATCCTTTTTGAGATGTGGTGACCAGAACTGTACACAGTATTCCAAATGAGGTCGCACCAATGATTTATACAGGGGCATGATGATACTGGCTGATTTGTTTTCAATTCCCTTCCTAATAATCCCCGGTATAGCGTTGGCCTTCTTTATTGCAGCTACACACTGTCTAGACATTTCCCCAGCCCCTGGAATTCTTTTCCAGCGGCTTTTCTGGGGTCTCAGATGCTTCCAGGCGTCTTTTTCAAGGCCTGAAGAACTGGAAACGGGTGTAGCTGAGTGCGCTTTGTGGAAGGCGCTCTGGATGGCGCTGCTGATTTGGCAAAACTGAAAGCCGGTTTTCCTTCGATGCACCACAGACCCAGAATCTCCCTATGGAGTTACTTTGCGAGCATCTATTCTTTTAAAAAATATATATTTTTATTAGGTTTTCATTAAAATAACAGAAGTACATAACGTTATTAAAAACAGACAAATTCTGAAGTGTGTTGCTTATCAGTACATACAGAACAAGAATAAATTGACCAATAAATTCATATATTAAAAAGGAGAGAAGCAATGTGTCTGTTAGATTTATAGTATAGATAAGGGGAGTAATATTACTAGTCTTCATGGGGACAATTAAGCCCAAAGATTTGAGCGAGTGGAAGAGACTAATCGGAGAAAGAGCAATTTAAGGTAGATTTTTTGTGAGGTTGGATGTCTGTTGATAGTACACGTCGGAAGAGTGGGAAGCATTTTTGGGAGAAACAAGAGCGTTTGGGGCTGCTTTCAGCTCACCTCAAGTGGTCCGTCATTTTCTCCATTATGAAAAGGTCCCAGACTTTGTTGTTGTTGTTGTTCAGTCGCACAGTCAAGTCCGACTCTTTGCAACCCCATGAACCAGCTCACGCCAGGCCCTCCTGTCTTCCGCTGTCCGCTGAAGTTTGCTCAATTTCATGTTCATTGCATCGATGACGCTGTCTAACCATCTCATCCTTTGCCGTCCCCTTCTTCTTTGACCATCAGTCTTTCCCAGCATCAGGGTCTTCTCCAGTGAATGCTCCCTTCTCATTGGGTGGCCAAAGTATTTGAGCTTCAGCTTCAGGATCTGGCCTTCCAGGGAACAGTCAGGGTTGATTTCTTTTAGGATTGACTGATTTGATCTCCCTGCAGTCCAAGGGACTCTCAAGAGTCTTCTCCAGCACCACAGTTCAAAAGAATCTATTCTTCGGCACTCGACCTTCCTTATAGTCCAACTCTCGCAGCCATACATTACTACGGGGAATACCATTGCTTTGACCATGCGGACTTTTGTTGGCAGGGTGATGTCTCTGCTTTTTATCATGCTATTTAGGTTTGCCATCGCTTTCCTCCCAAGGAGCAGGCGTCTTTTAATTTCATGGCTGCAGTCACCATCTGCCGTGATCTGGGATCCCAGGAACGTGAAGTCTGTCACTACTTCTACGACTTCCCCTTCTATTTGCCAAGGAGTGATGGGGCCAGATGCCATGATCTTAGTTTTTTTGATGTTGAGCTTCAAGCCCAGTTTTGCGCTCTCCTCTTTCACCTTGAGCAAGAGGCTCTTTAAGTCCTCTTCACTTTCTGCCATCAGAGTGGTATCGTCTGCATATCTGAGGTTATTGATCTTTTCCCCAGCAATCTTAACTCCAGCTTGTGATTCATCCAGGCCAGCATTTCGCATGATGTACTCAGACTTTGTTGTACCATTTATCAATTTTGGGAGCAAGATGAAATTTCCGTTTTGAGGCCATAGATATTCTTGCAGCAACAATTAAACTCGGGTCCCAATTCTGAAGGCCCCATCCCCTCCCCACCACATGCCGCGATTTCTCTTGGTGCTGGACGGTGCTCCTGCAGGGCGAGGGGCCGGGGGCATCCAGCGGGCCACTGCCTGTGTCGGCTGGCGGTGCAGTCAGTCAGGGGCTGCTGTGCCTGCTGCTTTGTTGCAAGTGATGTTGTGGTGTGTTTTGTTGCATGACAAGCAGAGGCCAGGAGTTGAGGCCGCAGACCCAGCCTGGCTGCAGAAGGAGTTCCAGGTAAGCTGCCCTCTCCCCTCCCTCCTTCCTGTGGAAAGACTCGGGCTCCTTCCTCCCTCCAGCCTCCTCAGCCCGCCTGTGCCCTTCCCCCTGTAGCTCAGTGCCCTGCAGAAGCAGAAGGAGGCCAAGCTGCGTGCCATCAGTCTGATCTGCGTTCAGGCCCGGAATAAGTTCTCCAAGCAGCAGATCCGGATGGATTTCAACACTGGCCTGGAGGTAGGGGGTGGGGCTTGGTAGGGGCCGACATGGCAGGGTGGGAGAAAGTGCAGGAGAGGGCACCCAAGACCATCAAGGGGTCGGGGGGTACCTTACCCTTGAAGAAAGGCCGAAGAATCTGTGCCCATTCTGTGTAGGGGGAAAAGACCACTGGGGATAGCTCACAAAAGAGAACATAAGAACATAAGAGAAGCCAATGTTGGATCAGGCCAATGGCCCATCAAGTCCAACACTCTGTGTCACGCAGTGGCCAGAAATACCAGGGGCCATCAGAAGAGGTCCACCAGTGGGGCCAGGACACTAGAAGCCCTCCCACTTTGCCCCCCCAAGCACCAAGAAGACAAAGCATCCCTTGCCCCAGACATAATAATGTAAGAGAAGCCAATGTTGGATCAGGCCAGTGGCCCATCCAGTCCAACACTCCTGTGTCACACAATGGCCAGAAATACCAGGTGCCCTCAGGAGGTCCAGCAGTTGGGACAGGACACTAGAAGCCCTAGAAGAAGAATGAGTTTTATGAAATTATGCATGGAATGGAGAAGGTGGGAAGAAGATTTTTCTCCCTGTCCCGTAATACTAGAGCTCAGGGGCACCCAGTAAAAGTGATGGAAGTCAGTTCAGATCAAGCCAAAGGAATTATAAATATCGTATGGCATTATGTGTAGAACAGCCAGGAGATCCTGAGATTGTGTGGCAGCTGCAAGCCAAGGTGGCTCCATAAACAGCTTTCTACAGATCTGAGAAATTTTAAAAGACTCATTTTGGAAATGGAAGGAGGGCCTGATAACCAAGGATGAATATAAACAAATAACCGGGGCTTGTAGGGAGAGAGGAGTTAGGAAAGCTAAAGCTCAGTGTGATCTTAGGCTAGCGAGAGATGCTGGAAACAATGAAAAAAGGGTTCATTTGTTATGGTCAAAGTAAGAAAAAGAGCCCAGGACACGGTAGGCCCCTTGCAGGGACAGGAAAGCGAAATTGTAACCGGTGACGAAGAGAGGGCAGAACGGCTCAGTTCCTACTTTTCCTCGGTCTTCTCTTGCGAGGGAAACGGTGCTCAACATGGCAAAATCAGAGCACACGAGAGAAGGGAGTTGCAGCCTAGGATTGGCGTGGGGGTACTACATAAACACCTGGTGTCTTTGAACAGAACTTGTCCTCAGGGCCAGATGAATTGCATCCAAGGGTAGTGAAAGAACTCATGGATGTAATTTCTGAGTCCATTCTTTTTGAGAATTCTTGGAGAACAGGTGAGGTGCCAGAAGACTGGAGGTGGGCAAATGTTGTCCCCATCTTCAAGAAGGGGAAATAGGAGGATCTGGGTAACTATCGACCTGTCAGCTTGATGTCTATACCTGGGAAAGTTTTAGAACAGATTATCAAACAGTCAGTGATCACAGCCATCCTTTCTGAGTGCTCAAGGACTAAAATGTGAAGTTCTGCATTTAGGTAGGAAAAATCAAATGCGTAGTTATAGGATGTGGGAGACTTGTCTTGCCTATAGTATGTGCGAAAAGGATCCAGGGGTCTTAGTAGACCATATGCTGAACGTGAGTCAGCAGTGTGATGTGGTAGCTAAAAAGGCAAATGCCTTTTGGGGCTGTATCCACAGAAGTTTATTGTCCAGATCAAGTGAAAGGGTGGTATCGCTTTACTCTGTTCTGGTGAGACCTCACCTAGAGTACTCTGTTTAGTTTTGAGCACCACAATTTAAGTAGGATATAGACAAGCTGGAACGTGTCCAGAGGAGGGCAACAAAGACGGTGAGAGGTCTGGAAACCAAGTCCTATGAGGAAAGGCTGAAGGAGCTGGGTGTGTTTAGCCAAGAGAGGAGATGACTGAGAGGTGATACGATAAACCGTCTTCGAGTATTTGAAGGGCTGTCATGTAGAGGATGGGGCAGAGTTGTTTTCTGTTGCCCCAGAAGGTCAGACCAGAACTAATGAGTTGAAATGAGTCCAAGTCTTATGAGGAAAGGCTGAGGGAGTTGGGTATGTTTAGCCTGGGAAAGAGAAGGTTTAGAGGGGACATGATGGCAGTCTTCAAGTATTTGAAGGGCTGTCATGTAGAAGATGGAGCGGATCTATTCTTTCTTGCTCCGGATGGCAAGACTAGATCTAATAGGTGGAAATGACAAGGGAGTCGTTACCGGCTTAATATCAGGAGAAACTTCCTGACTGTCAGAGTGGTTGAGCAGTGGAACAGACTGCCTCAGGAGGTGGTGGATGCTCCTTCGCTGGACGTTTTCAAGAGGAGACTGGACAACCATCTTTTGGGTATGTTGTAGGTATATAGGGGTTTCGGCTGTGTGCCTGCAGAGTGCAGGGGGTTGGACTAGATGGCCTGCAAGGTCCCTTCCAACTCTAACATTCTATGATTCTATGAAATTAAATCAGAAGAGTTTTTGGCTAAACATGAGAAAGAACTTCCTGACAGTTGGAGCAGTTCCTCAGTGGAACAGGCTTCCTCGGGAGGTGGTGGGCTCTCCTTCTAGGGAGGTTTTCAAAGAGAGGCTGGATGGCCATCTGACAGCAATGCTGATTCTGTGAACTGAGGCAGATCATGAGAGGGAGGGCAGGAAGGGTTGCCTCAGTGCTTAGTCCTCGTGGCCCTTTCTTACACGCCCAGGGAAAGGCTGATCACCACTTTGGGGCCAGGAAGCAATTCTTCTCCAGGCCAGTTTGGCCAAGGATCCTGGAGGTTTTTTGTCATCTTCTGGGCGTGGAACAGCGGTCACTGCAGGTGTGGAGGGGGGAGGTATTTGTGAATTTCCTGCCTTGTGCAGGGGGTTGGACTAGATGACCCTGGAGGTCCCTCCCAACTCTGTGATTCTAAGTTCTAGCTCTTAGTGTTATGCTAGTGGTGAGCTAGATTTGTTTTTAGGGGCTGAGAGAGCTGTGAAAAAACTGTGACTGGCCCAAGGTCACCCAGCTGGCTTTGTGTGGAGCAGTGGGGAATCAACCCTGGTCATCCAGATTAGAATCTGCTGCTCTTAACCACTATGCCAGACAGGTTCTCTAAACCAAAGGAAATGCTTCCTTACTCAGTGAGGAATACATTGTTGTTGGAGGGACTGATCGCCACCAGCATGTTCTGGCTGTAAAAACTAGTAAGATTCCTGGCAGGTAGAAGAAGAAGAAGAAGAGATTGGATTTATACCCCCTGCCCTTCACTCAGAGTCTCAGAGCGGCTTACAAACTCCTTTCCCTTCCCCTCCCCATAGCAGACACCCTATGATGTAGGTGGGACTGAGAAAGCTTTTTCAAGAACTGCCATTTCACAACTGTGGCTTGCCCAAGGTCATCCAGTAGCTGCAAGTGGAGGAGTGGGGAATCAAACCTGGTTCTCCCAGATTAGAGTCGGCGCACTTAACCACTACACCAAGCTGGTAGCTCTGTTGATGGCTACTAGTCGTGATATTCAAACCACTGGGATATTTGGTTACTATAGCAGAGTCTGTCCAGTTATAGAAGTGTGATACCGAGTGCAGTGAGTCTCCCAAGAAGTATATTGCAAAAAGTAAAAGTTAAATGTATTCAAGTAAATTCAGTTCGTATTCAGGTTGCCACCAAAAGGAGAAAGAGCTGCCTATGATCTAAAGAGTACTTTGTCTATTGCAAGTGGCCAGATACTACATGGAAGTAGGTGAGTGTCGTTTCTACAGGAGAGTTAGGGTTAGACTCCATGAAAAGCCATATGAGTGGGCAAAGTGAGAGGTCAGAGGGCAGCTTCCAGATTAAGACAAAGAGAGGCACCCCATTCACGGAGGTATCACCTGTACACACCTAGAGTGATGTAGCGCCCCCCAGTGCCCGGGCATGCTGCGTCACCCCACTCCAACACAAACCTCCATATTCGGAGGCGGCACGTCTCTGAATACCCGTGCTAGGAGGGCCACGTCTAGGGAAGGCCTTGAACTAGACAGTCTGAACCAGCAGGGCGCTTCTCACAGTCCCCACTCCCAGCACATATAGAGAGGTGGGTTTACTTGTCCGGCAGAAACTGTTGCTTTCCTTTGGACAGCAGCTGGCCACAGGGTCTCTGCGTTGGGGTCAGAATTCAGGACCACTCAGGGTTTTCTCGTTGCAGGAACTGAAAAGGAAAGCCGAGTTTTCCGAATGTGACGAGGATGGAGATGAAGACATGGGGGACGGGGACTTTGCCAGTTCAGATCTTGGTGACCTTGGGGAAGACGAGTCCCAGCGCGAGAAGCTCCACGTTTTTACTGTCAGTTCCACGGAATATCTCAAACTCAGTAGGAAGCTCCTCCGAGACGGTCCGGCTCAAGTCTTCCATGACCCCAAGGACACAGGTACTGGCCGGATCCCCAGGCCCCGGAGAGTTTGCCGTCCGTTTCGTGCTGCTGATACCGTGAGATGTGTTTGGCCTGCCTCTTCCTCTGTCCCCAGTGGAGAACGGTGGAACGCAGTATCAGTATAATCCCCATCCACTCATCTGCTGTGCTGGTTTCTTCATTTTGTTATCCCCAAGCTCTGAAATTCTCCCCTCCCACCTTTTTTTGATTTGGATCTGTTGTTGATGTGTTGTTGTTCAGTTGCACAGTGGAGTCCGACTCTACGCGACCCCATGGACCACATCGCACCAGGCCTCTGGAGTTTGCTCAGTTTCATGTTCGTTGCTTGGATCTATTGGACCCCCCAAAATTCCCAGTACCAGCATAGTATTTGGATCTGAGATTTTTTAGAAATCCCACGTTTTGGGGGGGTTCAATAGGCAGAGATGGAAAAACACAGAAAAAACTAAACAAACCCAGGTGCATGGAAAAGCCACAAAACAGCCGAGTGGCAAAAGCACATTGCTCTTGTCTCTCAGCTGTGTCCCTCTCCTTTCTTCTGCAGTCCCTTTAAACCAGCCTGGTTTAAAGGGACAGCAGAAGAAGTGGGGGAAACAGCTGAGAAGCAGGGAGCAGTCTCTCTGCCTCTCCGTTGTTTCCTCTTATGTTCCCAGTTCCTGACAATATCCGGGACTTCCCCCCCTCTGGTTTTACTGAACAATCCTTGATACTTTTGAGATGCCGAAATCTTCCCCAAAAATACCAGTAAAGTATTTTTTTGTGTATATTTTCGGCTCGGGAACATCTGAATGCACACCCCTAATTTGGGCTCCTTTTGGCTTGGATGAGTTGCCAGCACTGGGACACCCTGCGAAAAGGCACTGGGACATCCTTTTGCAGCTGGTGGAAGAAACTAGAGGGGTGAAAGGGGAATCTTTGGACAAAGAGAGCCCCCACCCTTCCTCCAGACCCCTCCCCCGAATTACTCCCTTTCTGTTCTTTCCCGGACTCCAACTGCCCCTCAGTCCTTCTATTGGCGAGCCTTTCTTCTACTCAGCCCTGCCGTGGAAGGTGACGCCGGGCCTTTTGGTGGCCTCACCTAACCTCCTGCAGAAGGGGATGGTTGTGAGGAAACAGAGGAGGAGGAGGGAGAAGAGCAGGCTGAAAAGAAACAGAAAACACCTCAGATGCTGCCGGGCTACTGATCTGTTTTGCTTTGCCTTTAGCTTGCCCTTCCATGCCCAGAGAGCCAGTTTGGTGTAGTCGTTAAGTGCGCGGACTCTTATCTGGGAGAACCGGGTTTGATTCCCCACTCCTCCATTTGCACCTGCTGATGTGACCTTGGGTCAGTCACAAGCTCTGGCACAGCTGTTCTCTCAAGGACAGTTTGTGTTAGAGTTCTCTCAGCCCCGCCTACCTCACAGGGTGTCTGTTGTGGGGAGGGGAAGGGAAAGGAGTTTGTCAGCCGCTCTGAGACGCCTTTGGGCAGTGAAGGGCGGGGTATAAATCCAATCTCTTCTCTTCTTCTTCTTCAGAGGTCGCAGGTCTGTGCGTATCTGAGCCATGCCTTGATTCCCTCCCTCACAGAAAGCTCACTCAGCTATTGGGAGCTTCTTTTGGACAGCGGGCTGTATGTGGCACAAAAGCAACGGCTGCTTTCCCTGAGCAAAGCCAGTGCTTGGCTGCTTGTGTGCGGTCAGGACTCCCCTTTTTCCAAAGTGCAGGCACTTGCACCCGCTGGTGCTTGGGCACCTTGTGCTAGTGAGTAAGCCCCTGTCCAAGTTTGCCTCTGCTTTCTGAGCCGAGTTGACGACCCTGCAGGTGGCAAGAGGAGCCCATCTTCTTGTCCCTGTGCCTAGCCGTAAGTCCCGGTGACCCTGTACTGGAACTCCGTTTGCTGCCATATTGGGCAGAGGGCTGCACAGGTTGTTCCCCTGGAGCTGCCTGGCACTGAATCTTGGTCCATCAGTATTGTCTACTCAGACTGGCAGCAGCTCTCCAGAGTCTCAGACTGAGGTGTTTCACACCGCTTACTTGCCAGGACTTTTTACTTGCCAGGGATGGAACCTGGGACCTTCTGCATGCCAAGCAGAGGCAGTTTGGTGTAGTGGTTAAGTGAGCGGGCTCTAACCTGGGAGAACCGGGTTTAATTCCCCACCCTGCATTTGCAGCTGCTGGATGACCTTGGACAAGCCGTAGTGCTGACAAGCATTGTCCTTGAAAGAGCAGTCCTCTCAGAGCTCTCTCAGCCCCACCTGCTTCACAGGGTGTCTGTTGTGGGGAGGGGAAGGGGAAGGAGATTGTAAGCCGCTCTGAGCCAGTTTGATGGGTAGTGAAGTGTGCAGACTAATCTGGGAGAACCGGGTTTGATTCCCCACTCCTCCACTTGCACCTGCTGGATGATCTTGAGCAAGCCATAGTTCTGATAAGAGTTGTTCTTGAAAAAGAGCAGTTTCTGTCAAGAGCTCTCTCAGCCCCACCTACCTCACAGGGTGTCTGTTGTGGGGAGGGGAAGGAAAAGTAGATTGTAAGTCACTCTAAGAGCCAATTTGGTGTAGGTGGTTAAGTGTGCGGACTCTAATCTGGGAGGACCGGGTTTGATTCCCCCACTCCTCCACTTGCACCTGCTGGATGATCTTGGGCAAGCCATAGTTCTGATAAGAGCTGTTCTTGAAAAAGAGCAGTTTCTGCCAGGGCTCTCTCAGCCCCACCCACCTCCCAGGGTGTCTGTTGTGGGGAGGGGAAGGGAGAGGAGATTGGAAGCTGCTCTGAGACTCCAAGTGAAGGGCGGGGTATAAATCCAATCTCCTCCTCCTCCTCCTTCTTGCTGTGGGCCTCTCCGCTGCCTGCCTGTTTCCCTCCTCCTCCTCCCCTTCCAGTCATGACCACAGCTCCTTTGCAGGTTGCCCAGATGCGCTCAGCCGAGTAGGGGAATGAAGTGACCCATATGTGGCATCCCTCGTGAGCAAGATGGTGCTCGGGGGCTGCCGGACCATTCCCCGCTTATCACTGCGCCTTTTCCTTTGGCGTCTTGGTTAGCGCCGCTTCTCCTTCCCCGCTTTCCTGTTCACTCTACTCTGCGGTGGCTGAGCCCCGGTGCTCAGTGGCTTCTGTGGGGATGGGGAAGGAGATCCTTGGGGAAACGCCACTGTGTCTCCCTGTCTGTCTGCAGAAATCCCGGCCTTGAAGGATTTCGTCATAGAAATGGGCTTGAAAACCAGCATGAAAGCCACGGAGAAGGTCATCCGGGACGTGGCCCGTGTCATCAGCCAAATCGTGCATTACCTGACCAACCAGAGGGCGGAGGTGAGCATTACCTGACCAACCAGAGGGCGGAGGTGAGCATTACCTGACCAACCAGAGGGCGGAGGTGAGCATTACCTGACCAACCAGAGGGCGGAGGGTCCAGGGACTTGCAAGGATCGTTCAAGGTGAACCGGAACACCCCAAAACAGTGGAATGGAAGACCAGCCATCCCACTCCTCTCTGCTAAGGAACAGGCCAGTAAAGAAACACACTTTCGAGGCCCTTCAGTGTTGCGGAAGCTCCGGACTCGGGAGGTGGGATGCTGCAGGGTTCACACGAGCCCTTCTCTGCTCTTCTTCTTCTTGCGAGGAAGCCATTGCGATCAACCTTGTTTGTTTGCTTTCCCTTCCAAATCATGCACAAAGCTGTCCTTCAGAGTTGACCTTTGGGCAAGGGGAAGAGAAGCGGAAGGCATTGCCTGGTTTTGTGCAGGCCACGTTTCCACGAATCCAGAGTCCCAGAGCATGGAGGGGAAGGGAGCCCGTGGCCGGCCTCTGTCTGGTCTTGGGCAAACTTGCTTGCCAGTGGGAGGGCCTCTAACATCCTCCAGTTTGAGAGCCAGTTTGGTGTAGTGGTTAGAGGAACACAGGCTCTAGTCTGGGAGAACCGGGTTTGATTCCCCACTCCTCCACATGCAGCTGCTGGTGTGACCTTGGGCCAATCACAAGTTCTCTCAGAACTGTTCTCTCAAGGGCAGTCCTTGAAAGAGCTCTCTCGGCCCCACCAACCTCCCAGGGCGTGTGTTGTGGGGAAGGGAAGGGGAAGGAGTTTGTCAGCCGCTCTGAGACTCCTTTGGGTAGTGAAGGGCAGGGGATAAATCCAATCTCTCCTTCTTCCTCTCCTTCCCTGTGCTCTCCAGGACGTCTCTCACCAGGCCCAAGTCCAGGAGAAGGTGCAGCAGGCCTTGCAGGGTCTCCCCCGGCTGCTCCAGGAGGCTACAGACGACGTCCTCCCCGACATTCAGTACTTCTTTGAGGTTCTGATCCAAACCAGCCTCAGCAGGGGGTCAAATAAGGCCAAGGGACTCTGTGAGGACATCGTCAAAAGCTGGGGCTTGCCTGTAAGCTGGATCCGGAAATGCTTGCTCTTTACAAAGTTCAAGTCCAATCAGGCACCTTTAAGACCAACAAAGTTTTTATTTCCGGCACGAGCGGCCATGTGCACGCACACTTCTGATACCCAGAATTTAACTTCGTTGGTCTTCAGGGTACCCCTGGAATCAAACTTTGTTTTGCTGTTTCAGACCAATGCGGAGACCCATCTGGGTCTCCTTGCTTTTTGTGTGTGCCTTTTGCTCCCAGCTTTCCCAGCTCGGTGTAGCCCTTTCTCTGCTGTCTTGCCCGCTTCTCAGTTTCCGCTGTGCCCCAGAAGAAGTCTGAAAATGAGTCTAGCCCCTGGAGTGCCGGGGACTCCCTTGGTGTTGACCACTACTTTGAATGAGGGCCCCTGTGTGTAGCTGGCGGAGTGGGTGGAGGTCAAGGAGGCCCTTGCTCAGTGAGTCTCAGAACCCCCGGGAAGGGAAGGGTCAAGAAGAGCATATTGGGGGAGGGCCACAGACCCTCCGTTGCTGCCTTCGGGTCTGAAGAGAGAAACGGTGTCGGAGCCACTGCAGACATTGTATGTCTCGTTCACATCGTCCTGAGTGTGTGTGTGTGTGTGTGTGTGTGTAGAGTAGAGAGAGAGAGAGAGAGAGAGAGAGAGAGAGAGAGAGAGAGAGAGAGAGAGAGAGACGAACTATCTAATATAGGGATGTCTCATAACAGCCCCCTAATTTTTCCTCTTAAGAGGGTATAATTCTGATCTCCTCGAAAGCCATGAAATTAAAAGATGCCTGCTCCTGGGGAGGAAAGTGATGGCAAACCTAAACAGCATGATAAAAAGCAGAGACATCACCCTGCCAACAAAAGTCCGCATGGTCAAAGCAATGGTATTCCCCGTAGTAATGTATGGCTGCGAGAGTTGAACTATAAGGAAGGCCGAGCACCGAAGAATAGATGCTTTTGAACTATGGTGCTGGAGAAGACTCTTGAGAGTCCCTTGGACTGCCAGGAGATCAAATCATTCAATCCTAAAAGAAATCAGCCCTGACTGTTCCCTGGAAGGCCAGATCCTGAAGCTGAAGCTCAAATACTTGGGCCACCAAACGAGAAGGGAGCATTCACTGGAGAAGACCCTGATGCTGGGAAAGATTGAAGGTCAAAGAAGAAGGGGACGGCAAAGGATGAGAGGGTTAGACAGTGTCATCGATGCAATGAGACATGAAATTGAGCAAACTTCAGCGGACAGCGGAAGACAGGAGGGCCTGGCGTGATCTGGTCCATGGGGTCGCGAAGAGTCGGACTCGACTGTGCGACTGAACAACAACAACGAAAGCCAGGCTACTTAACAAAGGGCTCAGTTTGTCAGAATTACTCTCATGTAAGCCCCGTCAATGTGAACTGGATCTGTACCACTATCACATGTCTTAAGAGTGTTCCGGCAGGTCGCTCAGGCTTTGTGAAGCCTGCAGAAGAGACGGGGGGGCGGCAGCTATAGGGGACTCCTGCTCTGCTCTTGGCGAAGAGGGGTGGACTCTACTCTGCTGTGATTCCCCACCCCTTCTCCTCCTCCTCCTCCTCCACGAGAAGCCAGCTGGGTGACTTTGGGTCAGTCACGGCTCTCTTGGCTCTACCTCCCTCACGGGGTGTCTGTTGTGGGGAGAGGAAAGGAAGGTGATTGTAAGCCGCTCAGCGTGCGCTCCGGCCCAGACTTGTGTGTGCTTGGCCTGCTGCATTGTTCTTGACCCAACGAGGGCTCTAAAAACCTTCAGCGGTTTTTTTTCTGGAGGACCAGCACAGTGTTATATGATTCCCTGTATGAGGAGCAAAAGAAACCTTCGTATTAAGAGGGGGACAAAGTGCTGTGTTAAATATTCACTCTCTGTCTCTCCCCCCCCCCCCCAAAAAAAAGCGTTAGGTAGGCAGGGCATGCCAGGGTTCCAAAGGCATTGTGTTGTGATACAGTAAAGAAAGGGGTTTATTATAAGGAGGTGACCAGAATTTACATGAACATAAGAACATAAGAGAAGCCGATGTTGGATCAGGCCAGTGGCCCATCCAGTCCGTGTCACACAGTGGCCAAAAACAGCAGGAGGTCCACCAGTGAGGCCAGGACACCAGAAGCCCTCACACCATTGATCCCCCCCTCTGCAGCACCAAGAATACAGAGCATCCTTTGCCCCAGACATAAGAACATAAGAGAAGCCCATGTTAGATCAGGCCAATGGCCCATCCAGTCCAACACTCTGTGTCACACAGTGGCCAAAAACACCAGGTGCCATCAGGAGGTCCAGCAGTGGTGCCAGGACACTAGAAGCCCTCCCACTGCTGCCCACCTCCCAAGCACCAAGAATAGAGTGCATCACCTGCCCCAGACCGAGAGTTCCTGTCTATCCCTTGTGGCTGATATCCACTGATGGACTTCTGCTCCAGATGTTTATCTAATTCCCTCTGGAAGCCGTCCATGCTTGTGGCCGCCACCACCTCCTGTGGCAGTGAATTCCTTTTTTTTTTAATAGGTTTATTTTTTTGAATTTTCTATATATTACACAATATCTTTTGTCTCCTTACTTTACTTAACTCAATAAGTTCCCCCCTCCCTCCCTCTACCCCTTGTTTGTTGATCTTTTATTCACAGCCACGGGCACAAAGTCTGGATCTTCCACCGAATGTCCTGTCTTCCTTCCACTGTTATCCACTTTAGATAGGTCTTCCATCTCGCTTTAATTTCTTCGGCTTTATCCTCCCATGTGGTCTTCTGGCGCAATTTCTCAATGATGTCCGACTGCACAAAATCAAACAAATAAGTGTGCCAGGTATCTATTGTCCATTTGCTCTTATCTTTCCAGCCCAGAGCTATCACTGCCTTGCCTGCTAACACCATAGCTTTGAGTATAGCCTGGGTTTCCTTATTGACTGCCTTATTTCCTAATATACCCATTAACATTAGTTTAAAGTCTACATTCAATGAAATTCTACATATTTTCTTTATAATTTGTATTATTTTTGACCAAAAGACTCTCACCTCTGGACATTCCCACCACATATGAGAGAACCAGCCCTTAAATTGTTTACAGTGCCAACACATAGAACTCGATCCCGGAAACATGTTTGCTATCTGCGCTGGTGTTTTATACCACTTTGTGAAAAATTTATGTTCCAATTCATTAAATTTAATAATTTTGGTTTCTTCTATTCCCTTCATTATTCTATTTGCATAGTTTTCTGATATCTGGCCTTCCTTACACCATGTTTTCTGTAAATAAAGTATTGCCTTATCTTTATTGGATAACATTTTCTTGTAAATATATCCTGCTAATCCTTGTTTAAATTTTTGCATCCTATTATGTATTTCTTCAATTGGTTCTTCTGTCCAAATATTTCCTTTTTCATTAACTTCCTTAATCATTCTATAAAGGCCTGTAATTTTTAACCAATATTGCTTGCCTATCTCCTCGATTAATTCCTGTGCTGGTTTTAGAGTGCCTCCTCTAAATAAGTGTCTCAGCCTATAATATCCCTTTGATCTCAGGAGTTCGCACCATTTATTTTCTTCTGTTTCGTTATAGAGGGACTTTAGTGGTGCCCATTTTGAGGTTCTTTTAAGCCATGAGGGCTGCCACTTGTTCCACACTGTTAGTGTTGAATACCTAGGTCCCTTAACTTGTATAAGATCTTTATTTGTCGTTTTGGAGAATACCCCAAAACTCCCTGTTATTATTGATTTCGTTCTCAAAACTCACCCATTTTAGTCCCTCTCCATCGCCTATCTCCAATATCGATTTTATTTGGAAGGCTTCGTAATAGCTAATCAGGTCAGGGACTCCCCATCCCAACTCTGATCTGTGGCTATAAATTATCTTTCTCTGTATTCTGCATTTTTTACTACCGAAAATCCATTCCTTAATCACTCTGTTCCATTGGTCTAGTTTTTTGGTATACATTCCTAGAGGTATTGTCTGAAAGAGGTATATTAATCTTGGCAGCCAAAACATTTTAACACTTTTTATTCTAGTAGATATATTCATTATTTTATTTTTCCACTTTTTCATATCTTTTTCTATTTTCTTCCAGACCTTGTTATAATTGTTCTCTGCTATTTTATCGATATTCTTCTGTAGTACAATGCCTAAATATCTGAATTTTTTGGTGCCCATTCCAATATTAGTAATCCCATGTATTTGTTCCCTTTCCTCTTTAGTCACATTAAGGTACATAATTTCTGATTTAGCCATGTTCACCTTCAGTCCTGAACATTTTTTGAAGTCCTCTAATATAACTTTTATTTCTTTTACTGCCTCTTTGGGGTTTGTCATAGCGATTATAATGTCGTCGGCAAATAAATTGATTTTCATTTCTTCCTTCTTTACCCTGTATCCTTCCACCCTTGCAGAATTTCTTATTCTTTCAGCTAGCTGTTCTATTGCTAGTATAAATAGGAGGGGCGAGAGCGGGCATCCTTGCCGGACTCCTCTTTGAATCTTGAGGGGTTGTGAGTGTTCTTCATTAACTCTCACCACTGCTGTCCCTTCTCTGTACATTTCTTGGATCGCTTTTATATATGGCTCCCCCATCTCGTATTTAGTCATTACCTGCCACAGAAAATCCTGGGAGAGTGTATCGAATGCTTTGTAGACATCTAATTTCAAGAGGCCTAGCTTTTTTTTGTGGCCATGTTGTATACATTTATAATATTCCTTATGGGGTGGGCTATATTCCTGTCTTTTACAAATCCATATTGGTCCTCCTTTATTATGCTAGGTATGATCTTCTTTAATCTATTTGCCAGTATTTTTGCAAAGATTTTATAATCCTGATTTAGTAAACTAATAGGTCTATATGAGCCCACTTCCTCTGGGTCTTTATGTGGCTTAGGGATTACCACTATTTCTGATTGCCTCCACGAATCTGGGGCTTTTTCCCCTTTCAATATTCCATTAAATACCTCTTGGAGCTCTGTGGCCAATATGTCTACCATCTCCTTATAGAATTCACTTGTGAAACCGTCTAGGCCTGGGGATTTGCCCTTTTTCAATTCTTTAATTACCACCTTTATCTCCTGTAGTGTTATTTCCTCCCTTAACATAATTTTATCATTTTCTTTGAGTGTTGTTCTTATATCTTCCTCATATATGACTATGTCCTTTTTTTTATACAGCTCCTTATAAAAGGTCTTGAAGGCTTTTACTATATCTTTTGAGTTGCCAGTTCTTTGGCCATTCATTTTTATATTTTCTATCTTTTGCCTTACCTTCCTGTTTTTCAAATAGTTAGCTAACCTTCTGGCCGAATTAATACTATTTCTATGGAAGTCATTTCTTACCATTGCTTCTCTCTTCCATAATGTAACTGAGTCCAACTCATCTAATTGTTTTTTAATTGATGTTATCTGACTCTGTACTTTTAAATCATGATTGTTGATTTGTTCCTTTTGCAACCTCTCCAGTTCCTGAATTTTAGATTGTCTTTTTAGATAGCGTTCTCTTTTGATGTACTTTTCCTTATTTATGCAGTGTCCCCTTATCACCGCCTTCGCGGCATCCCACAGGGTATTAGTTGGGACAGTCCCTCTATTCTCCTCAAAATATAATCTTATCTGCTCCATCATATAGCTCCTATCTTCCTCTTTAGCCATTATTAAATTATTGTACCTCCAAGTTCTATTTTTTGGTTTTTGATTGCCTTCTATTTCTATAGTGATTGGTGCATGATCCGATATCCAGATTGGGTGCGTTGTAATTTTTTTTATAGTCAGGTTGCTGCTTTTTTCTACAATTATGTAATCTATGCATGATGGGTTTTTGTGCCGGCTGGATACATGGGTGAGTTTTGGCTGCTGTCCTATCAATTCATGTGCTTCCCTCAAGCCCCAATCTCCTATTTTAATTGCCTTATTTTTAGTCAGATCCATGTTCAAATCTCCTGTCATAATTAATTCTCCCTCTGCGAATTGCTTAGTTTTTTTAACTAGCCTGGCTAAAAATTTCTTTTGTCCTTTATTGGGTGCATATATATTTACCAATGTAAATTTCTTCCCCTCTAATCTGAATTTAGCCATCACATATCTCCCTTCCCTGTCTGTCCTTCTTTCTAGTACCTCTACTCTAAGTTTCTTATGAGTCATTATTGCCACTCCTCTGGTCTTGGTGTGGCTCCTAGCTTCCGCTAACATCATCCAGGTCGAGTCTTTTAGCAAAGGCTTGTTGTCATTTCTTTTATTATGTGTTTCCTGTAAACACAGAACATCAGTTTTTTGCTCTCTTGCCAACTTGGCTATCCTATATCGTTTAATTTCTGATGTTAAACCATTGACATTCAGTGATAAAAATTTTATTGTTTTATCCATATCCCACATCAATTAAGGCTTTGACATCTCGTGGCTGTGAAAAATTTGAATGGTTAGTTAGTTTACCCTTCCCCTCCCCCCCCCCCCCCGTGGTTGAGAGTAAAGGTGGAAAGAAAATCTCTTCCCCTCTCTCCACTGCATGGGGTGCACGCATCCCCCCTCCTCCTCCTTCTTGATACTGTAAAAAATGATAATACTATTAATAGTCATTAGCTCAATCAATAAAGGTATACTTCCCTTAATTGGTTATCGGGAGCTGGTCCTGAGGCGTTTCCCTCCTCTCTCTGAAGTTCCTTCGTCGCCATCTTCAGGAACCCCCAATTCCGCTTCCATTTCTTGCTCTCCCATATCGTCTGTGTTTATACCTAATTGTTTAAGTAGTTCCTTTGCCTCTGTAGTGTTCCTTGCCATCAGTCGCTTTCCTTCCCGAAATATAATTATCGAGGATGGATAGCCCCATGAAAATTTCACGTTATTTGCATAAAGCTTTTGGGCAAAGGGGCGCATGAGGTTTTTTTTTCCTTAAGGTCTCTTGACAAAAGTCTTGTCTCACCCAGACTTTTCTTCCTCTAAAAGTCAGGTCTTTCCTCTTCTTTAGTGCTGTATATATTTGCTGTTGAATTTTCTCTCTGGCAAATTTAATTATTACATCTCTAGGGGCCCCTCCCCTCCCATTCCTTTGTAGTCGATGCACTCTCTCAACATCCTCTGTTTTTATTTCTACTTCGTTTGTCTGCAGCCACTGTATCAGCGATTCCTCCAATTTATTTACGGAAATTTCTTCAGATATCCCTGATAAAATAAGGTTAGCTCTCCTGTTTCTGTCTGACAAGTCATTTATTTGGCGGTTCAGAGCGGTTATTTTTTGCTCATTAGCTTCAGCAAGCTCTTTGGCTGTTGTAGCTGTCTGCTTTATAGAAGCTATTTCTGTGCCTATTTTGCTAATTTCTCCACGTAGTGAGATTAACTCACTACTGATTTTTTCTTGAAAGGCAAGGACTGTATTTTGGAGTCCTGAAATTTGTTCAGATAGGTCCTTAATTGTCTTCGCCATATCTGGTTCAAAGCTTTGGGAGCGGCCTTAAGAATCTCAAGGCTTTCCTTTCTAGCACAGCAGTAAGTTAGTTTCTTACCACTCTGAAGTTGTTCTAGCCAGCTGCTTCCTGGTTATCAGCCTCTTATCTGGGTTTGCGTAGTATTTACAAACTTTGAGCTATAAATTCTTTAGTTCGAAGGAGGAGCTCGGAGGAAACACAGCCGGCTTGGTTTAACGCATGCGTGCAACCGCCCCTGTGGCAGTGAATTCCATGTGTTAATCACTCCTTGGGTGAAGAAGGACTTCCTTTTATCCGTTCTAACCCCATCTGCTCAGCAATTCCATGGAGTGCCCACATGGCACCACAAAAAGGTAGAACGTAGAAAAGCTTTTATAAATGGCAAACAACGAATGCACTTGCAAGCATTCCTGCCCTGACTGGTGCCAGAGACAGATCCAGGCCGGTTCCTAAAGCCACTTCTTCAGATACAGGTGAACAAGGACTCACGAATGATTGAATCATTTGGAGATGCTCCTGCAGAGTGCAGGGGGTTGGACTAGATGACCTGCAAGGTCCCTTCCAACTCTTAACATTGTATGATTCTATGAAATCTGCCACAGATCTTACTCCAGTAATAATACAGTGGAGCTCATTCCATCGCTCTTCGTGGTTTCTAAATTCCTAGTTGCAGAATTCTGGGAGAAAGCTAAAAAATTCCAGAAATGCTGAAACTGTGGAGAAAAGTTGTGGATTTCTGGGGAAACTTGAAATATATATTCAATATTTTCTTTCCTATTGTTAGCCAAATTGCTATATTTCTTTTAAAAATGGTTGTGGAATTATGATATTAATGTGCAATTGGCATAACTAAGGGACAGAAGCCTATGTATACAGAAGTCCCGCCTTTCCAGTAAAACCAAGAATAAATGCAGAAACCAATTCTCTCGAAAAATGGGTTCTTTACTGAAGAATATTTTAAACATACAATAAAACACAAGCACACGTACACTTATTCAGACCTAGGAAGAGAGAAAGGGGACAGCCACATTCGCATTAGCAGGATAATTGTTGATTGGGTGATACTTTACCAGTCCTCAGCGAGATTAAGCAAGCCACAGAAAAATAAGGGAGACGATAAGGGAAAAATGGGATCGTATTCTGAGCCAGCAGAACACGTGGATAGATTCAGCCTGCACTATACCTAGAGTCAGCAAAATAGGGCAGAGTTCAGGTCCAGAGGGGGAGAGAGAGAGAGAAAGCACATGGTCCCGCTCTTTTATGCACTGGGGGGTGGGCTTTTTCTGACCCTCTTCCTTGTGCCGTCCCCTTGGGGGTGGGTTTCACTGGCCACCTCCCTCGGTCAGTCCCAGGAAGTTGCTAAACTGAAATAAACAGTTTCAGGAGGAAGGGGGCTTAATGGTTGGGCATTCTGGTTTCTATGGCTACTGACAGTGGTCACCTTTAGAGGACAGTAGTGGCAGCAGCTGGGGTCCTTCGTCTTGATGGCTCTGGCTGAGGGGCTTGGCAGGTGAGAGAAGTCATCTGGTTAATCCCTTTGTGTCCTTTTGTTATGCTGTCACAGCATGCATGTAATCCCTGGCAAAGGTGGTGGTGGTGGTGGTGGGGAAGGCTGCCTGCATGCGGGAGGAGAGGTTTGCTCACGGAGTCTCTTTAGGATTTTAAGTTCCTTTTGCGGAATACGGTGTTTCTCCATCGCAAACGGTTGCTGGCTTCATGGCGCTTCATGGGACTAGGGAGCGGGTCTCTCTTCCTGCTGCACTGCGGGTAAGAGATGGCAGGTAACCTCGGGAAGCATTGGCACATCATCTCAGGAGAAGGCTTTTCCTCTGCTGGAGTGTGTCTGCAGCCGGCATCACTTTAGGGCCGCCACACAGCTCAGTCCCTTTTGCACACTGGTTGCACTGTCCGGTTTATCACTGTATGAGCTATAAGTCCATAAGAGCTCTACATGCGCTTTGCAGGGCAACGCTATCAATCCTAGAGTGCTTTTAACAACTCGAAGTGCGTCATTTATAACTTAGCTTATTAGATTGCACGAATTGGTGTATGCATGGAATTTAAAAATAATAAATTCTTTTCCTACAAATTTTTGCCATCTGAGAAATAAGGAAAAGTGAAATTGGAAACAGGGAAACTGAATTGATAGTAAAGAAAATAAAGTGTCTTATTTGGAATGGGGGGGTGTTTCTTTGTAGTGGTGGCAGAGGTCTGAAATCCCACCCACCCACCCATCCCCCTGCAGTGAAGATGGTTACCTTCAGGAGCTCTCCTGATGGGGTGTGCGGAGGGGTGGGTGTTCCATGGTTTTAATTTTAAGTGCTTCTGGGAAAGGATAAATCAAAGGACAGATGCCTTATTCACTCCTGGCTTTTCTCATACTGTGCTGTTACAGAGCTGTGGCTCGATATTTCAATGGTTCTCCCCCCCCAGCCCCTTTCTTAGAAAGATGGATGAGATGGTGCTATATTTTGTTCTTTCTACCCCCTCTTCTCCCTTCACAGGGTTCTGGCTTCCCGCATTCCACATACCACGCTGCATGTCTTCGCCATGGCGTCTACACCTCTCTGAAATGCGGATGCGTGGATTTCAACCTTCAGCTCGCAAAGCCAGTGAACGATGCCATCGCTGGAGCCTGGTTCGCAATTTTCGGGTGCGTATTTTACCTGGGAGGGGCGGTTTGGCAGGCCAGGGTGCCTGTGCAGCCATCTTCAAGATAAGTGGGCATTGTGTTCTTGCAAGGGGGGGGGCGCTATTAATTGGGCCTTTCCAACTGTGTAATGGGATCCAGTCTGGTGTGGTGGTTAAGTGTGCGGACTCTAATCTGGGAGAACCGGGTTTGATTCCTTCACTCCTCCACTCGCAGCTGCTGGATGACCTTGGGCAAGCCATAGTTCTGTCACAGCTGTTCTTGAAAAAGAACAGTTTCTGACAGAGCTCTCTCAGCCCCGCCTACCTCACAGGGTGTCTCTGTTGTGGGGAGGGGAAGGGGAAGGAGTTTATAAGCCGCTCTGAGACTCCCAAGTGGAGGGCGGGGTATAAATCCAGTCTCTTCTTCTTCGTCTTCTTCTCCCCACACTTTCCCTTCCTCCTTCCCTTCCTCCCTACTTTGGTGTCGTGGTTAAGTGTGCGGACTCTGATCTGGGAGAACCGGGTTTGAGTCCCCATTCCTCCACTTGCAGCTGCTGGATGGCCTTGGGTCAGCCGCAAGTTCTGTCAGAGCTGTCCTGGAAAAAGAGCAGTTCTCGAAAGAGCTCTCTCAGCCCCACCTGCCTCACAGGGGGTGCCTGTTGTGGGGAGGGGAAGGGAAAGGAGTTTCTCAGCCGCTCTGAGACTTTGAATGAAGGGCGGTGTATAAATGCAATCTTCCCCTCCTCTTCTTCTTCTCCTTCTTCTTCGTAGTACTAAAATGGAGGAATCCCTTGAACGCTTCACTAAAGCTGTTCTGGATAAGCTGAAGTGCTTCTTCCGGGAGCTCAAGAGTGACGTGGGCAGGCAGGGCAACCTCACGGAGGCACTGGATGCCCTTCGCCTACAGCAGATGGAGGCCATCCAGGCCCGGGTAAGGCTGAGCAGGCAGGAAGGGCAGGGGGTGGAATGGGACTCAGGTGAAACTCTTAGGTAAAGGTAAAGGTTCCCTTGCTCGAAAGCCAGTCGAATCCGATTCTAGGGTTGCAGTGCTCATCTCCGTTTCAAAGCCGAAGAGCCAGCGCTGTCCGAAGACGTTTCCGTGGTCATGTGGCTGGCATGACTAAACACCAAGGTACATGGAATGCTATTACCTTCCCACCAAAGTGGTACCTATTTATCTACTTGCAATTTCTTGCTTTCGAACTGCTAGGTTGGCAGGAGCTGGAACTAGAGACGGGAGCTCACTCCGTCATGCGGCACTCTCGGGTCTCGAACTGCTGAACTACTGACCTTCCGCAGCCTGCAGTTCAGCGTCTTAACCACTTGAGCCACCGCAGCTCCTGCCGAAACTCTTAATAAGTAGTAAATAAACAAGCAAGCTGGTTAACGCTATTTAGGTAAAGGTAAAGGTTCCCTTGCTCGAAAGCCAGTCGAATCCGACTCTAGGGTTGCGGTGCTCATCTCCGTTCAAAGCCGAAGAGCCAGCGCTGTCTGAAGACGTTTCCATGGTCATGTGGCCGGCATGACTAAACACCAGGTGCAGAAGCTGTTACCTTCCCACAGTGGTACCTATTTATCTACTTGCAATTTCTTGCTTTTGAACTGCTAGGTTGGCAGGAGCTGGAACTAGAGACAGGAGCTAGTTAATAGCGTGTGGAGGTATGTTGTCGAAGGCTTTCACGGCTGGAGTTCATTAGTTGCTGTAGATTTTCTGGGCTGTGTGGCCGTGGTCTTGGCACTGTCGGACCTGACGTTTCGCCAGCAGCTGCAGCTGGCATCTTCTCACCTTGACCCAGAGAGTCTTCCATCTTTCTGCGTTATACCTCTGAGGAGGCCAGTCCCAGCTGCTGGCGAAACGTCAGGTTGTACAATGCCAAGTCCACAGCCATACAGCCCGGGAAAATCTACGAGAGCTAATGTGTCGAGAGTTGCAGGCTTTTTAAAAGGGAAGCTTTTGACTTCCCTTGAAGCGGGATGGCCCCGATCTGCATGGGTCCAACTAGCCCAGGCTTGTCAGATCTCGGAAGCCACGCAGGGTCGGCCCCGGGCAGTCCTTGGGTAGGAGGCCAACAAGGAGGGTCCGGGGGTGGAGGCAGGCAATGGCCGACAGCCTCTGTTCATCTCTTGCCCTGACCTGGAGGGCCCGGGCTGGCCGATCTCGTCAGATCTCAGAAGCTAAGCAGGGTTGGCTCTAGTTGGTACCAAGGCACGGGAGATCACCAGGGAAATAAGAGGGCTGCTACGTAGAGGGCAGGCGATGTGGAACCATTACCTCTGCTCATCTCTTGCTTTGGAAACCCTGGTTGGGGGGAGGCGGGGTCACTATAAGTCGCCTGCAACTTGACTGCACTTTTCCTCCATGAAAAGTACTGAGACTTACTAGTGATTTCAGCTCTCACATACTTTATTAGATGAAGAACAAGACAACTGAGCCGGCTCGCAGGCCGGCTTTTATTCCCAAGTGACCCACACCCCAAACACACACACACCCAGTGATTCGCTATTTACATTGATTGGATTAACTCCTGCTCCTCCATTGGAGGGGAGTCAGGATCCACTAGTCCATTGTCCTTCGGGGCGAAGCTCAGGCCCTTCGCCTGGCCACATGGTGGACCGGTTAGAACCAGTCCAAGCACATGGCTGTCCAGAGCCCATGCTCTCCTGTGGATACATTACACTCCACCATTACAAGGACTAAGTCCCAGCAGTCCAGTCAGAAAAGGGGGAGGTGAGTGAGCTCGTATCGTAATCTCGGAGTCTCCTTTCTGAAGTCATTCTTGTTGAAGGAAGGTCAGCTACGTTCTGAAATGGGAGAGTGTTCCAGTAGCTTGATAGATCGCAATAGGGAGGACACTAGTAGGTGCTCTCTGGCTGAGTGTATCGCTCTTGAATGGTCTCTATATTTTTTCCTGGGTTAGATTTGAATGATATACGTGATTTACTTTTAACTCTGGGCTTCCTGCATTTTGTGGCCTCTTGACCCGCTGTTAGTTTCATCTCCTTCCGAGCCTCCTGCAGAAAACGACTACCTAATGAGGAGCTCTGCTCGGCGGCAAGGTCGGGAACGCTGCAATAAAGTGGTGTTGGCCTTTCCAAAGCTGCAGGATTCCAGCCGGGCTTTGCTGCCCCAGACTGAGCTGCCTCCCGCTCCTCCGGTGTCCTTTTCCCCGGGAGTGTTCTGCTCACGGCCCACTCTGCCCTTTCTCCTCAGCTGCGCAATTTCCTCCTGGACCAGGAGGCCTACATCAGCAAGAAGCAGCGCTCCATCTCCCGCATGCTGACGCCGGCAATCCAGGCTGGCATGGAGCCGGCCTACGCAGGTAGGAAGGGGAGAGGCGTTTCCTCACTGACCAGGGGCCCGGACATCCCGCAGGCTCAAGGTGATCCTGGACTGGGCCTGAGTGGGGTGGGAGAGCTGCCCTGGGGGCACTGCCCCTCCCTCTGTGCTAGTCACCGGGGATTCTGCACCAAACGGGATTCTGCCCCTGCAGTCGAGAGCATTGGTGCTGGAATCGGTGCAGCTGAGGCACTTCCTTTCCATCCTTCCTGGGCAGTGCAAGGGAGACGTGACTTTCTGAGCATGAGCAGAATAAGAATGTAAGAGGAGCCAACACTGGATCAGGCCAGTGGCCCAGCCAGTCCAACACTCTGTTGTCACACAGTGGCCAAAAGTACCAGATGCCCCCAGGAGGTCCAGCAGCAGGGCCAGAACTCCAGAAGCCCCTCCCACTCTTGCCCCCCAAGCACCAAGAATACAGAGCATCACTGCCCCAGACATAAGAACATGAGAGAAGCCCATGTTGGATCAGGCCAAGGGCCCATCCAGTCCAACACTCTGGGTCACACAGTGGCCAAAAAACCGGTGCAATCAGGAGGTTCACCAGTGAGGCTAGAACTCCAGAAGCCCTCCCACTGTGGCCCCCAAGCACCAAGAAGACAGAGCATCTCTGCCCCAGACCAAATGTTCATAAGAACATAAGAGAAGCCATGTTGGATCAGGCCAATGGCCCATCCAGTCCAACACTCTGTCACCCAGTAGCCAAAGCCCAGGTGACACCCAGAGGTCCACCAGCAGGGCCAAAACACAAGCCCTCCCACTCTTGCCCCCCCCGAGCATCAAGAATACAGAGCATCACTGCCCCAGAGATAACATAAGAGAAGCCAGTGTTGGCTCCAGCCAGTCGCCCATCCAGTCCAGCACTGTGTCACCCAGGGGCCATTGGGAGGTCCATCAGCAGGGCCAAAACAGAAGCCCTCCCACTCTTGCCCCCTCCCAAGCGTCAAGAATACAGAGCATCACTGCCCTAGAGATAACATAAGAGAAGCCAATGTTGGCTCCGGCCAGTCGCCCATCCAGTCCAACACTCTGTGTCACCCAGGGGCCATCGGGAGGTCCATCAGCAGGACCAGAACTTCAGAAGCCCTCCCACTCTTGTCCTCCAAGCAATAAGAACACAGAGCATCACTGCCCCAGACATAAGAGCAGCCATGTTGGATCAAGCCAATGGCCCAATCAGTCCAACACTCTTGTCACACAGTGGACAAAAATACCAGGGGCCATCAGGAGGTCCACCAGCAGGGCCAAAACAGAAGCCCTCCCACTCTTGCCCCCCCACCAAGCATCAAGAAGACAGAGCATCACTGCCCCAGAGATGACATGAGAGAAGCCACGTTGGCTCAGACCAATGGTCCCTCCAGTCCAACACTCGCTTTCACACAGTGGCCAAAACCCAGGGGCCACCAGGAGGTTCACTGACGGGTCCGGAATAAGCTTCAAAGAGAGAGATTGAGAGAGAGATTGGATTTATACCCCGGCCTTCACTTGGAGTCTCAGAGCGGCTTACAAACTCCTTTCCCTTCCCCTCCCCCAAAGGAAGCTTATGCTCCTGCAGAGTGCAGGGGGTTGCACTGGATGACCTGCAAGGTCCCTTCCAACTCTTAACGTTCTATGAATCTATGATTCTAAGAGCAGTAGACGGATGCCGGAGGCGGATAAAGAAATGGGTGCATCCAGAAGGAACCCTTGGGCTGCCAGACAACCGCTGGAGGGGGAAAGGGTGACAGAGTGGGTGGAGAGAGACCCTTCAGGCCGAGGCCCCCCCTGACAGGAATCTTAAGCAATAGCCTGTTGGGCGCTCAAAGGAAGTCTGGCTTCAGGCAGGTGTGCAAACCACCACCACCCCCCCCCCCCGGCAAGTCATTAGGCACAGGAGGGGAGAGGGAGTGGAGAAGGCCAAATGCTTGTCAGGAGGGGTGCGTGCTGACCTCTCAAAAAAAAAAAAACCAACCCGACAGCGTGCAGCCAAATGTCTGGCCCCGGCTACTTCCAGAGGATGAAGGACATGATGGAACGCTACGTCCGCGAGAACAAGGACTTCATCTTTGAGGCTGCCGCAAAGAAGCTGGAGGAGCAGCTGAACCGGCTGCAGGTGAGTTTCCCAGCACGGTACTATTCCTGTGCCGCAGAGGCCCTGCTGGAGGCTTTCCGGCTGCTGCTGTTGCGTCCCGCATGCCCCGCAAGGAGGCTCACCTGTTGTCGGGTTTAGCGGAGCTGCCTTTTCCCTGGGCTGCCGTTTTGGCCACTTGGGTGGCTCCAGCCTCAAGATGACCTTTGCCTGCTCTCCCCCCCCCCCCGCACACACAAAGACACACTTTCGTTTTTTTAAGGCCTTCCCTGGAAGGCCAGATACTGAAGCTGTTTTTAGTCCTGGGGGGGGGCTGCAGAACAGGACAACAAAAGTGGAAACTGGAAGGGAGATGTTCAGAATGCCTGTTTGTGTCCCTAAGGTCTCGTTACATGGAAAAGTGATCCCGTTCTAGGTTGGGAAATTCCTGGAAGCCTGTGTGGAGAGTTAGGGGTGGTGATTCACATATGGCAGGGTCACCTGACAGCAGGCGCTTTCGGGAGCCACGGCTCCGTTTCTCACGTACTGCTCACGTCTTCAGATACCTGAAGATGTGAGCAGCGACTAACGAAAACGCCTTCCCCGCCACAAATGCTGTTAGTCTTTGAAGGGCTCTTTTCTGCGGCGGCCCACCTTGAAGTCCCGTGGACCGCCTTCCCTTCCCTTCCCTTCCCTTCCCTTCCCTTCCCTTCCCTTCCCTTCCCTTCCCTTCCCTTTGTCACGGTGCTGGCTGAGCTCCCACGGCCCTCTGCCTTCTCACGGCGCCTGGCACAACCGGGCCTGCTCCCTGGCCTCTTTGGCAAGTGTCCGCCTGAGGGGGGAGAGGTCTTGGCCCAGGCCTTGTGGGCGGCCTGGTGATGTGCCCCTCAGTCTCTCTCTCTCTCCTGCCTTGTGGCTCTCTTCCAGCAACGCATCCGAGGAAGCTTCCAGAGCTTGGTCCTGGAGCTGAACAAGGCCCTGAGGATGCAGTTCGAGCCCCTCCTGCAGCCCGTGCAGAAGAAGGCAGAAATCATTCCAGGTGAGGAGGTGGTGCTTGGCCGTGCCCTTTCCCGCTGGCCCTCTCTTGTGGCCAGGCCGAGCTGCAGGAGCCCCCCGGCCAGAGGGGCAGAAGAGGGGGCGTGCCTGGGGCTGGAGAGCCAAATGGTTATGCCCCAGGGTTGTGGGGGCAGCCAGCCACTCAAGGAAGGGAGGGTGGGGGGGGCAAGTTCTGTGCAAGGAAAGAATCCAGGCCTGTTGATTTTCGTCATGCAGGCATACCTGGCGTCACCTGGGTGGGCCTCTTGGTGCCGTGTGGTGCGCCCTTCCTTTAAAAAGTCTGGCAGTGAGGAGCTGCCTTCTCACTAGCCCTGTGGATTCCTTGCTTGCCAGCCGTGGGGCCAGTCCTTGGAGCGTGGGGTGGGGGCAGAGGACCACGAAGGACAGAGCCGTCTAGGTGGTGGCACCCTGTCGGGGTGTCCGTCCCACGACTGCCTACCTGGCAGTGTTACAAAGTTTTCGGCCCCGTGTGAAAAACGTCTCTCCTTTTCTGGTCTTTGGTGGCTAGTTCAGTGATGTCTGCAGTTGATCGGCTTCCTCTGCTTCTTAGACTGGATTACAGCTCAGTTTAATTTCGTGGCGCTGCTTTCGGCAATATTTTTGCACGGCTAAAACCGAGCTTTATTTCGCGTTTTAACACTTTGCGGTTTTACTGCTTCTGGTGTTGCCTCTGTCACTTGGGTTGTGTTCATTGTGGTAGGTTTGTTTATTCTTTCCTTTTTCCTTTTTCGATGGGCAGTCCCATGACCCATGTCGAGCCCTCCACTGGAGAGCCTTTCAGAGGGCAGGTGTGCTGGTCTGCCGTGGAACACTTAAATTTGAGTCCAGGAAGACCTCTGCCGCAGCCACCCCTCCTCCTGACGAGGAGAAAAGAACTCTGGTCTCTGTTTCTGCTCTGTTGTCAAGGGAACTTTGACTCTTGAGAAAGCCTAGACCCTGAAGCTTCTCTGGTTCTCTGAGCTGTTCCTGGGACTCAAATCTGACCGTTCACTGGAGAAAGTTGGCCTGATGCAATTCTGAGGGAGTAAATCAGTAATGCAGGTTTCTTGGGGGCGTTTTTCCAGATTTAATGAACATCTGTGCCAAGGTGGACAAGATCTGCAAGCGCTCTTGTGTGGCGTATGCCCTTCCCAGCGCCTCTCAGGAGGAGGCCGGTTCCCCGGAGCCAGTTCCCTTGTGCCTCTCAGCATTGCATTTGGACGTCCGACTGGGAGCGCTGCCTCTTCCCTGCATCGCGGCCATCCAGGTAAAATGAGCTCGTGTGCAGGTGGAGGGCGTGGCTGCTGCGGAGGAGAAGCCACCCCCTTCCCCTTCGCTACAGGAGGGCGGCAGTTTCCCGCAGGCAGATTCTCTGCAGCAGGAAAGCCGTTGGTGGCAGATGTCCCCTTCCACTGTGGGATTCCGTGGGTATTCCTCGTGAAACTCAGGGCTGCTCAGCTGAGCTTGGTGAGTAAAAAGGGGACACAGGAGAGGTTAGTCAGCACTGATTCCGCCAGAAAAGTGTAAGAGAAGGGGTCTTCCTTAAAGACGTGCAAACCCTCTGGAGGAGTTGAGTCGGCCTGTCCCAGACGGTAGCTCCAGGTCCCGCTAGGGGGTTCTGACAGAGGAACGCTTGGGAGGCCCCCTGGAGAAGAAGAGAAGAAGAGATTGGATTTATACCCCACCCTTCACTTGGAGTCTCAGAGCGGCTTACAAACTCCCTTTCCTTCCCCACAACAGACCCCCTGGGAGGTAGGTGGGGCTGAGAGAGCTCTGACAGAAAGGGCTCTTTTTCAAGAACAGCTCTGGCAGAACTATGGCTTGCCCAAGGTCATCCAGCAGGTGCGAGTGGAGGAGTGGGGAATCAAACCCAGCTCTCCCAGATTAGAGTCCCGCACTTAACCACAACGCCAAGCTGGCCCCCACAACCAGCCTTCAGGGTGGGGCCTTGGAAGGAGGGCACCCTAAGGAGCGTGGACGCTGGCTTGCAGAAGAGTTAGACCAGGGGTTGGCCCAACTTGCTTAACGTGGGGGCCACACAGAATAAACATCAGGTGTTTGAGAACCACGAGGCAGGAACAAATATAATCCACATGTTTTTATAGAAAAATATGCAGATTTGCTTTTTCTTAACCTTAAATGTGACTGCCAAAAATAACAGCAAAAAAGGGGTAAAAATGGATATTGATAATTATTAGATGGGGAGGGAGGGGAGAGAGAAAATAGATGAGAGCACGGGGGGAGAGGTGGAAAGAGAGCAACTCTTAACTTCAAATGTGTCCTCCAAGGCGCCCCCCCCACGCCGCCACGCCAGCTGGCTTGGCTTGGAGAAGGGGTTTAAAGAGACAAAGGCCTTCTCTAAGCCGGCCAGCGGCGGTGAGGGGTGTCTTTAGGATCACACTTAAAGTTAAAGTTGCTCTCTTTCTCTGCCCCCCACCCGCTTCTCAAGCCTACCCAGGGGAAGGGGAACACCGGCCGGGGAACGGAAGACCGATCGGGGAGGCAGGCCTCCTCTCCCTTTGCTTCCCCAGCTGCCCTGCCAGGAGCCGCACAGTATGTATGAAAGAGCCGCAGTTTGGCCACCCCTGAGTTGGACGCCTTCCGTCCTGAGGCCGGCCACCTTCACCCAGAGAGCTGCCCCGGGCCTTTCCTTGGCCGGCACAGAACGCAGGGCTGGCCTAGCAGCCTCGGGGCCCTCCTGGGTCCCTGCAGGGCTTGCTTTAGACCGTCCCCTGGGGCAGATTCTGCACAGGCCCGCTGGCTCCTGCCGCGCCCTCCTAGGAAGCTGTCTGGGACTGCCCGGCTGTTGGTCTGCCTACCTAGTGGTGGCCCTCCGGCAGAGACCCTGGGACTGGAGGTGGCCGGGGGTTGAAGCTGGCAGCATGCAAAGCACTGAGCTCTGGCCCCTCCCTCAGGAGCCTACCTCTCCCCCCCCATCTGCCAGAATTTAAGTCTGGGGGGCTGAGGAGAGAGGGGTTCCTCCTCCCAGTCCCCAGAGGTGGGAGCCTTTTGAGAGAAGGGGCTCCACTGCCGGGTGTAGAGCCAGGGCCCCCTGGACTTGGACGGAGTCTGCCCAGCCCCTCGCCTGGCGCCTTTATTTTATAGCTCTTTTGTGGCACTTGTGGTTTGTCTTTCCCTGGAGACTCGAGGCCGTACCTCTGAGCTCTTGGGTATCCCTGCCCACTGCCCGTTCTCCGCTGGCTGAAAGGAGGACGGGTCTTTGCTTCCTTGGGTTGATGAGCCACCTCGCAGCCAAAGCCCAGAGGCGGCAGCTAACGGTTATTCCCTTTGCTTTCAGGTCTCCGGGCGGCAGGACCTCGCTCTGAGGCTGGCAGGTCAGTCACTGGGCAGGCCCCTCCTCCTGCTGCTGGTTTTGCGTCTGGCTGGTCTCTCTTTCCCATCAGGCTGTGGGTGGAGGACCCTACTTCTTGCGTCCCCGTCGGGACCTCTCTGTGTTTGAGACTGGAGGGAGAGACTCCCCCCCCCGGTATTAGTGGCACTGGGAATGGATGCCTCTGGTGGGGGCAGCAGGGCTCTTCTCCCCCGTCAGTGGAGGAGGGAGGCATCCTTGCCTCGTGGGCGGGGCCTCCTCCTTGGCACGTGCGGATTTTTTGCAACGGCTTCCCCTTCCCACAGTTCTCCGTGCCTTGATACCATCCCGTGCCGGATCACTGCAAGGTGAGGGATACATGGGCCAGGGGACATTCTGTAAACTTGGTGCTGGGGGAGGGCAACCGTGGGAGGGCTTCTGGAGTTTTGGCCCCACTGCTGGACCTCCTGCTGACCACCTGGGTTTTGGCCCCTGTGTGACACAGAGTGTTGGGACCGGGTGGGGCATTGGCCTGATCCAACATGGGCTTCTCGTATGTTCTTATGTTCTTAGGACGACAAGGGCAGTGCTAACTGCATGTGCCTAACCCCCCCACATACACACACCTAATGTTTCTGTTTCTAGAACATAAGAACATAAGAGAAGCCAATGTTGAATCAGGCCAATGGCCCATCTAGTCCAACACTCTGTCACACAGCGGCCAAAATATACCAGGTGCCATCAGGAGGTCCAGCAGTGGGGCCAGGACACTAGAAGCCCTCCCACTGCTGCCCCCCCAGCACCAAGAATAGAGTGCATCATTTGCCCCAGACTGAGAATTCCCATCTATACCTTGTGGCTAATAGCCACTGATGGACCTCTGCTCCATATGTTTATCTAATTCCCTCTTGCAACTGTCCATGCTTGTAGCTGCCACCACCTCCTGTGGCAGTGAATTCCATGTGTTAATCACTCTTTGGGTGAAGAAGGATTTCCTTTTATCTGTTCTAACCCGACTGCTCAGCAATTTCATGGAGTGCCCATAAGGAGTTCTTGCATTGTGAGAAAGGGAGAAAAGTACTTCTTTCTCAACCTGCTCAGTCCCATTCATAATCTTGTAAACCTCGATCATGTCACCCCTCAGCCGTCATTTCTCCACGCTGAAGAGCCCCAAGCGTTTTAACCTTTCTTCATAGGGAAGGCCTTCCAACCCTTTTATCATTCTAGTTGCCCTTCTCTGCACTTTTCCCAATGCTATAATATCCTTTTTGGGATGTGGCGACCAGAACTGTACACATTCTAGCTTGTGTCATTCTGTGAGTCACGTTTAGATAGTTACTTTGTGCCATGTCCCTTTGGAAGATGTTGTGCCTTAATAAGTCTTGCTGAAGCCCTGGCCGGAGGCTGTGACACTGCCGCCTTCTTCCTTTCTGGACAGATGAGAGCGCCGTGGCCCTTCCTCTGGGAAGCGTCTCCCTCTGTGAGTCCTGCCTGCCCCTCGGCTGCCTGATCCTGCACCTGTCTGCTGAATCCGCTGGGGAAATCCGTCGCCGATGCCGAGTTCGGGCATCCAGCCCAGGTGAGCAACAGCCGCACAGAAGCCCACCCTGGGGAGGCGGGGGTCTGAGAGGTGGTTTGCACTTCTCCCATTGGTTTCCACTGGCCGTCTCCTGGGCTCGTGCCCGGTGTGTCGTGTGTGGCTGTTTGCTGTTGCCCCTCCTACTTTTTGCCACAGTTGGTCTGTTTGTTGGAAAGCAGAGCGAGAGACAGTCCAAGTAGGCAGCCAGTGCTTTGTGGCTGTTCCTCCCCTTGTCAGGGATGTGCTCTAGGCCAGGGGTATTGAACCCATTTGTGATGAGGGCTGGATCTGACATAAATGAGACCTGGCTGGGCTAGGCCCACATGTGTGTCATAAAATGCAATGCCAGGTAGCGGAGATATATAAATTTGATAAAGGACACAGTGTCAGTAGGGGATCAGCACTACTGTAAATAATGGATGCAGAGCCGTGAGCTGAAGGTGTATGTACAGTTTTATTTACAGAGCTTGGAGCTTATTTACAAATTATTTTACAGAGGGACAAAGTGCTACGCTGCAACCAGTCTTTCTGGGAGAGAGTGAGCTGCTGGACACAAAGCATATTTATACACAGGGCCAGCCAATCACCAGGCACTTTGTCCAATTAACAGAACTTGCTGAGTCAGGCTGTCGAGCTGATGCAATATGATCACCTGACTAGCTGTATCTGTCAGAGTAGATTGCACTCGTCTATCTGACTGCTGACAATCTTGCCAGCTACACATGTACATTATGCTGACACACAGACACAAAGGTGTTTTTTTTACTTAAAATAAAAACATGCTTGAAACATTAGCCCTCTTGCAATATTTTGCTTAACAGTGTCTGATCACTGACAACCCTTGCTGTGAATGATTGCCTCAAAATGTCTGCGTGCTGTTGCAATCTTGAGTCATGCTGTTCAGGTGTGTCTCTGCAAGCTGCAAACCTACGATGACGCAGCAGCAGCAGAACTGGAAGAAGCAGCAGGAGACGGCCAGTTCCACTGCAGGCCTGAGATGGAAGCCCTCTGGGGGCCTGATCCGGCCCCCGGGCCGCATGCTTGACAGCCCTGCTCTAGGCTGATCCTGCATTGAGCTGGGGGTTGATGACCTGTAGGGCCTCTTCCAACTCTGTGGTTTGGGACTAGAGTTGTTGGCTGTTAGTGTGACATGAGTAGAGCCAGCATGGTATAGCGGTTAAGAGCGGTGGACTCTAATCTGGAGAACCGGGTCCAATTCCACCCAACTCCAGCTGGGTGACCTTGGGTCAGTCACAAGTTCTCTCCGAGCTCTCTCAGCCCCCAAAATAAGTCTAGCTCACCACCTAGTGGTAAAAAAGAGCTAGTACTTCAGACAGCCAAACAGTCTTAGGATCTCCTGGATAGACCACACACAACGCCATACGGTAATTAATTAACCAATTATTAGCGTGCCGTGATGCCAGTCCGGCTCTCTTTTCCAGGCCCACACGGACGAGAGGCGCTCGTGATCTTGGACAAGGCCCCGGACCAGGCGCTCTTCTCCAGGCTGGTGGCAAGCGTGTTGTCGAGTCGCAGGGATGCCTCCTGGGTCCAGACGCTCAGCCTGTGCCAGGGGAGGGAGAGGCTGGAATCCCTGGGGGTGTATCGGACACCCCGGGTGAGTGGGGGCTGTGGTGGGAACAACGGTCTGGGCACTGTGTATCCATTCATTCACTCAGTCATGTATTTATTCATAGAAGCATAGAAAGTTAAGAGTTGGAAGGGACCTTGCAGGTCATCTAGTCCAACCCCCTGCACTCTGCAGGAGCACAGCCGAAAGATAGCCCAACATCCCTACAACATACCCGAAAGATGGTCGTCCAGCCTCTGCTTGGAAACGTCCAGGGAAGGAGCATCCACCACCTCCCAAGGCAGTCTGTTCCACTGCTCCACCACTCTGACAGTTAGGAAGTTTCTCCTGATATCAAGCTGGTAACGACTCCCTTGTCATTTCCACCCATCAGATCTAGTCTTGCCAGTCCGGAGCAAGAGAGAATAGATCTGCCATCTTCTACATGACAGCCCTTCAGATATTTGAAGATCGCAATTATGTCCCCTCTCAGCCTTCTCTTTCCCAGGCTAAACATATTTGTGTATTTAGGACATCTGTTAGCCACCTTTCGTCCTTGTGGAGCCCAAGGCTGCTTGCAGCAAACATATAAAATGTATTAACAACATAAAACCCGAAATTTAAAATCACAACTCCGGACTGCTGAACCAAATGCAGCGCTAAATAAAACCGTCTGCAGCTGCCTCCTGAAGAGTGAAAGGTGTGTGGGGGGCCAGGCGCACCTCCCCAGGGGGGTTGTTCTGTAATCACGGGGCTGCCACCAGAAAGGACCCCTCAGGTGGGCTCCTTTGATTGACGGGTCAGTCCGGAGGGGGCCCCTCTCTCCCCCCCGCGGTCTTCATTCCTGGGCCAGGAACATTCTGGGAGAAGACGGCCCTGCAGGCAGCCCTGGTCCCCCAAGCCATGTAGGGCTTCGAAGGACAAAGCCACCACCTTGGATTGGGCTCGGGAGCGGATCAGCAGCCTGTGGAATTGCTGTCGGATTGGGGCCACGTCCTCCCGATAGCTGGCCCCACCCGCCATGCAGCCGCAGTGTCTGCACGCTCTTCAAAGGTAGCCCGGAGTGATCATAGCCCGGCTGTACGCAGGTGTATTTCTGGGAAACCTGAACCTTCTCCCCAGTTTTGTGACATAACTGGGGCGTGTGTCCGTGTCTGTGTGTGTGCACATGCGCACAGGCCTGTGTATACAGAGGAGGTCATCCATGCCGTGGTTGAACCAGCTCCCCTGGCCGGGACCAGTGCAGCTCTCTGCAGAAGCTGGGTTTGTCGACTTCTCTGCGCGTGGCTGCAGGGGCTGCCTGCTCTGCTGGCTGACCACCACCACCCCTCCCTGTTCCCGCAGCAGGCTGCCTGTGAGGCTGAGCCGCTTCCGCCGCAGGTGGTCTCCGTCATGCAGCAGCCCCTGGTGAACCTGCTCCCGTATGGCAGGAAGAGAGCCGGGGAGGCCGGCCCCGCCCCGCTGGAGAAGCGCCACAAGAGCCAGGCCGGAGCAGACCACGCCGGGCACCCTCTGCCCAGGTAAGCGGCTGTTCTTTTGGCTGCGGCGTTCGCGTCACACTCCTGGCTGAGGCTTGTTCCAGCAAACCCCGGGAGGGCCTCTGTCCTGCCTTGTGGAAAGAGGGCAGGGCTGCCGCGTGGTCTGGGATGAGTCACGTGGCGTTAAGAGGCCTTCCTCACTCGTGGGGCTAATGTGGCACCGCATCTGAAGCTGCCTTCTGTGGAGTCCAGCCTGCAGCCCATCCGGGTTGGCCTTCTCCTGCATGCAAAGTCTCTGCTGAGCCAGGCTGCTGGACCTCAGAGCCACCAGGCACTGTAGGCTCTATGAGTCCAGCTTAGAACATGAGAGAAGCCAGTGTTGGATCAGGCCAGTGGCCCATCGAGTCCAACACTCTCTGTGTCACACAGTGGCCAGGAATACCTGGTGCCATCTCGAGGTCCAGCAGTGGGGCCAGGACACTAGAAGCCCTCCCACTGCTGCCCCTCCCCCAGCACCAGGAATACAGAGCATCACTTGCCCCAGACATAGGAACATAAGAGAAGCCAGTGTTGGATCAGGCCAATGGCCCATCCAGTCCAACACCCATTTCCACAGTGGCCAAAAGACCAGGTGCCATCAGGAGGTCCAGCAGTGGGGCCAGGACACTAGAAGCCCTCCCACTGTCCCCCCCAGCACCAAGAATACAGAGCCTCACTTGACCCAGAGTTCCAACCTATACCTTGAAGCCGCCCATGCTTGTAGCCGCCACCCCCTCCTGTGGCAGTGAATTCCATGTGTTAATCACTCTTTGCGTGAAGAAGGACTTCCTTTTATCTGTTCTAACCCGACTGCTCAGCAATTGCATGGAGTGCCCACTTGAGTTCTTGTATGGTGAATCTTTCCTGGCTCTGTTGCTGCTCAAGGTCCCGAGAACATGGAGGTCCCTGGGCTGGAGGGCTGGTGCTCCCAGGGGGATCAGTGGGGCTGCCAGTGCCAGAGGGCCCGTTCTCCGGATGGGCTGTGCTCTTCCTGATCCTGCTGGTCAGAGCAGCTTGCGTGGGGCTTCCGTGATCCCAGCACTGGAAGAAGGTGCCGTGGCTCAGTGGCAGAGCCTCTGCTTGGCACGCAGAAGGTCCCAGGTTCCACCCCCTGCAGCATCTCCAGTTAAAAGACGTACCAGGCTGCAGGTGATGTGGACGACCTCCACCTGAGGCCCTGGAGAGCACCTGCCAGGCAGTTCCCTGGACCTGCTTCCCTAGGGACCTGCTCAACTGAAGACGAAGGTCAAGCCAGGAGAACTGTATTGACCAGGCACTGGGGGCCGTGGCTCAGTAGTAGGGGGGGGCTCTTCTTGGCACACAGAAGGTGCCAGGTTCAACCCCCCCACAGCATCTCCAGTAAGAAGGTTCTGTCAGGGTAGATGATATGAAAGACACCCCCACCCTGGCCTGTAGATGATATGAAAGACCGTTCTCTTCCTGAGACCTTTGGGAGCAGCTGCCAGCCAGAGTAGGCAATACTGGTCTTGATGGGACAGGAAGGTCTCGTTCAGCACAAGGCAGCTTCGGGTGCCAGAACCAGGGTGGAGGAGGAGGACGACGACGAGGGTCTTGATAGTGGGGGAAGGGGGGACACACACCAGCCACTTCCTGACACATATACACACACACACACACACCATTTGGCTTTCTCTGTTACAGCTGGAGCCCAGAAGGCCAGGCGGGGCCCTGTGGAGGAAGGGCCGCCTCGTGCCCTCTGCCCGCAAGAGGAGGGTGCTTCCCGGAGGACTGCAGGCGGAAGGTGAGTTGGCTTCGGGGGGCAGCCCCGCCCGGTGTGAGGAGTGCCAGCCGCATGAGAGGGCTTGTCAGAGCTCAGAGCCCCAAGTCTGCCCGGCGATCTGCAGGGCACAGGGGGCTGCTTGGACCAGCAGCCGGTCCGTTTGGGCCTCTCTTTTCCAAGGCCTCTCCCTTTCAGGGGAGGGGCTCCTTTTCCCTAGGAGGGAGTTCGGGCAAGGAGGTCCCTGAAGGGTCTTGATTTCTGCCTGTGGCTTAAAATCGGGAGTGCGGCTGGTCAGCCAAAACGAACCCTCTTCTGTGCCCTCAAGCCGGGAAGATAAACGCCCACTGCCAGGAATCCCGCAAACTTCAATCAACATTTGAACGTACAGCATATAGGCAAATGGGCAGAGGTTTACCTGTAGACTCGCCACCATTATTGTGATTTTTAGAAAAAAAATCTTTCTCTTTGGTGGTTTGATTCATGAGAAAAAAACACTGGGGGAGGGAATTAAAAAATCAGAGTGCAACCACTTTCTGTAAGAATTCCAAAACAATACCTCACGAAAGCCAGTTCAGTGTCGTGGTTAAGTGCAGGCGGACTCTAATCCGAGAGAACCGGGTTTGATTCCCCACTCCTCCACTTGCACCTGCTGGATGACCTTGGGCAAACCATAGTTCTGATAAGAGCTGTCCTTGAAAAGGAACAGTTTCTCTCAGAGCGCTCTCAGCCCCGCCTGCCTCCCAGGGTGTCTGTTGTGGGGAGGGGAAGGGAAAGGAGTTTGTAAGCCGCTCTGAGACTCCCAAGTGAAGGGTGGGATATAAATCTGATCATCTCCTCTTCCTCTTCCTCTTCAAGAATAAAAGTGTGTTCGTCTTCAAAAGTGACACCAAATGCCTGACTGATGTGTTGTGTTCCCCCCCCCTCCCTTTTTCAGACGGCCGCCAGTGAGCCGCTTGCCAGGCCTGGTTCAGCAGGTGAGAGGGAGTGTCAGGGGTGGGCACTGCTGGCGTCCCTCCGGGGCAGGACTTTGTGTCCAGCCCTGGCGCTGCCCACAGCCCGAAGTTTCTGTCCTGGGGAAGGGGCGGGGCGGCTGGCCGCCTTTGCTTGGAGTGATGCTGCCTCCGATCTTGGAGGGCTCCGCTAGCGGTTACAGCGGAAGCCCGAGGGGCGTGGCGGGAATATCGTGGCCCTCTGGCCAGGTGGAGCGAGAGAAACAGGAAAACGGCCGGTGGAGAAGGGGAGGTAGGCGGGCTTGGAAACCATCCCTCCTGAGCTTGCAGGTTCCCTACACGGAGGAGCTTTTCAGCTGCAGGGAAGAGGCGCAAGTGACGCATCATGGCTCCGGGGTAGTCACTCCTGTGGGCCTCTTTGCAAGGATGGAGATGTAAAATGGTTGCGTCCCTATTGTTGGGGGGTTGGTTGGTTTTTGTTGTTGCTGTTGCATTTTTCGTATGTGCATGTTTGTGTGTGCGCACCTCGAAGTCATGGCGGCCTCTGGTGACTGACCCCTACTGGGGGCCCGGAGGATATTCAGAGAGGTGGCTGGGTAAAGCCTGCCCCCGCCTCCTGAATCCAAGGAGATCTCCCATCCAAATACTAACCAGGGCTGACCCTTCTTAGCATCTGAGAGCTAAGTTTGGTGTCGCGGTTAAGTGTGCGGACTCTAATCTGGGAGAGCCAGGTTTGATTCCCCACTCCTCCTCCACTTGCAGCTGCTGGATGACCTTGGGCGAGCCAAAGTTCTGTCAGAGCTGTTCTCTCAAGGGCAGTCCTGGAAAGGGCTCTCTCAGCCCCGCCCACCTCACAGGGTGTCTGTTGTGGGGAAGGGAAGGGAAAGGAGTTTGTCAGCCACTCTGAGACTCTGAGGGGAAGGGCAAGGGGTATAAGTCTGATCTCTACTCTTCTTCTGAGGCCTGACGAGATGGCGCTTCCCTGCACTATCCAGGCCAAACCATTGAGTGTCACGCTGCCAAGGCAGGAATTCCCGCCTCTCATCTCCCAGATGTGCCATTGGTTTACCTAAGTGTGTCGGGTCCAGAGGTCTCGGAGCACAAAGAAGAGTTTTCTTTGGGCCTTTCATCCAAGACAGCAAAGGATGTGCAGGCTGCCAGAGATCAGCCATCTTGTTTGGGGTTTTTTTGGAGACAGATCATATAAACATCATCTGTAGCGCAGCCTCTGAGCTAATCTCTGCCCTCCTACCTTCAGCTCTCCATTTCCCGGTCATATTTTTAATAACAAGGATTTGAGAAATGGATGCAAACAGCAGTTGGGGTGGGGTGGGGGGTTAGTAAAGAGCAGCTAGTTGGCGCATGTTGGAATGGCTGCCAAAGAGAGTCAATTGTCTGTTTGCGCTCACCAGTGGGTCTCTCTCACTGAAGGGCCCCTGCCTCCCAGGAAGGGAACCATTTGCCTTAAGGGCTGCCAGCACCATCCTGCCAACCCACCATTCTGCGTGCTGCCTCAGATAGGGTGGGGTTTGGGGGTCCTAAGCCTTTCCCAAGTTCACTTGAACTTCTGGGGCAGACAAGTCCTGGACTTTGTCTTCTGGGGCTGGAATTTCGAGAAGGTGCCAAGCAAGGCTCCTTCTAAAGCTGCGGAGTCTTGTGAGCAGAAATTCTGCTTTGTGAGCTTGCTGGCATTGAAGTCGTGAGCCAGCGATTTGGCTACTGCATCAATCAGTTTGCTCTGGAGCCCCATCCTTCCTGAGCTGAGACAAAAATCTGTGAGACGGAGGCTAAAAAACTGTGAGCTAGCTCACACTAACTCAGCTTAGAGGGAACACTGGTGCCAAGGGAAGAAGAAGAAGAAGAAGAAGAGACTGGATTTCTACCCTGCCCTTCACTAAACATATGGAGCAGAAGTCCATCAGTGGCTATTAGCCACGGGGTATAGATGGGAACTCTCAGTCTGGGGCAGGTGCTGCACTCTATTCTTGGTGCTGGAGGGGCAGCAGTGGGAGGGCTTCTAGTATCTTCCTGGCCCCACTGCTGGACCTCCTGATGGCACCTGGTATATTTTGGCCACTGTGTGACACAGAGTGTGGGACTGGATGGGCCATTGGCCTGATTCAACATTGGCTTCTCTTATGTTCTTATGTACCCAAGGGAGTCTCAGAGTGGCTTACAAACTCCTTTCCCTTCCCCTCCCCACAACAGACAACCCTGTGAGGTAGAAGAAGAAGAGATTGGATTTATACCCCGCCCTTCACTGCCCAAAGGAGTCTCAGAGAGGCTTACAAACTCCTTTCCCTCCCCCTCCCCACAACAGACACCCTGTGAGGTAGAAGAAGAAGAGATTAGATTTATACCCCGCCCTTCACTACCCAAGGGAGTCTCAGAGCGGCTTACAAACTCCTTTCCCTTCCCCTCCCCACAACAGACACCCTGTGAGGTAGAAGAAGAAGAAGAGATTGGATTTATACCCCGCCCTTCACTACCCAAAGGAGTCTCAGAGTGGCTTACAAACTCCTTTCCCTTCCCCTCCCCACAACAGACAACCCTGTGAGGTAGAAGAAGAAGAGATTGGATTTATACCCCGCCCTTCACTGCCCAAAGGAGTCTCAGAGAGGCTTACAAACTCCTTTCCCTCCCCCTCCCCACAACAGACACCCTGTGAGGTAGAAGAAGAAGAGATTAGATTTATACCCCGCCCTTCACTCCCCAAGGGAGTCTCAGAGCGGCTTACAAACTCCTTTCCCTTCCCCTCCCCACAACAGACACCCTGTGAGGTAGAAGAAGAAGAAGAGATTGGATTTATACCCCGCCCTTCACTACCCAAGGGAGTCTCAGAGCGGCTTACAAACTCCTTTCCCTTCCCCTCCCCACAACAGACACCCTGTGAGGTAGAAGAAGAAGAAGAGATTGGATTTATACCCCGCCCTTCACTACCCAAGGGAGTCTCAGAGCGGCTTACAAACTCCTTTCCCTTCCCCTCCCCACAACAGACACCCTGTGAGGTAGGTGGGGCTGAGAGCACTTCTGACAGAAACGGCTCTTTTCCAAGAACAGCTGTGCCAGAGCTTGTGACTGACCCAAGGTCACATCAGCAGGTGCAAGTGGAGGAGTGGGGAATCAAACCCGGTTCTCCCAGATTAGAGTCTATGCCCAAACCACTACACCACGCACTTAACCACTACACCAAACTGGGAAGAGGCTTGCCCAGGTGTACCCGCCTGATGCCTTCTTGTCCTTATATGCTGTGGCAGGCGCTCCCGTCCGAGCCGAAGAGGGGTTCCGGGGGAGAGGCTGCGATCCCGACCCCAAGGGGGACAGGGGCAAGAAGACCTTGAAGGCCCTGCCGCCGGTGGAGAGTGGCAAGGAGGCGTTCCTTGCAGTTGGCTCCCGGCTCTTCCAATAGTTGACCCCGGCTGCGCGGAAAGGGCTTTAGAACGGAAGGCGCACCCGATCGCTGGAACTCTGGATCGGGGGCCCGGCTGCGTGCCATGGGGGCCCCTTGGAGCGTTTTTGGGGCCACGCCCGCCTCTTTTCCCGGCTTCCTTTCGGAGAGGATGCAGCACCCCGTCGCCTTGTAACCTTTGCAGCTGCCCACCTTTCCTACTGCTGAGGTGCCCCAAGAGCTTCTGGGAGGGGGGCTGGCCGGAGGATGGCTGTGAGGACGCCCCACTGCAAACACCACATTGTGCACCTTGAGAGTGGAGCCCCGCAAGGCCCCCCTCTGCTTAGCAACTGCCCCCCCCCTTACCTGGCGTTTCAGTGGCCTTTCAGGAGATGAGGGGCGGCAGGGAGTCCCCACGGCCTTGCCCAGGGGAGCCTCACCTTCTGGACCAGCTCTCGTGGGGTTCTGCTTCCAGGTCGAGTCCTAACTTGCTTGGCCGGCTTAGGAGCACACGGCGACCCTCTCCTTGCGGCCACCCAATGTCAGAAAAAAGGTCTATTTGATGTTTCTCACTGAGTCCATTGTTATGTGTTCCCTATTTGGCTTTACGCTTGCGTAGGTATGCAGGCAGTAACGTGGGAGCTTCTTCCCTTGCCGCTTCTCCTTATCACGGTGGCCGTGAATGTAGGCTTTGGGCTATTCTTGTGTCGATGAGAATTTTCCAAAGCCTACATTCAAGGCCACCGTGATAAGGAGAAGCGGCAAGGAAGAAGCTCCCCCGTTACTGCCTGCATCCCTACGCAAGCGCAAAGCCAAATAGGGAACACATAACCATGGACTCAGTGAGAAACATCAAATAGACCTTTTTTCTGACACCCCATTTGGGAATCGTGTTTTCATTGAGCCTGCTGGGGCTTCTTTTGAGCAGGGGCCGGACCGAGGGAGGGAGCCCTGATTTGCCAGAGTGAGATTTCAGTTGTGGGGGGTGTTCTCTTGTTAAGCGGCGGCACAGCTCTGTGGCCCTTTGGCTTCTCCCTCCTGTGTCCAAATGCAAGAGGAGCCGTCCTTTAGTTCAGGTCTCCCCAGTTTGAAAAGCCCTCCCACATTCGGCAGCACCTGTCCAGCACACTTGGTGTTCCCTTCCCTTCCTTTTGTTTTGGCTCCCGCTCAGCGTCTGCACTGAAGACGATGGCAAAGGCGGGCGTGTTTTTCTCCTTTCCTTGTAAATAAACTGCTTGCTTCTTGCATTGGGGCCGAGGTTCTTGAGCCCCTACAAAGGTCGGGACCCTTCAGCTGGCAGGCTGAGCAGTTCTCCTGTCTGGTTTTATATGTCTCTGTTTTTATTAAAAGCGTCTTACTCCTTTGTCCGTCTTCTTCTGCCCTCTGCTTCCTTGATACAAATGGTTGGTTCTGAGCAGCGGACCCCCAGACAGGAGGCCTGGTGCTGCATTGCGTGCCGTCTTCACAGCAGCCCGGTAGTCCAGTCTGGATGTGGCTGTGGGTTAGCAAAGTCTTCTGTGCGACCTGTCGCTGGAAGCCCCCCAAGCTCTTGTCCGAGTCAAGGTTCTGTTGGTGTGCCCTCCGCCACCTGACTGCAGCCACAAGGTATTCGCAGCCAGAAGCTAGGACGAAGAAATGTAAAGCTGGGCGTGTGGCATTTCTACTTTACCCTCACCCAATCTGGATACCTACACAGAATTTCTCTCTTGGGAGAGCTAAAGCCTCACTCGGATGCATACAGCACCACATTGCTCCAGTTAGGCCTGCCAGGAAAACGTCTCTTGCAACATGATTGAATATTAAGGGGATGGGAACACCTTCCCTATGAAGACGGGTGAGAGAGAGGAGGGCTCTTTAGCTTGGAGAAATGGTGACTGAGGGATGACATGATTGAGGTTTACAAAATTATACATGTGATACAGAAGGTATCACCATACAAGAACTCATGGGCACTCAGTGAAATGAATGAGCCGTAGGTTTAGAACAGATAAAAGGAAGTACCTCTTCACCCAAAGAGTGATGAACACATGGGAGTTCACTGCCACAAGAGGTGGTGGCAGCTATAGGCATAGACAGCTTAAAGAGGGGATTGTGTCAACATCTGGAGCAGAGGTCCATCAGCAGCTATTAGAAGAGGTTGGATTTATACCCTGCCCTTCACTCAAGAGAAGCTCACAAACTCCTTTCCCTTCCCCTTCCCACAACAGATACCCTGTGAGGTAGGTGGGGCTGAGAGAGCTCTGACAGAAACGGCTCTTTTTCAAGGACAGCTCTGATAGATAGCCACAAGGTATCGATGGAATACTCTCTGGGGGGCAGTGATGCTCTGTTCTTGGTGCTTGGGGGGCCAGTGGGAAAATCTGTGCAGTTTCAGCTCCACCGGTGGACCTCCTGATGGCACCTGGTATTTTTGGCCACTGTGTGACACAGTGTTGGACTGGATGGGCCATTGGCCTGATCCAACATGGGCTTCTCTTGTGTTCCTACCCATCAGATAGCAGCCTTTTCACCACCAGAACAAACACAGACACTTCTTTCAGCTAATGATTTTATTTAAAATAAAGCACAAGAACAAAAACTCAGATCTTATTTCTTAAACGTAAATATGGAGAGCATCTCAGGTTTTAAGCTAACAGGCAAAATACTATGCAAAGCGGAGAGCCCAGCATGCAAGATGCGCTCCCAGAACGGAAAATCTCCTTTGACGGGAAGCCACCAGGGGAAAGCCAGACTAGACAGCAGGAACAAAAACAAATTTCTCTAATAGGTGCTTGTCCTTAAAGAAAACAATTTGAATAAGGTTATTCAAATTAGTGCCAAGTGAACTAGGACATATCTTGATAACTCACCAAAACTATCAAAGCAAGGTTATGTGGCGAAAAGTAGAGCTATTCATAACTACAGAACAATAAACAACCTATTTCTTCAGCTACACTAACCGGCTGCCCTACTAAGAGTCTGTCTTGAGCTTCTTGGGACTTTGCTTGACCAAGAATTGAACTTTAAATGCTTATGAGGATACCTAGGTTAACATGCATGCAAGTGATTAGGATCACGAATACTTGCTGGGGGGTCCACCTGTTGGGGGGCAGCCCGCTCCTGATGACCTTGGCCAAAGGTTTAACATAGAGGTCAAAGAACACTGGGGGTGATATGGGCCCGTGGGTACCCCACGGGTCAGGTCCTGGCTAGTTCACACTGTCTCTCCACTTCGTCGCCAACAAGCGAAAGCAGTGGAGGGTCGTTCCTTCTGTCCCGAACAAAGATTCCAGTTAGCCCACCAAGACTGAACAGGCCAACTGTATCAAGTGCTGCTGATAGCTTTAATGGTACTACTGGCAATGAATTGGCCTTCTCCGACTGTAAGGCTGTACCTAGGCAGTGAGGGTCCTCACCCCTTGAATGCTAGAACTGCCACTGGAAAGCGTGGCTTGGGGCATGGAAAACGTGGCTGCATTTGACCACGCACCTCTGCGGCATGGCCACTGGCCGGCTCAAAAGCCTAGCCTCACGGAGCTGGGAGGGGCTGCGTCAAGCGAACAGAGAACGTGGGACTGAAAGGAGGCCGCTGTCGGAAGGCCGTGCTCTGGCCTGGAGGCTGGTGGAAGGAGGAAAGGCCCCCCCCCGAAACTCCACTTTGCCTCCAGAGAGGACACAACGCGGGATCCGGTCGGAGTCGCAGGAAGCCTGCAGGGGCAGCAGTTGCGGTGGAGAGCAGCTAAGCGGGGGCCCTTTCAAAAGGTTGGGGAGCCCGAGTTGGGGGGGGGCAGAGCAACCGTTCCTTCCCCACATAACCTGGATGGAAGGCAGAAGGGGCATCTTCCTTCAGCCAGTTCATGGGCAGAACAGTGGGCATTCATGCGGGAACCACACTTTCCGCTGGGACAATGACTCCAGGTTTGATGGCAGGATTGTGGGTGACGCTACTCGTAGATCCACGTCACCAAAGGCCCTGCTCCCTTCTCCTGGGGTGGGCTCAGTCGCCTGGGGCAGACCTGGCCCACAGAACGCCCTCTGCCCTTTCTCCGCCCTCTGCAGACCCCCCCCCCCAGTGTGGCCGAACATGGAGCAGGAGATGCTGTCGGGGTGGGGGTGAGCGAAGGTTGCTTTTGCGGTTGCCCTGCAGTGCTGGATGATGCCACCGTGGCAGCTAAACAGCAACCGTTGACTCTTCCAGCCTTTCCCTCAGTTTGCCGGGTGGGTGAGGGAGAGGGGTGCCATTCCTTGACCCATCAAAAGCTCTGCAGGGGAGATGAGTGGGATGCAGAGGTGGCTTTTGGTCTAGCTGATGATGGCCTCGGAATATGTGCCTGTTTCGATGTGGCGGATGAGAGGGAAGAGTCCAAGGCAACCGTGGCTGACGCCGGGAGACGTGTGGAAATATCTGCGGGGGGGGGGGTCCTGACACTCTAGTTTGCATTTGGCTGAACTGGAGCGGAGTCGTCCCAACCGTGTTCCTCTGCCATGGGGTTGACTGGCCGGTGTGGGGCGCTGGAGAGGGGAGTCTGCCTACAGGGTGGGCGTCAAGGGCCCGGTGTGGCTGGCACGGTTGGCAACCCGGGAGGGGCAGTGCTGGAGCTGGCTGTGGGGCACAGTCCTGGTCTCGGGCAGCTGGAAGCCACACGCAGGGGTGGTGCTGTCCAGGGGGCCGCAGAAGCTGGGCTGGCGTCTCTCAGCCGACAGAGCAGGGCTCCAGCTTCGGATCCTGCCGAGATTCAGGGAGCTGTTCCCCCTTCGAAGCTTGTGAGACCTGCCGTGCTGCGAGGCGGGCGCTTCTCCGCCTGGCGCACGCTTTCACCTAGGCACTGCCTTCTTCGTGCGTGGGGCCCTGGGGGAGGGAATGGGGGGTACCTGGAGTCAACTCGGGGGGTTCCTGATTCTCCACCTGGGCCCAACCTGGTGCCTGCGGTTGTAGGGTGGCCGTGGGGTCTCCCTCTGGGGGGCTTGGGGCCTCAGGTGCAGCCGGGCCCATTGGGGAGCCTTCCTCTGAGGAAACGTCTCCTGGCGAGGCAGGCCCAGGGCGGGAGCTGAGAGGGGGAGACGGAGAGTCCGGCTGATGGGTGGGAATGGGTGGGGCAGGCAGAGAGCTGGCCTCGGGGGTCACCAGAGTGTCTGGGGTGCAGCTGGTGGGGGTGTCTCTGGGGGAGTCCGGACTGGCCGAGGGGCTGTGGGGGGCCATCAGGCAGGCAGAAGGGCCCGGCCCCGCCTCTCGGGGGCTGCCGTTGGTATCCAGTGGAGAGCCCCGCAGGCTCAAGGGGGTGGGGTTTCCGTATGAGGGGCTTGGAGCCTCCGGTGCAGCAAAGCCCATTTGGGGACCTTCCTCTGCAGCATCTCCCCCTGGCGAGGCGGGCTCAGGGCAGGTGCTGACGGGGGAGAGGGAGAGTTGGGGGGCTGGCACAGGGGCTCCCCAGGGTGTGCCGGATGCAGCTGGGGCTGGTGGGGATGCCTCTCGGGGAGTCTGGACTGGCCAAAGGGCTGTGGGGGGCCAGCAGCCAGTCGGAGGGGTCTGGCCCTGCCTCCCTGGGGCTGTCGTCGGTAGGTGATGGAGAGCCCAGCTGGCATGGGGAGGTGGCAGAAGCGGAGCCCGGTAAGGCCAGGGGACCAGCGAGCTCCACAATGTCACCCAGGCGACTGCCTCCGCCCCTCCCGCCTCCACCCCTCCCACCTCCAAAGGGGCTCAAGATCTGGTGATCAGCAGGAGCATTGCTGGGATTCAGCCGATGGCTTGTCCCGCCAATGGCCGCTCCGCATTCGGGGCACTGGCTCTCCTGCATGGGCCGCCCACACTCCCCAACGGTGTACAAGTGGCCCTCGGGGCACCGGTACCAGTGGCCCTTTCCAAAGCGCATGGCCTCCGTTATCGAGACCCGCTCGGCCTCGGAGATCCGCATCCCGGAGGCCGGCAGCAGCTCCTCGATCTTCGCCAGCGGGGCCCGGAGGAGCTGCTCGGCGGCGTCTGTAAACGGCTTCTGCGGGCTGAGCAGCTGCAGGGCCTCCTCCACCGCTGCCGAAGCCTCTGGAGGCAGGCCGGACGGTGCGTCCTGGTAGACTGGTGCGCTCAGGCGCACAAAGATGTTGGCCAGGTAAGAGATCCGCTTGACCTCGTTCCTGCCTTCCCGGAGCTGCTGGGCCGTGAAGGCGTCTCCTCCCCGCCTGGCGCCCAGCCAGACCTCCACGGCCTTGGTGCTGCCCCTGAGGAGGTCTCTCCTCTCCTGCGAACACTCCTCCGCCTGGGCTTTCAGCTTCTGGGTGCTCTGGAGGAAGCTCACCGTGTTCTCCCAGCTCCGGAGCCTCTGCAAGGAGGGACTCTTCTCCACCTCCTTTCTCAAGGTCTCCCGAGTGAAGCAGGGACCGGCCAGGGGCATCGTGGCCAGCCGGTCGAGCAGGGCCGCCTTCCCAGCCAGGAGTTCCATCTTGCCGCCCTGGATCTTCTCCTTGATGGCGTCGATGTGCTGCTGCTGGGCCTTCAGGAGGCGGCTGTACCGGGGGTTGCTCTGGATGGGCGTGGAGCACCTGGGGCACACCTGCTGCTGCACGGAGCGCACCGCCCCCGCGTCCGGGGCCCCGTCCATCCACCGATCCAGGCCCCCCGCCTCAAAGACGTGGCCGCAGTCCTTTAAGAGGACGAAGCGGGCCTCCGGCTCATCCTCGTTCCCGAAGAAGATCTCCGTCAGCTCATCCCGGTGGCACACCCGGCACTTGGGGGGGCACGGCTCCCCGCACAGGCCCACGCACGGGTGCTTGCACTTGAGGGTCTTGCGGCAGGGCTCGTTGCAGCGGGGGCGATCGCAGATGTCGGAGCACGCCTGGGAACACTTGTGGTGCCTGCAGGCCCAGGCGCAGGGCTGCACGCAGGGGAAGCACGCCTCCCCGCACGGCTTCGCACACCGGCTGTGGCTGCATCTCCGGGGGCACGCCTTCCCGCACGGGGGACACTGCTGGCAGCAGGAGCCGCGGCAGACGTGTGAGCAGAGGAGGACTCTGGTGCACTTCTTCCGACAGGCGGCGTGCAGCCGGCCCTGGGCGCACTCGAAACAGCTTCCCTGGCACCGGTGGCCACACTCCAGCCTCTCCCTGCATTTCTCATAGCAGCGCAAGGCCATCTTTTGCCGGAAGCAGTCCGTCTGAGTCGTGTGCGAGCAGGGCAGGGTCACCTGCACGCTTTCCTTGCATACTTGAGCGCCGCAGTCCTGGCCGCAGAGCAGCTTGCATGGATGGCCGCATTCCCGGAGCCGCTGGCACGGCTCCTCGCAAACCCAGGCTTCGGCGGGCACGTGGCAGGGGACCACTTGGCTGTGCCCACATTTCGGGACGACCTTCTCCACTTTGACAGAGCAAGGCCCGCAGTCCTTGCTGCATTTCTTGGGGCACTTGTGGTTGAATTCGCACAGGATCTTGGCGCAAGGGAACTGGCAGGCGTTGGTGCGATGCTCCCTGTCGCAGGGGTGACAGCGGCGGGTGCAGGGGTGGCCGCATTCCAGCCGGGTCTGGCACTCGAGCGTGCAGCCTCCCTCGGGGAGTTTGTCGAAGTCCGCTCTGCGCTTCACGGCGGTCTTGGTGTCCGGGTGGTTCTGGCACAGCACTGTCAGCTCTTCCCCCAGGAGGCCCTTTGATTGGAGCAGGAGCGTGAGCTCCTTCCAGAGCCTGCTGCTGGCAGAGAGGCAGCTGAGATTCCCGATGCAGTAGAAGCCCCGCTTGGCCCGGGAGAGGGCCACGCACAGCCGGTTCTTGTCCTTGAGGAAGCCAATCTTCTTCTGGCTGTTGCTCCGCACCAGCGAGAGGAGCACGATCTCGTTTTCTTCTCCCTGGAAGTCGTCCACTGCCTGGGCCGCCACCTCTTCCATCTGCTCCTTCTTCAGGAGGGCTCGGATTTTCACCACCTGGCCGTGGTATGGGGAGAGGATGGTGACCTGGCTTTTGGCGTAGCCTTGCTTGAGGAGGTAGCTGGTCAGGGAGACCAGGAACGAGGCTTCGTGCTGGTTGCTGTAGCTCTCCGAGTCTGCACTGTGGCTCTCCAACTCGCTGTGCTGAATGAAGAAGACGCTCCTCTCTATCCCCTGGTCGTAAGAGAAAAGAAACACCGCTGGGTTGAAGCGAGAGGCCTCCACCCTGAGAACAAGGCCCGCGTTCTAGAGGAAGAAAGTGTGAGTCCCGTGGCACCTTTAAGACCAACAAAGTTCAATTCTGAGGATAAGCTTCCAAAGGGCAGAGTTTTATTCACACTCCAAAGGACAGGGTTTGATTCGGGGGACAAGCTCTCCTGGGCTTACACACTTCGAAGTGGTGTTCAGGCACATGAAAGTTTATACCCAGAATAAAATTTTGTTCGTCTTAAAGATGCCGCTGGACTCAAACTTTGTTAAATTGGTAATGTTAGCCTCTGGCGTCAGAGACGGGGCTTTGCATTGGATTAGCTGATTAAGCTGGTCCCTCTTAAGAGAGGAGGCTGGCTTTGGTCAGATTCCATTCACCATAAATGAATATCTGGGCATTTTGTGATTTCCCCTCTTCTCTAGGAGCCTGGTGTGAAACTGGGGCCCACAGGATACTGGGTAGGGGTTTCAGACTCCTCCACCATCTTGTTCCTGCAAGAACTCTGCACGCATGCTTTGGAGAATCTGCTACAACCTAGGTAAAGGTAAAGGTTCCCTTGCTTGAAAGCCAGCCGAATCCGACTCTAGGGTTGCGGTGCTCATCTCCGTTTCAAAACCGAAGAGCCAGCGCTGTCCGAAGATGTTTCCATGGTCATGTGGCCGGCATGACTAAACACCAAGGCGCACGGAACACTGTTACCTTCCCACTGAAGTGGTACCTATTTATCTACTTGCAATTTCTTGCTTTCAAACTGCTAGGTTGGCAGGAGCTGGAACTAGAGACGGGAGCTCACTCCATCTTGCGGCACCCGGGTCTCGAACTGCTGAACTACTGACCTTCCACAGCCTGCAGTTCAGCGTCTGAACCCCTTGAGCCACTGCAGCTCCTTAGGTGAAGTTAGACCAGCTTTATTGCTTTTATTTGGAGGTCTGTGGGCTGTGATATTTATGCCTTTTCCCCTGTATCGTTGTTGTCCCTTTTCCTGCCCCTTTTTGAATCCAAACCCCTTTCCCCCTTTTTTTTCATTTTGTAATAGGCACTCTTTTTAGGAAAACGTTCTTCTGGCTTCTTTTCCCCGGGGATCAGCCACACCTCCTGGGAGCAGAGACTTGGCTGGGCTGCTTGCTGGGCACGGCCTTTATTACCTGCCTGCTCTAACCCATCCCTCCCTGGGCTACTTTGCCTGGCCCAGGTAAATTGATTGGACATGCCTCCGGGCTCCCCCATCGCCCGCTCTCCTGGTCCTCTGCCAGAGCTGCCTGGGGCGGGGAGGGGCTGCAGCAGCTGGCGGTTGGGGTGGCCAGCGGAGTTCCCTCTGAGTGTGAGCTAACTCACCGTTCCTTAGCCTCTGGCTGACACATTTCTGCCTTCGCTCGGGAAGGAGGACTCCAGAGCAAACAGATTTATGCAGGAGCCCAATCGCTCCCTCACAACTTTGATGCCAGCAGCTCCCAAAGTAGGAGTTTTGCTCACAGGACTCCACGGCTTAGCGGGAGCATCGGTTGCCAGCCTCTCCCATCCCGTTCCCTGGATTCCCAGTGAGTTTGGGGGTGCGGGAGCCACCCCCAGGCACAGCCCCACATACGACCCACGTATAGGTCTGCCTCTCCTTGTGGTCTCGAGGTGCCCTTGCTTCCTCTGTCCTCTTGGCTTGAAGAAGAAGAGGAGGAGGTTGGATTTCTACCCCTCCCTTCACTACCCAAAGGTGTCTCAGAGCGGCTGACAAACTCCTTTCCCTTCCCCTCCCCACAACAGACACCCTGCGAGGGAGGCGGGGCTGAGAGAGCTCTGACACAGACTGCTCTTTTTCAAGGACAGCTCTTGTCAGAACTATGGCTTGCCCAAGGTCATCCAGCAGCTGCAAGTGGAGGAGTGGGGAATCAAGCCCAGTTCTCCCAGATTAGAGTCCGCACACTTAACCACGACACCAAACTGGCTTGGCACTTCTGACACTCTTGCTTGTGTGTGTGTGTGTGTGTGTGTGTGAGAGAGAGAGAGAGAGAGAGAGAGAGAGAAATGGCCTTCCTGGCGACTGCTACTTGACCTCCAACCCGTGGTTGGGGGGGGGGGTAGAGCTGTGCCCACAGGCCTCCCCACCTTGATCTTTTCGTAGTCCAGGACAGCTGCGTGATCCCGGAGCTCCTTGTAGAAGAGTGGCACCAGCAGCTGGGAGATCTCTGGCTGCATGCGATGCTGGGAGGGAGACAAGAGGAGAGGCCGGGTCACCCACGTGGCCACGGTCAAACTTCGGCGCACCCCTTGCGTCTCGGCCCCGCTGCTGTCCCTCTGTAGGCTTCTCTCAGTCCTGCCCTGGAGGCAGCTGGGACAGCTTTGCGCCCTCTCAGCTGGGCTGAGGGCAAGTGCCCGCTGGTGGGGCTGAAGAGTGTGGCGGAACAGACCCACTCTGACCCACAGTTCTGCTGGCCCGCTCTGATTCCCGTAGGGTGCTCTTCCACTTCCTGCCACTAGGGCACGCTGCCACCACCTGCTCGATTTCAGGTTCCCGAATGAGAGGAACAGGACTCTCAACCCCCCTCCCCAGTCCTGAGGCCCAGCCTCAAGGTCTCCTGGTACCCAGCGCCTGGTTACCGCAGGGACCAAATTCCTTCTTTGGGAGGGGCCTGGAGGATTGGCAACAGGTGCCTTGACTGCTTGCCTTCCCCCTCCCTGGGACCAGTGTTCCCTCTAAGCTGAGTGTGAGCTAGCTCACTGTTTTTTAGCCTCTGGCTCACACATTTTTGTCTCAGCTCAGGAAGGAGGGCTCCAGAGCAAACCGATTGATGCAGGAGCCCAATTGCTGGCTCACAACTTTCATGCCAGCAGCTCACGAAGTAGAGTTTTTGCTCACAAGGCTCCGCAACTTAGAGGGAGCATTGCCCGGGACTCCCCTCTGAAAGCAGCGTGGTCTAAGGCGGTTGGGGGAACTGCGCGGTCCAGAGCAGACTCCCAGCTTCAAGCAGTATAGTTATTACTATAAAGAGGAAACGGTTACAAGCACACTTTTAGCACAGCACCAGATCAGCAACCAGAAGGACAAAGAAAAGTTGGTCATAATCGCATCCTTCTTTCCCTGGTTCTAAAACTTAGATGTTGAAAGAGAGCAGGCAATTCCCAGCTCAATAAGCTGCAAACTGTTCTAAAGTTGTGTCGTTACCACCGGCTCCCCGCACCCTGCAGGCTCAGCGGCCTGTCCTCTTCCAAGGATCAGCACCAAGAACCCCTCCCTCATTGGCGCAACCACTTTTATTAAATCTTTGACTCCACCCCTTTCGACCTGGTCCGTCCAGGTCATGCAGGCGCATCCTGGGAGCCCTCCTTGTGGGCATTCTGGGAAATCTCCAGGAGTCACCTGGAGACTCCTAGCTCCAAATCCCTCCGTTCCTTTGCAAGTCAAGCCATTTGCGTAGTTATGGCTGGTAACAGGCTGGGCTTCCTGCCCTTCCAGAGAGAAAGGAGAGAGGGAGGAAAAACCAAGAACGCTTTAAAAACTCAGGGGTGGAGTTCCTCCACGGAGAGCAACTTACAGAGGGGAAACCTTTGCCTGTAAGAGAGAGACCCCACCCCCACCTGTGGGGCAGGCACAGTGCCCTGTTCTGCTTCCGCGCAGGCCGTAGTGCGTGAGACAATACCAGGGAGACTCTCTGCTTTGGCACTTACTTCCAGCCGGGGTGGGTGGGGAGGGCCACAGTCCTCCGCCCCCAAGACACTGATCAAGACTCCTTGAAACACCGGGACCTGCAGCACCCCTCGTTCAAGGTTCACAAAGCCCAGCAGCCTCTCGCAGGCAGGCAGGCCGTGGGGTTTGGCTGCTGCCAAGAACAGCAGGAGGGCCCGGCAGAGGAGCAGACCAAGCCCCCGAGTCTGGGGGGTTCCTGCCCGAGTCCTCTCCGCCCCCCCCCGACTCCCACCCACCCACCTGGTATTGTAACTGCACATAGGGAAGATTATTGTTGATCATCCGCTCGAAGAGAGAGATGCCCAGGAAATACTTCTTCTCCAAGGTGTAATCTGCCGGTTTGGGTCGCAGCTGGAAAACACAAAACACGCCCCCACCCTGCTGGTAAGCCGGGCGCGACGTCAGAGGACCCGGTGTGGCCAGCGGCACGGGCCAGTGTCAGGTCCCCCCAGTCAAGTTACTCTCCAGACACAGACTTCCAGCAGCGTAATGTTTATTAGAGATATGAAAAGCTGTGGGCTCGAAACCTTTGTCAGGAGCCAGTGTTCCCTCTGAGCTGAGTGAGTGTGAGTTCGCTCACCGTTTTTTAGCCTCTGGCTCACACATTTTCGTCTCCGCTCAGGAAGGAGGGCTCCAGAGCCAACTCATTTATACAGGAGCCAAACCGTCTGCTCACAGCTTTCAAGCCAGTCGCTCGCAAGGTAGAATTTTTGCTCACAGGACTTCATAGCTTAGAGGGAGGCATTGGTCAGGACTGAAGCCCAAAGGCAGGAAAAAGCATCATATAGGCACAAAAAAACACCCCAAATACCAATCATACATACATCACGTGTTACCGAGCAACTCAGACAGATATATGGTCGCCCTGTCTAGCATAGCCTGGCATGGGAATCGTCAAGGTCGGGCCCCACGAGAAACTGTCTTGAGGTGCTCTTAAAAGATATCACGAGCAATACTCCCTCCTGCATCAGCAGCACTCCCCCCCACCTGCCCCCCGTAGGAATGCACCATGACAAGCGAGGGCAAGAGAACAGCGATAAGACGTTAAGGCAAACGCGAAGAGCAGCGATTCAAGCAATAAGGCTGATAGGTACACAGACGTGCCAGAGCTGGACAGCCAAAGCGGCTTCCTCTCCCCGGGGCTCTCACAGCCTGCAAACTCCAGCCAGCCAGCCTATGAGTCCAGGACAGCCCAGGAAGTGGGTGGTCTAAAGGACTCGGTTTTATTTATGTGTTTTTCCTTGCAAGGTGCTTTGGGCCCTTCTGGGAGAAAAACTGGATCGGAGCCCTTAAGTCATCAACCAGAAATCCTAAATATAAGCCAAAAATCCTAAATATAAATACACATTGATGGGGTCTGAACTGGCAGAGACTGACCAAGAGAGAGAGATCTGGGAGTCGTAGTAGATAACTCAATGAAAATGTCAAGACAGTGTGCGACTGCAATAAAGAAGGCCAACGCTATGCTGGGGATTATTAGGAAGGGAAATGAAAACAAATCAGCCAGTATCATCATGCCCCTGTATAAATCATGGTGCGACCTCATTTGGAATACTGTGCACAGTTCTAATCGCCACACCTCAAAAAAGGATATTATAGCATTGGAAAAAGTGCAGAGAAGGGCAACTAGAATGATAAAAGGGCCGGAACACCTTCCCTATGAAGAAAGGTTAAAACGCTTGGGGCTCTTCAGCTTGGAGAAACGACGGCTGAGGGGTGACATGATCGAGGTTTATAAGATTATGAATGGGATTGAGCAGGTTGAGAAAGAAGTATTTTTCTCCCTTTCTCGCAATACAAGAACTCGTGGGCACTCCGTGAAATTGCTGAGCAGTCGGGTTAGAACAGATAAAAGGAAGTCCTTCTTCACCCAAAGAGTGATTAACATATGGAATTCACTGCCACAGGAGGTGGTGGCAGCTACAAGCATGGACAGTTTCAAGAGGGAATTAGATAAACATATGGAGCAGAAGTCCACCAGTGGCTATTAGCCACAAGGTATAGATGGCCTTTCCGCCACCTTCTGACGCCAAGCAGCCACGGATGCCTGTGTGTGCCTGAGGCATGGAACGTGGAGGGCAGGGAGGGTTGCCTCAGGGCTTAGTTCTCGTGGCCCTTTCTCACACACCCAGGGAAATGCTGGTCACCACTCTGGGGTCAGGAAGCCATTTTTCTCCATGCCGGTTTGGCTGGAGATCCTGGAGGGTTTTAGTCATCTTCTGGGTGTGGAACAAGGGTCACTGTGGATGTGTGTTGGGGGGAGGTATTTGTGAATTTCCTGCCTTGTGCAAGGAGGGGGGTTGGACTAGATGACCCTGGAGACCCCTTCCAACTCTGGGATTCTATCAGTGCCTGGAGGAGGGCGAAGCGGCTTCGGAAGTCCTTGGGAGGGCCGGGGGCACGGAGCAGCCGGCCAGGGGCTTACCTGCTGGTGATCGCCAATCAGAATGAGGTGCTGGCAGGAGGCGCTGAGGGCCGTCAGGACGTGGGCCTCGAGGATTTCCGCCGCCTCTTCCACCACCACGATGCGGGGACGGATCCTCTGCAGCAGCTTCCGGTATTTGGCTGCTCCTGGAGGGAGAACGGGGCAGCGGGCGGGGGAGGGAGAGTCATTCCGACCCCGTCGCCTTGCTGGGAGCCCGCTGGGGTGGCCTTGGGCCAGTCACAGACTCTTGGCCTAACCGGCCTCACAGGGCTGTTGCGAGGACAAAAGGGAGAAGGGGAGGGGGGATGCTGTAAGCCCCTCTGGGCCCCTGTGGGAGAGAAGTGGGGTATAAAGGCAGCAAATAGACGAAATAGGTCAACTGCCACCTGGTGTGGGACACCCACACTTGGTCTCACTTTGAGCTCCTGTCGTTACAACAAGCCCAGGGGAAGATCTTTGGGCCTGCATTGTGTGCAGTGCCACCTTTATTACACATATCTAAAACACAAGGATGCATTTTCTCTCCCTGTTTGTTCAGTCTATATGCATAAGGAAAACTGGCTTAGATTTAGATTGGGTGGCCAAACTATTTTATTTTTATTTATTTATACCTTCGATTTATATACCGCTTTAACTCCGAGGGGTCTCTGAGTGGTTTACACAGAATTCAGTTCCTAACTAGGGCTCAGGAGCTGCACGCGGCTCTTCCAGGCCTATTGTGCGGCTCCCGGCAGGGCGGCTGGGGAAGCGAAATATCATTAGCAAACAGGTACCATTGGACAAATAAATATAATTTTCAATATCTGCTTTTATCCCTTTTGTTATTATTTTTGGCAATCTCATTTAAAGTTAATACAAAGCAGATCTGCATATTTTCCAATGAAAACATGCAATATCTGTTCCTGTCTGGCGGCTCTCAAACATCTGATGTTTATTTTATGTGGCTCTGACATCAAGCAAGTTTGGCCGCCCCGGAGTTAGATGAAGGTGGAGTGAGAATTGGTGGAGGTACGCAGCTGACGTCACAGCGGCAGAGCGCCAGGGACAGTGTCACCCTCGACACAACGGTTGACCCAAATGTGGATCTGGCTGCCAGGGGATTTCGTGAGGCAGCTTTAAAAGGGGACTGGACAGATTCAGGGAGGAGGAGAGGTTTGTCAGTGGCCACTAGGCATGGTGATGGCGGAGGTCCATCTCCTGATTGGAGGCGGAGTGATCCAGCAACAGCCGCAGGGAACTCAGGGCTGGGAGGGGCTGCTCAGAGGTTTGTGGTCCCTCCGTATCTTCGAAAGCCTTTTTTTTAAAAAAAAAGCAATGGAGGCAAAGAGGCTCTCCCCTGGGATGGCTACCCGGGGCCCCCGGTGCTTGAGAAGCAGAGGGTGGCTTTGGCCCGCCCCACACTGCCTCCTCTCCACCCCCCACCGCCCTTCGGTGGCTGGGAAGGGCTGCCGGGCAGCCTCCTCACCTGTGGTGGTCATCCCAATGACCTTGCTGCGCTGCAGGATGCTGAGGTCCTCCTCGAAGGTCAGCTCTTGCAGGCGGGCGGCATTCTTCTCGTAGGCCACCAGCTCCTCCGCCAGGGTGGCCTTCAGCCGCTCCTTGTAGGCGGCCACCCACCTCCTGGAGCCCCCGCAGAGAGAAGACGGAGACACTCCGCTCAGGCTGACGGCGCCAGTCAACAGCGGCAAAGCAAGAACCCGGGGCCCGATTCCGGATGGGCCACGCTGATGGCAGCAGGGGCCGCCATGCCCCAGAGCTCACGTCAGCAGAAGGGCTCGACCCCCCAAAAGCTGCCACCAGTCTGCCAGGTGCCCCTCCCCCCGGAGGTGGCAGTGTTGCCCGGTTCACTGTCGCCTCCCACTGCCAAGGCCGAGTCTTTTACTAAAAGATGGGGAGAGAGAAGCAGCCAAGGGAAGCGATGTCCCTGGAAGCCCCCCCCCCCCCAGGCTGAGGTTTCCACACTCCTTGTCCTTGGCGCACCAGCATGAAGAAATGAGCCAAGCCTGCACCCATCCCATACTGGAGGGAGTGAGGGGGTCACCACCAACCCCCTCCACCCCCACCCCCCTGCCGGAGTGGGAAAGGAGGCGGGGCTTTGCTCCCGGCCTCACCCCCTAGGCCCCTCCCCCCACGGTCCCCGCGGAGCACCTGTAGAGTCGCCAGCGGTCCCTCAGCCGCAGGTCCTCCAGGTTTCGGATCCTGGCCACTTCCTGGGAAGTCATGATGTCCCCCTCCTTTAAGCAGGCCACCATCCAGGTCTGAGAGGCGCTGGAAAGCAGGCGGGAAGGGGCAGCTGGTGAGCAACTCGGCACCTCGGGGGAGGGAGCAGGGCTCACGTTGCAGGGGCCCCCCCCCCCCAAACACAGGGGACTCAGGACAACTTCTTTCCCTCGCAGGCTGTTTTGTGCCAGCCCCCGTCAGATTCCGTCCCTGCAAGCTGGGGTGAGGGAACAGCAGGGCGGCTTCCCCCGCGTCCAGTGGGGCTGGCTGGCTCCAGGGAGGCCCACCAGAGCCAGCAACAGCCTCGGGGGTCAGGCACAGCAACCAACAGTCCCCCCCCCAAACATGTCCAGTGTCCCTTCTTGGCAGCCCCCCACTGCCGGAGCCCTGGCCTCCCTCCCTGGACAGACCCAGCCACGCGCAAGACCGCCACTCGGCCCATTTCCGGTTTGTTTCACGGGAGAGTGGCCGGCTCAGCTTCCTTTGGGGTGATGGGTCAGAGGCCGACGCCAGCTGCCCTTGCCCCGAGAACCACCACCCCACGGCACCATTGCCTTGTGCCAAAGTCACGGCCGGCAGTGCTTCCCTGCGCCCTGCGAAAGCCCAGCCTCATCCCAGCCCCGCCTTGCAAAACCTCTCCGCTGGCCAAGTCCTTTGGCCAGTTCCTGGCAGCTGGGTCCTTCCCAGAGGTGCTCTACCGATCACATGAAGCGCCGGCCTCCGGGCTCTCCTACATAGCCCCGCCACCCCCGAGGCAGCGGGTCACGGACCCCTCCCCAGCAGGCCAGGCCACCCTCCTCAAGCCCCCCCCCACGGATCCCCAAGAAGAAGGAGGAGGAGGAGGAGGAGGAGGAGGAGGAATCTGTTCCACCTTCAGCTTCTCCTGCGGGTTCCAAAAGCATCCTAGGCCTTGCAAGAAGTCCACCTTGTCTCGGTGTATCTGTTTCTTCAGGCATTTGTGTGCGTGTGTGTGTGTGTTTTGCCATCAAGTCCAGCTGACTTCTGGCAACCCCGAGTGGGGCTTGAAGGCCAGGGGGACATTCAGAGGTGTAAGAAACAGGAAAGAAGGATTCTTGACAGAAAAGCTTAAATAAACATTTGCTTTATGTAACAAAATAGAAATCCTTTGCTTATGCTACGTAATTAAACTTGCTTGTGATGCTAGGAGAATTTTTAGATCGAAGAAACTCAACCAGATAGATTTAAGCTAGACCGCCTACTGAATTTAAACTAGCTAGGTAACATTGGGGCAGTTTATTAACCATACCTTCGCCCCACACCCCAGTAAATCAGAAAGGCAGGCTGAGAGCAAAGCTTCCATGAAGGAATGTATGCACAGACATATCTATTGCTGGCTGTGGCATTTCTAGTTTTAGCTGGTCTAGCAGAAACGGGAAGTGAACTCTGGGGAACAAACGTTTCGAAAGAAGACAGGCCTAAAGATAGAGCATCCTGCGGTCTGAAGGCCCAGTAACAGGAAGACATGACACAGGAATGACCACACTCACCTGAGAGTGACGTTTGTGGTAGATGGTGGAGAAGTGTTAGGGGAAGAATGGGAAGGTTAACACCACGCTTTCAAATCCTAAGGTGTGTTCAGCTCATTGGAGAGCCAGTTTGGTGTAGTGGTTAAGTGAGCGGACTCTTATCTGGGAGAACCAGGTTTGATTCCCCACTCCTCCACTTGCACCTGCTGATGTGACCTTGGGTCAGTCACAAGCTCTGGCACAGCTGTTCTCTCAAGGACAGTTTCTGTCAGAAGTTCTCTCAGCCCCGCCTACCTCCCAGGGTGTCTGTTGTGGGGAGGGGAAGGGAAAGGAGTTTGTAAGCCGCTCTGAGACGCCTGTGGACAGTGAAGGGCCATGGGGCATAAGTCCAATCTCTTCTTCTTCTTCTACCCTTGCAAGTGTGTATTCAATAAAGAGATTATTCTGATTCATTGAGAAGTCCTGTCTCCAGAAGTTCTTTCTCGGTACATAAGAACATAAGAGAAGCCAATGTTGAATCAGGCCAATGGCCCATCTAGTCCAACACTCTGTCACACAGCGGCCAAAATATACCAGGTGCCATCAGGAGGTCCAGCAGTGGGGCCAGGGCACCAGAAGCCCTCCCACTGCTGCCCCCTCCAGCACCAAGAACAGAGTGCATCACCTGCCCCAGACTGAGAGTTCCCATCTATACTTTGTGGCTCATAGCCACTGATGGACCTCTGCTCCATATGTTTATCTAATTCCCTCTTGAAACTGTCCATGCTTGTAGCTGCCACCACCTCCTGTAAGAACAAATTGCATTTCTGACAGAGGTGTTTGGCATCGCCTGCCTCTGCATCCCGCTCCCTGGTATTCCTTAGAGGTCTCCCATCCAAACACTGACCAGGGTTATCCAGATCTTCCGAGATCTGACAAGAGACTAGGCTGGCCTCGGTGCTTCTTGAACTGCCTGGGGTCATCTGTCCCCTAATATGGGGGCGGGAACTGGGAATTCCCAGCAGGGGGGGAAGCACAGAGCCACAGTGGTCCAGGCGAGCCCCACTGCTCCACAGCCCCCGTTCTCCAACAGCTCATTCCAGCCCAGGCTAGCAGTGCAGTGGGGCTGCTGCCCCATTGCTTCTCCCAGTGCTAGATGCCAAAGCAGGCTGGTGGACAGGGCCAGTGGGTGTGGGCGGAGGGGGGCATCCTTCTCTGCCAGGCAATACATTCCATAAATGGGCAGAATAATGCGGAGTCCCTGCATAGCTCTTTCAAGGACACATTGCTGCCAAGGCTGGAAATGGGAACCTGGGAAGTGATTCCTCCTGAAATGGGGGGCCAGGAGGCGAGGCTGCTGAGGCCGTTCCCTCTAAGCCATGGAGTCCTGTGAGCAAAAATTCTACTTGGTAAGCTGCTCCTGGCATTAAAGTTGTGAGAGAGCGATTTGGCTGCTGCATAACTTAGTTTGCTCTGGAGCCATCCCTTCCCGAGCTAAGACAAAAAAATGTGTGAGCCGGAGGCTAAAAAACCATGAACTGGCTCACACTCACTCAGCTTAGAGGGAACGTTTGCCTTTAAGGGTGCAGGGCGGTTTCCCAGGGTTCGGCCAGCAGCCCTTCCTCACGTCCTCCACAACTTTGTCCATCAGCATCCCCGCCCAGCCAGCCAGGCTCAGCAGGGCAGCTCCACTGCCCCTTCCTCCTGCCAAGGGCCCACAAAACGCTTGACAGCCACGACCCCCTCTTCTCTGTGGCTAGCCAGCCCCACTCGCTCTGCCTGCCCCACGAGGGCCACTGACCTTCTCTGGGCTCCATCTGGGATGAGGGTGCCACCATAGATATGGGCAGTGGCAGATTCAGCAGACGAATCACGTGCTTAGGGCACTTTAGGGCCAAAGGGGGCACCACAAAGTTGGGAAAAGGGTGGGAAAAATGTAGAAAAGTGCCTCTAATGGTCATGAATATTGGGACTTTGAGACACTGAACTGGTGAAATATTAAAACAGATGTCGTGTTGCATTTCTGTAGAACTTCATGTCGCCAAAGCTTGGCTTAGTTTGTACAGTCTATTGTGTTATCCTATGAATAAATTTTTGTGTTGCTGCCACCTGCACTGTATATCTGGTCAGACAGGTCCACAACTAAAATGGGACTGGGTCAGTGTGGAAAGGAAGGGGGCACCCCCCCCGAGCCTTCATCCGCCCCTGGGTGCCACGCCGGCACGTGGACCATCTGGGAGGAAGGGGCCCGGGGGGAAAAGTCCCACACCAGCTAAGCAGGGCTCGTGGGAAAGCCAGCCCCCCCTCCCCCCCACACAAAGCAGGAAGGGGCCGGCCCCCTGGAAGCAGCCCGAGACCCTCCTGCAGCCAGACCACACCCGCTGGACTCACCTCTCCTGGGCAGGGATGATGTAGGCAAACTTGCTCTCGGGTGCTGCCCGAGCCCCCACATCTTCCTCATCGTCGTCATAGTCGTCCAGGAACCGTTCATTCTTATCCCATCGGGAAAAGTCTGTGTCCAAGTCTGTGAGACGGGGACCACAGGAGAAGACCCCCATAAACTTAACAGACCCAATGGATCAGACCGGGGAGGGTCCCTCCAGTCCAGCCTCCCGTCTCACACAGGGGCCAGCCAGTCCCTCTGGAGAGCCAACGACAGGGCAGGGAGGCCAAGGCCTTCCCCTGATAAGGACACCAGAAGAGCCCTGCTGGGTCAGACCAGGGAGGGTCCATCTAGTCCAGCCTCCCGTCTCACACAGGGGCCAGCCAGTTCCTCTGAAGGGCCAGCAACAGGGCAGAGAGGCCGAGGCCTCCCCTGATAAGGACACCAGAAGAGCCCTGCTGGGTCAGACCAGGGAGGGTCCATCCAGTCCAGCCTCCCGTCTCACACAGGGGCCAGCCAGTTCCTCTGAAGGGCCAGCAACAGGGCAGAGAGGCCGAGGCCTCCCCTGATAAGGACACCAGAAGAGCCCTGCTGGGCCAGACCAGGGAGGGTCCATCCAGTCCAGCCTCCCGTCTCACCCAGGGGCCAGCCAGTTCCTCTGCAGGGCCAGCAACAGGGCAGAGAGGCCGAGGCCTTCCCCTGAGAAGGACACCAGAAGAGCCCTGCTGGGTCAGACCAGGGAGGGTCCATCCAGTCCAGCCTCCTGTCTCACACAGGGGCCAGCCAGTCCCTCTGGAGGACCCACAACAGGGCAGAGGCCGAGGCCTTCCCCTGGGGTTGCCTCCTGGCTCTGGGATCCAGAGGCTGACTGCCTCTGAACGTGGAGGTTCCCTTTCGTCATCATAACTAGTAGGCAGTGAGGTACCTCTCCTCCAACAATCTGTCTAATCCCCTTTTAAAGCTGTTCATTCTGTAAATCTTCCATTTCTTCAGCTACTTTAACTGTCAGGGATATAAGCAGTGCTGTCCTTTCATCCTGACCAGCTGCTGGTCAACAAACCACACAGAAACGCACACGATTAGCACTGAACATCTGTGATGTAATCAAACATACATTACACTACATCCACTCTCTCTCTGTCCCAGTGTCAAGCGTTCGTCTCACCGTGTTCCACTTCACCGTTTGCCATATACTGGAGTCCTGTGTCCAGTTTTGGGCACCACACTTTAGGAAGGATGTCGACAAGCTCGAGCGTGTCCAGAGGAGGGCGACCAGGATGGTGAGAGGGTTGGAATCCAAGTCTTACAAGGAAAGGCTGAAAGAGTTGGGTATGTTTAGCCTGGGAAAGAGAAGACTTAGAAGAGGGCGACCAGGATGGTGAGAGGGTTGGAATCCAAGTCTTATGAGGAAAGGCTGAAAGAGTTGAGTCTGTTTAGCCTGGGAAAGAGAAGGCTTAGAAGAGGGCGACCAGGATGGTGAGAGGGTTGGAATCCAAGTCTTACGAGGAAAGGCTGAAAGAGTTGAGTCTGTTTAGCCTGGGAAAGAGAAGGCTTAGAAGAGGGCGACCAGGATGGTGAGAGGGTTGGAATCCAAGTCTTACGAGGAAAGGCTGAAAGAGGCGGGTCTGTTTAGACTGGGAAAGAGAAGGCTTAGAAGAGGGCGACCAGGATGGTGAGAGGGCTGGAATCCAAGTCTTACAAGGAAAGGCTGAAAGAGGCGGGTCTGTTTAGACTGGGAAAGAGAAGGCTTAGAAGAGGGCGACCAGGATGGTGAGAGGGCTGGAATCCAAGTCTTACGAGGAAAGGCTGAAAGAGGCGGGTCTTTTTAGACTGGGAAAGAGAAGGCTTAGAAGAGGGTGACCAGGATGGTGAGAGGGCTGGAATCCAAGTCTTACGAGGAAAGGCTGAAAGAGGCGGGTCTGTTTAGACTGGGAAAGAGAAGGCTTAGAAGAGGGCGACCAGGATGGTGAGAGGGTTGGAATCCAAGTCTTACGAGGAAAGGCTGAAAGAGTTGGGTCTGTTTAGCCTGGGAAAGAGAAGACTTAGAAGAGGGCGACTAGGATGGTGAGAGGGTTGGAATCCAAGTCTTATGAGGAAAGGCTGAAAGAGGCGGGTCTGTTTAGACTGGGAAAGAGAAGACTTAGAAGAGGGCGACCAGGATGGTGAGAGGGTTGGAATCCAAGTCTTACGAGGAAAGGCTGAAAGAGTTGAGTCTGTTTAGCCTGGGAAAGAGAAGGCTTAGAAGAGGGTGACCAGGATGGTGAGAGGGTTGGAATCCAAGTCTTACGAGGAAAGGCTGAAAGAGGCGGGTCTGTTTAGACTGGGAAAGAGAAGGCTTAGAAGAGGGCGACCAGGATGGTGAGAGGGTTGGAATCCAAGTCTTATGAGGAAAGGCTGAAAGAGTTGGGTATGTTTAGCCTGGGGAAAGAGAAGGCTTAGAGGGGACATGATTGCAGTCTTCAAGTATTTGAAAGGCTATCGTGTAATAGATGGAGCAGATCTATTCTCTTGCTCCAGATTGCAAGACTAGATCTAATGGGTGGAAATGACAAGGGAGTCGTTACCGGCTAGATATCAGGAGAAACTTCCTGACTGTCAGAGTGGTTGAGCAGTGGAACGGTCTGCCTCGGGAGGGGGTGGATGCTCCTTCCCTGGACGTTTTCAAGCGGAGGCTGGACGACCATCTTTCGGGAATGTTGTAGGTATGTAGGGCTCTCTTTCGGCTGTGCTCCTGCAGAGTGCAGGGGGTCGGACTAGATGACCTGCAAGGTCCCTTCCAACTCTAACATTCTATGCTTCTATGATATGGGCAGTGGCAGATTCACCATGAAGCAGACTCGGCACGTGCTTAGGGCACCAGGGCCAAAGGGGGCAGCACAAAGTTGGGGAAAAGGGTGAAAAAAATGTAGAAAAATGCCTTTTGGGTCATGAATACTGGAACTTTGATACCTTGAACTTGTGAAATATTAAAATAGACGTTGTGTTGCATTTTTGTAGAGCTTTACGTCGCCAAAGCTTGGCTTGGTTTCTACAGTATTGCTGCAACCCGCATTGTATATCCGATCAGACAGGTCAACGACTCAAATGGACGGGGGTCAGTGTGGAAAGGAGGGGGGGGCACCAAGATTGGTCAGTGCTGCTGAGGGGGCACCAGGGAGAACATAAGAGAACATAAGAACATAAGAGAAGCCCATGTTGAATCAGGCCAATGGCCCATCTAGTCCAACACTCTGTCACACAGTGGCCAGAAATACCAGGTGCCATCAGGAGGTCCAGCAGTGGGGCCAGGAGGACACCAGAAGCCCTCCCACTGCTGCCCCCTCCAGCACCAAGAACAGAGTGCATCACCTGCCCCAGACTGAGAGTTCCCATCTATACCCTGTGGCTCATAGCCACTGATGGACTTCTGCTCCAGATGTTTATCTAATTCCCTCTTGAAACTGTCCATGCTTGTAGCTGCCACCACCTCCTGTGGCAGTGAATTCCATATGTTAATCACTCTTTGGGTGAAGAAGGACTTCCTTTTATCTGTTCTAACCCGACTGCTCAGCAATTTCATGGAGTGCCCACAAGGAGTTCTTGTATTGTGAGAAAGGGAGAAAAGTACTTCTTTCTCAACCTGCTCAATCCCATTCATAATCTTATAAACCTTATATAAGGGAGCCTTCGTCCGCCCCTGGATATGGGGGGAGGGAATTCCTGAGGGGAGTGCATGGGTGTTTAAAGTGGACGCTTTAAGGTTGTGCCTCAAAGCTGGTTCCCAAGGGAGCTGGCCTTGGGAGTCTTTTCTGTCAGGCTAGGCTGCAGATAAGGCACCGTATATCTGTCACGGTTGCCGTAATAACTGTAGAGGCTGACTGGTGACGTATGCAAGAGGTGTGGGGTATATTTTGTATTAACTATAATAGGGACTTTTGCATGCTTTTTTCCAGTTCTGACACGGAGCCTGTTTCCTGGAGTAAGCCTACCTCAATAAACTATCACTGCCAAAGTGTGTTTTGGAGAGTGTCTTCACTGGGAGACCCGACACCCGTCCATTTTTTAACAAACCTCCATCATCTCCCTCCCACAGTCGTCCTTCTTCTGCGCTCAGAAGTCCCATCGTTGTTAGCTTTCCCTCGTGCGAAAGGTGCTCCCGCCCCCTAACCCTCTCGGTGCTCCCCCCCCCGTCTGCGCTTTCCCCAGCTCCGCGATGTCTTTGCTGAGAGAGGGGGATCCGAACGCCACGTTTTGTTCCAAATGAGGTCGCTACACAGATGGGTTTAAAAGGGGATCAGACCGATTCCTGGAGGAGCGCTCTCTCCGTGGCCCCTCGCCCTGGTGACTGAGGGGAGCCTCCACGCCCAGAGGCAGTCTACCTCTGAATCCCAGCGCCAGGAGGCAGCACCAGGGCCCTGCGGTTGGACCTCCAGTGGAAGGAGTTGGGCAGCTTGGGTGAGAGACTCGTGTCCAGAATCACGACCCCTCTGGTGGCTTTGTGGCTAGCAGCTGCAATTCAGTCATTTATGATGCCTTGAAAGCTCATCCCCACAGCACACATTTGCCCAGGCAATAGGAGGGGGTGGCAGAAGTCACGCTCGCCTCATATGGGTCTCCTCCCCAAGTGACCAGCCATGGTGTCAGGTAAGCCTGCCACAGCTGGAAGTGGGGATGGGGAGGAGACATCTTTCACAGTTCTGGAACGTGGGAGGAACACAGAGTCTCCAGCTTAGGTAATTTACTGTCTCTGTAGAGTGTCTTATCACTTCGCCTGACCTTGGGTCCCATACCGCTTTGGTGGCTGGAGATATACTGGTCTAGGTATTTTCTTTCACTTTTGGGTGTGCGCGCGAAGTGTATTCATTGGCTTGTAGCTGGGGGGGCGGGGTTTAGTTCGAATGGGCTATAATTGACCATGTAACGTAGTGCCTGGCATCACTGACAAAGGGGTAGTTCATGCATCTCTAAGACTGGTCTTTAATAAATACTATCTTCTTATGAAGCCTGGTGTCTGACTGACTATCTGGGCAACTTGACACATGGGTCTCCTCCTAGGCTGAGTCTGTGTGCCTATTGGGTGGGGGGTGGGGAGTCCTTCCCAGGAGCATTGCGAAGTGAGAAACCCCGAGCTCCTCTCAGCTGGGGAAGGGGCAGACCCACACACGCGAGTTCTGTGCCCCCACCCAGTGTGAACGGGGGAGACCTCTGGCCGGTGGTGTGCCTTGCGGCAGCGGTCTCTATCCAAGCAGTCAGCAGGCACCGGGAAAACACGGGTGACCTTGCCACCCAGACCAGCCACACCCATGGCCCCAGGCGCTTGCTCAGTGCACCCGGGAACGAGGAAGTCCCCGAGTCCCTGGGTTGCCAGCTCCAGCTTGGGAAAAACGCCTGGAGATTTGGGCCTGGTGCCTGGGAAGGGTGTCGTTTAGACAGGTGAAGGCGCACAGAGGGGATGTGTGCCGTCTCCCTAGGACATCCACATCTCCCCGTGTCCTCCCATGGCCTGCCTGCCACAGTTTCCATTTCCTCCAGAAAAAACTGATCTGTGCCGTCTGGAGATCAGTCAGGAGATTCCAGGAGAACTCCAGGCCCCACCTGGAGGTTGGGAATCCTAACTACGGTTGCCAACTCTGGGTTGGGAAATTCCTGGAGGATGGGGGCGGTGGAGCCTGGGGAGGCTCTCGGCATAGATTGCCACACAGTTCAGTCCCCAAAAGCAGCTGTTCTCCCCAGGGGGACTGATCTCGTCGCCTGGAGATCGGGTGGGATTCCAGGGGATCTTCAGGCCGCAGGTGGAGGTTGGCAACCCAATCTGACCCACCTGAGCTCGAGCTGGGAGGGTGGAGACACCCAGGGCCATCATGGGCCCTGTAGGACGACTGTGGCAAGGAACGCCGGGGGGGGGGGTCACCAATGCTCCCTCTAAGCTGTGGAGTCTTGCAAGTAAAAATTCTACTTTGTGAGCTACGACTGGTATTAAAGTGGTGAGTGAGTGATTGGGCTCCTGCATAGATTACTTTGCTCTGGAGCCCTCCTTCCTGAGCTGAGACAAAAAATGTGTGAGCCGGAGGCTAAAAAACTGTGAGCCAGCTCACGCTAACTCAGCTTAGAGGGGACACTGGGCATCACGGCTGGCCTCGAAGCCATGGCTTCCCTCAGGACTGGCCCTCTCCGCCCTCCCTACTTTTGCACCCAACTGGGGGAGCCCTTCTTCCCCCTCTCCTGCCCCACAGGCCCTGCCATCACACCCGAGACCAAAGGCAGGTGGGGCTTCCAGGGGGCCCTGCCCACATCCTGCCACCCAGAGAGACCCTTGGGCCAGCCCACGCGGTCTGCGCGGTCAGTTTGCCTAGGCCAGCACAGTCACACAGGTGCTGCCAGCCTGGGCCAGGCACCCTCGGCCACCGCAGAGCCGGAGATGTCTGCAGGAGAGTGCGGGGCGGGCCACTTCTTTCCTGGGGTGGGGAGGAGGGTCCAAGCAAGCGGGAAGCCCTGGGAGAGGGAGCGCCCCCCCCCGCAAGGTCCCCTTACCTGCAGCAGCTCTCCGGCAGGTCCCGCGCCTCAGAGGCTTCCCTTCCTCTTCTGGGGGGTGGATGTTCAGCCACCGCAGCAGCCCCCCCTGCGAGGAGGGATCCACGGATCAGCCGGAGGCACCGCTTGGGGAGCTTGGGTGCAGTCCGCCTAGCCCCCCCATCTCCTTACCTGTGGCAGCCGCAGGTGGTCCTCAGAGACCACTCTTCTCAGCTCCTCCCCGTTGAGGACGGCACCCTCCAGCAGCTTCAGCACCTCCATGTAGCCCGCGATGCTCTCCTTCTGGTCCTTCAGAGAGCGCAGCCTCTGCGCAGGAAATGGGGGGGGGAGTTAAGGAGAAATCCTCCCCCCCCGCCCCGCCCCTTCCAGGAGGGCCTGGTCTCCTCCTCCCTTGCTGAAACCTCCCCGGGCGGGGGAGATCCCCTCTCAAGCTCTGCAGGAGGAATTCCGGGTGGGGTTTTTTTTTTGGGGGGGGGCCCCTGAGCAGGGGCGGATTAAGGCTCACTGGTGCCCTAAGTCCTGCCCGATCTTGGCGCCCCCCTCTTGGGGCCCTAAGCCCTGCCCGATCTTGGCGCCCCCTCTTGAGGCCCTAAGCCCTGCCCAATCTTGGCGCCCCCTCTTGGGGCCCTAAGCCCTGCCCGATCTTGGTGCCCCCCTCTTGGTGCCCTAAACCCTGCCCAATCTTGGCGCCCCCTCTTGGGGCCCTAAGCCCTGCCCGATCTTGGTGCCCCCCTCTTGGTGCCCTAAGCACTGCCCGATCTTGGTGCCCCCCTCTTGGTGCCCTAAGCCCTGCCCAATCTTGGTGCCCCCCTCTTGGTGCCCTAAGCCCTGCCCAATCTTGGTGCCCCCCTCTTGGGGCCCTAAGCCCTGCCCAATCTTGGTGCTCCCCTCTTGGGGCCCTAAGCCCTGCCCGATCTTGGCGCCCCCCTCTTGGGGCCCTAAGCCCTGCCCGATCTTGGCGCCCCCCTCTTGGTGCCCTAAGCCCTGCCCGATCTTGGTGCCCCCCTCTTGGTGCCCTAAGCCCTGCCCAATCTTGGTGCCCCCTCTTGGAGCCCTAAGCCCTGCCCAATCTTGGTGCCCCCCTCTTGGGGCCCTAAGCCCTGCCCGATCTTGGTGCCCCCCTCTTGGTGCCCTACGCCCTGCCCGATCTTGGCGCCCCCTCTTGGTGCCCTAAGCCCTGCCCAATCTTGGTGCCCCCCTCATTGAAATGACTGTCATGACAGCTGAATTTGGCCCCATCACTTTACTTTCAAACACATGCATTTTACTTTTAAACATCGCCTACTATGACACTGCACCTCGCCAACAAAAAAAAGAAGAGAACCCCAGGGGGTGAACCATGATCCATTTGCACTGGTTTTATCATTTTTTTTAAAAAAATCTTCATTTGGGTTTTTTCCCCCCCTTTCCACCCTTTCCCCAACTTTGTGGTGCCCCCCTGGACCCTGGTGCCCTAAGCATGTGCTTGGTCCGCTGAAGGGTTAATCCGGTCCTGAGGAACAGTGCTGCCGAGGCCCCAGCCAAGGGCGGGCACACCAGGACCTCGACAAGAGCAGGGTCCCCGAGCCACGGGGGACAGTCACTAGTGGCTTACCCAGCCGTAGAGCTGCTTCTCTGTGGCCAGCAACAGGCCCCCCAGCAGCCGCTTGCGCAAATTCCTCAGGGAACACTCAGCCACGGCCTCGCTCTTGCTCCTGCCCCCAATCCGCACAACCCCCGACTTCTGGAACTGGAGGATCCCTGGGTGGGGTGGAGAGAGGGATGTGAGCTGTGCCCCCCACCTCAAAGGTGCATGTCTGCGTGCGGGGGGTGTTGCAGCAGGCTCCCAAGCGGACGTTCGGCTGGTGACGGGGCAGGGATCTGCCAATCCCGGGGTGGGGGTTGCATGTGGGAAAACAGCCTTTGCTGCAGGCCGTGGCACTGGGAGGAGGCCGTCTCCTGTCAGGCTTAGAGCCACGTTCCTTGGCATCCTGGCACGGGGACGCAAGCTCCCAAAGACTGTTTCTGGGGCACCCCAGAGAGGGGCAGGAACCCGCAAACCAAAGGGATGTCCTGCATTTGTAGCTCAGGCAGGGCACCTCCTCTTGTGAGGTTCACGGGGGCACCCCAGACTTCACTTGGAGAACTTCCCCCTCTGTAGCCTTCAGCGTAGAGAAGGCCGGGTTTCAAGACGGGAGGCAGGCCCACTGCGGCATCAGGGGGGGAGAACTCTAGGGAGGGGGTTGGATCTGACTCTCGAAAGCTCCGGCCCTGAAATGCCTGTCGGTCTCTGTGGTGCTGCTGCTGCTGCAGCTGGACTCCGGTCTCACAGTCCCACTGCCGACCGTCCAGGGAGGGGGAAGACCTTGCACAGGCCAGCCTCGAAGGAGCCACAGAGGAGGGTCACCGGCATCTAGTGGCAAAGGAATCTGGGAGCCGGTTCTCCCAGATTAGAGTCCGCGCACTTAACCACGACACCAAACCACTTGTCACCCTTCCCGCCACAGGGGCTGCTGGCAGAGGCCCCGTCAGCACGACAGGGACTAGCCCGGCCAAGCCAGGGGCAACTGGTGCAACGGCTGTCTGGGCTAGTGGCGGGCTGGGGTGGAAGGGCAGGGCAGGCACGGCAAGTGAGGAGAACGACAGGGGAGGGGGAAGCTGGAGATGGCCGAGTGACTCAGGGGTAAGGAAGGAGGCGGGGACTCCCAGCTTCCCCCCTTCAAGGGGATTGCCTCAGGGATGGACTGGGGGCTTCCAGAGGAGGGGCAGCAGGACTCATAAAAGGAGGCCACGAAGCCGGCCTGGGAGGAGGCCTGGCCCGGACTCCCACACTGGGAAGGAACCAGCCTGCAGGGAGAGGAGGAGGATGACCTGGGTGAGGTTCAACCCACTTCCCCCTCCTGCTCGGAAGTATGTGGGCCTCCGGGATGGGTTCGCCTCCCCTCTGACAGGGCCCCCAATACAGCGCTCCCTCACAGCAAGGCCAGACAAGCATTCCAAAGGGGAGGTGCCACCACGGAAAGGCCCCGTCTCTGGGCACTACTGGCCTCCCCTCGGCATGCAGTGGCAGGGAGTGCAAGGCTTGGGAGGAGGGTCTTGACCGGTGGGCTGGACAATACATGCCGAGGAAGTGCCAGTGCTGTGTGGGGAGGGGCCAACCACCCACCCCCTGCCTGCCCAACTGTCCCAGCTTCTAGCACTTGCCTCACAAAACTGCTCCTCTCCTGGCAGCAGGAAGCACCAGCTGGCGGGGGGAGGAAGGGTGCCTCTCGGGTCAGTGCCCCTCTCCTGAGCCTCCTGGCCGCAGGGCGCTTACTTACCCTCCAGGAACTGGTCCAGGGCATGGTTTGTGTAGCAGACCACCAGGCAGGGAGTGTGGTCCTGATTCCAGAGGGCCTGGTTTGCCAGGAGGACCTCCAGCACCTTCAGCCCGATGAATGTTTTACCTGGAGAGGAAGCAGCCGCCTTCACTGCCCAGCCCGGGAGAAGGAGAGGCCCGCGGGCTGAGCCAGACAGGGAGGAGGAGGAGAGACGTCAAGCCAAGGTGGTCTCCTGGCTGGACCTCACAGTGCTCAGTGGGTGAGGGATTCCTGGCAGGCAGCGGGGCGGTGGGCACGGGGGAAGGGAGTTGGCAGCTCCTCACGACCTCCGCGCACCTGTGCCAGGCGGGCCCTGGATCAGCACAAACTCTCTGCTCAGAGCCGCCCGAATGGCCAAGATCTGAGATTCATCCAGGTGGGGGAACAACTCCGGAGTCCAAAGGTGAGCGCCAAGTGGGTTCATGGCCGTCAGGTCCCCGACAGGTATTTCTTCCTGGAGTGCCAGAATCACAAGAAGGTTAGGCACTCCCCTTTCAGCCAGCAATACCTCTGTCTTACCTGGATTCAGCTTCAGCTTGTTCTCTCTCAGCGACATTCAGACCTGTGGCCCACACCTTTCCCCTTATAACTCCACAATGAAAAGGGGTAGAAAAGGTTTGTTTTGGTTTTTTTAATGCAAAACAGGAAAGAGTACATAGTTACAATAGAGATCCAGCAAGTCCTGCTTCTGGGGTGGAAGTCAGGAGGGTCGAGGCACAGGAAATGGTGCCCCGGGGGCCAGATTCTGCACGAACGTGCGCCTTCCCATTCACACGGCATCCTGAAGAGCTCGGACTGCAATCTCTCTGCAAAGATCATCCAAACTAGTTATGAGAAAGACTGCAGCAAAGCGGGGCCGAGGGACAGACATGGAACAAGATGAACAGCGGTCACCATCACAGCGATGCCCTCCCAGACAACACTGCTGCAAAGGCGCCAGCACAGAGGAAAACCACTGGGTAAGAACATCCTGCGCGGAAACCGTCCTGCCTCCAAGTACAGATCTCCATCCCAAGCCCCGCCCTGCGTGCCAGTCTCCCCCCACACCTGAATGGTCAGTCAGATGGGATTTTGCATTTGCTCCTGTGAGCAGCTCTGAATACAAGCAATGCGGGCCAAACTCCCGCCCCCCATATATTAAAACATTGCCCAGAATTGTGCCCAATGCTTATCCCCCCCCCCGAAGCCTCCTCTAGGCTCACCCGTGCCATTGTTTCTTCCACACACACACCCCGTTTCCCCGTCTACTCCCGCTTCTCCTGGTTTCCTTGGCCACCTGCCCTCCAGCGTGTCCCTCTAAGCTGAGTCAGTGTGAGCTAGTTCACAGTTTTTTAGCCTCCGGCTCACACAGGAAGGATGGCTCCAGAGCAGACTAATTTATGCAGCGGCCCAATGGCTCGCTCACAACTTTAACGCCGGGAGCTCACAAAGTAGAATTTTTGCTCACAAGACTCCACAGCTTAGCGGGAGCACTGCCACCCTCCTCACAGTCCCCCACCCACGGAAGGCCTCTCCTTCCTCCTGACACCCCCCCATACCCACCTCAGGGCTGGCGCTGGCAGCAAGACCGCCCCCTTGACTCCCAGGGGAGCCCAGAGCAGAGAGGTCGAAGGTCACCACTCCTCCCTGCAAGTATGCCGGCTGGGAGACGTCGGGCTCACATTCCACGAGGTACCTTCTGAACGGCACCTGGCCAGCAACCATCTCCTGGAGGCCTTCCAGCACGTGCCGGTAGGCCTCAAAGAAGGCCGGCGACTCGACCATGGTGAAGTGCGTCTTGCCCAGGTGCCCCTGGAGGAAGCTGTGGCCGTCCCGGAACTCCAGCCACACCGCCCCGTGGAGGACCTCTTTCCCGCCGGACCCGGCCACCGTCCCAAAGAGCACGTGGTCGCTGTCGTTGGAGATGAGGCACACGAGGGAGCCGCCCTGGAGCTGCCTGGAGGAGGAGAAGGGGGCGGGCCTTTCCTTGGAGGCGTACCTGGCCAGGTACATGGTGCCAGAGAGTGAGGTGCCCACCTCGACCAGCCAGACGTTCCGATAGAGCCGGAGCCCGCCTCTGCCTTTCCCGGAGCCCGAAAAGTGGTTCGGGAGGGTGAACTGAGCAGAGATCCCGTCCCGGAGGGGCTTAATCAGGTCTTCACGCAACAGGCGGAAGTGGATGTCCAGATAGGCGCCGTCGCTCCGGTACTGGCCCGCTATGACGTTTGGCTTCAGCTGCCAGACGGGCTCCAGGAAGATGTCCTCTGGGGTGGGGAAGACAGGGATGAGGTGGAAATCCTCCCGGCCGGCCGGGGAGGCCAGACTTCCGAAGCTGGACTCCCCCGCTTTGGGAAGGCCTTGTCCAGGAGGAGCTTGGTGTCCCACAGCCGCTTCTGGACGATCCACGAGAACTGGAAGCCACGGCTCTGGAGCCTCTGGACTGTGGAGAAGAGGAGATCCAGAGGGTAGCAGGCCAGGGTGCGTGCCTGGCCGGGGAAAGCCGTGAGCAGGTGGTGGAGGGCGGCCACCGTGTCCCCCACTGCCTCCTGAGAAATCTGCCCGCCCTCGTCACAGAAGGTTTCCAGGTGAGCCACGTATCCCAGCAGGCTCAGCAGCAGGAAGGGAGGCTGCAGCAATGCCCCCAGCACGGGCTGGACCTCCCGCGGCTCGGGGGCCTCCTCCGTCACGCGCCGGAGCACCCGCAGCAGGGTGCGGACCCGAGGGAGGCTGAGATAGGGGCTGCTGAGCGCGTGCTCCAGCGAGGACACGTGGGCCTTCAGGAACACCAAGAGCTGCCCTGGGCTGTGGCTGCCCAGCCGCTCCAGGTCATCAAGAATGCTGCCGCCACCGCCGCCGCTGCCACCACCCGGATCCTGCCTCCTGCTGGGCCCCGGCTCTGGGGGACCCCGGGGAGCTTTGCTGGGGGGTGGGGTCGGCCCTCTGTCCAGCAGATCTCTCTGAGGCCGCTTCATCCCAGCCATGTTTCTTCAGGGAAGGGGGGAGGCCAGCCAGCGGTGTGGAGGGCCTGCGGAGAGACCAAAGGAAGTCGGTGGGTCCTCGATTCAAGCCCCACGCCCTGCCCAGCCGCAAACCCAGAGAAGCCTCCAGGTCAATAAAAGACCGGCGCCACTGCGCCATCTAGCCCGGCCCCCAACCACTCGCTGAGGCGGCCCCCGGGGATTTCCCCACTTGGAGCCGGCAGCCCTGCCCCCCAACGCAGAGACCCGGGGGGTGGGGGGAATGGCCAGGAGGCGGCTGGAGTCCGTGGCTCGTGGCCGGCCATGACTCCGTGGGGCAGCAGGCAGAGAATGGAGGGGAAAGCGGCATCCCACCACAAGGCCCCTCGCAGCGAGGACCTGGGAGTGACCCTGTCAGGTTGGCATGATCTCTGTGAGTACGAGAGCCCGCGTGGGGGAGTGGTTGAGAGCAGCAATCTCTGATCCCGAGAACCGGGTTTGATTCCCCACTCCTGCTCCACCTGAAGCCAGCTGGGTGACCTCGGGCCAATCCCAGTTTTCTCAGAGCTCTCTCAGCCTCACCTGCCTCACGGGGTGTCTCTTGTGGGGAGAAGAGAGCCAGAGTCCAGTGAGCACCGAAATTTGTGGCCGGGGACAAACATTCGAGAGTCACGACCGATGTTCCCTCTAAGCTGTGGGGTCTTGTGAGCAAAAATTCTACTTGTTGAGCTGCTGTCATTAAAGCTGTGAGCGAGCCATTGGGCTGCTGCATAAATCAGTCTGCTCCAGAGCCCTCCTTCCTGAGCTGAGGCAAAAGTGTGTGAGCTGGAGGCTAAAAAACTGTGAGCTGGCTCACACTCACTCAGCTTAGAGGGAACACTGGCCACTGCCCACTTCTTGTGGGGAGAGGAAGGGAAAGGCACTTGTTGTTATAAATGACCTGGAGGAAGACATAGAGGGGATGCTTATCAAATTTGCAGATGACATAGTTGGGTAGGATTGCTAATTCTGAAGGAGACAGAGTCAGGATTCAAAATGATCTATGTAGGCTGGAACAGTGGGCTGAGGCAAATAAAATGAAATTCAACAGAGATAAGTGCAAAGTCCTACACCTGAGCACAAAAAATCAAAGGCACGGATATAGAATGGGAGGGACTTGGCTTGACAGCAACACATGTGAAAGGGATTAGTGGCTATTAGCCACAGGGTATAGATGGGAACTCTCAGTCTGGGGCAGGTGATGCACTCTATTCTTGGTGCTGGGGGGGGCAGCAGTGGGGGGCTTCTAGTGTCCTGGCCCCACTGCTGGACCTCCTGATGGCACCTGGTATTTGTGGCCACTGTGTGACAGAGTGTTGGACTGCTCTATTCTGCTGTGGTCAGGCCTCACCTGGAGTAATGTGTCCAGTTTTGGGCACCACATTTTAGGAAGGATGTTGACAAGCTCGAGCGTGTCCAGAAGAGAGCAACTAGGATGGTGAAAGGGTTGGAATCCAAGTCTTATGAGGAAAGGGTGGAAGAGTTGGGTACGTTTAGCCTGGGAAAGAGAAGGTTTAGAGGGGACATGATGGCAGTCTTCCCAGTATCTGAAGGGCTGTCATGTAGAAGATGGAGCAGATCTATTCTCTCTTGCTCCGGATTGCAAGACTAGATCTAATGGGTGGAAATAACAAGGGAGTCGTTACCAGCTGAATATCAGGAGAAACTTCCTGACTGCAAGAGTGGCTGAGCAGTGGAACAGACTGCCTCGGGAGGTGGTGGATGCTCCTTTGCGGGACGTTTTCAAGCGGAGGCTGGACGACCATCTTCCAGGTATGCTGTAAGGCTATCTTTCAGCTACGCTCCTGCAGAGTGCAGGGGGTTGGGCTAGATGACCTGCAAGGCCCCTTCCAACTCTAACATTCTAGGATTCTAAGCCAGCTACTCTGAGACTCCATAAGGTAGAGAAACATGGGATATAAAAACAAACTCTTCTTTGTCTTCCAGGTTTGATTCCCCACTCCTCCTCCCCATGAAGCCTTCTGGGTGACCTTTGGCTAGTCAGGACTCTCTTCGCCCCCCCCCCCGGCGCACAAGGTGCCTGTTGTCGGGAGAGGAACAGGCTCACAAGGTGCCTGTTACCTCTAAGCGGCGTTCGTGCGGGCTACCTCCCAGCTCTTTAGCCTCCGACTCACACATTTTGGGCTCCGCTCAGGAAGGAGGGCTCCAGAGCAATCGAATCTATCCAGATCGCTCGCTCACAACTTGAACGCCAGGAGCTCACCAACTAGAACGTTTCCTCGCAAGACGCCACAGCTTAGAGGGAGCATCGCAGGTACGGGGGGGGGCTGGGCAGGAGCCAGGTAGAGCAGTGCTCCCTCTAAGCTGAGTCAGTGGGAGTTAGCGGATGGTTTCTTAGCCTCCAGCTCACAGATTTTTTGCCTTAGCTCAGGAAGGATGCAAACTAATCCGTGCAGCAGACCAATCGCTCGCTCACAGCTTTAATGCCAGGAGCTCAGCAAGTAGGATTCTTGCTCACAAGACCCTGCAGCTTAGAGGGAGCATCAGGGCTAGCTCGGGGGGGGAGGGCAAAGCATCTCCAAGCCCCCTCCCACTGGGGGGACCCCTCTGCGCGGCCCCGCTGGCCCGGGGGGGGCGGGAGGGAGGGAGAGGGGGGCGCCCGGCCCGGCCCGGCCCTTACCCGGACGGGAGCCGCCTCCGCTGCCTGCAGCCGACGCCCGGCAGGAGCCCCGCCGCGCCGCGCCAAGTTTCGTTTCCCCGAAAGCGAAAGCGAAACTCCTCTGCGGCGCCGGCGGCGGGAGGCGAGAGGAGGAGACCGGCCGGCCGGCTCGATCCCGTTCTTGGACTCCGGCCCGTTGCTTATGAATCGCCTCCCCCCACGGCTGGATTGGGCGGTCGGAACCCAGCTGAAATCTCCCCCCCCGGCCTAAGAAATGCCGAAAGGGGGTGGCCCCGAGGAGGAGGAAGCCAGGCGGGGGGAAGACCAGCGCCAGAAAGGCGCCCCATAAGAGCAGCCAGGATGGGGTGAGGCCCGTGGCCCCTCCAGCCCGACACTCTGGCGTCCCACAGGGGCCAGAAATACCAGGGGCCACCAGGAGAGTCCCAGCAGTGGGGCCGGGAGGACACCAGAAGCCTCTCACACACACTGTTGCCCCCCCCAGCACCAAGAATAGAGTGCATCCCTTGCCCCTGACCGAGAGAGTCCCTATCTAGACCTTGTGGCTAACAGGGGCCACGGATGGACCTCTGCTCCAGATGCTTATCTCATTCCCTCTTGAAGCCCTGCCTGCTTGTAGCCGCTGCTACCTGCTGTGGCAGTGAACTCCAGGTGTTCATCACTCTTTGGGTGAAGAAGGACTTCCTTTTCTTCCGTTCTAACCCAATCACCCAGCAACTTCATGGAGTGCCCACGAGTTCTTGTATTATGGGAAAGGGAGAAAAGGACTTCTTTCTCCACCTGCTCAATCCCATGCATAATCTTATAAACCTCGATCATGTCACCCCTCAGCCGTCATTGCTCCAAGCTGAAGAGCCCCAAGCGTTTTAACCTTTCTTCAAAGGGAAAATGTTCCAACCCTTTTATCATTCTAGCTGCCCTTCTCTGCACTTTTTCCAGTGCTATAATATCCCTTTTGAGGTGCGGTAACCAGAACTGTACACAGTACTCCAAGTGAGTTCGCACCATCAATTTATACAGGGGCGTTATGATACAGGCTGATTTGTTTTCAATTCCCTTCCTAATAATCCCCAGCATAGCGTTGGCCTTCTTTATTGCAGTCGCACATTGTCTCAACGTTTTCAGTGAGTTATCTACTACGACTCCAAGATCTCTCTCTCTTGGTCAGTCTCTGCCAATTCGGACCCCATCAACCTGTATTCATAGTTAGGATTTTTGGCTCCAAAGTGCATCACCTTGAACCCCACTGGCCACATTGATGCCCACTCACCCATCCTCAACAGATCCCTTTGGAGTGCCTCACACTCCCTGGTTTTCACCACCCTGAACAACTTTGTGTCATCTGCAAATTTAGCCACTTCACTGCTTACTCCCAATTCTAAATTATTAATAAACAAGTTAAAAAGCACCAGATCGATCCCTGTGGTACCCCACTGCTTACCACCCTCCACTGAGAAAATTGCCCATTTATATTCACTCTCAGTTTCCTATTAATTAGCTACTTTTTGATCCACAAGAGGACTTGTCCTTTTATCCTGTGACTATTGAGCTTGCTTAGGAGCCTTTGATAAGGAACTTTATCAAGAGCTTTCTGGAAGTCAAGGTAAATGACATCTGTTGGGTCCCCCTTGTCCACATGTTTGTTCACCCCCTCAAAGAACACTTAACAGGTTAGTGAGACAAGATCTTCCCTTACAGAACCCATGCTGAGTCTGCCTCAGTAGTTTTTGTTCATCAATGTACCTACTAATTCTCTCCTTAATAGCAGTTTCCACCAACTTACCCGGTATCAACGTCAGACTGACTGGCCTGTAATTTCCCCGGATCTCCTCTGGAACCCTTTTTAAAGATGGGAGTGACATTAGCTACCTTGCAGTCCCCAGGAATGGAGGCACACCGCAGCCTGGTCCGCTAGTGGCCGACGCCTCCTCTCTCCCTCAAGGAACCTTCCCGAGTGATCCCATCCCACACACTCCGCAGAAAAGACCAATGAGATTTTGGGGGTGGGATCAGCTTTCCAGCTTCCGAGCCCTGCTGCCTGATGAAAGGGAGCGTTTGGCTCTGGAAAGTTCATCCCTTTGTCAACCTTTGTAAGGCTGGTATGAAGTAATTGCAAAAGTAACCACAGAAAGATGTTAAATTAAAATATCTATATGGACTGTCTAGTATACACAGCTTTTGAACAACTATGTGGCTTTAAATTCTTCAGATAATTAATATCATTTACTTGTTTTGTTATTCAAAATTAAAACCATAAAATAAGTCAATTTTCTGACTTGGTTAACAAACACAGTGTGGTACCCCCAGTGACCACAACAAAAGACTACCTAACCCTAATAGTAAAAGCAACAATTCTTTAACAACAACATTTAATAACAATACCAATAGTTTAATAACAACAACAATAACTCCGATATTATTCTTAATTGCAAGTTAGCCAGTCTCCTTGAGTAATCAAGTTTATCTTCCACCTGATCAGACGGCTGCACAGAAGTGGCAACCACGTCATGTAGTGCCTCGTATTTCCGCTTTCCCCCCTTCTAGGCGACCTGACTGTGCCTTGGCCAGTGTTAGTTGTTTGGGGCAAGCCAGGTCCCTCTGCAGTCCCTCAAATAGAGACCACACAATGGGATGGCCGCAGTGGAATAGGAAATTAAGAGCACTACACAACACAGTTGCCACTTGTGTTATTATTTGTCATTCAATGTTATCTTATGGGTTTCATTTTGAATAACAAAATAAGTAAATAATATCAAGCATTTGAAGAATTTTAAGCCATATAGTTGTTCAGAAGCTGTGTATACTAGACAGTCTATACACAATTTAACGTCTTTCTGTCTTTACTTTAGAAATTACTTCATCCCAACCTCACAAAGGTTGACAAATGGTAAATTAATAAATTTAAAGTATTTAATTTTATTTAAAGATATTTCTGTATGGAGTTGAATTTCTGTTGTTATTGTTTTTCCTTCTTAATAAAGTTCGTTGATAAGGAAATGGTCACTTCTATTTCCTGTATTTTCCCTTCCACACCTTTACACTCCAGAGCATTAAAGTCATTTCCATTTGGGAACTTTTTGTAGTTTACTTATAACATAGCAATGAAAAAATATATACTGTATAAAATCGCAACACAAACTGTTGCATGTGAATAGGACATGTTTTAATCCTAAAATAACAGTATGAAATATAGGTAATATCTGTTCATTTTCATAAATGGAGATGAATGGTTATCCACAATTATAAAACTCTGTGGCGCTTTACATGGTATTTTTCCATGAGGGCTTCTTTCTGTGTGGGCTTTTTTATGTATGGGCTTTTTTCTTTTCATCATTTTTTATTTTTAAAGACAAAAACAAACATGTAGAAGGGGAAAATATTCTTACACATTCTTCTTTAACATACTCATCCCTAACAACTAGCATACTTATCTATGTCACCTTAAATCATTGTGCATATCTCTTGCAAATGGACTGAAGTTATACTTTGTCGGTCCTTAAAGAGCTTGAAGCATCTGTGTAGTTCATTTGCTATAGTCTTGAAACCACTTATAAAATCTTGACCATGGATTGTCAAATGTTGACTCTGGTTGTCCTTTCAGGATTAAAGTTAATTTGTCCATCTCTGCAGTTTCCAAAATTTTGCTTAAAATTTCTTCTCTCCAGTGTGTTTCTGTTCTTCTCCAATATTTAGCATAAAGTATTCTGGCTGTTACTTATGGGCTTTTTCCCAAGTGGGCTTTTTTTATATAGAACCGTGTGGGTCAGGGCGGTCCAAAGCTTATTGGGTGGAGGGGGCGAGGGGCATCAGCTTGTTCCTCTCTGGTATTCAGAGCATCTTTCCATTAGGATCTCGCAGACTTAGAATAGCATCCTAGAATGTTAGAGTTGGAAGGGACCTTGCAGGTCATCTAGTCCAACCCCCTGCACTCTGCAGGAGCAAAGCCAAGAGAGAGCCCTACAACATGCCCGAAAGATGGTCGTCCAGCCTCCGCTTGAAAACGTCCAGCAAAACATCCCTTTGGGGGGCTCCCCATATGAAAGCCCTGGACGCCAGACCCAGTCTTGGGGGCAGGAGCTGCAGGTCCCCTGGCCCAGGAGCAGTTCCCAGTGTGTATGGGGGGTCTGTGTCCTTTGCGGGCAAAGGGGGAAGTCCAAATCTCGTTGGAAAGTACAGATAGCCCCCCCCCAATTATTTCATCTGCGTTTCTCCCAGGGGCACCCCACTTAGAAGCAGTTGAGGCCAGAGCTCTGCCTGGGACCAGGGAAGAAGAAGAGGAGATTGGATTTATACGCTGCCCTTCACTTGGAGTTTCAGAGCGGCTCACAAACTCCTTTCCCTTCCCCTCCCCACAACAGACACCCTGTGAGGGAGGTGGGGCTGAGAGAGCTCTGGCAGAAACTGCTCTTTTTCCAGAAGAGCTGTGCCAGACCTTGTGACTGACCCAAGGTCACATCAGCAGGTGCAAGTGGAGGAGCGGGGAATCAAACCCGGTTCTCCCAGATTAGAGGCCGTGCACTTAACCACTACACCAAACAGGGAAGGACAAAGACCTCTCTGGAGGGCACAGCATCCCCTACATGCCGGGCTGCAGAGTGGCCGGGGGTCCTCTGGAGCAGATCTGGGAACCAGCTCCCGGCTGGCTGGCTGATCTCCTGACCCCTTTGCAGGGTGGGTGGGTGGACCTTTCGCTCTGGCCAGCCAAGAGAGGGGCCCCGGCTCAGCGGCGGAGCCCCAGTTTGGAAGGCAGGATCGACGGGGGTCCCGGTTTCTATGTTCCCTCTCAGCTGCGGAGTCTTGTGAGCACGAATCCTGCTTTGTGAGCTCCTGGCCTTAAAGTTGTGTGAGGGAGCAGTCTGGCTGCGGCATCAATCAGTTTGCCCTGGAGCCGTCCCTTCCTGAGCCGAGACGAAAATGTCTGAGGCTAACAAACTGCGAGCTAGCTCACACCGACTCAGCTTAGGGGGAACACTGGCTCACAACACTGACTTGGAGGGACCTGCGGGGGGTGGTGGAAGGAGGGTCAGATTCCATGCGAGGCAGCTCAGACCCCAGCGGAGCAATCAGTTCCCGGCAGCAGTCATTCAAAGGATACAACGTTTATTGAGGCAATGAAGGTATCCAGATTCTTGACATATTTTTGTTGTTGTTCTTAGAACCCTAACCCAGAAGCCTGAGAAGCCCGAAATTATACTAACCCATGATGCCTGCTCCTGGAGAGGAAAGCAATGGCAAAGCAAGACAGCATAATAAAAAGCAGAGACATCACCTTGCCAACAAAAGTCCGCATGGTCAAAGCAATGGTATTCCCTGTAGTAATGTATGGCTGCAAGAGTTGGACCATAAGGAAGGCCGAGCGTCAAGGAATAGATTCTTTTGAACTATCGTGCTGGAGAAGACTCTTGAGAGTCCCTTGGACTGCAAGGAGATCAAATCAGTCAATCCTAAAAGAAATCAACCCTGACTGTTCCCTGGAAGGCCAGATCCTGAAGCTGAAGCTCAAATACTTTGGCCACCCAGTGAGAAGGGAGCCCTCACTGGAGAAGACCCTGATGCTGGGAAAGACTGAAGGTCAAAGAAGAAGAAGGGGACGGCAAAGGATGAGATGGTTAGACAGTGTCATCAATGCAACGAACATGAAATGGAGCAAACTTCAGTGGACAGCAGAAGACAGGAGAGCCTGGCGTAATCCGGTCCACGGGGTTGTGAAGAGTCGGACTCGACTGTGCAACTGAACAACAACAACAACACCCCACTGGTGGCAGATTTAACCATCAAGCAGACGAGGCAGGTGCTTCGGGCACCAGGGCCAAAGGGGGCACTGCAAAGTTGGGGGAAAGGGTGGAAAAAATGTAGAAAAAATGCCTTTCATGTCATGAATATTGGAACTTTGATACATTTAACTTGTGAAATATTAAAATAAGAGGTTGTATTGCATTTTTGTCGAACTTCTATGTAGCCAAAGCTTGGCTTAGTTTGTACAGTATATATTGTGTTATCCTAGGAAAAAAAAATTGTATTGCTGCAACCTGCATTGTGGAGGAGCTGCGGTGGCTCAAGTGGTTAAGACGCTGAACTGCAGGCTGTGGAAGGTCAGTAGTTCAGCAGTTCAAGACCCGAGAGTGCCGCAAGACAGAGTGAGCTCCCGTCTCTAGTTCCAGCTCCTGCCAACCTAGCCGTTTGAAAGCAAGAAATTGCAAGTAGATAAATAGGTACCACTTCGGTGGGAAGGTAACAGCGTTCCGTGCACCTTGGTGTTTAGTCACGCCGGCCACATGACCACAGAAACGTCTTCGGACAGCGCTGGCTCTTCGGCTTTGAAACGGAGATGAGCACCGCAACCCTAGAGTCGGATTCGACTGGCTTTCCAGCAAGGGAACCTTTACCTTTACTAACCTGCATTGTATATCTGGTCAGACAGGTCGTCAACTAGAATGGACACTGAGTCAGTGTGGAATGGAGCGGGGGGCACCAAGATGGGTCAGTGCTGCTCAGGGCACCGGGGAGCCTTCATCTGCCCCTGACACCCCCCCATTCTAAGGGCTGGGAGCCGATTCCAGGGGAGGAAGGGAGGAGACCCCGCCGGCATGGAAGGGGCCGTATGCCCGAGAGGAGGCGGACGCCAGGAGGACCTCGAGGGCGCAGAGCTACCGGGAGGGAGGCGGCTAAGCAAGCGGAACGAAAGCTATGCATCTACAACAAGCACTGCAGATAATAACGCCTGACCTGCTAAATGTACCGATCAATTAGCTTAAATGAATGTTGTCAACAGAGTTCTTAAGGGTACCAAACGATGAAGTCGTATTGATTCCATCGTTTAATGTTCTGACTGTTTTTCTTCTGTAAAATTATGGAGAAGTTACGTATTTGTATTTTTATTGAAAAACTGACATTAAAAATCAAGTTATAAAAAAATAAAGTTTAAAAAAACAAACGAAAGCGAGCATTCCAGGCTTCTCCGCGTCGCCCATGGCAACCACGCCCGGGGCAACGGGAGGCTCCCGGAGGGCTTGGCCTCGGACCCCTGCAGGGCCGGCGGCACCCCGCCCGCCCTCCTCCTCCTCCTCAGCCCGCCTTCCTTCGGGGGAAGCCCCGCTCCCGGAGCGCGGGGGAGCAGGGAACTACAACCCCCGCCAGGCTTTGCCCGAGAGGGCCGCTCCTGATTGGCTCCGGGGATCCGGGCGCCCGAGCGCGGTCATTGGGCGAGAGCTCTGGGTCACGGAAGCGACTCTGCAGCAGCAGCAGCAGCAGCAGCACATGGCGGCCGCGGAGAGTTCGGTGAGGCCCGGCGAGGGCAGGCCGGGGGGGGGGGCGCGGCGGGCACACTCCCTCCTTCCCCCCCCCGCGGGCCGGAGAGGGGGACCCCCCCTTGTGCAGCGGGGGGCGAGCAGCCCGCCGCCCCCCGGCAGCAGCAGCAGCAGCCCCGTTCCGGCCCGCGCCGTCGGGGGAGGCGCCGAGGCTGACGCGGGGGGGCCGCGGCTTCCCTTCCCTTCCCTTCCCTTTCTCCGCGCAGGTCCCCGGCGGAGGCGGAGGCGGAGGAGGCGCCGTGCCCGCGGCCGTGCCGGCGCTGGCGGAGCTGCTGGCCTTCCTGCGGCCGGAGGAGCGGCGCCCGGAGCTGCGGCGGGAGGCGGCGCGGGGGCTGCTGGGCCTGACGGGCGGGGCGGAGGGGCGGCGGCTGCTGGGCGGGCGGGCGGACGTGGCGGCGGCGCTGCTGGCGGCGGCGGGCGACCCCTGCGGGGAGGTGGCGGGGGACGCGCTGCGGGCGCTGGTGAACCTGGCCGCCGAGCCGGCCGCCCGCGGGGCCCTGGCGCCCGCCCTGCCCGCCCTCCTCCGCCGCGCCCTCGACGCCCCCGGCGGGGACCCCTGGCCGACCTGGCCTGCGCCGCCCTGGCCAACCTCTCCCGCGCCGAGGCCTCCTGCCGCCTCCTCTGGCGCGCCCTGCGGCGGCGGGAGGACGGCGGGCTGGCCCCGCTGGTGGGGAGGGCCCTCTGCCCCGCCCCGGGCTCCGGCGCCCCCGTGCCCCGCCACTCCCTCGGCCCCCTCCTGGCCAACCTCAGCCAGCTGCCCGAGGCCCGCGCCGCCCTCCTCGACCCGGACAGGCAGGTAGGGGGGCCCCGGCGGGGGGGGGGGGGGGGGGGGGTGGTCCGTCCCCCCACAAGGCACCTCCCGGCCAAAGCCCGCTGGGGCAGAGGCACTTCCCCCTGCGGGAAACCTCCCCCCACACACACACGGCCACCCACCCCCAGGGCGAGGCGCCCGGTGCCCGTGGCAGGGCCTGCTTGGGGGCCACCACCTCGGACGGGAGGGGAGGGCTCCGCATCCTCTGACCTCTCCACTCTTCCCCCCCCCCAGGTGTGTAGTGCAGAAGCTGCTGCCCTGCACCCAGTATGCCGGCTCTTCCCTCTTGAGAGGCGGGGTGGTCGGGACACTCCGGAACTGCTGCTTTGACTATGGTGAGGACGGGGGGGGCTCTCTTCCGGCCCAGGGGGTCTGGACATCTGGAAGGGGCTGGGGGGGCAGGGCTTGCCCCACAAGGTCTGTCCTGCGTGCTGGTGGTGCCGGAGTCATTCCTCACAAACATTTTGGGGGCACAGATAGGACTCTCTTTTCCATGTTGCTTTTGGCACGGGCTGGTCTCTGGTGGGCCGGTCCGGAAGAGGTCTGGGTTTTGCCTTGTTCTCGCTGGAGATCCTCAGTTCCTTGTGCCCTGCCCAGCCAGTGTGGCGTCTTGGTCAAGAGTGTCGGACTAGGATCAGGGAGACCTAGGTTCAAATTCCTGCTCCTGCCTTGGCAACCGGCTGGGTGGCCTTAGGCCTGTCCCGCTCTCTCAGCTTGACTTACCTCACAAGGTCATTGTTGTGAAGATATCAGCTGCTTTGGAGAATGACGTGACCTAGTTGCTGGGGAGAGAGGTGGGCTCCAGCAGAAGCACTGAAATATGCCTTTCCGTGCCACCCCTTTTGGTACACACTGACAGATTCGGATGCAGTCTCCTATACCCCTGGTCAAGGAGTCCTGAGAAAGGCCATTTGACTGATTGTTCCCATGTGTGTAGTGTAGCCACAAGATCCTACAATTGTCTGGCAGCCAAAAGTTCCAGCTCTTTAGTGTCACCCAGGCTGCAGCCCGAGGAGGAGAGCTAGGATTATTTGCCACATGACGAAGAAGAAGAATGGTGTCCATTTTTTGAAATAGAATGAAGCCCACCTCTGGGTGGACGGTCTGTTCCCTCCGGGCTTGGCAGGCTTGGGAGTGTGGCATGCCCCTCTCTTCCAGGACGCCATGAGTGGCTGCTGAGCGACCAAGTGGACCTGCTGCCCTTCCTGCTGCTCCCGCTGGCTGGTCCCGAGGAGTTTCCCGAGGATGAGATGGAAAGTAAGGTCCCCCCAGGAAAGGGGGGAGGAAGAGGCGGACGCAGGGACAGCGCTGCTTGCCGGGAGGGGAGGGGAGAGAGTCTTGGGGGAGCGCCCGACCGGAGCAAGCGGAGCGCCTGAAACTGGGGCCTCTGCCGGACCGTGGCCTGGGGACTTGGGCCCCTGTGCTGCGGGGCTGGGCAAGGCTGGGGGTGTCCTTGACCTCCCCGCTCTTGGCTGCAGAACTGCCCTCGGACCTGCAGTACTTGCCGCCGGAGAAGCAGCGAGAGCCGGACCCGGACATCCGGAAGATGCTCCTGGAGGCCCTTCTGCTGGTGAGTCCTCTCCTAGGAGCCACGCTACCGATGCGTGCCGGCCTGGTTTGGGTGTGCGGGGAGCACCCCCAGCCTCGTCCCGTCCCTGCTGGAGGGTTCGGTCTCTGGCGTGCGGCAGATTTTCTTTCATTAACAGCTTTCTGGTCATTCTGATGGGATGAGGGCCTTGGACTTTTCGGATGTCCTAAACCCCTCCCAGCCCTGGCTTTGGCACCGGGAAGGTGGTGGAGGTGCCAGACCGTTCAGCACCTCTCTTGCGCTGCTTGGTGGTCTTGAACCCGTGCCCTTGAGCAGAAGGCCCTCCCCGACTCGGTGTGTGTGCTCTTTCCTGTCTCCCCGGACAGCTCACAGCCACAAAGCCGGGGCGCCAGCTGGTGCGGGAGAGGGGCACCTACTTCATCCTGCGGGAGCTGCACAAGTGGGAGGCGGACCCGGGGGTCCTGGCGGCCTGTGAAAAGCTGATACAGGTATGGGGGGGGCGCTCAGGCAACCCTTCCTTTTCAGGGCAGGTCTGTCTCTGCGTGGGGCGCCTGCTGGGGGTTGGGAGGCGGGGGCCCTCTCCTTCTCTTCCTCCTCTGAGCCTGGGTCCGTTTGCCCCAAGCAGGTTCTGATCAGCGATGAGCCAGAACCTGGGATGGAGAACCTCTTGGAGGTAGAGATCCCCGTGGAAGTCGAGGAGCAGCTGCAGCGTCTGGATCGGGAGGAGCAGCAGGGTGAGCGGCCCGCCCCCGGCTCGCAAGCCCCGCAGGAATAGGAGGCCTCCCCTCCCAGAAGCCACGGGCCCACCTCTCTCTCCGCCGACTCCCTGCCAGGCTCCTCAGACTGAAGGAACTCGCCCTCTTGCTGCCGTGGTTTGTCGGGCAGAACGTCCCGCGTGGCACTCGCCCAGCGGCTGTGCCTGAGCAGTGGGGCTGCAGTGGTTCTCATTCTGGAGCGGAGCCTGCTCAACACTGGAGCCAAGGCTCCCCTTCCCAGTCAAGCAGAGGGGCCACACGGCCTTTCCCGGCCCTGCGGCCGTGCTGCCCCCTGCAAGAAGGGGAAGGGCAACCAGCCAGCCTCGCTGCTTCCTGGCCAGCCCCAAAGGAGTCGAGTCCTCCCATTTGACTAAGTGAGACAGCCGGCTGGCTTTTCCTGGCGTTTTGGTGCCGGGGCCGGTGTAGAAGAGAGGCCAGCGGGTGCCAGGGGGTGGGGGAGGGTTGCCCTGCATTCTCTCATCCCGGGCACTGCAAGGAGCAGAATCAAGGTGCAGGATTTGCAGGTCGGGGATCTGAGAGAGTGTGCGGGACCGTCTGAATGGTAGGTGGGCACTTGTTCCTGGGTGACCTGGGAAGGGTCGGAGGACCCAGGGAAAGGGGCAGCTGTGCCCGTTGGCCCACGCTTGCCTGCCCTCTGTGTGTGTGTGTGTGTGACATGCTGGAGAAGGCCCGTGGCAAAGCCATCCCATGAGATGCAGCAGAAGTGAGCCCTGGCAGCCGCTCTTTCTTACTGGCAGTCGTGGCCTCGTTTTTCTAAGTTGGCGATGGGTATTATTCAGTGGACTTTGACTGCTGCGGGACTTTTGCCAGGGTGCTTTTCTGAGTCCTGTGGGGCCTGGAAAGAAGAGGGGAGGCTGACCCTTGGCATCATGGGAAGAGGCCCCGGGGGGGGGGGGGTTCTGTGGGGCTGGGGCAAGCTCTTGGTCTTTGGAGCCACCGTAGCTGCTGTGTGCCAGTGCAGGAAGGGAGGGCTGTGTAAATGCGTTAGAACCGAGCCCAAAGTGAACCAAAGAAGTTAGATGGAGAACGGAGTTCGAACAAGAAATAAAGGAGATGACTCTTCCAAGAGGCACAGGGTGACGTGATGCTCTGTGGCAGGGAAAGGATCCGGGGTCGCCGGGGTGCTTCTGTAGCAACGTAGGCTGAGGCTCACAGGAAGCAGGTTAGCTGTTGGGATCTTGGCCAACCGGAGGACATGGAAGGCGGCCCCCGTGAGGAGGGGAGGAAGCAAGGGTGTGTGTGGGGGGGGTATGGCATGAACATGGAAAGCTGCCTTGCACTGAATCCGGCCCACCAGTCTCTGTCTTGTCTACTCAGATTGGCAGCGGCTCTCCAGGGTCTCTGGCAGAGAGGTCTTTCACATCAATTGCCCCCTGGTCCCATTAACTAAAAATGCCGGGACCTTCTGCATGCCAGGTTGATGCTCCGCCATGGAGCCATGGCCCCTTCCGTCAAAATGCAACTCCTGCTTCAGGCAGGGCCACCGAGGGTAGAGAACCTGCACTGCTTTCCTTGGCTGGAAGTTCAGGGGAAGGGAAGTCCCAGGAACGGCACCTCCTCCTGCACAGTGTGGTCACTGGGAGACACACACACACCACACCAAGGCGGGGGGGCGGGTGCACAGCAGCCCTTTGCAGCGCACGGCGATGCGCACGACAGGAGGGTATGAGACAGGCAGCCACGCAAAGCAAGGATACACTGATGTATATAGAGAAACACAATAACAGCGCTGGGGCTGCTGCAGTCGCTGAGGCAGCCCACTTGAGGGATGCCGCCGTCGCTGCCACCACTGTCGCCTGGGTTCCACGTCTGCTGGAGGGCCGGGCCAGCCGGCACAGACACTTCAGCAGGCAGCCCAGGACTCTGAATAAGATTTAATAGTGCCCCCTCCTTCCTGTCCTCTGGCGCAGGGTCAGGCCTGAGCAGGGGAGGGGCCCCTGGCCCCGAATGGGGAGCCACTCGAGTTCGGGGGGCGCATGGGGCTGGGGCGTGGCTCACGGGCACGGCATCATGGTGTAGAGGGAGTGGACTTGCTTGGACAGGCTGGAGGAGCCGCCACCCAGCGCCGCCGCCCGGGCAGGGACCTTCTCCCCCACCTGCTTGCTGGCCACGTAGGCACTGGCGGAGAGGGCCGAGCCGGGCTTGCGGAAGTTGGGCAGGTGGTGGAAGGGCTGCAGGGTGGTGAGGAGGCTGGGCCGGTACAAGGAGAGCCTCGGGGGCCGCTCCGTCTTCCGCGGGGACGGGAGCTGGAGGACGCAGTGGCCGGGGGCGGCAGTGGGGGCAGTCTCGGGGCTCTTCTTCTCCACCTTCGGCCGGGCGGGGAAGGCTCCCATGGCGGAGGAGGCCCGGGGGGTCGGCAGGGCTTTGGCCTCCTTGGCCAGCCCCTCCAAGGTCTTGGCGGTGCTGTCCAGGCCGGGGAGTTGCGACTTGGAGCCTCCGGTGGTCTCGGCTGCAAAGGCGACAGATTGGGGGGTGCGGTTGGTTATTCCCAAATGAGTATTCTTGTCTTATTCCCTGTTCATGGCTGTGGTGGTGTCACTGTAGATTTATGGGTCTGGATCGAGGTGACTCAGTGAGAGGTCTTGATCTCGGGCCTTGCCTCAAGAACGCATAGAATCATAGAGTTGGAAGGGACCTCCAGGGTCATCTAGTCCAACCCGCTGCACAAGGCAGGAAATGCCTCCCCCTCCCACACCCCCAGTGACCGCTGTTCCATGCCCAGAAGGTGACAAAAAGTCCACCAGGGTCTCCAGCCAAATTGGCCTAGAGAAAAATAGCTTTCTGACCCCAAGGTGGCAATCAGCATTTCCTTCAATGGGCCAAAGTTTCTGAAAGCATGTTCAGCCCTCGGGGCTCTTTCCACGCGTGGCACCCTTCCCATGTTCCAGAAAAGTAGGCAGGATCCTGTCTAGTGTCCTGGCCCCACTGGTGGACCTCTCCTGGTGGCACCTGGTATTTTTGGTCAGTATGACAGACAGAGTGTTGGACTGGATGGGCCACTGGCCTGATCCAACATGGGCTTCTCTGATGTTCTTATAAGAAGGAACTAGATAAACATATGGAGCAGAGGTCCATTGGTGGCTATGAGCCACAAGGTTTAGAGAGGAACTCTCAGTCTGGGGCAAGTGAGGCTCTGTCTTCTTGGGGGGGGGGGTCAGCAGTGGGAGGGCTTCTAGTGTCCTGGCCCCACTGCTGGACCTCCTGATGGCCCCTGGTATTTCTGGCCCGTGTGTGACCCAGAGTGTTGGACTGGGTGGGCCGTTGGCCTGATCCAACACTGGCGTCTCTTATGTTCTTCTCATTGCCTGGTTTGGCTTTTGGCTGGCACATGGTCCCCACTGCTGGAGGGACTGGAGGATGGCTAAGCTCTGAGGACTGGTTCCCTCCACATCCCCCCTCCTCTGCAGCCTCCGTACCCTCATCTGAGCACTGGGGCAATGGCCAGGGAACGGAGGCAGGGGGAGCAAGCTGGCTGCACAGCAGAGAATAAAGCCTGCCCAGAAAAGAATAAGCTGGACACCGTTGTGTGGGGCTGGTTTTAAACCCTCCACAACCAGCCTGTCCCCCCTTTGGCAACCTCGCCATCTCTCCTGATCTGTTGTGCCGCCTGCTGCTGGCGGGGAGGGGGGGCTGAAAGGGAAGCCCTTCCCCTCCCTCCAGTGGCCCAATGACCGGGGCCCAGCGCCAGGGTGCTGGGAAACAGAGAGAGCCCTGTAGGCACTTGAGGTCCTCCGATGATTAAAAAAGGTATAGCTTAACAGTTGCCCTGTAATAATTAATACTCCTATAGTGGGGTGTGTGTGTTGGTGCAGGGGGCACCAAGGTATCACGTGGCTCTTTTGCTTTCTAGCAGTGGCACTCGTGGCTCTCTGGGAGCCACAGAGTTGAGTGCGGCTGCTCTGGTGTGGGGGCCTCCTCTTCCTGCTGGTGTTTCCCTGCTCCGGCGTCTGCCTTCCCCAAGGAACGGCACACACCCTCCTGCTCGATGCACGCCCACCCCCGCCCCAGCAAGCCTTCCCTCCGTATGAGTGAGGCCGTGCCCCTCTCCTCCCCTCAGGCCTCCTTTCCTTGCAGGAGAGGCAGGGTTCTGCACCCCCCCCCCATACCTTGTGCTGCTGTTGACTTTTCTTGGCTTGTGCTGCACTCCGGATGGGCCCCGATGGAGCTCATCACGCGGTGGAAGATGGCAGAGGTGGCGGGCAGCATCCAGCGGTGCGTGGCCACTTGCTGCAGCCCCAGGCGGGCCGCTGGCTTCAGCTGGAGCAAGCCCTCGATGAGGTTCTGACATTCTGGGAGGGAGGGAGGGAGGGAGGGAGGGAGGGGAGAGGAGAAGAGGAGGAGGCTGGGGGGTTCCCTGGGCCTGATGGCTGCTCCGCCTTCCTTCCTTGGCCTCCCCTACTGAACGGGGGTGCCCACCCCCTCCCCTGCTCTGCCAGGAACCAGCGGCCCCTCCTCCCAGGCCAGGGCAAATGTGGGGCCAGCGGCCTCTCCAGGGCACCCATGGGTGGTCCAAGCCTGGTGTTGAGGGAATGCAGGCCATGCTCCCTCTCAGCTGAGTTAGTGCGAGCTCGCTCCCAGTTTTTTATCCTCCGGCTCACACGTTTTTTTCTCTGCTCAGGAGGAAGAGCTCCAGATCAAACTAATGTATGCAGGAGCCAAACCACTCGCTCACAACTTTAATGCCAGGAGCTCACAAACTAGAATTTTTGCTCACAAGACCCCACAGCTTAGAGAGAGCGGTGACTGCAGGGCACTTGTGGTCAGGGTGGCCGGTGAAGACATTTTGGGCCCTGAATGCAGCTGCTGGGCTGCCAATGAGTCAACACATTTCACCAGTGCTTTGTCGGGCTTTACTGGTTTCCAGTTTGTCTCCTGGGCAGCTCTGCTGCTGGAGGCGGCTTCTCATGGGGAGGGGCTGTGGCACAGGGGCAGAGCCTCCACTTTGCACGCTGAGGCTCCCAGGTTCAGTCCCCGGCAGCGTCTCCAGTCCAAGGATCCGGCAGTGGTGACACGGAGGACCCTCAGCCCGAGACCCTGGAGAGCCGCTGCCCGTCTGAAGCCGACAGCACCGACCCCGATGGACCGAAAAGGATGGACTCAGTAGGAGGCAGCTTTTGTGTGTGTGTGTGTGTGTGTGTGTGTTTACAGGCCTGAACTGGTCTCGGATCGAAACAGCCGAGGGGCAAACCTGCTCCCAGATAGACCCCCCTGCCCATTAGGAGCATTCTTTGGGCGGCCCCTCCCTTTGCCGATTGGGTGTTTTCCCATGTTGGGACCCCATTTTGGAACTTTTCTCCCCCCCCCCGCGATAAGGGATGTTAGGATGTCCACCTGCTGACGCCTCTGTGATCTTTGAGGCAGCAGGCAAAGGGTGCCCTGTTTGGGTCCAGCCTTTGGCGGCTGGCTGTTGGTTCCCTCCTGGAAATTAGTTCATTTGACGTCCTCATTTTTTGGTGGCCACGGCCGCGTGCAGCTCTTTTAAATGTCTCTAAGAGTTGGGGTTGCCACCTTTATTGATATACACCCTGTTTAACTTTTTATCCTGAGCGTGTGTGGGAGGCGGAAAGGAAGCACACGCCTCTGAAGGCACGGAGCCAGACCCCCCCCCCTCAGTCCATCGAAGTTGGTCTTGTCTACTCTGACGGGCAGTAGCTCCCCTGGGTCCCGGGCAGAGGAAGGTTTCACACATCCCCTACTGCCCCTGGTGGGATGTGAAGTGCTGGGGATTTAATTGGGGACGTTCTGCGTGCCAAGCAGAAGAGTGATTAACATATGGAATTCACTGCCACAGGAGGTGGTGGCAGCTACAAGCATGGACAGTTTCAAGAGGGAATTGGATAAACATATGGAGCAGAAGTCCATCAGTGGCTATCAGCCACAGGGTATAGATGGGAACTCTCAGTCTGGGGCAGGTGATGCACTCTATCCTTGGTGCTGGGGGGCAGCAGTGGGAGGGACTTCTAGTGTCCCGGCCCCACTGCTGGACCTCCTGATGGCCCCTGGTATATTTTGGCCGCTGTGTGACAGAGTGTTGGACTAGATGGGCCATTGGCCTGATTCAATACTGGCTTCTCTTATGTTCTTATGTAAGCAGAGGCTCTCCCATTGAGCCACAGTCCCCCCGCCCCCTGAAATGGGGATGGCTACCACATAAATGCACACAAAGCTGCCTTTGACTGAATCCGACCGCCCCCACCCCTTGCGGTCCCCCAAGGTCAGGCTTGTCTACTCAGACCAGCAGCCGCTCTTCAGGGTCTTGGGCAGAGGCAGGGCTCTCGCATCCTCTGGTGCCTGGTCTTTTCACCTGGAGATGCTGCCGGGGATTGAACCGGAGACCAACTGCATACCAAGCAGATGCTCTACCACTGAGCCACGGCCCCCGTTTGGCATCACGCCGAGGCTCTAGCTCAAGGCCGGTATCTCTACAGCCCTGCTCCTGTCTCTGATCTGTCCATCCCGTCCCATCCCTCCTCCTTGGGCAGAGGTGGGAGAAGAGGGCCCGGTGCCAGGGCCACGTCTGCTCCTGTGTACCTGCTGAGATCGGCTGCCGGAAAGCCAGTCCCTGCTTGATCACGTGGATCATCTTGTGCGGCTGGCGCTCCTTGAACGGGAGCTTCCCTGTCACCATGGCATAGAGGATCACCCCACTGTGCGGGAGAGGAAAGCACCAGAGAGGGGTCAGCACCAAGGGTCAGCTGGGCACGGCAGGACAGCCCGTGAGCTCCTTCATGGCCCCTCGGCCCCCCAGAGGGAGGCTTGCCGGCCGGTCCTGGAGAGGAGGCTGCAGCCCAGGCGGCCCTTTTCTTCCCAGCCTGGCTCCCCCTGCCCCCCCCCCGAGGCCGCCCCCTCCCCACACTCACAGACTCCACAGGTCAGCCAGCTCCCCATTGTACTTCTTGCTCATGAGGATTTCCGGGGCAGTGTAGGCCACGGAGCCACAGAAGGTGCTCATGAGGGAATTCTTCAGGGAATAGCGATTGGCAAACCCAAAATCTGGGGGGGGAGGAACAGGCAGGTGCGGGGGTCAAGGGGGCGCAGCTCATGGCTCCCTGCCAAGCTGGCAACTGAGACAGATCTTCCAAATGCTGCCTTGCTCTCTGTCAGAGAAGTTCGGAAGTCATCCCTCTTGGGGGTGGGCGGGCTCTGGGACCCTGGTTCCAGTTGTGTGTGCCCCCCCCAATTTGGCCACAAAGCTGGCTGGGTCTGCTCCTCCCCCTCCAGCTAACCTGCCTCACACAGGGCATTCCTTGCAAGGGTGACGGAGAGGCAGGGAGATGGAGGTGTACCACCCGGAGCTCTTTGGGGGAAGGAGCCTCAACCTGCTCCAGGGTTGCTTGAGGATCCCGTGCCCAGTGTTCCCTCTAAGCTGAGTGAGTGTGAGTTAGCTCACAGTTTCTTAGCCTCCGGCGCACACATTTTTGTCTTGGCTCAGGAAGAAGGACGGCTCCAGAGCAGACTCATTTATGCAGCAGCCCAATCGCTTGCTCACAACTTGAATGCCAGGAGCTCGCAAAATAGAATTTTTGTGCGCAAGACTCCACAGCTTAGAGGGAGCATTGCCCATGCCACTCCTGTTCAGAGGTAGAGCAGAAACGATGTTTTGGTCTTGGCAGTTCTTGGTTGGGGGCGGGGGGAAGGGGCCGGGAGGGTGCCTGGAAGGGGCCTGCTTATTGGGCTGGCTGTACCCCCCTCCCCCCTCACATCATGGAAAGCATTGAGCAAGGGGTTGGATTATATGGTCTGTATGGCCCCTGCCAACTCTGTTGTTCTGCGATTTTATGAAAGCCCCAGCACTTCCGTCCCCCTCTTCGGAGGAGCAAAACTTACCTGTTAGTTTAATGAAGCCACGTTCATCTAGCAAAATGTTCTCACATTTCAAGTCTCTGGGGGAAACAAATGGCAACAGGACCTGAACGGCATTTACTGGCAAGCAGCAGGTGCTCTCTCTTCCTCTCTCTCTCTGACTTCCCGCGCAGACTCCTGTCCCAGCCCTTGCGAGGAAGTTGGGAAAAGCACTGTTCCCTTTGGGGCTCCTCACCAGCTGAGACAGCAAGGTACACACGGAGCTGCAAGCCAGATCTGCCCCATGGAGCCCAGTCTCTGCACATGGCACGATGCTCCCCTGCCGCCATTAACTTAGGCTGAAACGTAGTTCTTAACATTTAGTTAGGGCATGTTTTGGACAGAGGATTTGCATTTTACCAATTTCTTTTGTTCCTTGCTTCAATCTGGTGTGGTGCTAAAAATATGTTTTCTTTTTAATAAATACTTTATAAACTTTTGATTCTGGAAGTGGTTCTCTGTACCACATAGACTCCCACTGTTTTGGACATGCTGTTTCAAAGGGGACCCCCCAGGGAGAGGAGAAGGCTGGCAACTGGCTATTCCCCCAGGGGTGCACAGGGCATTAACCTGTCCCCGTGGTAGCCAGGCGCTTGGCTAGCCGGAGACACTGAGGCGAGGCCTCTGAATGTAGAAGGGGAACTGGAGTCCTGGTCCTCTCAGCTGGAAACCCCCATATTGATCAGGTGGTGGCAGCAGCAGCTACTGGGAGAGAGAAAGGAAAAGCCCCTCCTGGGGGAGTCGGGAACCCCGAAGAGGGCAAGGCAGACATGGGGCCTGTGGCCAGAAGAGCCACGTTCTGCCACTGTGCTTATATAGTACCCAGAATCCTTCTGGGCCCTTTGGAGATGTCAGAATGGATGCAAGTGTCAGAGGAGTGAAAGGAACAAGTGGTTCTCTGTCCTGCAAGGTTCAAAGCCAAGCACGCCAGGAAATGAGAGAGCGAAATCATGTCTGGGTGTACAGCATTAACCTTCTGGAGGCCCCGGAGAGTTCCTAAGGCAGCGACTGGTTCTGGTTCATGCCCAGACTCCACCCGGCTCCCCGTGCCCAGCCTTCCGAGAGGGCACTGGAGGGCAGTCCTGGCCCCCTGCTGCCTTTGGTCAGGGAGGGGAGTCCCTGAGCCCCGCTGCCGCCAGCCGTGCCCTCCCCTCTCCTCCACCCGACTGTTTCTCTCACCTGTGGACGATGCCAACATTGTGGCAGTGTGCCACGGCACTGACAATCTGGCGGAAGAGCCTCCGTGCCTCCTCTTCCTCCAGCCCGGGGAACTCTCGCCTGTCGGAGGTGGCGTTGATGTGCTCTAGGAGGTCTCCCCTGGAGGCCAGCTCCAGGACCAGGTAGGTGCGCTTGCTGTTCCGGTACATCTCGTAGAGCTGGATCTGCAAAGGAGCCAAAGTTTCCCGAGAGGGGGGCAGAGCATCTTGTCAACACGCCCCCCCCGCCTAGTGGTCTCCCAGATTAGAGTCCGTGCGCCCAACCACCACACCAAACTGGAGCATGGAAACCCATGCCTTGAGTCCAGGGGCCCAGCAGGCAGGACGGCTGAGCTGCTAGTGAGAGAGGCAGAGAGCCCGTTTGGTGCAATGGTGAAGTGCGCGGACTCTAATCTGGGGGAACCGGCTTTGATTCCCCACTCCTCCACGTGCAACTGCTGGTGTGACCTTGGGTCAGTCACAAGTTCTTTCAGAGCTGTTCTCCCAAGGGCAGTTCTCAGAGCTCTCTCAGCCCCACCTACCTCACAGGGTCTCTGTTGTGGGGAGGGGAAGGGAAAGGAGATTGTGAGCCGCTCTGAGACTCCTTATAAATCCAATATATAAATCCAATCCCCCCTTCTCTATTTCTGCTCAAGCGTGGGATTGCTGAGTCCAGGCAGCACGTCCTGAGCACAGGGCCACGACAGTCCTTTTCGGAACACACGAGGCTTGAGGACTCCGGCGCAGGCTGTGATGGTGAAAGCCAATCAGCTGCTGCTGCTGCTGGCCTGGATCCACCATCTCTAGTCTGCACATGGGAAGGCTCAGTGGCAGAGCCTCTGCTTGGCATGCAGAAGGCCCCAGGTTCAATCCCTGGCAGCATCTCCAGTTGAAAGGACCAGGTAGGAGATGATGTGAAAGGCCTCCTCCTGAGACCCTGGAGAGCTGCTGCCAGTCTGAGTGGACAGTGCTGACCTTGATGGGCCAAAGATCTGATTTGGTAGAAGGCTCTGCTCACATGGAGACTCTGCTCACATGAAGCTCCCACCTAGGCAGGTGTCATGAGGCAGAGCAGCAATTCTCAGGGACTTTTCTGAGCACCCATGCTCCACGGCACCCACCCCATGTTCAAGCACGGTGGGCCGTTGCTTTAACACAGTTTCGTCATTAGTCTGGCCCCAGCGTTTTATTTTTAACACGCAGCACAATTTGTCCTTGGTGGTCATACGGAGATGGCACAGCTGCAGGCATTCCGGCTAGGATGCTACGTCATCACATGCAGCTGAACGCGGAGGCAGAACGGGCCTGTCACTGTTGCATGCTGATCCACAAAGCCAAACTCCCAGTAGGGGGAAGTCAGTCTTGCAGGCTCGGAGGTAATTACAAGGGTTAGGGTTATATTATATATGATTGCTTTTGCAACTTGGGGGTGGTGCGTGCAGGCCCGGCAGGACAGGCTCTTCGGGCTGATGGGGACTGTGGTTGTGGCTTTCCACAGTGCTACTGTGACCTGCTGTGATTCCTATTGTAGGAGCCAGTCCTATTTCCCATAGGCTGTGGATTTCACTTTTCAGCAGGGATTACTGACCGGGCAAGGGAGTTCACATGATTTCACTCCAGCCTGCTCTAGCCTACACACTTTACTCCTTTGGATAAGAGGGCTTGGAGCACCAGAAAAGGAAAACGGGACCGATCTTGCACACCTCTTCTGACAGCTGACCAAAGGGCTAGGATCCTGTTTCCTCCCTGGTTCACCCGGGCTCTTTGAACCCTGAGTTGCCAACAGACCACGTGAAGAAGTGACTTGGCCTGAATCCCTAGCAAGAGAGGCCAGTTTACCTAAAGCAGCTTACCCAGAAAGACCGGCCTTTAAGTCAGAATCCTGCCCACTTGGTGTCTTTTGCTGAAAGCGAAGTCTGCATCCCCAGCCAAGAGGGACTGTCTGGTGGAAAAAGCTCATGGGAGGAGAGGCTTGTTTCCAGAGCAGAATTCCTTCTCCTACTTGCGCCCTGAGGGCTGGGGTCTTTGAGGGCCATGTGCCGGCCCTTTAGGGTGTGGCGCTTGACCCTGGAGTTCCCTCCCAGCTCTATGATTCTATGAAATGCAGTGTGTTCAGTTTTGCTCTGCCCTGCTTTTTCTGCTTTCAGTGCTGGTCTTGGATTTCATGTATTTCTGGAAGGTCAATAAGTCACACTGTGGCTAGTGGAGGAGGAAGCTTCGGCCACCCTCTTGAGTTTGTTGTTGCTTTGGGCATGACAGGGCCCCCCCCCACTTCCACAGGGACAACAGTTGCTCTTGACTTTCCTTTCTGGAAACCGGTTGGACTACCCTTTGCTCAAGTCACTTTCTGGACCAGAAATTATCATCAGTGAAATACCATTTGGCCTGTGATTGCACCTTTGGAGGCCTCGTTTATACTTTTATTCCGTGCCTCATGGTTTCACTTTGGAACAGTTCTTTTCTGGTCCACCTGGTATCCATGTTACATAACTGTATGATTGTACTGTATCATGATATAAGCCAATCTGCTCCTCCTTATGTTTGACCTCTGAAGAAGGCCTACACAGGCCAAAATGCGTCAGGTCAAGTCCATTGGCCCTTGTGTGCTAAATTTTGGCATTTTTACATGAGGTGTGATTGGGCCCTTAGATGCTTTTTAATTCTTTGATAATAAATACAGATATCTTTTTCATACTACATAATTTTTTACTATTGGCCCTCTGTTCTCTTGAACATACCTTTTTAGGTTCCGGATCCCAGGTTTCAGGGTTACGTTCCCTCCCCCCCCTTTTGTCCCTTGTTTATCACCAGTTGCCACCCATCTGAAAGTCCTGAACTATCTAGCTGAGCCATTCTGCAGGGCAGGCATGCCTATCATAGAATAATGGAATCCTAGAATGTTAGAGTTGGAAGGGACCTTGCAGGTCATCTAGTCCAACCCCCTGCACTCTGCAGGAGCAGAGCCGAAAGAGAGCCCTACGTACCTACAACAGACCCGAAAGATGGCCGTCCAGCCTCCGCTTTAAAACCTCCAGCCAAGGAGCATCCACCACCTCCCGAGGCAGAGTGTTCCACTGCTCAACCACTCTTACAGTTAGGAAGTTTCTCCTGATATTTAGCTGGTAACGACTCCCTTGTCATTCCCACCCATGAGATCTAGTCTTGCAATCCGGAGCAAGAGAGAATAGATCTGCTCCAGCTTCTACATGACAAATACTTCAAATACTTGAAGACTGCCGTCATGTCCCCTCTAAGCCTTCTCTTTCCCAGGCTAAACAGACCCAACTCATAAGACTTGGATTCCAACCCTCTCACCATCCTGGTTGCCCCCTTCTGGACACACTCTTCTGGACATGCCTACCCCCCCCAGCCCTGGTTTCCGCTTGGGTTCCCAGCCTTTCAGCCTGTGCTGGGGAGGGGTGGTGACCCAACAGCAGAGCATCTGCTGGGCAAGGAGCAGGTCCCCAGTTCAGTCCCTGCCGGCACCTCTCATTCTCCGTTCCTCCATCTTGTGCCCCCCACCACCACCATGTGAGGCTGGATCAGGCTGAGAGAGAGAGAGAGAGAGACTGGCCCAAGGCTACCCACTGAGTTTGATCATGGTGTGTGGGGACTGGGACCCCAGGGTTTTTGTATCCGAGTGCAACTCGAACCAGCATCCTAGACTGGCTGTCCAGTGGCACCCTCTCCCCCCCCCGGCCAGAACAGAACAGAAAAGAGACTCACAACATTTAAGTGCTTGTAGGTAACATTGAGGGAGTAGATTTCTCTTGGAAGGAACTTTTTGGTATATTCTACAGGTGCTTCTGCCGTTGAGATGATCTTTATAGCAACCTGAAAGCAGAAAGGGGAGAGTGAGCGTGGAGGACATAAGAACATAAGAGAAGCCAATGTTGGATCAGGCCAATGGCCCATCCAGTCCAACACTCTTCTGTCACACAGGGGCCAAAAGCACCAGGGGCCATCAGGAGGTCCAGCAGTGGGGCCAGGACACTAGAAGCCCTCTCCCACTGTTGCCCCCCCAAGTACCTAGAAAACAGAGCATCCCTTGCCCCAGAACAAGAGCTCCTATCTATACCTTAAGAACATAAGAGAAGCCAACACTCTGTGTCACACAGTGGCCAGAAATACCAGGTGCCACCAGGAGGTCCAGCAGTGGGGCCAGGACACTAGAAGCCCTCCCACTGTTGATCCCCCCCAAGCACCAAGAATACAGAGCCTCACTTGCCCCAGAGTCCCTATCTATACATTGTGGCTAATAACCACTGAGGGACCTCTGCTCCATAGGCTTATCTAATTCCCTCTTGAAGCCGTCCATGCTTGTAGCTGCCTCCACCTCCTTCGGCAATGAATTCCATGTGTGAATCACTCTTGGGTGAAGAAGGACTTCCCTTTATCTGTTCTAACCCAACTGCTCAGCAACTTCATGGCGTGCCCACGAGTTCTTGTATTGTGAGAAAGGGAGAAAAGTACCTCTTTCTCTACCTGCTCTGTCCCATGCATGATCTTATAAACCTCTGTCATGTCACCATCGGAGACACCATTGGAGGAATCAGAGAGCCCGTGCATGACCCCTCCCAAACCTCACCCCTGCCCGTGCCCCACCAGGCACAGTCCCTCCTGCGGGGCCTGTTAGACGGGACTGTACCATCCCAAGCCCTGGGAACAAAGATGGTGGAAACCACCGCAACAAAAGCTGGGGGTAGGGTGTGTTGGAACTGAGGAGGCCTCAGGAGAGAGAGCTCAGGGCAAATGCAGACCCCGGTCTTTGTCTGTGGGTCAGTCTTTGCTGCATGGGGTAGATTTGTGCCCCCCCCCCCCAGTTTTATAGTGAGTCTCTCTCCTAGAGACACTAAGTGGGACAAACATGACTGATGTACACAGCCCTCCCAGGAAAACAGTGCTGGGCGTCTGGAGCAGCAGTCGGGAACCCTCTCGCCCTTTCCGCCTTCATGTCCGTTGATGGGGAAAGTGCCTCTTCTCCTAGGGAACTGGGGGGTGAATGACACCTTTAGACATTTATCTGCAATTCTGGCATATTTATGGCTTTACAGCTGTTGACCTTATAACCTTAGCTTGTTATTTTTGACTTTGCATATGTTAAAAATCATCATGTTATGTGTTAGTTTGCTGTTTGGTTTGCTGTTTTGAGAGCCAGTTTGGTATAGTGGTTAAGTGCAGTGGTTAAGTGCGCGGACTCTAATCCGGGAGAACCGGGTTTTATTCCCCACTCCTCCACTTGCACCTGCTGGTGTGACCTTGGGTCAGTCACAAGCTCTGGCACAGCTGTCCTTGAAAAAGAGCAGTCTGTGTCAGAGCTCTCTCGGCCCTGCCTACTTCACAGGGTGTCTGTTGTGGGGAGGGGAAGGGAAAGGAGTTTGTAAGCCACTCTGAGACTCCTTTGGGTAGTGAAAGCGGGGTATAAATCCAATCTCTTCTCTTCTCTTCTGTTCAGTCCCTGTCTATAAGTTTGAAACTTACCTACCATTCCTGTGTATTTGGAAAAGTGTGCCTTGCACACGAAAGCTCATACCTTGGATAACCCTTTGTTGGTCTTAAAGGTGCCCTGGGTGTTCCTTGGTTTGTCTCTCTGAGAGTGTTGGTTTCAGCACCTTGGATAGTTCCTGCATTTTATCAAGCGGCCCTGTTTTCATGGGAACCTGGAGGAAGTGTGGGGGGGGGGTCTGGGGAGACGGGCAGTTCCGGCCACCCCCTCCAGTGTTTCAAAGATTTAACGACTCATGTGGATTTCAAATTCAACCAATGCAAAGAGTTCCCTTGAAGTTCCACCTCCTCAAAGCCTCTCTGCGGCTTGTTTTAACCACGATGCTGGTGACGCTTAGAGGACTTCACTAGGCTGTGGCACTCGCAGACCATCTCGCTGAAACTGGTCTGACTTCGTAGGCAAAGGCGCTCCCTGTGGGTGAGTTCTTTTGCCTCACGTTTAGATCAGACCCCAATTAACAAGAGCTGTGGAAACTGGGGCAAAGTGGGTTATAATCCCGTTCTACACTTGGATGACACTCTAGCAGCAGAAGACAGCTAAAGTGTTGACATTTTTGACCCCACAGGAAACAAAATATATAGTTGCTCCTGCAATGTATTTAACGTTATTGGAGATTCCCTCTCACCGTAGAGCATACTCCCTGGCAAGATGTAACATCTATCCATCGGCAGTGTTAGAAGGCCGGTATAAAAAGTTACCTTTGTCAGAGCGACTATGCCTGTGTGGTTCAGGGAAAGTCCAAACAACTGAACATATTTTACTCCACTGTGTATTTTATGAAACCATCAGAGCAAAGATTATCCATCTTATCTTAAGGAGGTATCAGGGATACTTGGACAGGGAGATAAAGTAGGAAGCTATTATTTGATCCTGCTCCACAGCTCATAACAAACTGCACTAAATTTTTAGCTCAAAAAAATACGTGTTTCACATGTAGAACAATCTTAGAAACAATCCAGAAGGTCTAGGAGAATGGGGAGTAGAATTGTATGACCCATATAACATTTACTCAATAGTTGAATAATTTTTATTCAACGTTGACAGAGTATTGTAGAAAGTTGGAGTTTTAGCAATTTTGTAATTAACATAGCCAGTTTAAATGCAGTTTTAAATTTAAATATTTTATATATTTTATTGGTACCCTTCTTTGTATTGCTTGTAGTTGACTTGTGCTGGTTATATACTGAATAAACTAAACTAAACAGCAGAAGACAGAAGGAAAACCTGTTCCTTTCATGGGCATCAAGGCTCGCTCTACCGAGAGAGCACAATTATGCAGAGGAAAGCTCTCCAGGCAGCATTTGGAGGGTGACGGATGTCAGAGGCTGATCTGGCCTCTTTCACTGCAGCTCCTAAACCTCTATCAGCAGCTGGCTTGTGGCTGAGCAGGTGGGCAACACAAAGCAACTCAACCTGCATTAAGTAACGAGTTCATCTCCTGGGTGTGGAACAGGGGTCAATGCGGGTGTAGAGGGAGAGGTATTTGTGAGTTTCCTGCACTGGGGGACCTTGGAGGTACCTTCCAACTCTATGATTCTATGATTCTGTGATTCCTTCAGCTGAGGAGCCAAAGCCCAGACCGATAAGGCCAGAAGGGACACCACTGGTCCTGATGCTGCTGGGCTGAGTGCTACAGGACTGGCCATCTGCAGAGCGGCAAAGATCCTACCAGCTGTCTCTGTTTGCTTGCAAACTATGGAGCAGGGAGCCAGGTAAGGTGCTTGGCCCAGCTGTCAGTCCCCAGCTCAAACCCTGGTGTCTGAAACTCTGGTGGGAAAAAATTCCATCTAATCACACAGTACGGATTTACCCTAGAAAGTTGCAACACTTTTTCTACTGTGCCAGTTAAATCACCCATATTAGATGACTTTGGCCTGGGGGGGACTGCGGCTACTTAACTGTTGACTACCACTTAACGTTTGTGTGCGATGTCCACAGTGTACAAGACGTCATCCAGCACATAAAATTTAAAACCATCCTGGTCTTTACAGGAAGCTTGTCATCTGCCTGTGGCAGGCAAGAAAGGAACTGTAAGCTTGGGATGAAGGAAAGAGAGAAGAGAAAACCGTTGTATTGAAGAAGGCAGTCTTACGAGAGCTAGACGACAGGTGACAGTGGCCACGAGTCCATCCTGTGGCCGTGGTCATTTTAGAAGGATTTGTAGTTCTTTAAACATGGCCGCGAGGCCCTGATCCGCACCAGGCGTGTGGCTCAGCAACCCCAGGAACTCTTGGCCCTTCACTGACCCCCACCTGATCCAGACCAGGGCCCTGTGGCAATGTTTCAAAAAACGACAAATGCTTCTAAAATGGTGTTGCCGGCCATGGGAAGGACCTGTGGACACCATCACTTGTAGTTTGGCCCTTAGGAAGATACCAGTTTGGTGTGGCAGGAGTCAGTCTGGTGTGGTGGTTAAGTGCGCGGACTCTAATCTGGGAGAACCGGGTTTGATTCCCCACTCCTCCACTTCCACCTGGCTAGATGAACTTGGGCAAGCCATAGTTCTGACAAGAGCTGTCCTTGAAAAAGAGCCATTTCTGTCAAGAGCTCTCGCAGTCCTGCCTACCTCACTGGGTGTCTGTTGTGGGGAGGGGAAGGGAAGGGAGTTTGTAAGCCGCTCTGAGACTCCCTTGGGTAGTGAAGGGCGGGGTATAAATCCAATCTCTTCTTCTTCTTCTCTTCTGCCCACAGGATGACAGACGGAGGGTCTGGCTGATGAAGAATGGGGTAGTGGGCAATGCTCCCTCTAAGCTTTGGAGTCTTGTGAGCAAAAATTCTACTTTGTGAGCTCCTGGTATTAAAGTTGTGAGCGAGCTGTTTGGCCGCTGCATAAATTAGTTTGCTCTGGAGCCCCATCCTTCCCAAGTTAAGACAAAAATGTGTGAGCTGGAGGCTAAGGTACTGTGAGCTGGCTCACACTAACTCAGCTTAGAGGGAACATTGGTGGTGGGCTGGTCCCGGGAGAGGAAGCCACCATGGTGGGATTTGTGTAACTATCCTGGCTGTGTAAGAAATGTTTACAACCCTCCAGAAGTCAAGGCAATTTGCATCTTGACCCGTTAAGCATCGAAAGCACAGCCAGCCACTAATTCAGAGCAGAGAACTCCATCTGAAGCCTCCCGTGGTCCAAGCAGAGGGAGCCCCTGGCTTGTGCCCCAGGGACGGAGAAGGCCTAGACAAGAGAAGGCGGAGAGGAATGAATCCTGGGACTGTGGCGATGGAGAAAGAAGCCACAGCTGCTGTTGTCAAGGATGGCATTTGGCTTCAGCCCGCAGGAGTTGGTGCTTGCTCAGTTATTTTGGGGGGGATATGCACATGGTGTTCCTTTTGCCCTCTGAAAGAAATGCAGGATAAACCCAAACTAGAGGAATGATTGCAGTTATGGGGCCCATATCGGACGCTGGGCTCTTGCTTCTGCTGCAGGAAGTCTGGTGAGCTCACATCTCTATGGGATCATTCCAAAACATGGCTTGGGTGCCTTCCTGCTGAATTTGGGAGCCAGAAGTCCGTAGTAAGACTCTTCTGCTGGGCATAACCCATCTCTGGCACTCACCTCTGCTGCCAAGCCCTTCCCCCCCAAAAAAGCTGGGGTGCCTTTGAGCAGAGCCCCCCTCCCCCCCGCAGTTCTCACCATGGAGTGCCTCTTGCTCCGGAGATCAGAGGCCAGCTTGTAGTTCTGCATCAGTTTTTCTTGGGTGGCGTAACCCAGGTAGACTTTGGAGAAAGCCCCCGAGCCGATCTTCTTGGAAGAGAGGAGGTAGCCGTTCTCCTTGCTCTCCCGAACCTGCTCCAGGAACATCCTCCGGTCAGCCTCGCGCTTGGAAAAGCTCTTCATGGCACAGGCGGGGGGGGCTCACGGGAGGGCTGAACGACGGCCCTGCGGAGGTGGGCAAGGGAGCGGCCTCTGCACCAGAGCTGGGGGGAGCGCCGACTGAACCGGAGTCCAGGTAAACACATCCGCTCCAGCAAGGAGGGGGCGGCTCTACGCGAGGGGCTCTGAGCACGACGCCTGTCGCATCTTTTGGTTTGGCTGCCACTGGCCAACGAGAGGGAATGGCGAGGCCGGAGGTTCCTTGTTGCTCTTCAGAGGGGGGAGTTTCCACAGTGACAAGGGAGGGAACAGGCGTTCCGGAAGCGGCGTTCTAGAACCGAGGCATAACAACCAGTTTTAGAACCTCTGGCCTTGTGGGGAGGGGCAGAGGCAGCCCCAGAGCGGGAGGCCAGCGGTTGGCCACAAGGGCCTCCTCCTGAAAGAAATCGGCCGCCAAATCTTTTTGCAACACACAGAATTACTTCGTGGGCAGAGCATCATGGAAGCCAGGTAGGTACTGGGACCCTTGGGCATCACCCAGCTGGTGTGGTCGGGCTGAATTCAGTTTTATGGTCATCCAACCAGCTTAAGATCAACCATGGATTGTCACAACAGCTCTAGGAAGGAAGTTAGGCTGTGGTTGTTCAAGACACACACACCCCAGTCAGCTTATGGCTCGACTGGGGATTGGAACCTGCCTCCCACGTCCAAACTCAATGCTCTGGCCCCAATTCCACCAGATGGCGACTTAATGTTACTCCCTACTTACCCCCTACTGAAGCCAGTTTGTTGTAGTGGTTAAGTGCGCGGACAGTTATCTGGGAGAGCTGGGTTTGATTCCCCACTCCTCCACTTGCACCTGCTGATGTGACCTTGGGTCAGTCACAAGCTCTGGCACAGCTGTCCTTGAAAAAGAGCAGTTTCTGCCAGAGCTCTATCAGCCCCACCTCCCTCACAGGGTGTCTGTTGTGGGGAGGGGAAGGGGAAGGAGTTTGTAAGCTGCTCTGAGACTCCCTTGGGTAGTGAGGGGTGGGGGATAAATCCAATCTCTTCTTCATATGCAAAGGATCCTGGCCATAGGATCTTACACTCTGTGTTCAGATAGAAAAGAGCCAGAGTCCACCTGAAAGACTAACAAAATATGTGGCAGGCAGTGTTCCCTCTAAGCTGAGTTAAGTGTGAGCTTGCTCACATTTTTTAGCCTCCAGCTCACAGATTTTTGTCTTCGCTCAGGAAGGGAGGGCTCCAGAGCAAATTAATTTATGCGGTAGCCAAATCACTCGCTCACAACTTTAATGCCGGCAGCTCATAAAGTAGAATTTTTGCCCACAAGGCGCCAGAGCTTAGCGGGAGCCATTGGTGGTCAAGGAGGTGCTTCCGTGAGTCACTGCTGACTTCTGCAGATACCAGCATCTTCAGCTACTCACGCAAGCACCCCCCCTGCCACAAATGTTGTGTGTCTTGATGGTGCGCCTGGACTCTGGCTCTTTTCTGCTGCTACGGACAGACTAACACAGCTGCCCATCTTGATCTGTGTTCAGCTAGTGATGGAATGAGAGGAGAGAGGCCGGGAGTAACAGCCGGCAGGAATTATTGCTGTAGAGAACACACTGAGAGCCGGAGGATGTAGTGATGGCCACAGGCACAGACTGCTTTAAAAGGGGTGAGAAAGATTGATGGAGGAGAGGCCTATCACTGGCTGCTAGCCATGGGGACTGAAGGGAACCTCCACATTCAGAGCAGTCAGCCTCTGAATCCCAGAGCCAGGAGGCAGCATCAGGGGAAGGCCTCAGCCTCAGTGCCCCGGTGTTGCTCCTCCAGAGGAAGTAACTGGCCCCTGTGTGAGACGGGAGGCTGCACTAGGTGGACGCTCCCTGGTCTGGTCCAGCAGGGCTTTTCTGAGGTTCTTCTCAGGGGAAGGCCTTGGCCTCCATGCCCTGTTGTTGACCCCTCCAGAGGAACTGGTTGGCCGCTGTGTGAGACAGGAGGCTGGACTAGATGGACCCTCCCTGGTCTGACCCAGCAGGGCTCTTCTGAGGTTCTTCCCAGGGGAAGGCCTTGGCCTCCCTGCCCTGTTGTTGGACCTCCAGAGGAACTGGTTGGCCACTGTGTGAGACGGGATGCTGGACTAGGTGGACCCTCCCTGGTCTGACCCAACAGGACCCTTCTGAGGTTCTTCTCAGGGGAAGGCCTCAGACTCTCTGCCCTGTTGTTGACCCCTCCAGAGGAACTGGCTGGCCCCTGTGTGAGAAAGGAGGCTGGACTAGATGGACCCTCACTGGTCTGATCCAGCAGGGCTCTTCTGGTGTCCTTCTCAGGGGAAGGCCTCGGCCTCCCTGCCCTGTTGCTGGCCCTCCAGAGGGACTGGCTGGCCCCTGTGTGAGACGGGAGGCTGGACTAGAGGGACTCTCCCTGGTCTGATCCAGCAGGGCTCATCTGAGGGTCTTCTCAGGGGAAGGCCTCAGCCTCTCTGCCCTGTTCATTGGACTTCCAGAGGAACTGGTTGGCCACTGTGTGAGAAAGGAGGCTGGACTAGATGGACCCTCACTGGTCTGATCCAGCAGGGCTCTTCTGGTGTTCTTCTCAGGGGCCTCTCTGCCCTGCTGCTGGCCCTCCAGAGGAACTGAATGGCCCCTGTGTGAGACGGGAGGCTGGACTAGATGGACCTTCACTGGTCTGGCCCAGCAGGGCTCTTCTGGTGTCCTTCTCAGGGGGAGGCCTCAGCCTCCCTGCCCTGTTGCTGGCCCTCCAGAGGAACTGGCTGGCCACTGGGTGAGACAGGAGGCTGGACTAGATGGACCTTCCCTGGTCTGACCCAGCAGGACTCTTCTGAGGTTCTTCTCAGGGGAAAGCCTCAGCCTCCCTGCCCTGTTGCTGGCCCTCCAGAGGAACTGGCTGGCCCCTGTGTGAGATGGGGTGGTGGACTAGCTGGATCTTCACTGGTCTGATCCAGCAGGGCTCTTCCGGTGTTCTCATGCATGCGATGCTTTGTACAACCCATTGACCAAAACAGGGAGGGCTCTTTGCAAGCAGCCGTGCTGTCAGCGGAGTCTCACTTCCATTAACTTCAAGGGTTTCATCATCAGTCAAGAGAGGGTGACTGCTTCTGCTATGAGAAGAGACATCCCCCCCCCTGCCCCGCTCCTTGAGTGGCGAAGAGGCTCTCCTGCCTCAAGTAGGCGAGGAGGATTCATTTCCAGGCTGCTCCAGCAGATGGCACAGAGGGTCCTTCCTTCCCCTCCTCTCCGGCACAGCAGCTGCCGTGTGTTCCCGGCGCGGGTCCCCCTTTGTGATGCAGTCTCTTCTTCCTTTCTCTTTCGCTCCCATGGCACAGCTCTAGCGGCAGGAGTGTTAAGTCAAGTCATCCTTCCTCGTGGGGGGGGGGGCCCTGAGAAAAAGGGCGACCTGATTAGGAAAACGGCAATGCTCCTCTTGCGTAGGTGAGTTTGCAAGAGGGCTGAGGTGCCCCAATTCCCTCCTCTCGCCTCAGTCCCATGCGCAGGTGCTGCTCAGCAAAGCAGGTTGTCCCCTCTTTCTTCTGAGCCTGTGGGGTGGGTGTGAGAACTTGGCTAGCGCAGATGGCAGATGAGTCCGGCAGGGCCTGCAAGGAGGATTTCCTGCTCGGTAGAACCCCGGGGCAGACGGAATTTGGTGGGCCCCGTCGGCAGGAGCCTGCGTCATGTTCTCCATCGCCTTCTGGATGCTGATGCCAGCAGCTGAGCGGGAGCTCTCTCTCACCTGGAGGTTGGTACAAGCAGCTGCCTGCTCGGGATTTCGGCTGGGCATTCACGGGGGGGGGGCTGGGGGCGAGTGTGCTGGGCTCTGAGTTCTGTTGCAGCTCTGGCCAAACATCATGTACATGTGGATGTGCCATCTAACTGTGACACCCTCCCCCCGCATCATGTACCCAAAGATAGAACAAACCAACTAGTCAGAAATAATTGGGAGAGATCACGGCTTGGATGCGGCTTGCCAGCAATGGGGGTGGGGGGGGGGAACACCACCGGAACATGGAGACTGTGAGAGGGAAGCCGTCTGCTAGGGCTGAACTGGAAAGTTTATTCTCGGGTGTTTTTTTTAAAACACAGGATGTGTTGATTAAAATCCTTCTCACGGCCCCAGGATCTGACATCCATTTGAAAATGGTTTGGGGGACTTTGTCCTGCAAAGATGTCTTTTCTCCTCTGCCGTGGCCTTTCTAAGAAGCAGGCTTGGAGGCCGCATCCAGGAGGCAGCCTTTGAGTGGCGGTGCTGTGCCGTGCACAGGAGAGCAGAAAAAGTGCGCGTGGGAAAAGTGAGACTGGGGCGGGCTGGGTTCAGGGGGATGCCGCTGTGAGTTTGTGTGTGTGAATGCCTGTTCTTCCTTGGTGCCGCCACCCTGAATGAAATCCAGCATGCTGTGTATACCAGCAGACCGGGGAACAGCAGTAAAGGCTGTTTCAGAGCAGGTACAGACTTCCCCAACGATGTCACCTCTTTCTTTGTGTTTAGTGTAGTGGTTAAGTGCGCGGACTCTAATCTGGGAGAACTGGGTTTGATTCCCCACTCCTCCACTTGCACCTGCTGGTGTGACCTTGGGTCAGTCACAAGTTCTGGCACAGCTGTTCTTGGAAAAGAGCAGTTTCTGTCAGAAGTTCTCTCAACCCCGCCTACCTCACAGGGGGTGTCTGTTGTGGGGAGGGGGAGGGAAAAGAGTTTGTAAGCCGCTCTGAGACTCCGAGTGAAGGGCGTGGTATAAGTCCAATCTCCTCCTCCTCCTCTTCTTCTTCTTCCTCTTCTTCCTCTTCTTCTTCCTCCTCTTCTTCCTCTTCTTCTTCCTCTTCCTCTTCCTCCTCCTCTTCCTCCTCTTCCTCTTCCTCTTCTGTGATCAAGGAGTAGGCATGAGGGGCGGTACCTGGAACACAGATCTACTCTCTTAAGCAGGAAAGACTTTATTAACTACAGCTTAACAAACCAGAGCATGAGACGAGGGGAAACAACCATCATAAAAAGGTAGCTACAGCAGATCTAGGGAAAGACAAGGAGAAATCATCTCTCCAAGCTGACCTTGACTTTACAAATGTGCAAAGGCTGTTCCTCGCTCCTCACCTGCTCCGCCCGTGGGAATCGGATCACTGGCATTTGAACAACATTGAGAGGTCGTTCAGACCTTTCGACCCTTCCCACCCTAGCTGGCTGGACGTTCCTGACTCAGTCCAGAGTTAGGGGAGCCTTCTCCCTCAATCTCCCGGGCATTAATGTCCCGCATGCCTCGATACCCGGCTCCTGCTATCCATGTTGCCCTTCCTGGCAGTTAGAATAAATAGATATCTCTTCTCAGAGACGGGTCCTTGCTCTTGCTGAGACTTTTGCATGTTTTATGGCCCTCTTCCCTGGGAAAGCAAGGCGTCGAATCCCCTGGTGAGCTTCAGAACACTTTACATCTCTGGGATCATGACAGGTGCTACAACAGAGGCCCACTGTGAACAGAACTGCGAGACAGAAAATTCAGCATGTAGCTGTCAAGGAATGGATTTGCAAGCCCTGTTCCCTCTGGTCCTGGGAGCTCAGAAAAGCCCCGTGATCAACACTCCCTCTAAGCTGTGGAGTCTTGTGAGCAGAAATTCTACTCTGTGAGCTACTGGCATTAAAGTTGTGAGTGAGCGATTGGGCTGCTGCATAAATTAGTTTGCTCTGGAGCCATCCCTTCCTGAGCTAAGGCAAAAAATGCATGAGCCGGAGGCTAAAAGACTGTGAGCTAGCTCACACTAACTCAGCTTAGAGGGAACACTGCTCTAGACAGATCTGTACATCTGGCACATGGCATCTATGTTGCCGCAGAGTACATCATGCGAAATGCTGGCCTGGATGAATCACAAGCCGGAGTTAAGATTGCTGGGGAAAATAACCTCAGATATGCAGACAATACCACTCTGATGGCAGAAAGTGAAGAGGACCTAAAGAGCCTCTTGCTCAGCATGAAAGAGGAGAGCGCAAAAGTGGGCTTGAAGCTCAACATCAAAAAAACTAAGATCATGGCATCTGGCCCCATCACTCCTTGGCAAATAGAAGGGGAAGTCGTAGAAGTAGTGACAGACTTCACGTTCCTAGGCTCCCAGATCACTGCAGATGGTGACTGCAGCCATGAAATTAAAAGACGCCTGCTCCTTGGGAGGAAAGCGATGGCAAACCTAAACAGCATGATAAAAAGTAGAGACATCACCTTGCCAACAAAAGTCCGCATAGTCAAAGCAATGGTATTCCCCATAGTAATGTATGGCTGCGAGAGTTGGACTATAAGGAAGGCCGAGTGCCGAAGAATAGATTCTTTTGAACTATGGTGCTGGAGAAGACTCTTGAGAGTCCCTTGGACTGCAAGGAGATCAAATCAGTCAATCCTAAAAGAAATCAACCCTGATTGCTCCCTGGAAGGCCAGATCCTGAAGCTGAAGCTCAAATACTTTGGCCACCCAATGAGAAGGGAGCCCTCACTGGAGAAGACCCTGATGCTGGGAAAGATTGAAGGTCAAAGAAGAAGGGGACGGCAAAGGATGAGATGGTTAGACAGTGTCATCGATGCAACGAACATGAAATTGAGCAAACTTCAGTGGACAGCGGAAGACAGGAGGGCCTGGCGTAATCTGGTCCATGGGGTCGCGAAGAGTCGGACTCGACTGTGCGACTGAACAACAATAACAATCTATGTTGCCACCTCTCCTGCTTTGCTTGTGTCAACGAGCAGCATGGGGACAATGACCACATGTTTGGACTGTGAATTATTGTGCTTACATGACGGTGAGCTCCCCTGCTCCCCTTAGACTGCTCTTGGGATAGCAAGACCAAACAGGTGTGGTGCGTTTCCACAGATAAGGCCTCTGCATTAATTGTGGAATGCTGAGAGTAACTAATGGAGACTCTGCCATTACGCTGCGTCTGTCTCCTCTCAAGCACGGAGGCGACCTGACAGCGTCTTCTTCTTTGAAGTGGGGCGATTGGCTGTGTAGAGTTATCTCTCCTGCCCCCGAACCAGAGAAATACAATCCCATCTACCATTTCAAATTACATTATATTCTATTATTCATTACATTACAACCTACTATTCTAATCTACTATTCCAAATAATAAATAAAATACAATAAAGAGGACATATGGCCCTTCTGGGGGGTTGGTGCGAAAACAGTTGTAAGAGCTGAATTAGGTTAGTATATGTAGTGAGATAAGAAACCAATATCCCTGTTAAGTCCTGGGGATTCCATTGTTTTGAGTGTTGTAATAATTTGCAACTCAGCAATTACGCTTTCCATTCTGTTCCTGAAGTCCCTTTGCAATAATAATAATAAGAAGAAGAGGAGGAGGAGGAGATTGGATTTATGCCCCACCCTTCACTACCCAAAGGTGTCTCAGAGCAGCTTACAAACTCCTTTCCCCTCCCCTCCCCACAACAGACACCCTGTGAGGCAGGCAGGGCTGAGAGAGCTCTTGACAGAAACGGCTCTTGTTCAAGAACAGCTCTTGTCAGAACTATGGCTTGCCCAAGGTCATCCAGCCAGGTGCAAGTGGAGGAGTGAGAGAATCAAACCTGGTTCTCCCAGATTAGAGTCTCCGCACTTAACCACGACACCAAACTGGCTCTCAGCTTCTTTGAGGTTCCCCATTGAGTGTCCTGGGAAGTTTTAGTGTTCTCCTATGGGTTTCTTAGTCTTGTGATCCTTGATGTCAGATTTGTGTCCGTTTATCCTTTGCCGTAGGGTTTGACCTGTTTGCTCTATGTAGAGAACTGAAGGGCATTGTTGGCGTTTAATGGCATACGCCATGTTAGAAGATGAGCATGTGAATAAGCCTGAGATGGAGAGGTTGATGTTGTTAGGTCCAGTGATTGCGTTGTCTGGGTTATGTGGCAGCAAAGTTGGCATCTGAGTTTATTGCCGGCTCCAGTACCAAGGTCCGTGTTCAAATCAGATGGTGCATTGTGGTGGTTGAGGAGCTGTTTGAGACTGGAGAGCTGTCTGTGCACGAGAAAAGGTTTGCCCCCCTCCCCATTGTCCAGTAGAGGTTGTAAGTCATATCTGGATATATGTCCTCTGTTCTAAGACCCCATGTCATCAACACTCCTAGTTATGTTCACAACGCCACAAACTTCATTTACTTAAAATATTTATTTCCTGCCTTTCTTACCTATGGAGTTCAAAGCAGCGTATGACAGAGATGAAATACATAAAGATAGAATCAGGTGGGGCTGCTGTGTTGGTCTGACGCAACAGAACAAAGTTTTGAGTCCAGTGGGGCACCTTTGAGACCAACAAAGTTTTATTCAAGGTATGAGCTTTTATGTGCACCAACTTTGATGGTCTTAAAGGTGCCACTGGACGCAACCTTTGTTCTATAAAATGCACAAAGGCATAAAATTAATTAAAAACTGCACACTGGGAGCAATGCTCCCTCTAAGCTGTGGAGTCTTGTGAGCAAAAATTCTACTTTGTGAGCTGCCGGCATTAAAGTTGTGAGCGAGAAATTTGGCTCCTGCAAAATCAGTGTGCTCTGGAGCCATCCTGCCTGAGCTAAGAACATAAGAACATAAGAGGGCAGGTGATGCACTCTATCCTTGGTGCTGGAGGGGGCAGCAGTGGGAGGGCTTCTAGTGTCCTGGCCCCACTGCTGGACCTCCTGAGGGCACCTGGTATATTTTGGCCGCTGTGTGACACAGAGTGTTGGACTAGATGGGCCACTGGCCTGATTCAACATTGGCTTCTCTCTTATGTTCTTATGACAAAGATGTGTGAGCCAGAGGCTAAAAAACTGTGAGCTAGCTCACACTAACTCAGCTTAGGGGGAACACTGGCTGGAAGTGCTCTTTTCCACACCTAAACTTCCACCCAGACCCAGAGCTGTCTCTCATTGTGGCCCTGAGCCTTTTCAGGAACCCTGCATCACATGCTTCCCCTGTCTGGTGGCCCACTCATCAGCTGAGGGGAAGCCGCTGCTTCTGGGGCAGAGGCCAATGCTCTGGGAGCAGCATTTTCGGCTCCCACTGGACAAGCTCTGCTGCTGTGAAACTTGGAGGTCTCCCCCTGCCTTCCTGGCTGGTCAGAGACCACAGCGCAGCAGCCAGTTTCCAGGGGCACAGTCACCTTCAAATGGGGGCCTAGCCGCACATTACGTCTTCCCACATGCGGTGATGTCTGGGCTTCCCCAGTTCTGTCCCACTTGGAAAACCTTTGCTTATCTGATCAGTACACATGCAGCCCCCGCGATGGGGCAAATAATACCATCAGAACCATATCATGTGACGATTCTGATGAACTCAGGCAGATCACGAGAGGGAGGGCAAGGAAGGGTTGCATCAGAGATTAGTTCTCGTGGCCCTTTCTTGCACACCCAGGGAAAGGCTGATCGCCACTTTGGGGTCAGGAAGCCATTGTTCTCTAGGCTAGTTTGGCTGGAGATCCTGGAGGTTTTTTGTCATCTTCTGGGCGGTCACTGGGGGTGTGATGGGGAGGTATTTGTGAATGTCCTGCATTGTGCAGGGGGTTGGACTAGATGACCCTGCAGGTCCCTTCCAACTCTGAGTCTATCATTCTAGGTCAGAATCACCCAAAGAGTGATTAACACATGGAGTTCACTGCCACAGGAAGTGGCGGCGGCTACAAGCATAGGCAGCTTCAAGAGGGAATTAGATAAGCATATGGAGCGAGAGGATGGCTATGTAGCTGCAAAGGTTTTGAGAGAGACTCTCAGGCTGGGGCAAGGGATGCTCTGTCTTCTTTGGTGCTGGAGGGGGAAGTGGGGAGGGCTTCTAGCATTCTGGCCCCACTGCTGGACCTCCTGATGGCACCTGGTCTTTTGGGCCACTTATTAGCTACAAGGTATAGAGAGGAACTCTCAGTCTGGGGCAAGGAATGCTCTGTATTCTTGGTGCTCGAGGGGGGCAGCAGTGGGAGGGCTTCTAGTGTCCTGGCCCCACTGGTGGACCTCCTGATGGCACCTGGTACTTTTGGCCACTGTGTGACAGAGTGTTGGACTAGATGGGCCATTGGCCTGATCCAACATTGGCTTCTCTGATGTTCTTACAGGAACTCTCAGTCTGGGGCAAGTGATGCTCTGCCTTCTTGGTGCTTGGGGGGGCAGCAGTGGGAGGGCTTCTGGTGTCCTGGCCCCACTGGTGGACCTCCTGATGGCACCTGGTACTTTTGGCCACTGTGTGACAGAGTGTTGGATTAGATGGGCCATTGGCCTGATCCAACATTGGCTTCTCTTATGCTGTTATGATAGGAATTCTCGGTCTGGGACAAGTGATGCTCTGTATTCTCGGTGCTTGTGGGGGGGCAAGAGTGGGAGGTCTTCTGGTATTCTGGCCCCACTGCTGGACCTCCTGATGGCACCTGGTATTTCTGGCCATGGTGTGACACAGAGTGTTGGACTGGATGGGCTATTGGCTGGCCAGAGGAAACCCCAGCAACCAACCAACCATACGAACAGGCCAGGAGATGTTCTGGCATTGATTTGCTCATCTCATCCAAGTGTCACATGTGACCAGCTCTTTGTGCATTTTGATTGACTGCAGAGAGGCAGAGCCAAAACTCTCGAGGCATCTGAAAGATGAATACACTGACTGTCCCAGAAGCTCTTCTGATGCGGAGCCCTGCTCCCTCTCCTACCACGTTTTTACCTGAGTTGCCTTTTCTTCCACCTCAATCAGCCTGGCTGTCGTGTTCAGCTTTCCTTCTGACGCAAGAGGAGGCCGCCTTGCCTGGCTGCCCTCCTCACTGTCGCATGGGCCTCTGGGCCCCTCTTCCTGCTGCTGCCCCGAGAGGGGAGGGCAGGGTCCCATTCCACTGAAGGGGACTTTGCTCCAGAAATGAGTCGTGCCTGCGGATGAGGTGTGCCCCCACCCACCAAGCCTTGCTGAGGTGAGGGGGCAGCCACCAAAAGCCCCTCACAAAAGGGGGGGGGCAGCAAGGTGTCCTCCTGGGGGCTGTGTGACCCACACCAGCTACTGTGCCAACAGGGGTGCCTTCTATGGGGGGCGGCCTGTGAGGTGATCCTCTGCCCCCCCCCCTCAGGTCTGCAGGTGGGGATTCAACCCCCGAGTCATGTGGAACTAGTGACTGCCATGCGCTTCCTCACAACAGCCCTGCGAGGAGAGGGAGGCAGAGCACTGTAGGTAGCCATCTTCCAGGTGGGGTCTGGAGTTCTCCTGGAATCGCAACTGATCTCCAGACGACAGAGATCTGGGTCTCTGGGGGGGGAAACGGCTCATTAAGGAGAATCCATTTGAGATGGTTCCTCAGAGGCCCCTTGCCCTTCAGTGGGGTGGCACTGGCTGTGTGCCATGAATGACTGGAATAATATAGGGGGGAAATGTAGGAGTTGGTTAGGGCTGAATGCAATGCTCCTTGTTATGTCCCAACAAAGGACCACACACGTGGCCAGCTGCACACATGGTCCAGCGAACACATGGCCTCCTGTCTTTGGCGGGTGCCAAGGTTTTTGGGAAACTGGATTTGGCCCAACCCTGCCGGTGGATGATGCCACCACAGAAGCCCAGACCATTGTGACCCACAGGGAGGCGTTCAGAAAGCGGCAGCTGCAGTTGGGGGTGAGCATGGCCCCGGGGATCTTCCAGAAATTAATGGCCTGTCTCCTTAAAGGGATCCCCGGAGTCCAGCTGTTTTTGATGACGTTTTGATAGTGGCACCTGACACCGAGACATTCGCATGGGTCGTGCTCCAGTGCTTCGACGGGGTCGGCCTAACGGTGAAGGAGGAAAAGTGCCTCCTGGGGGTCCTGAGGGTAAACTTCTTGGGGTTTCCCATAGACGCCCATGGTACACACTCCACCGAGGACAAAATCCGGGCGGTCGTTCAAGCGCCCGCTCCCTCTTCGAATGTGGAACTCCAGGCCTTTTTAGGCCTTTTGAACTTTCACCACTTATTCCTTCCCCACAAGGCCGCGGTGGCGGAGCCCCTACACTACTTACTGGATAAGCACGCCCCTTGGGTTGGGGGCCCCACGCACGCGGCCGCTTTCCATGCAGTGAAGGACCTTTTGACTTCTAATGCCGTCCTGGGCCACTTTGATGAGTCCCTTCCCGTGGTCCTGGCTTGCAATGCTTCACCATACGGGGTCGGGGCGGTCTTGAGGCACCGGCTGCCGGATGGCAGGGAGGTCCCGGTAGCATACTACTGTGGACTCTCTCACCGGCGGAGCGCAACTATGCACATATTGACAGAGAGGTCCTGGCTATTGTGGCGGGGGTTAAAAAATTCCACGACTACCTGTACGGCCGGCCCTTCACTGTGGTCACCGACCATAAACCGCTCCTGGGTCTATTTGCCCCGGACCACCAGATGCTCTCCCCCTGGGTGCTCTTCTTAGCTGGGTACCAGTATACACTAGTTCACCGCCCCAGTAAAGCAATGGGCCACACAGATACCCTCAGCTGGCTCCCCCTGCCCTCCTGTGACCCAGACCCAGCTCACCACGTCGCCTTACTGGAGGCCCTTCCCAACCGCCCGGTCCAGGTCTCCGAGGTGGCTCGCCACTCCGTCTGTGACTGCATCCTCTCCTGGGTCCTGGACTGGGTGGGGAGGGGGTGGCCTGCAGGCCGGCCGGGCCTGGAATTTGCCGCCTTCTCGTCCCAATGGGACGAGCTGTCGACCCATAAAGGGTGCCTACTATGGGGAAGCCGGGTGGTGGTGCCAGCTCCACTGCACGAATAGGCGCTCACTGCTTTGCATGAAACACACCTGGGGACATTACCTATGAAAGCTCTGGCCAGGAGCTACATGTGGTGGCCGGGGTTGGACGCTGACATTGAGGATCGGGTGAAGAGCTGCCAGAAGTGCCAAGAGTCGCGACCAGAACCTCCCCGGGCACCCGTGCGGCCATGGGCATCGTCATACAAGCCATGGGCCAGGCTTCACCTCGATTTTGCAGGACCATTCCAGGGGCAAATCTTTTTTATATTGATCAGCGCTTACACCGAATGGTTGGAAGTAGTCCCAGTTCCTTCTACCTCGTCCCAATCTGCCATATGGGCCATGTGGCGGATCTTTAGCACCCATGGCATCCCGGATTCTCTTGTGACGGACAACGGGACTGCCTTCATGTCCGCTGAGTTCCTAGAGTTTGTGCAATACTATTGAATCAGACACATCTGTTCCACGCCATTCCACCCTGCAACCAATGGCCAAGCCAAACGCATGGTGCACACAACCAAGGAAGCACTGCGCCGCATGGATCGAGGAGACTGGGAGCACAAGCTGGGTACCTTCCTATTTCACCAAAGAATCATGCCACACTCAACCACCGGCCACGGTCCCGCAGAGCTGCTCATGGGACATCGCCTCACAACGCGGCTGGACTGCCTGCACCCCAATAGGGCACCTGAGCACAGCGCAAACCCCGAGACCCAGGAGCAGCCCCATAGCTAGGGAATTCTTTGGGAGGGGGCCTCAGGGGCCCGCCAGCTAATTGAATGAAAGTACAGTGCAGGTGGTAAGTTGGAGCACTTCGGGGGCAGCCCGGGCGGGAGAGGGCTCAGAAGAAACACTAGGGGGCCAGGCCCCGTGGGCCCCATGTTAGCTACGGGCCAGCCCAGGAGGCACCGCGAGGATTCTTTCCAGGAGACTTGATGTATGCCGGCAACTATGGCCGGGGCCCTGCATGGATTCCTGCCAAGGTAATCCGAGGGACGGGTCCCTCATCCTACGAAGTTTCCGGGGACGATGGTCAACTGTTGAGGTGGCACATGGATCAATTACACCACCACATCCTGCTGGCTGAACCCGACGCACAGGAGGACGATGAGGACGAGTGTCTGAGTCCGGAAGACGGAGAGTCAGGAGATCCTGAGGCCAACGTACAACCACTGGTTTGGCTGAGCGATCTGATAGAAGCAGAGACTAGCAACAACGCAGAACGGCACCCCGGCCTGGGGTCCAATGGCACACCACCCCTGACCCAGCCAACAGGCGGCACCCCGGAACACACGGTAACCCAGGCAGAACAAGCGACCCCAGGCCCTGAGCTATGCCACTCAGCCAGGGAATGGCGGAGGCCCACCTACCTCCAGGACTTTGTTTGTTGGGGGAAAACCGGACTATGGGGGGAGGGGTGTTATGTCCTAACAAAAGACCACACACATGGTCAGCTGTGCACATGGTCCAGCGAATACAGGGAGCTTTGTGACCTAGAACAATGGACACAGAGGATCCTAGAATGCACCTATCTGGAGGTCAGGATCTTACCAGGGCTCTTTTTGTACCAGGAACTCCTTTGCATATTAGGCAACACCCCCCCTAATGTAGCCAGTCCTCCAAGATCTTATAGTAACCCCTGTAAGAAGAGCTCTGTAAGCTCTTGGAGGATTGGCTACCTTAGGGGTGTGTTGCCTAATATGCAAAGGAGTTCCTGCTGCAAAAAGAGCCCTAAGGACCAACAGTCATGTGGGCACTGTAAATAAACCAAGCACTGGTGTTGGGTGTGGCTTGGAACCGCATATAAGCAGGCCCGGCCCTGGGTCCTGCCTCCTTGTCTCAGTTTTCGCCTTGAATAAGTATCTCTGTGCTGAAGGCAGTCCACTATGCGTCTTGAGCCCAGTACCTTATACTCCCTCTAAGCTGTGGATTCTTGTAAGCAAAAAATTCTGCCTTGTGAGCTGCTGGCAATCCAAGTTGCCAGCAGGAGATTTATTTGGCCGCTGCATAAATGAGTGTGAAGGCGAAAATGTGTGAGCCGAAGGCTAAAAAAAGCTGTGAGCTAGCTCACACTCACTCAGGTTAGAGGGAACATCGGTGGAATGTGCTGTTAAATCCCGGGAGTGTATAAAACTGAATCCCGCATCTTGTTTTCTTCTGAGAGACGCCCTGAAGTGCTCTGGACTCTTGACTCCCACCAGGAGACTGGTTTAGGCCACTGGGTGTTTATTTTATTTGTTGCGCTCAGGGGCGGATGAAGCACTATTGCGCCCTGGTGCGCTGAGCAGCACTGACCCATCTCGGTGCCCCTCCACTCCTTTCCACCCTGACCCCGTCCATTTCAGCTGTGGACCTGTCTGACCAGCTAGACCATGCAGGCTGCAGCAATGCAAAAATTTATTCCTATGATAACGCCATCTGTCCTGCACAAACGAAGCCAAGCTTTGGCGACGTAAAGCTCGACAAAGACGCAAGGCAACCTCTCTTTTAACCTTTCACCGGTTGAATGGACCCAAGTTCCGATCTCCATGTCCTGAAGGGCATTTCCCTACATCTGATCTTCCCCGCCCCTTTCCCCGACGGCTTCGCGGTGCCCTCGGCACGCGCCTCCTCCGCGTCAGGGGGCGCCCCGCCCCGCCCCGCCCGCAGGAATGTCCCGGGCCCGCCCCCCAAGGGCAGCCGGAGCGCGCGCGCCCCAAGGTCGGGCTGCGCAGCCGGGGCGGGGCGCGCGGGCGCGAGACTCCGGGGGGGCGGGGCTGCTGCTCCTCCTCCCCTCCCGCCCCGCCCCCCTCTCTCTCCCCCCTCCCGCGGCCGGAACGCTGGCGCGCACGCGCACGGCGGGGCCTGGGTTTGGGGTCCCGCCCTGGAAGCGGCCGCCCCCTCCTCTCCCCCCCCCTCCCGCCGGGGGCCTCCCGCCGTGCCTGGAAAGGGGGCGCGGGCTTGCGGGGCTGCGGCTCCCCCTCGGTCGTCCCCCTACCCCGGGGTTGGGGGGGCTGGGGGCGGGGCGGGCGGCTGGCCCCGCCCCCTGGCCCAGGTGAGGGGCGGGGCCTTAAGCACCCGGAAGCGGCGCCGGCCAGGACGCGGCAGCCCCGGCAGGTGGGCGAGGGGGGCGCCGAAGAGGCGGGGGGCGGGTCTCACCCCCCCCCCTTCCCCGGGAAGCTCCCTGGCCAGCTCCGGGAAGGGGGAGGGGGGGCGGGCTCTGCTTTACCTGCTCACCTGGCCGGGGGAGGGGCGGTCACCTCCTGCAGCAGCTGCCGCCGCCGCCGGTGCGCCTGTGCATGCGGGGCGGAGCCTCCCTCTCCCTCCCTCCCTCCCTCCCACCTACCCACCTGGGGGGCGTCAGCGCTGCCTGCCACTCCTGAGGTCTGTGTCCTGCCGGGGGGGGGTTGTTTTTGGAAACGCAGGACCCCCCCCTTCTCCCCTTTGCTGGAGGGCCCGGCTTCTGCCCCAGCCCGGCTGGCTGGCTGGCTTGCTGGGGGTGGGGGAGTGGCCCGGCCCAGGGCGGCTCCTGCCCTCCGGCTCTCTTCCTCCTCCTCCTCCCCGCCAGCCCTGGGTTGGGAGCCCCCTCCTCCTCCTCCGAGGCCTCCCTCCGGGGCTCCTGACCCAGCCCGGCTTCCCGGGAGCTCTCCTGCTGCACCCCACCTTTCTGGTCTCTTTGCCCCCCCTCCCCTCTCACCCCCCCACCCCTGGCCTCCTGCCCCCACAGCCTCCCCTCAGGCCCCCGCCCAGAAGCAGCCTGGCCCCGAAGAAGAAGAAGAAACTCTGGCTGCTGCCCCAAACCGCCCTTTCCCCTCTGCCTCCCGGAAAGGGCCTGCTGGCCGTTTCATGCGCAAGGTCCACACAGGGCATACACATGGCCCCTCATTCTTGCCGATGCAGGCTGTGGCCACTTCTCAACTGAGAGCCAGTTTGGTGTCATGGTTGAGTGCGCGGACTCTACTCTGGGAGAACTGGGTCTGATTCCCCACTCCTCTGCTTGCAGATGCTGATGTGACCTTGGGCAAGCCATTGTTCTGGCAAGAGCTGTCCTTGGAAAAGGAGCCATTTCTGCCAGAGCTCTCTCAGCCCCACCTACCTCCCAGGGTGTCTGTTGTGGGGAGGGGGAGGGAAAGGAGTTTGTCAGCCACTCTGAGACTCCCTTGGGTCGTGAAGGGCAGGGTAGAAATCCAGCCTCCTCCTCCTCCTCTTCCAATTCACACTGAGTGTCCCTACAGCACCTTGGAAGGGCCTGGCTGTCCTGAAAGGTGCTCCGGGGCATCCAAGAGGCGGCTGCCCTCTGCTCCTTGCCCTGTTCTCCTCCTCTTCATCCCCCTCTGGATTCTCCGGCCCACACGTTATACCTCCTGACTCGGGGGCGGCTTTTCTGAGTGCCCCTTTTCGTTGGTTCCTCCCTGGCACATGATGGGATATTCTTGTCTTTCTCTCTTTGCAGGCCAGAGAAGAAGGAAGCCAGTGCCTGTGCCATCCCGTGTGCTCTTCTGCGATGGTCTGCGTGGGACGATGAGTGAGCGGCCGGAGGGCTCCGTTTCCTGCTCTCTCAAAATGTCCTGGGACTCGGCGACATAGAAGGAGGTCTCTGCCCGGCTGCATTGGGTCTTCATAAAAGCGGAGAGCGGATCTGGGGGCTGCTCGGCTTGGATTTTCACTTCAGCCACAGAGAGCGACGCCACACAGCGACTGTTGGGCTTCTCTAGTGTAGGGGAGCGTTTGTGTGGGGAGTGTGTCCGACCTTGAGGCAAAGATAGGGTCTCCCGGGACCTCACGCTTTGAGAAGCAGGACTCCCCTCAGTGGGCTGGAAACCCAAGGACGAGGAACATGGCGGAGTCCCGGGTGAAAAGTAAGTGCTGCATGTGGAGGAGGGTCTCCGGCCCGGCCCCCTCCAGTCTTTCTGAGGTGTGGGAGGGGAGAGGGCTTGGCTGTGTGGGTGGCGGGCTCTGGGAAGTGGCCGGAGGGGTAATACAGGGGGGTGGCAGCATGTTTACGGAAGCCTTCAGGTTGTAAAAATGATGTCTGTCACGGAGCCCTCTGGATGGCTGCCTGTCTGTCTGTCTCTCCTCTCTGCGTGACACAACTTAGGTCTTGACCAGTGTTCCCTCTAAGCTGAGTGAGTGTGAGCTAGCTCACAGTTTTTTAGCCTCCAGCTCACACATTTTTGTCTTAGCTCAGGAAGGAGGGCTCCAGAGCAGACTGATTTATGCAGTAGCCAAACTGGCCGCTCCCAGCTTTGATGCCAGGAGCTCACAAAGTGGGATTATTGCTCCCAAGACTCCACAGCTGAGAGGGAGCATTCATCTTGACCCAGCTTGCCTCCTCCACCTGTTCAGCTTTTGGCACCTACAGGTACAGTTCCCAGAGAGGAAACGGTGTGTGACTCCTGGGCCTGATACAAGCAGAGGTTTTCAGGGGCCCTCCGCCCTCTTTTGGGCCCGGAGTAAAAAGGTGGCCTTCTGAGCTGCCTGCGAATGATGGACCCCTCTTTCAGGCAGAAGGGAAAGGCGATCAAGGGCTGCTCAGGCCTGTGTTTGCCAGCAGAAGAAGAAGAGAAGGGTTTCATACCCTGCTTTTCTTGGTGTCGTGGTTCAGTGCGCGGACTCTAATCTGGGAGAACCAGGTTTGATTCCCCTCTCCTCCACTCGCAGCTGCTGGATGACCTTGGGCAAGCCATAGTTCTGGCACAGCTGTTTTTGAAAAAGAGCAGTGTCTGTCAGAGCTCTCTCAGCCCGACCTACTTCACAGGGTGTCTGTTGTCGGAAGGGAAAGGAGTTTGTAAGCCGCCCTGAGACTCCCTTGGGTAGTGAAGGGCGGGATATAAATCCTCCTCCTCCTCCTTAAGGAGTCACAGTCCCCTTCCCTTCCTCTCCCCTCAACGGGCCCTCCATGAGGCAGGTGGGGCCGAGAGGGTTTGGAGAGGACTGTGGCTGGCCCAGGGCCACCCAACTGGCTCCAGGTGGCGGAGGAGTGGGGAAGCAAGCCCGGTCCTCCAGATCAGAGTCCGCTGCTCTTAGCCACGACACCACGCTTCAGGGCAGTCAAGGGTGGCCGGCTGGAGGGCTTCTTGGGTTGTGCAGCTCTGCAGACAGTGACCTAGAAATGGCTGCCTCCTGGCTCTCGAAGCAGGTGCGTGGCTTTAACAGGCGAGGGAAGAGCGGTGCCTGAGTCCACAGGGTTATATTTCCAGGCAACAGCTTCTCAATGGAGCTTGCTTAAGCACTCTGACTTGGCACTTCCTCTCTACCCGGGATTGTGAAATCGGCTCGGCCTGGCATCTGAGCAGGGCGCAGTGGGTCTTCTTCCTTCTCATCCTCTCGTGTAGGGGGCGGAAACGTTGTCCATTCTTCCAGCCCCAAGGGGCTGTAGGCAAAAGCTTACTCCAAAGTGACGCAAACCAGAGAGAGAGAGATCACGGGATGGAAGTTGAAAGGAAGCAAACAACCGTGATGTAGAGTGCCAAAAAAGGGTTATTCACCAACTTTTAAATCCTTTTTTCAGTGTTCAGTTTACTGGATGTAATTCAAACGCCATCAACACCAATTCATGCATATAACAATATGTTGTCGAAGGCTTTCACGGCTGGAGTTCATTAGTTGCTGTAGATTTTCCGGGTTGTGTGGCCGTGGTCTTGGCATTGTAGGACCTGACGTTTTGTCAGTAGCTGTGACTGGCATCCTCAGAGGTATAAGACAGAAAGATGGAGGACTTTCTGTGTCAAGGTGAGTAGAAAAATGGTAGGCAGGTAATTTATATCTACTCAGGAAGGTGGGGTAGGGCTGAGTCCTTATCTTGTAGAAGTTCTTCAGGCTATGAACATGCTAATGGAGGAGCTTTCCTGAGGAGGTTCTTTTGTCTATGGATTGTTTCCTGAGGAGGTTTCCTGTTTCCTGAGGAGGTTCTTTTGTGTGTGGAATGGCTATTGAAACTCTAATCTTATCTGTAGTGTCATGCATATAACATCTTGTTTCGTGTATACCTTTATCAAAGTGGGTGGCGTTGAATGCATTTGATGAACGTGACTATGAGATATGTCTAGAATGTTTGCTGAATGGATTAACTTTGTATTTCAACACGACCCACTTTGATAAAAGTATACACGAAACGAGATGTCATATGCATGGTCCGTTGGTGTTGATGGCGTTTGAATTACTTCCAGTAAACTGAATACTGAAAAAAGAATTTACAAGTTGGTGAAGAACCTTTTTGGGGGCACTATACATCACGATTGTTTACTCCAAAGTGACGGTGGGCCCAGGGTGGTCACAATATTTGCACGTGGTCAGTCCCAGCTGCCTGCTTTGGTGTCCTCTTCTGCTGCGGCCGCGTTTTCATTTTAACCACACTCCTTGAGCATGTGCGTATGCGCGCATGCTCATATGTGATGTCTGAACTGGCCCTCGCAACTGGGTCCGGTCATTTGAGTCCTTCTGGGAAATCTCGGTGGGGAGGTTTTGTCCCTGTTTCTCTCCCGCCTCCCCCGGCGCCGGTCTCTTGGCCGTGTTTGGGGTCTGCTTTGATTTCTCCCTCTGTGGGGAAGTTCAGGAGGCTTTGTGCGGCGGTGCTCAGCCGGTATCACCTTTGGCTCTCTTCCTGGTGCATCTTCTGCTATTCTGAGCTTGCCAATCAAAAGGGTTTTTGTGGTAGCTCCACTGAAGCAAACGGCTCTTTTAATAAATGGGCCACTTAGGAATTCGTCTTGGCTGCCTGCAAATGATCCCTCTCTGGAGTAGCTCTCCTGATGCGCGCCCATCTCCTGTCTTCTCCGTGCCCTTCCCTGGCGCATGCTCGTGGTACCTGCTCTGCCCTGAGAGAAGAACAAAGAAGGGCTGTTAACATGTTTCTTGCGTGCAATACAAGTTGCAGTTAGCATGGAGATGGTGGTTGTAAGTGAGCTGCTCTACTGAACATAAGAAGCCATGCTGGGTCAGGCCGATGGCCCATCCAGTCCAACACTCTGGTGACACAGTCGCCAGAACCCAGGTACCATCAGGAGGTCCACCAGCAGGGCCAGGACTCCAGAAGCCCTCCCACTGTGCCCCTCCCAAGCACCAAGAATACAGAGCATCACTGCCCCAGACAGAGTGGTTCCGTCTAGACCTTGTGGTTAACATCCACTGATGGACCTCTGGACGCTGATGTGCAAAGGATGAGACATAGTTGTGGAGGAACAGACTCACAAGCCCTGTTCCTCTGTGTTCACAGGAGAACTAAAAACCCCACAGCTGTCTGCTTGGTAAGACCTTGCCTTTCCCGTACTCCCGAAGAATACCAAATCCAAGCTGCTACCAGGAAATCCAAGAGTATCTCCCACTGGACAGATGTGCATATTCAGCAGTCTACGCCTGCATTGTCATTTAGAGCCTGTCCTTAATTGTTAGGTTGACCTGTAACAGCTTGTACTGTAACACCAACTGCCTGGGGCAGCACACGTGTACTAGGGCTCTTTTTACTCTACGTATGCGAGGGTCAAATTGCAAGAGATACAGTGGAACGAAGAGACCTTTAATTGAATAAATGGGATTTTATTGTGAATAAATGCAAAGGTGATACTCACTCATGCAAAAATAATAACAGATCATAAGAACATAAGAGAAGCCAATGTTCAATCAGGCCAATGGCCCATCTAGTCCAACACTCTGTCACACAGCGGCCAAAATATACCAGGTGCCATCAGGAGGTCCAGCAGTGGGGCCAGGACACTAGAAGCCCTCCCACTGTTGCCCCACCCCAGCACCAAGAATAGAGTGCATCACCTGCCCCAGAATGAGAGTTCCCATCTATACCCTGTGGCTAATAGCCACTGGTGGACTTCTGCTCCATATGTTTATCTAATTTCCCTCTTGAAACTGTCCATGCTTGTAGCTGCCACCACCTCCTGGGGCAGTGAGTTCCATGGGTTAATCACTCTTTGGGTGAAGAAGTATTTCCTTTTATCTGTTCTAACCCGACTGCTCAGCAATTTCATGGAGTGCCCACGAGATCAACACACACGGAGCTAGGAAACAGAGAGGTGATCGACAGTGATTAGAAGGGGTTTGGTTTTAGATAGGGCAGTATTCACCTGATCCTGAAACTCAGAATCCATGTGGAAGACAGACATGGCCGACCAGCAGATTCTGTCAAAGGCTCAGACCGGGTCTGAGGGTACACTCTTATGGGCCCCAAGAGCTGTACAAAAACTGAGGCTTAGAGTGCCAGTTTAAATGTGGTTTGGGGAGCCAGGGGTGTAACGCGTAGCCGGATTAAAATCGAGTACGTGCAGGATGCTTGGTTTCACCAGTGCTTGTCTTTCTCCGTGCCATAGGCTCAGTGTTGGTTGAGAAAGGGTGCTAGACTTCTGGAAATGACTTTGAGGAGATTAGTGCCTGGGTCAGAGGAGATGGGATTTAAGGATTAGTACATTTATGAAGATGTTTGTTAATTATTGGCTGATCATGAGGTCCTGTGTGCATGCTCCTTCTACTAGACTCTGTTCCTCCTAATTTAGCTTGGCAGGTTCAAAATGGAGTTGTTTTCTGGCTCCCTGTTGCCTGCCTTTGCCAGACCAGTGGCAGGTGTGGGGAAGGAGCTGAGTATTCCTGCACAGCTGTCTGGCATGAAGGACCAGCTATGGTGGCCATGTGGAGCCAGACAGCACCTCTCTATTTCCCCCAGAAAATGAATTAAATTACTTTTAATTCGATTAGCCAGTGCCCCCTAAGAAATTTAAATGCCCCTTGATTTAAAAAATCCTGGCTACGGGCCTGCTGGGGAGATAACAGTACATATCACATTTGCACAATTTCAAGCTACTGTGCTCCAGGGGTGCTGAGTTTACCCAGTGCCTCCGTCCATAACTGCTCTTCAGCCCGCAAGACTGAATGGGTGTGGTGTGCTTTCCAGGGATCAGGCTTAGAATATTTAAAATATTAGAGTTTAATGAACGGAAATAGATTACACTTGGTCTGGTGGAGCATTAGGCTGATCATGGGTACAAAGAAAAAGTGAAAGCACACGCTTCTCCTGTGACATGGATACGGAGCAAGCCTGTAGTCGAGTTCTTGGTGTGGAAGCATGATCGCATGATTCATGCTCCTTCATGATTCATTCTACTGGCTTGGTATGTGTCTTCTGCTGAGATTGGGTCCCACTATAGCCTATTGGTTTTTGAATAAGAAATACTCGAAACATGGCAGCTTGCATCCGGACTACGCGTCAAATGGCTTTCTATGGCTTACGGAATTCATGAATGTCCGCTCCATGATGAAATGCACGTCAAATTGGACTATGATATTACAACACAACTGGAGTGAGGCACAGTGAAATATTTGGGACTTTATTCCTTATTCTTGTTTCTGTATTCTGGTTACACCTGGGCCGTTATTGTTACATTTCTGTTTACTGAATTGTTATCCTATATCATTATATATTTACCTTGTTTATTTTCAGCCAGTGGTTTTTGTGCTTTGTAGTCTGACTGAGGCAGTGTAATCCTGGGACCCAAGAGACCCAGGTTCAGATTCCCACTCAGCCACAAAGGTCACTGGGTCACCTTGGTCCAATCCTGCCCTCTTAGCCTGACCTATTTCACAGAATTGGTGTGGAGACAAAATGGAAGCCTTAGAGCAAGGGCAGGGTAAAAATGTGGTAGGTGAACCATGGAGAGAGTGAATCAACAGGGCGGCAGAGAAGTTGGCAAAAAGTGTCTCGGCTCACTAGGCGACTCCTGTTCCGTGTCTTCCAGCCAAAAATTTCTGATTTCACTTTCCGATAAATACAGAGCAAAGACGCAGCGGGCATGCGGCACTCTTGTTGAGCACCTTGCGTGGCTTTGCCTTCTCCGCTTGGCAAATGGGGCTGCTTCTAGATATATTTTGCAACGTTCCTGTTCTGCAGTTGCCGAGTTGGAGAAAAGTAGAAGCCGTTCCCTTAACTTTGAGAGGAAGGGGCTTGGCTGGTGTGGGAAGGGGCAGGCCAGGGTGGTTTTCTCTTGGGTCAGTCTGGATTCTGATGGCCCCTCTGATGGCCAAAATGCCTGTCTTGAAGGTTAGACTTATCTACTCCAGCCTTTGTGCTGTGCTCTGCAGGTATCTAGAGACTGCAGATACATGCAGACCATCACTATGCCTGGCTTTGTGCTGGATTCAGATGTTCCCCCCCACTCTTCCGTGGCTTTCATGCTGTGGAAGTCTGAGGCCAGTCCAGAGCTCTTGCCCCTATGGCCACTGAAACGCAGCTCTTGCAGTCCCCTTCTCACACTTGGGCTGAGTTGCGCCTCTTCTCTGCTGCCAAAGACTTGATTTGTGGAGTACCCAACCCCTCTGCCTGGCATACAGGTGGTGCCCTTAAGGGACAGTCTGGCCTGGTTGCAGGAGCCACACCTGTTATCCCCGAGCTTGATGCAGGTATTCCATGGCATTCAAGAGCTGGCTGTTCAGCCTCTTTACCAGCCTCCTTATGCAGAGACGAAGACTGGACCTGGCTTGTGTTAGGTGAGCTTACGAGCATCCCTCAGTCTTGGAAGACTGAGGCCGGGGCCATCCCACTGCAATTAGCAGGGAAGGATGACTGGAATGCAGTGGAGGGGCTGCAACAATTGGAGGGGGAGGCAGCGTCTCCTTCCCCGGCCAGCGTCTCCTTCCCTGGCCAGCGTCTCTGCAGGCTCTGCAGGTCTTGCTGGGGCTGACAGCAGGCAACCGGCTGCTTCTTGGTGTGCAGCTCGTCTTGTTCTACAGTTGGAGCCCGCAGACTGAGCCTTCAGATCTGGGCATTGGCTCTGTCCCCCTTTCCCGTGCCGGTGGCTGGTTCCTTAGCTACTGCTCATCTGTAGGAAAGACCCAGCTGTTGGCATTGGGGTGGGGGTGGGAGGCGGGAGAGAAGGAGCGGTTTCGAGTGCTGCTGGCTGGCGGAGAGTGCTTAAGCTCTCTGCCGAGGTCCGGAGCCTCTTCTGAGGTCAAGAGGCCCTGGGAAGTTGCCAGGTCCGCTTGAAGGCTTCATGGAGGCCCCAGAGCATGGGAGGGAGGTCGGTCAACAGGGCAAAGGCTGGAGGGAGATCGGCCAGGCCTCTCCAGGGCTGACCAGCCTGGTCTGCTGGGGGAGGTGCAGGGGAGTTGGACGAGCGCAGCAGTGGCTGCCGGATTTTCCCTCCTAATGTGCTGCTCAGATGAGGGACAAACTGTGGCAATATTGGCCAGGGAGGGAGCCCTGAGGTGGATGCAGCTGGGTCAGTCAGGCAGCCTTGTGGGGGGGGGGCGGCTGAGGAGAAGTGAGAGGAAAGGGGCTCCATGCAGGCGTACCCGAGAGAGGCATGGAAAACTATAAGACACTGCGGTGGCTCAAGTGGTTAAGACGCTGAACTGCAGGCTGCGGAAGGTCAGTAGTTCAGCAGTTCAAGACCCAAGAGTGCCGCATGATGGAGTGAGCTCCCGTCTCTGGTCCCAGCTCCTACCAACCTAGCAGTTGGAAAGCAAGAAATTGCAAGTAGATAAATAGGGACCACTTCGGTGGGAAGGGAACAGCGTTCCGTGCGCCTTGGTGTTTAGTCATGCCGGCCACATGACCACGGAAATGTCTTTGGACAGCGCTGGCTCTTCGGCTTTGAAACGGAGATGAGCACTGCAACCTGAGAGTCGGATTCGACTGGCTTTCGGGCAGGGGAACCTTTACCTTTACCTTTATAATAGATGTATGCTTAAGATGTATTTTGTGCTTTGTATTTTTCTTTCTAATTTTTTTCTATAATAGTATATAAATATTACTGTCAGGTATTACCAAATATAGGTTTCACCAAAACAATACATCAAAGTGCAGGTTTCCACTGTGTCAAACATTCAATTCACGGTCACTAGTCCAGGGGACTCTAGTAATTTACCCGTATCTAATACAATCTTTTTCAAGGACAGTGATATACATACAAGACCTAAGGCAGAATAAATTCTCTTTGTGAATATAAAACTCTTAAAATAGCTGTGTTTTTCTAGGTTCCCATCGGAACCCTTGCGGTAAACAATATAGTCTTTGATGTATTGTTTTTGTGAACCCCTGTTTGGTAATACTTGACACTGATATTTATTTAATAGTATAGAAGAATTAAATAAAAATAAAAAGCACAAAATACATCTGCCTTAAGCATACATCTATTGTACACAGTGTTAGATATTTTTCCATACCTTCCTGATGCTGTGATCATCAGTTTTTGTACCCTGGTGGGGGGCAGTGGTTAGAGCGCTGGGCGGGGCGCTGGGATGCTCAGGTTCAAGTCCCCTCTCAGCCAGGGAGCTCGCTGGGGGGCCTTGGGTGGTCACACCCTACCTTGCAAGGTTGTTATGAGGATGGAATGGGAGAGAATGATGTCAGCCAGTTTGGTTCCCCACTGCGTGAAGGGCAAGGTGTGCACACAGGAACATGTGAGGCTGCCATGTGCTGAATCAGGCACCCCCCCTCCTTGGTCTGTCAAAGCCAGGGAAAGAGGGCTTTTGCATCCACCTGCTGCCTGGTCCTTTTGAACTGGAGGTGCTGGCGGGGATTGAACCTGGGGCCCTCTGCTTGCCAAGCAGATGCTCTGCCACTGAGCCACGGCCCCTCTTCACACAAAATAAATTAAGTTTAAACCAAACTAGAATTTAAAAAAAACCCAAAACCAAATACCCCCTCCCCAAAAGTGAGCCAATTCATGGAATCATAGAATCACAGAGTTGGGAGGGCCCCTATAGGCCATCTAGTCTGGTGTAGTGTGGTGGAGTGGTTAAGTGCGCAGACTCTAATCTGGGAGAACCGGGTTTGATTCCCCACTCCTCCACTCGCACCTGCTGATGTGACCTTGGGCCAGGCACAAGCTCTGGCACAGCTGTTCTTGAAAAGGAGCAGTTTCTGTCAGAGCTCTCTCAGCCCCACCTACCTACCTCCCAGGGTGCCTGTTGTGGGGAGGGGAAGGGAAAGGAGTTTGTAAGCCACTCTGAGACTCCCAAGTGAAGGGCGGGATATAAATCCAGTCTCCTCCTCCTCCTCTTCCTCCACCTCTTCTTCCTCCTCTTCTTCCTCCCCTTCCTCCTCCTCTTCCTCCTCCTCCTCCTCTTCTTCTTCTTCCTCCTCCTCCTCTTCCTCCTCTTCCTCCTCCTCTTCCTCCTCTTCCTCCTCCTCTTCCTCCTCTTCCTCTTCCTCTTCCTCCTCTTCCTCCTCCTCTTCTTCTTCTTCTTTTTCTTCTTCTTCTTCTCCCCCCCCCCCGCTCAGTGCAGGATCAGCCTAGAGCATCCCTGGCAAGGGTTTGTCCAGCCACTGCCCGAAGACTGCCAGGGAGGGGAGCTTGCCACCTCCCCAGGCAGCTGATTTCACTGTTGGACAACTCTTACTGTAAAAAAGTTTTCCGTAATATCCAACCAGAACACTTCCTGACCCTTAATTTAAACCCATTCTTGCAAGTCCTTTCCTCTGCTGCCAACAGGATCAGCTCCCTGCCCTCCCCTAAGTGACTCAGCCCTTCAGGTACTTCAAGAGAGCCATCCTGTCCCCCCCCAGCCTCCTCTTCTCCAGACTGAACCTTCCCAAGAAGTCCATCGGCTTCGTTCTGTAGTTCATAGGAACAGCAGGCTTTTGGGTCCCAGGACGTCTCTGTGGCCGGCAGCATCCACACTCTCAGCCTGTGCAGCCTGCCTTGATTTGCAAACCCCTGTTGATTCAGTGCCTCAAGAGAATTCTGCTTTCCTCTCCAAGGCGGCTGGGCACAGCAGCTCCAACCTGGGGCCTCTCCAAAGCTCCAGACAGAGTTCCTCCTTATCCCCAAAGACATCAGTTATACATTCCTTTGAGCCAATTCTACTATCGTTAATGTCCATCACCCCCAAGAGATTCACAGTCTGCCGCTGTCTCTCCAGCCCATTTGCTGCTGGTGCAGGGCGGATCCAGTGGGGGTGGCAGAACTGGCCAGTTCCAGCCTGCCGGCCCCGTCCCACCCTGCCCTCCTAGAGGTTCCCAACTTCCTGAAGGGACTCTTCTTTCTCTCTAGGGTAGCTGCCACCATCACCTGCCCTTTTTCAAGGAACTGCCCGCTGGGAGGGACAGGGCTTCTCCCAGCTTACCTTCCAAGTGCGGAGGGCTTGCCTCTGTGTCTCCCCCTGCCTAGCACCTGGTCACCACAGGCAGTGCTCCCTCTAAGCTGCAGAATCTTGTGAGCAAAAATTCTACTTTGTGAGCTGCTGTCATTAAAGTTGTGAGCGAGCGATTTGGCAGCTGCGTAAATTAGCTTGCTCTGGAGCCCTCCTTCCTGAGCGAAGACAAAAATGTGTGAGCCGGAGGCTAAAAACCTGTGAGCTAGCTCACGCTAACTCACCTTAGAGCTTACACTGACCACAGGGACAGTTTACTGCCTTAGATGTCCCTGGAGAAATAGTCACTTGCCAACCCCCCCAGAGCCCCTTTTAATATAGCATGTCTGAAACGGTGAAGATCTGTGTGGTACAGAGAACTGCTCCCAGCATCAAAAGTTATAAGGTATTTATTAAAAGAAAATGTTTGTAAGCATACTTTTAGCACAACAACACATTGAATCCCCCAAAAACCAGATAAAAACACAAATTCCCTGTCCCTCTCTCTATACGTGCCCTACCAGCTGTTAAAATAGGACAGGCTCTTTAGTTTAGGAAGTTACAGATCTCTACAAAGTGCCTATTACCTTCCAGCTTTCTTCAGATGTCTAGGCCAACCACGTGGTTAATGGCCGTCTGCTCTCAGACCACAGCTCAGAGTTACCCTCAATGCAGCATTCCAAAGGAAGAGACCTATTTCCTGTTGCACGGAAATTTTATCATCTCTGGTTCCCCTCCCACTTGACCCCCAGTCAGCCCAGGTAAAAGAAGCATTTCCTCCAGAAATGCTTCTCAGAGATTATTCTGGAGCTGTTTTAGCCCAAAGCCCTCCAAACTCTGTTCCCTGCCAGGATAAGGGGGAGAAGGAGGGGAGGCTTGACCATCCCTTTGTCTTTCTTGCTAGGCCATTAGCATTTCTTAAGAGGTGGGCCTGGAAAGCTGTTGATGGACTTCCTCCTTCCCAGCTAGTTCTCTGCCTGGAAAGAAGGGAAAAAAAACTTTTAAATACCAAGTGGAGGCTTGCAGCTTGCCAGCCCCCCAGGAGAAAATGCATTCCTTCACAGGGTGTGCAAAAACCAAACTGGATATCACCCACAGCCACCAGTGACTCAGTATCTCTTGCTAAATGGAGTTGCATGCCTACCATTCTGTGCATGTGTGGTTGTTCGAGGCTCCACCTGGTTTCTGTGCCTCCTGTTTCACTTCTACAAGCAAAAATGTGGGCCAGCAATCTCAACTTCAGGATTTTGAGCAGTTGTGCACCAGGGATGGTGAGCTTACCAGCTACTCCTCTCCCTTACTGTGATTCACATAGCAAGAGCAAATAGGCATGGTGTGGTTCCAGAGAGCCGGCTTAGAGCATTCAAAATATAAGAAAGTTTATTAAAGGAGTTAAAAAAATTACACAAGTTCTGTTCAAGCATTTTGCGCTGAGCATGGGAACAAAGAAAAGGTGAAAACACATAATCTCCTTTCCCTATGCTCTGTACCTATCCTAAACAACGTTTAAATAGGACAGGCTAATATTACTTGGAGTTGTAATAGTTAAAATCCAGCTTTACTTTAGTTCTCCTGTCTGGGAATTCTCCCCGTTGTGCTTGGCCATGCAGACAAGGTGGAGTTCCTTGGCGAAGGCAAAGCCTTCATGGCCTGAACCTCCCTAATCAGAAGCCGTAAGACGAAAGAGAGCTTCTCCGTGTCCTGAGGGCATTCCATCCCACCTTGGGGTCATTTTGATCTTCCTGCCACCGAAAGCAAGATAATTCATTCTAGGGATTTGGCCATCTCCTTCTGTCTCTTTGGGTGTGTCACGTTCCAGCAGGTGTGGGATGGTAAGCTCTTGGCCTGCTTCACCCAGCGTCATTAGCATAACCAAGAGCTTGAGTGCTCTCTGCTGGGACCTTGATGGTTCCTTTCTTCAATGCCCTCTTTTCTGCCTGGTACGAGTTTGCATCTGGGTTCCTAAGCATACACAGAGTGTAGTTATGAAGTTTTTAACATTGGGGTGTATTCTGTACTATTTGCACTATAGTATTTCCCATTACTATGTATGGGTATGAAAGTTGGACAGTGAAGAGAACTGGAAAGAAGAAGAGGAGATTGGATTTATACCCCACCCTTCACTTAGAGTCTCAGAGGGGCTTACAAACTCCTTTTCCTTCCCCTCCTCACAACAGAGACCCAATGAGCAGTGCTCCCTGTAAGCTGAGTGAGTGTGAGCTAGCTCACAGTTTTTTAGCCTCCAGCTCACACATTTTTGTCTCAGCTCAGGAAGGAGGGCTCCAGAGCAAACTAATTTATGCAGCAGCCAAATCACTCACAGCTTTAATGCCAAGAGCTCACAAAGTAGAATTTTTGCTCGCAAGACCCCACAGCTTAGAGGGAGCCTTGCCTGTGAGGTAGGTGAGGCTGAGAGAGCTCTGACAGAAACTGCTCTTTTTCAAGGACAGCTCTTGTCAGAACTATGGCTTGCCCAAGGTCATCCAGCCAGGTGCAAGTGGAGGAGTGGGGAATCAAACCTGGTTCTCCCAGAGTCTGCACACTTAACCACTACACCAAGGAAGGAAGCGGATTCATTTCAGATACGGCGTTGGTGGAGAGTGTCACGGATACTGTGAACTGCCAGAAAGGCAAATAAACGGGCTCTAGATCAAATCAAACCTGAACTCTCCCTCGAAGTTAAAATGACTAAACTGAGGCTATCATACTTTGGTCACATTATGAGAAGACAAAGAGTCACTGGAAAAGGCAATAATACTAGGAAAAGTGGAAGGCCGCAGGAAAAGAGAAAGACCCAACAGGAGATGGATGGATTGAATCAAGGAGGCCACTGTGCGGACAGAATGCTGGACTGGACGGCTCATTGGTGTGGTCCAGCGTGGCTCTTTGTGTTTCCTTAATGTCCGGGGAGGTTCTTGTGTCTCTCTTCTAATACTGCTGGAGGATAGGCGACACATGTGTCACCATATCTTCTCACTTTATCTAGCACTCCTTCCTGGCTGTCCCAGGCTAGCCCAATCTTGCCATATCTCAGGTGCGAAGGAGGGTCGGACCTGCTTACTACATGGATGGGAGAGCGCCAGGGAAGTCCAGGGTCACTATGCAGAGGAAGGCAGTGGCAAACTAACTCTGCACATCTCTTGCCTTAAAAACTCTATAGGCTTCCCATAAGTTAATGGCGTTTTCCTCCACCACCACGCCTTTTGGCTCCCATGAAGGAACTTAACATATTTAACGTTCTCTTCCCTTTTCTTTCATCTGGGTCTTGAGCGGTGTTCCCTCGAAGCTGAGTGAGTGTGAGTTAGCTCACAGTATTTTTAGCCTCCGGATTACATGTTTTTGTCTTAGCTCAGGAAGGAGGGCTCCAGAGCAAACTAACTAAGAGAACATAAGAACATAAGAGAAGCCAATGTTGAATCAGGCCAATGGCCCATCTAGTCCAACACTCTGTCACACAGCGGCCAAAATATACCAGGTGCCATCAGGAGGTCCAGCAGTGGGGCCAGGACACCAGAAGCCCCTCCCACTGCTGCCCCCTCCAGCACCAAGAATAGAGTGCATCACCTGCCCCAGACTGAGAGTTCCTAGCTATACCCTGTGGCTAATAGCCGCTGATGGACCTCTGCTCCATATGTTTATCTAATTCCCTCTTGAAGCCGTCCGTGCTTGTAGCTGCCACCACCTCCTGTGGCAGTGAATTCCATGTGTTCATCACTCTTTGGGTGAAGAAGGACTTCCTTTTATCTGTTCTAACCCGACTGCTCAGCAATCTCATGGAGTGCCCACCAGTTCTTGTATTGTGAGAAAGGGAGAAAAGGACTGAAACTGATGCAGTAGCCAAATTGTTCGCTTGCAGCTTTAATGCCAGTAGCTCAGAAAGTGGGATTTTTGCTCACAAGGCTCCACAGCTTAGAGGGAGCCTTGGTCTTGAGTCTCAGGCTTCTAGGATGTCGCATAGCGTCCCATTTGCCAGCCCTGGTATGCCTTGGGGTCTGGTTGTCAGCAGAGCAGGCTAAGGGAACAGACCGACCAGACTTTGTTGTTGACCTACGGGCCTTCTTGCACTCTCTTCCCTGCGTGAGCTGACCTGAACTGCACACCCACATGCGGGAAAGCATCTGCAGATGGCCTTGTGTTCAGCTCCTTGCACAGTGTTTTCTCGCGCACTGTTGGCAGCTTGAACTATTGTCCTCTGACCCTGTTTCCCACCAAGCCTCTTGTTGCCAGGCTGCGCCTAAGCTTGGTAGGCCCATGGGTTAGCCAGGCTCCTGGTAGGAGGAGGCCTTCCGCTTCGGGGCTTTGCTTTCTCTTGCCTGATGTGAGGGACCTCCTAAGGTGAGGAATGCTCAGTCTCCTGAAGAGGGTGTCATGAATTGATCTGTGTAGGACTGGGAGACAAGGCCTAGTGAGGCCTAGGCCCAGGAGACCTGTGTGGGAGTGGAAAGCCGACACAGCCTACAGTCTCCACAATGCTTGGCAACAGTTGTAACCAATTGGTGTCGATTGTATGAGGGGATTGTTACTAAAACCGTGTGGGCTGTGGAACTGCGTTCTTTTCTCTCCCTCGCAGAATTAAGCTGAGAGGACAGGCTTGTCTGAGAGAAAGATCCCTCACTTGGGACGGAGGGAGTACAGGCACCTGCCTGGTATAAGAGGCTGTGAGCCTTAAATAATAACCAGTTAAGGGAAATAGGTAGCCGCGTTAGATTTGTTTTATTTACCTTTAGACATTGTTAGATATTTTAAGCATCTTGTCTTGTTTCCCTTGCCCCATTATACTGTATTAATGAACCATTCCCTTAATGTTCCCTGCCTGGTCATCATGCCTTTAGTTCTCGTCTTAAAAGGGGCATTTTGATTGAGCGTGGGAGGGTACTTGGGGCCTTCCTGAGGGACCCTCAGTCCAGGGTGGTGGCAGAGGAAGGTGGCAACCCACGGGGTGCCATGACAGAGGGGCATTAACTTCTCATGCTGGGGAAGAAAAACCCAGGAGCTGTTGGGTCCCTTTTGGTGACTGATCCCTGCAAGAATTCAAAGGGGGCCCAAGTGTGGAGGCCGCTTCCAGGCTAGGGGAAGGACCAGCGTAGGGGGCTGCACTGGCTGGCATTGTCCAAGGGGGTAGTCAGGTGGCTCTCTGGGGTCTTGGAGTGGGGGAGGGCTATAGTGGGGTGAATTCTTGCTTCCTGGGAGGACTCCTTATGGCAACCAGGTAGGAAGAGCACTGGAGAACTGGCTCAAGAGGAGATGCTTCAAGGTCGTTGAAAGTGGGGTGCCTCCTCGTTGCGGTGCGCCTGCGGCATCCATCCCTTTCTCCCTTCCAGGGCTGGCGGTGACTCTGATGGATGCCACCACCGATAAGGACCCGCTGGTCCACGAGCAGATCTTCAGCGCTCTGTGCTACCTGGGAGAAACAGAACCCGAAGAGGTCCTGAACGCCTGCGAGGAATACCTGCGGCAGCATGACAAGGTGATGTCCCACAGACCAGGTGACTGGGGGAGTGGTCTTGCTTTGGAGTGTGGCCCTTGCGAGTGATGGGCACGGGTGGGGGAGAAGTGGAGGGCAAGCCCTGGGGAGGGCAGCAGGGCGCAGGACGTCCCACCTTATCTGAAAGATGCAACACGCGGTTTGCTGGGTGTGCAGAATTCCTCCGAAGGCCACAGAAGAAAGGGGGTGGGAGGTGGGCAGAGCCATCCCACTGGGGCCTGGAGAGGCCCGGGATGGGTTCGTGCAGAGTTCTTTCCTGGTAGTCTGCTCCTTTTCTCACCCCTCCCAGTATTTCTGCTGTTGAGCTTGACACATCCCAGGCGCCAGGTTTCCATAGTGCCTAGGAATTTCATTGTAGCGCCTCCTGTTTTCAGCAGCGATTTTACTGTGGTGTCTCTCAGCAGTTTTCACTGGGAAGCGCAACCACTTTTCCCACTGGTAAAAACGGAGGAGGGAGGGGTCCGTTTTGACCTCCAAAACTGCTGCATTTGGGATTTTGGGACCTCCACGGATAAAAGCCACTTGGCATAAGGAGAGGTGTCCAAAACTGAGTGAAAACGCTGGGTGGATCTGATTTGTCATTTTGCATCAGAGTGTTTTGTTTTATGATATAAAAATAAACGTGCATAAAATTCATGTTGTTGCTTGTTTATAGGCGAACTTAACTTTCTACCTTTCCCTGGGGGCGGCTGAATTTATGTCTCCAACTTGGCCGCTTTCTGTACCAGCTCCCGTACTCAATTAAATGGTGCTTTTAAAATGGAATAATAGAGTTGAAGAAGGGAGGCGCTGGGCCCAGAGAACCGTAGAATCACCGAGTTGGAAGGGGCCACAGAGGTTCGCTTCTTGTCGGGGAGCTGACGTTCAGGGTTACCTCTGCTACAGCTCTTTTCTGGTGGCTTTGATAAAATTAGAAGACACTGGAGAGGTTAGGATTGGCTTTTGTAGCAGTGGCAACTCGAAAATTTAGACATTAAAACGAAAACCCTGAAGGCTGAACAATTAGTCCGGCTCCTAGATTTTGGAGGCGGCTCCTAGAGCCCAAGAAAATTTCTCGAAGCCTGCCTGAAGCCGAGGTTCCTTCACAGACTCTAAATTAGGTGTGTCAAACATGCAGCCCGCGGGCCGGGTCAGGACCCCGAAGGGCTTCTCTCAGGCCCTCAGTGGAACTGGCCGTCTTCTGCTTCCTCTTCCAGTTCTGCTGCTGCTGCGTCATCGTAGGTGTGCAGCTTACAGATACACACCTGAACAGCAGACTCAAGAGTGCAACAGCATCAATGTTCCCTCTAAGCTGCAGAACCCTGTGAGCAAAAATTCTACTTTGTGAACTACTGGCATTAAAGTTGTGAGCGAGCAATTTGGATTCTGCATCAATTAGTTTGCTCTGGAGCCCTCCCTTCCTGAGCTAAGAGAAAAATGTGCGAGCTAGAGGCTCAAAAACTGTGAGCTAGCTCACACTCACTCAGCTTAGAGGGAACACTGAACAGCCTACAGGCATTTTGATGCAAGAGGTGTCAGTTATCAGACACTGTTAAATAAAACATCGCAAGAGTGCATATGTTTTAAGCATGTCTTTATTTTGAGTTGAGGAGCTGCGGTGGCTCAAGTGGTTAAGACGCTGAACTGCAGGCTGTGGAAGGTCAGTGGTTCAGCAGTTCAAGACCCGGGTGCCGCATGACGGGGCGACCTCCCGTCTCTAGTTCCAGCTCCTGCCAACCTAGCAGTTTGAAAGCAAGAAATTGCAAGTAGATAAATAGGGACCACTTTGGTGGGAAGGTAACAGCGTTCCGTGCGCCTTGGTGTTTAGTCATGCCGGCCACATGACCACGGAAACGTCTTCGGACAGCGCTGGCTCTTCGGCTTTGAAACGGAGATGAGCACCGCAACCCTAGAGTCGGATTCGACTGGCTTTCGAGCAAGGGAACCTTTACCTTTTACCTTATTTTGAGTAAAAAAAACCCCTTTGTGTTTGTGTCCTTTATAAAGTTTATATCTCCGCTGCCTGGTGTTACATTTTATGGCACATGCATGGCCCGGCCCAACGAGGTCTCATTTATGTCAGACCCAGCCCTCATAACCAATGAGTTCGAAAACCCTGCTCTAAGTACTCGGAAGTGCCCCTGTCCGCCAGGGCCAAGAAGGCTTCCCCGTGGCTGGTGCCCCCTTGAGTCTGGGTTGGTCCTGCCGTTGGGGTCCTGTGCCTGGGGTTGGGGGCTGGTGCTGACTCCCTCCCCCTCCCTCCCCCTCTCAGCTGGCGTACCCGCACCGCGTCATCATCCTGCGGGCCATGGAGGCCGTGGTGAGGAGCAGCCTCTCGCGGATGGACCAGAGCATGGCCAAGATCATCATCTTCGTGGCGTCCAACGAGATGACCAAGTCGAAGGTATGCGCTGCGGTTCTCGGAGCTCCTTGAGGGCTGCTTCCGGCACTGGGAACGGTGGGCCTCGGCTTCTTCTGAAGGGGGAGATCAGGACCCCTCGCAGCCTGGGAAAGGGGGCACGATTTGGGGAAGGGAGCCCCCCTCCCTACTGTCCCACCTCTGACCTCCCGCTTTGGGGCCGTGCAGGCTGCAGGCTCCGCCTCATAAGAACATAAGAACATAAGAGAAGCCAAAGCTGGATCAGGCCAATGGCCCATCCAGTCCAACACTCTCTGTGTCACACAGTGGCCAATAATACTAGGGGCTCACAGGAGGTCCACCAGTGGGGCCAGGATACTAGAAGCCCCTCCCACTGTTGACCCCCCCCAAGCACCAAGAATACAGAGCATCACCTGCCCCAGACTGAGAGTCCCTATCTATACCTTGTGGCTAATAGCCACTGATGGACTTCTGCTCCGCATGCTTATCTAATTCCCTCTTGAAACTGTCCATGCTTGTAGCTGCCACCACCTCCTGTGGCAGTGAATTCCACATATTAATCACTCTTTGGGTGAAGAAGGACTTCCTTTTATCCATTCTATCCCAACCGCTCAGCAATTTCATGGAGTGCCCACGAGAGTTCTTGCCTTGTGAGAAAGGGAGACAAGGAGCTTCTTTCTCTACCTGCTCAATCCCATGCAGAATCTTAGAAACCTCAATCATGTCACCCCCCAGCTGTCGTTGTTTCTCCAAGCTGAAGAGCCCCAAGCATTTTAACCTTTCTTCATAGGGAAGGTGTTCCAACCCTTTTATCATTCTAGTTGCCCTTCTCTGCACTCTTTCCAATGCTATAATATCCTTTTTGAGATGTGGTGACCAGGACTGTGCACAGTACTCCAAATGAGGTTGCACCATTGATTTATACAGGGGCATGATGATACTGGCTGATTTGTTTCTAGTTCCCTTCCTAATAATCCCCAGCATAGCATTGGCTTTTTTTATTGCAGTCCCACACTGTCTCGACATTTTCACGGAGTTATCTACTATCTCTTGGTCCGTCTCTGCCAGTTCAGGCCCCATCAACATGTATTCATAGTTAGGATTTTTGGCTCCCATGTGCATCACTTTGCACTTGGCCACATTGAACCCCATTGACCACGTTGACGCCCACTCACCCATCCTCAACAGATCCCTTTGGAGTGCCTCACACTCCTCCCTGGTTCTCACCACCCTGAACAACTTCGTGTCATCCTCAAATTTAGCCCTTCACTGCTTACTCCCAATTCCAAATCATTAATGAACAAGTTAAAAAGCATCGGACCGAGTACTGTTCCCTGCGGTACCCCGCTGCTTACCACCCTCCACTGAGAAAATTGGCCGTTTATACTCGCTCTCTGTATCCTATTCTCCTCCTCCTCCTCCTCCTCCTCCGTGCAGGACGTCGTCCCGGAGTGGCAGCAGGCGGCCAGCAACGTCCTGGTGGCGGTCGGGAGGCGCTTCATCAACAAGGTGATGGAGGAGGTGCTGACCAAGTTCCAGCCGGGCGTCCTGCCCCACTACTTTGTTGTCCGGACTTTTGCCAGCCTCTCTGTGGCGAACGGTAGGTGGCGGCTGTGCGGGCCGTGAGCAGGGGGCCGGTCGGTCGGTGAGTGACCCCGAGGAGGGGCCTGGAGCCGGGAGTGTGTGTGTGACGCAGCATCCTCCCCCCCAGAGGCAGGCTGGTGGGATGATGGGCCCTCCTGCAGGGCCCTCGCGCCTTCTGGGCAGCAGTTGCTGCTGCTGGGGGGGGGTGAGGGTCTTCCTCCAGACCAGAGGAGGGAGGTGTCCTGAAAGGGCTTGGGGGGGACCGGGGGGGGCTGTGCAGGCCAGTTCCCAAGTGCAGAAGGCTGGGGGGGGGGAGCAGTGCAGGCTGCCTGGTGCTCTTCCAGGTCCTGGACTTGGGCTCTTGTTGGAGAGGAGATTCCTGGTGCCCGTAAGGCAATGATGGTACAGGGGCTGGCAGCCAGAAGGGACAGCCGGCTAAATGTGGAGGCCGCGGTCTCAGGGGGGGGGTGGAAGGGGCACCAAGTCGCAGCCGGTGTTCCCTCTAAGCTGAGTCAGTGTGAGCTAGCTCGCCGTTCTTTAGCCTCCGCCTCAGACACTTTTGTCCTAGCTCAGGAAGGATGGCTCCGGAGCAAAGTGATTTATGCAGTACCCAGATCACTGGCTCACCACTTTAATGCCGGTAGCTCACAAAGTAGAATTTTTGCTCACAAGACTCGGCACGGCTTAGAGGCAGCCTTGGGCGCAGCCATCTTCTGGTGACTCTGCAGGGCCTCCGAGGCCAGAGACGAGCAGAGGCGGTTGGCCATTGCCTGCCTCTGCATTGCGACCGAAGGCTTCCTTGGTGGCCGCTCCTCCCCATCTGTTGGCAGCAAATTCCACGTTTCGGTCCTGGGCCGGCAGCCGCTGGCCTTTGCGCTGGAGGTTCTTGGGAGTTCAGAGTGGGGCGGCAGCAGGGGCGGCAGGAGGGAGCGAAGGTTTTGGAGCCCAGGCGTTCTGGGGGCGTCTCAGGGGAGGGTGCGGTTGGGCCACGGGGGGCTGGGCCGTGGCCCTCAGGAGGGAAGCCGCTCTGGCGGTGCGAGCAGGGGAGTGGCCGTGCGTGGCTCCCGGAGCCGGCCACGGGCACTTGCAGCAGCAGAGGCAAGAGAGCGCTTTGTTGAAGGCTGCCGTGGCCGTCTCTCCCTCTCTCTTCTCCCCCGCCCCACTCCGCCCCATTCAGTCTTTGGGATGGTGCCCTTCCTCACCTCCATCCTGGGAACGATGCTGCCCATGCTGGGGATGGCCAGGCAGGACAACATGAGGGCCGTCTTCTGCTTCGGTAAGGACACCGGGTGTGTGTGTGTGGGGGGGGACACACCTTTCTGCTGGGTGAGCGTCGTGGTGAGCATCGGTCTGTGTCGGGGTTGGGGCTGGGAAAGAGGGCCACGGCCTGGGTTCTGCAAGGGCAGGATGTGGCCCCGGGCTGTGGCTCTTGCAGCCTTCCAAAGCAGCCTGGGGGATTCCCGTGCCGGCGGGGGTGGCGGGGGCCGGGTGGGGAGGGGTCGGGCCCCCCACGGTGCTCTTCAGAGGGGGGGGCTGGGTGTGGCCCCGGCCAGACCGGCCCTGCCACCGGCCCTCCTTTTGGTGCCGCAGCCTTGCAGAACTTCAGCGAGAGCATCCAGGAGTACCTGGCCAACCTGGACCAGGCCCCGGACCCCACGGTGAGGCGGGACACCTTCTCCCAGGAGATCTTCAGTGCTTACGAAGTGCTCTTCAACAGCTGGCTCCACAGCCGGGAGGCCAAGGTGCGGACGGGACGGGGACGGGACCCCAGGAGGGGGCCGAGGAGAGGCCCTCGGTTGCGCCAGCGGGGATCTGGGACCCTGGGCTCCTCTCTCAGCCCCTGTTTGGGACAGCGCTTCTCACCGAGTGCCGCTTTCCCAAGGGCCATAAGAACATAAGAGAACATAAGAGAAGCCAATGTTGAATCAAGCCAATGGCCCATCTAGTCCAACACTCTGTCACACAGCGGCCAAAATATACCAGGTGCCATCAGGAGGTCCAGCAGTGGGGCCAGGACACTAGAAGCCCTCCCACTGCTGCCCCCTCCAGCACCAACAATACACAGCATCACATGCCCCAGACTGAGAGTTCCCATCTGTACCCTGTGGCTAATAGCCACTGATGGACTTCTGCTCCATATGTTTATCTCATTCCCTCTTGAAACTGTCCATGCTTGTAGCTGCCACCACCTCCTGTGGCAGTGAATTCCATGTGTTAATCACTCTTTGGATGAAGAAGGACTTCCTTTTCTCCGTTCTAACCTGACTGCTCAGCAATTTCATGGAGTGCCCACGAGTTCTTGTATTGTGAGAAAGGGAGAAAAGTACTTCTTTCTCAACCTGCTCAATCCCATTCACAATCCTATAAACCTCGATCATGTCACCCCTCAGCCGTCGTTTCTCCAAGCTAAAGAGCCCCAAGCGTTTTAACCTTTCTTCATAGGGAAGGTGTTCCAACCTTTTTATCATTCTAGTTGCCCTTCTCTGCACTTTTTCCACACAGCCCTGCCCGCGGAGCACATTTCCCTTCCTAAGGTGGTGCAGGCCTCTTGTTCCTGGCTGCCGGGGGGAGGTTGCAGGATGGGCCACCCTGAGGCTGGCTGGGCGAATTCTTCTTTGGAGGAGCGGCCCCTCGGGGGCGGGAGGGTCCTTTGGGAAAGTGAGCACCCCCTGGGTCCTGCCCCTGGGGTTGGGGTCCCCGGCGAGGTCCAGTTGCCGGGGCGGGGCTTCCGTGGCTGGCTGCTGTGGACGGGCCGGAGAGGGCTGACCTGACTTTCCCCGCCTCTTTCTGCAGCTGAGGCTGGCCGTGGTGGAGGCACTGGGCCCCATGAGCCACCTGCTGCCCAGTGAGAAGCTGGAGGAGCACCTCCCTCGCCTCGTCCAGGGCATGCTGGGCCTGTACAAGCGGCCGGCCGAGGCCTACTACGTCTCCAAGGTAAGGGCGCTCAGGGGTGTGTCTGTGTCTCCTGCCTTGGCCTCCTTTGGGTCGCTGCCCGCCTGGGCGGAGCTCGTGGCTCTTGCTGCCAGAGGCGTTTGGATCCAGAGCCCCTGCGCCCTCTGGCCTGTGGGCTGCCCGGGCTGCCAGGAAGGGAGGGGAAGCACGTGGCTCAGTGGCAGAGCGTCTGCTTGGCGTGCAGAAGGTCCCCGGTTCAGTCCCCGGGAGCATCTCCGGGATCAGGCAGGAGGCGATGGGAGGGGCCTTTCTCTGCCTGAGACCCTGGAGAGCCGCTGCCAGTCTGAGTAGGCGAGACTGCCCTTGGTGGACGGACCGGCGGCCTGGTTCCGAATGGGGCCGCTTTATAGATTTAGAAGCTCGAGTCCCTGCTGAGTGGCCTGCACTTCTCCTTCGCTTCCGGGGCTCACAGAGAGGGCAGGACTGACTTGGGGGGTTTAGCTGATGCCAGCGTGGCTCCCGGATTCCGGGTGTGCCCAGTGCCATCCCCCTCAGCTGGGAAAGCCTCCTAGTTGACAGGTGCGCAGGGGGCGGGGAGGGGAGGGGGGGCCAGGGCTGCTTGGGGAAGGCTTTTGGCTGAAGGGGCTGACTGGCCAGGAGAGGAGAAGGAGAAGAAGAAGAAGAGATTGGATTTATACCCCGCCCTTCACTACCCAAGGGAGTCTCAGAGCGGCTTACAAACTCCTTTCCCTTCCCCTCCCCACAACAGACACCCTGTGAGGTAGGCGGGGCTGAGGGAGCTCTGACAGGAACGGCTCTTTTTCAAGGACAGCTCTGACAGAACTATGGCTTGCCCAAGGTCATCCAGCAGGTGCAAGTGGAGGAGTGGGGAATCAAACCCGGTTCTCCCAGATTAGAGTCTGTGCACTTAGCCACGACACCAGAATGGTTCTTGACCTCTACACTGGGGAGTTCTAGGTGTGAAAAGCTGGGCGGGACCTGCCCCTTTGCCTCCTGGCCTGGTGTGGAGCTTGGAGGGGGTGGGCTTGGGACAGCTGCTTGCCCGTAGTCCTTCCCCCTCTTTTGTGGTGGTCGTGAGGATGGAACGGGATGGGGGGTGGGGGCCAGGTGTGCTACGCTGAGCTCTTTGGAGCCCCCGCGAAGCTGCCTTTGACAGAGCTCTGGGCCCTTCTCGTCTCTGGGCAGCAGGGGCTCTCCAGGGTCTCAGGTGGAGGCTGGTTAGCGGGAGGAGGGTGCCTCCCAGGCGGATGCTGCCCTTCTGGGCCGTGGCCTCCCCCCAACGTGTGCGGGCCAAAAGATGGAGGGAGGCAGGTGCTGGGTGGGTGGGTGGGCTTGCCCCGAGTGTTGTGAGGGGACGCCCAGCGGCCCTCTTGCTCTGGGGCCTGTGGCGCTACTGCCGCCGCCAAAGGGAGGGCTGGTTTCCCCGAGCCCCCCTCGCCTGGGGGGGTGGGGAGCAGCCGGGGCTTGTGAAGGTCCGGCAGGATGCAAGCGGGGTGTGTTGGGTGCCCCACGAGGAGTCTGGGGGGCCTGCCCCTTCCCAGGCGAGGGGTGCTGACCCCCCACCGCCTGTCCCCCCACCGCCTGTCCCCTCGAGCAGAGCCTGTGCCAGATCCTGGAAGCCTCCGTCAACATCGGCAGCCGCACGCTGGACACCCAGCTGGACGCCCTCCTCAACGCCCTGCAGCTCCAGGTAGGGAGGGGGGAGGAGGGGGGGCGGGGGGCACGGGACAGCTGCCTGCCCCAGGGCGGGGGGGGGTTGTGCTGTGAAGCGGGTGAGCAGGGGGGTGGCAGAAGCCCAGTGGGGGATGGGGGGTCTTCTCGGGGCTCGAGAGCTCGCGTGGCCTCTTTGGAAAGGCGTGGCCAGTCTTTTGCGGCTGTGCAGGGCTCCGCTGGGCTATGCTGTTGGGTGAGGAAGGTGCCCCACCCTGCCTCCTCTCCCCAGAGGCCACTCTTCCGCGAGCAGAGAAGGCTGGCGCTCACCCTCACCCAGGCCTCTCCTGAGGGGCAGAAGCCGCAAGGACCTCTCCTGAGTCAGGGGGAGGAGGGGGTCCCTGGAGTGAGGTTGCCTCTCTGCTGTGACGCCGGGGGGGGGGGGGCATTCTGGATCTTCCGCCCTGGGATAAACGTTTCCTTTTTTTGGGGGGGGGAATAATTTTTCTTGGTTTTTAACAAACATGCAAACAGACAAACACGCATACATGAGAGTGGCAGTAGCAAGGTCATATCTTTTAAATCGCCTCTTGCGTATAGATGGGTATTCTCACCATCTAGACCATTGTTATTTTTGCGGTCTGTGCTTTAGATTAACCGTTTTAATAATCCTAGCTCTACATATATAACTGTAGAAATACGTAATCATAACAACCATAACAGTTTATAATTATTACATCTCTATTACTTAGATTAGCAATTTTAATAATCCTAGCTCCCTCTCTATAACTGTAAAATTGCATAATACAAACAATCATAAACGGTCTATAATTATTACATCTCTGTTAAACGTTTCCAAGCCTCTTTCCCCCCCAGACGGGCATAGAGGGAACTTGCAGGTCATCCCCTTCTTTTGTGGTGAGCGTGGGGCTTGACTCAGTCCTGGAGGGGCCTTCAGTCTGGGCCCTGCTCTGGTTTTGGGGTCTCCGGAAACCCTCTTCTGGCCCGCGAGCTCTCCTGTCCCGTTCTAGCCCAGAGGGGGGAGGCGTTGCGAGGCCTGGGATCCAGCAGGGCTCGTAGGAGAGCTTTTCTGGGCCGGGATCCTCGCCCGCTTTAGCGTCAAGAAGCGCCGGAGCCCATAAGCAGCACAGGATTCCTGGCCAGGGCCCATTTTAACTGGCTTTTCTCTCTTTCCTCAAACAGATCAGTGCTCCCCCAGACACCTCCACGCCCGTCCAGCTGAAGAACCACAACGAAGTCCTCCGTTGCTTCACTGTGCTGGGTAAGGGCCCCGCCAGGAGAGCTCTGCTGCCTGGCACCAGCCTGTGCCCAGCCCTGGCGCCTTCTTTGTGTTCAAGCATGGTGGCCTTCCTGGGCAGACAGGGGCGCAGGGCTGCTGGTAGTTTGGGTGCTGGGAGGGGGCACCGCTTGGCCCCTGCTGACGGGGAATGCTGCTCTTGGGGGCTGCTGCTGAGGCCCGTCTCCTGCCGGGTCAGGCCAGACGCCGGTTTCCAGCAGTGCCAGTCAAGGGGGGAAGAGCCTCTCCTTTCGCTGCTCTCGACCGAAGCAGGTGGTCTTGCCAGTGGGTTTTCTGAAACCTGATCCCCGGCGGGCTGCGTCTTTCTCGCTCGCACTGTGCAGGGCGTTCGGTCTGGCCCAGAGCTCTGTGAAACCCACGGTCGGATCCGACAAGCGGCAGAATGGGGTTGTGGAACGGAGTGTGCTTTTCTTTAGCAGCTTTCTAGACCTCATGTCTTCCCAGAGGAGTTTGTGGCAGGGCCTGGTAGGAAAACTGGGGGTTGAGTCGAGGCTGAGCTGCACCTCGATTGGTCCTGAGCCCCTGGGCCTGGGTGCCGCTCTCTTTCCGTAACGGGCCAGAGCAGGTTAAGGACGGAAGCAAACAGAGTCAGGCCGAGCTCGCAGCAGCTGGTTTCCTTTGGCTCAGAATCCTGGCTGCCTGGAGCGAGGAGCAGACTTAGTCGGACATGGGGCCCCCCTGGTGTTTGTGGCCAGAGTGTGGGACTCGCGGCTTCAGGCCCTCGTAGATTGCATGGCCGTTGGTGCCGGGTGTGCGGTGTCTGTAGAGTCTCTCTTTTGGGGCGGGGGAGCAGTAATGGGGGTTCAGTGTAGCAGTACTTCTTGGAGGGGACAGGATGGAGCCTGATGTTGGTTTGTGGACTGCAAAGAAAGTGGGAGTGACTTTGGTTTCCGAGGGCCGCCGGGTCAGTCTGCAGTGGAAGCACGAGACCTGAGTTCAGTGGCATTTTAGAGACCAGCGAGGTTTTCAGGGCAGGAGCTCTTGAGCCAGGTCTAGCACAGGGAGCTTTGACTCTGGGGAAACTCATGCCTTGGAAAGCGTGTTGGTCTCTCCTGGACGCCGGTCCTTGGGCGACTTTGGGTAGACAAACACCGTCCTCCTTTGCCCTTGGCTGACTCACCGTCAGGTGGTTTCTCCTCCCTAACAAACACCGTCCCGAGCCCAGGAATGTTGGGGCATATCGGGCAAAGTGTCACTGTGTGTTTGTGTGTATGTGGGGAAATGCCTGGTGTGAAAACGACCTAGCAAGTTTTTGCATGAAGTCCTTTGCACGTGGGGCCCTGCCCCCCTTTTGCCTGGCAGCTGGTGGCCTCCCTTGTGCGCCGCTTGCCTGAAGGTCCCCACCTTCCCTGCTCTGTTCTGCCTGTCAGCCGCCGGTGACCCCCTGTTGCCCCCCTCCTGGCCCAGCTGTGTTTCCTTGGAGGTGACATTGCTGCTCTCTCTCCCTCTCCTGGCCAGCAGGGGAAGACGTCTGATAAACAGTGTTCTGTTTTGGGTGCAGAAAACACCTCCGACTGCAGAGCGTTTTGTAAAAATCTGTCGTGACCGGTGCCAAATTCCACTGTCCGGCCTATGGGAAGAAGGGGGTGCCTCTGACTTCCCCCAGCTGTTCCTTGGCTGGCAGAACATAAAAGGGCTGGTATCGCGGGTGCTTACTGCAATACACCTCTGGCTGTACAGAGGGAACATCTGTGTGTGAATGTGGCCGACATGTGTGCCAATGCTCCTTTGCAAGCAGCTACAACCACAGTGGCAAACCTGTGTGGGGTCGCTCTAGCATTTAAGGGCCAGTTGAGTGCACAGGTGCAGCTCCTGAGCAGATGCCGCAGGAGGGTCACGCATGCCAGTGCATGTGGCGAGTGCCGGGTGGTCTTCTGTTCCAGTGTCTCGTTGACCTTCCAGGGGTCTGGCTGTGGGTGGGGGACCAGGAGGCCCCCTGGGCTTCAGGCTGTGTGGCACTGGCCGGCTCCTGGCACCGAGAAGTGCGGCAGGAGCTGGCATCGAGCAGGAGGAGAGGAGATCCAGATAATCAATCCAGTCCTTCTCTTCCCCCCTCTTCAGGAGCTTAATCTGTGGCAAAGGGAACTTTGTCTCCCCGAATCCTGGAACTCTCGAGGGCATCCAGTTTGGCTGACAGGCAGTAGATTCAGGACAGACAAAAGGAAATGCTTCTTGACCCAGCGAGTGATTGAAGTGTGGAATTTGCTGCCAGAGGATGCAGTGGTGGCCGCAGGCATAGACAGCCTGGAAAGGGGATTAGGCAGATTCAAGGAAGGGGGAGGTCGATCGGTGGCTACTCATTGTGGGGACTAGAGGGAACCTCCACGTTCAGAGGCAGGCGACCTGGTACCAAGAGGCAACATTGGGGAGGGCCTCGGCCTCGGGGCCCTGTTGTTGGCCCTCCAGAGGAACTGCTTGGTCCCTTTCTCATCATACAAGAACGCGTGGGCACTCATTGAAATGGCTGAGCAGTTGGGTTAGAAGTCCTTCTTCACCCAAAGAGTAACACGTGGAACTCACTGCCACAGCAGGGGGTGGCAGCTACAGGCATGGACTGCTTCAAGAGGGGATTGGATAAGCATATGGAGCAGAAGTCCATCAGTGGATATTAGCCACAAGGTACAGAGAGGAACTCTCAGTCTGGGGCAAGGGATGCTCTGTCTTCTTGGTGCTGGGGGGGGATGCAACAGTGGGAGGGCTTCTAGTGTCCTGGCCCCACTGCTGGACCTCCTGATGGCCCCTGGTATTTTTGGCCACTGTGTGACACAGAGTTGTTGGACTGGATGGGCCACTGGCCTGATCCAATGTTGGCTTCTCTTATGTTCTTATGACTGGATTGGACCACTGGTTCTTATGTTGTTATGAAGGCCTTGGCCTCTCTGCCCTGTTGTTGGCCCTCCAGAGGAACTGGCTGGCCACAGTGCAAGGCAGGATGCTGGACTGGATGGCCCCTCGTTGGCCTGATCCAGCAGGGCTGTTCTGATGCACTCTCCTTTTAAGGCTGGGGGTCCATCCTCTCCAGCATCCAACTCTGGTGGCTTCGCTTAAGAAACAGGGAGTTGGTTCCCTCCCTTTCCCGCTGTGCTCTCTCCCCCCCCACACCTATTCTGTGACTGCTGACCTTGGATTGCAGCAAGGGGGGGGGGCGTGCCAGCTGCAGAGAGCTCAGAGTGCGCTGGGTGCTGTGTGTGGGGGGGAGGAGTTCAGGTGCGCGGTGGCGGCAGCCCGCTCTGCGTTCTCCGTCCGTGCCTGGCTCGCCCATTGCCGGTCTGCCTCCTCCCTTCCGCAGCCGCCTCCTTCCCGGACCGCTTGCTGGGGTTCCTGCTTCCGAGGCTGGAGTCGAGCAGCGAGAGGACGCGGGTGGGCACCCTCACCATCCTGCGGCAGATCATCAACAGTGCCCGTGAGTGGGGGAGGGGGAGGGGAGGGGCTCAGTGGTCTTTTTGAGAATGTGCCTGTCTAAGGAATATGCCCGTCTAAGTAGATTCCTGTAGTTCATGGATCAGGATACCAGCAGTTTGGAATGAATACTTATCGGAAACCAAAGAAAATATCTTGTTGTTTGTTGCCGCTCAAAAAGTTTGACGACGTTCAGAGGAAGTCTCTTCGAAACGGAATTTGGACTCCAGAGATTTTCATCAACAACTCATACCGTTATGGTCTTACTTCCCTGTTACACTGTCTAATGAGACAAAATACTGTAAACATTTGTACATTTTCACTTGGTTTGAATGAATATATATCTATTTTTGTAATTATATAAGCGCGTGTCTTTGCAGCTTTCCTTGTGCTTTTCCCCCCTTTTCTGTTACCATATTTGTGGCTGTGACCTTCTAATTGTGGTTACCTTGAGCCGTAGTTCTGACAAGTGCTGTCCTTGGAAAAGAGCCGTTTCTGTCAGAGCTCTCTCAGCCCCACCTCCCTCACAGGGTGTCTGTTGTGGGGAGGGGGAGGGAAAGGAGATTGTAAACTGCTCTTTGGGTAGTGAATGGCGGTCTATATAAATCCAGTCTCTTCTTCTTCTTCTCCTTCTCTCCCCTTCCCCAGCCTCGCAGATGGAGATCAAGAAGCCCTTCATCCTGTCCTCCATGAAGCTGCCTTTGCAGGACAACAGCAACAAGGTGAGTGGAGGGAGGTGGGGGGGCTGCCCGAGGGTCCCGTCTTGTGGCCGCTGCTCCTGGTGGGTGTGCCCGCCTCCTCCGATCACACCCCTCAGACAGCCCCCTTTGCTTGGAGCAAGCTGGGCTGACCCCCCCCCCGGGACACTGTGCCCGCTCTCGGCTTCACTTCCTTTCAGCGAGGCTTGGCGTTCTGAGATGGGTCCCCCAGCGGGTCAGAGGCCTTGAGGCTGAAGGGCTTCCTCCACGGCCTGCACTGCGCAGCGTCCTTCCTGGGGAGGCCGGCCTGGCCCTCTTGCTTGACCGCAGCAGGCCTGGTGCCGTTTCCTCGGGCTGCCGGAGGCGATGGACAGGGCGCGAAGGCTCTGAGAGGACCAGTTTCTCGCCGCCATGCTGCTCTGTGTGCTCCTCCTTTTGCAGGCCGCTCTGCGTGCGCTCGGGGTGGGCAGTGGCGTGCCGGGATGGAGTGATGGGCCTGGGACCCCAGCTCACGTGTGGCCCCTTTCCTCTCTTCTCACCTCCTGCCGATGCAGCAGGGAAGGGGCCGTGTACCTCCAAGCCCTCTGGGGGAGCTGATGGGAGCTGATGGCCGAATGGTGCTGCTGCACAGCTAGAGTGCCGCACTTCCGAGCAGAGGGCAGGTTTTGCCCACCCTGGCCAGCTCTGTGTCCTCAGCCTCTTGGGAGTCCTGCGGGAGCCAGGGAAGAGGGGGTGGCCTCGGAGAGGGGTGAACTGTCCCTGGGGCTGTGTGGCAGTGTCCCGGTTGGGGTGTCTTGCAGGTGAAGCGGGCCATGGTTCAGGTGATCAGCGCGATGGCCCACCACGGGTACCTGGAGCAGCCGGGCGGGGAAGCCATGATCGAGTTCCTGGTCCGGCAGTGCGCCCTTCCGGCTGAGCAGGTAAGGCTGCTGCTTGCTTAGAGGGTCCAGCGGGACAGGAGCAGTGTGAGAACTGTGGCCCTGGGGAACTCTGGTGCCGGAACAACGAATGCTGCAGCAGAAAGGCTCTTCCTGCCGCTCTCTCTCTCTCTCTCTCTCTCTCTCTCTGGGTGAGGGTCTGCTGCCGAGGGCCAGAGGCGAAGTGCTGGGGTCTCCACAGACACAGCTGGCACATCCTCTTCTCCTGCACGTGTGGGGAGGGGGTCCCCTGTGTCCTACTGGAGGTGGGGGAGGCCCCTGTGGCTGCCTCCCTGTGGGGAAGGAGTTCTGTGCTGCTGACCCACGTCCACAAACAGAGAACCACTGTGACAAAATTAACAATGACACATTTAATCATTCCATAAGTATCAATTTGCGACGCTATTAATCTTACAATATAGTTAGGAAATTCTGACGTTAACAAAGGAAAGTCCAGCATCTTCATATCCTCGATGAGGACACCGGTTTTTGCACTCGTTTCACCAATCTTCCTCAGGAGTCACCTTGTAAAGCTGGAAGGTGTGAACCTCTTGATTCAGCTTAGTTTCTTTTTAAAGATCTGCACACTGTGATCCCTTCTCTGCCTTTCTTGGCTGACCCAGGGCCAGCAGTGAGCAGCGACTCCCCGCCTGAGAGGAGACGGATGGTGATTCTCCGTTTGCTCCCCAAAATCTGAAAAGATGCCTTCCCACATTTACCCCCTATTTGACACATTTATTACTTTGCTGTCCTCCCCCCTTAATTAAATCAAAACGACTGTTGACCTTAAAACCGTAGCGTGTTATTTAGTTTTCACTTTGAATGTCTTAAAGTAGCTGCATCATGTTACATGTTAATTTGCTGTTCAGCCTGTATCTATAAGTCTGGACTCTAGTTTCCTTTCCAATGTATTTGAAAAAGTCTGCATGCACACCAAAGCTCATACCTCGAATAAAGATGCTGCTAGACTCTAAATTTGCAAAGTCTTATGGCCTCTTTTGTGCACAGAAGGCAAGGGAACATAAGGACATAAGAACACAAGAGAAGCCAGTGTTGGATCAGGCCAGTGGCCCATCCAGTCCAACACTCTGTCACCCAGTGGCCAAAAATACCAAGTGGAGGAGGAGGAGAGGAGATTGGATTTATACCCTGCTCTTCACTCGGAGTCTCAGAGCAGCTTACAAACTCCCTTCCCTTCCCTTCCCCTCCCCACAACAGACTTCCTGTGAGGTAGGTGGGGCTGAGAGAGCTCTGACAGAAACTGCTCTTTTTCAAGAACAGCTCTGACAGAACTTGTGACTGACCCAAGGTCACATCAGCAAGTGCAAGTGGAGGAGTGGGGAATCAAACCCAGTCCTCCCAGATTAGAGTCTGCGCTCGTAAATACTACACCAAACTGGCCATCAGGCGGTCCAGCAGTGGGGCCAGGACACTAGAAGCCCCTCCCACTGTTGCTCCCCCCAGCACCAAGAAGACAGAGCCTCACCTGCCCCTGAGTCCCTATCTATACCCTGTAGCTAATAGCCACTGATGGACCTCTGCTCCATCTCCCCTGCCAGAGGCCCCCTCCTGGCTTGACCTTGTTTGGGGGGAGGGGGGGCTCTCTGCAAGCTGTCAGTGGGAGGGGGACACACCAAGCTCCTCCTTCAGCCCAGCCCCAGGGCCCAATTCTCTGTATGTGTCAAGCCGAGGGTTGCTTCCAAATGCATTTTCCATCCCGGCCTCTGTGGACGGCCGCTTCTGGCTGAGCGTTAAAAGTGTCCTTCTTGTACCATCTCTCCAGTCTTCTCAGCCGCCCCGACGACAGTCCCTGGAAACGGAGGACCTGACGGACGGCCAGGTCAGGGACATCAGCGTCAACACGCTCTTCCTCATCAGCACCACTGTGGACAGGATGAACGAGGTGAGGCGGCTGCGGCAGATCCAGGGTGCATCAGGTGTCTGCGGTCCTTGGATGTGTGCTGGGAGCTTTGTGCATGTGTGCGCATGCATGCATGCACCTGATCCCCCATTGTGAAGCAGCCTGCAAGCTGCGTCCCGGCAATGGGCCCCTGGCTCTTGCTTTGCAGGGCAGCTGTGGGCGCTTCCCCGAGTAGGGAGCCTCGTGCGAGGGCTCTCTGGCACTGCAGCCCCAGTGGCTGGAAGGCTCTGGGCAGGACGGGCTGGGAAGGTCAAGGGCCCATACTTGACATCTGGCAAACCAAGCAGTGCCATGCCAGAGGAGGAGTGTGGGCTTCCGTGCTACTTGGAACACTCCAGCAAGCGTGGGGTGTGTGTGTGGAAGTCACCGGTGCCGGGCGCCACGAGCAAGACTCCGCCTGCAGGCCACGGAGCAGGACTCTCTGCTTTGGGCCTGGCTCCTGGCTCTGGCCTGTGGCTCCCCCTGAGCTGTGTGGAGTCGAGGGAGGGAGAAGCCGCTGGCCAGTCTTCAGGCGGGCAAGGGTCCCGTGCCAGTCAGCTCGGCTGTTCCCCCCCCCCCCAGGTCCTGTGGCCTTACCTCCTGGAGTTTGTGACCCCCGTACACTTGACCGGTGCCCTGACCCCGCTCTGCCGGAGCCTCGTCCACCTGGCGGCGAAGAAGCAAGAGGAGGGCCAGAAGGACTTCCAGCTCCATTATGAGGCCAACGGTTTGTGTCTTGCGCCTGGGGCTGGGGGGGGGAGGCAAGGGAAGTGGGTGGGAGTGCTTGGATGGGGAAGGCCCGCTCTTCGTAACGCTGACTCCTGCAAGTGGAAGATGCCAAGGGGCTTGTAGGCATTAAGCAACTGATGGGGTTGCAGGAGAGCAGACTTTTCTTTGGATTGGGACGTTGCAGATGGAAGAGGATGGGGAGACAAGGTGTTGCTGGAACATAAATCTGCATTGAATCTTACCCGGCAATGCAAAATTCGCCGAATTTGCTTAGAGAAAATTGAAATAAGGACATAAGAGAAGCCCATGTTGGATCAGGCCAACGGCCCCTCCAGTCCAACACTCTGTGCACACAGTGGCCAGAAACACCAGGTGCCCTCAGGCGGTCCAGCAGTGGGGCCAGGACACCAGAAGCCCCTCCCACTGTTGCCCCCTCCCCAAGCACCGAGAAGACAGAGCATCATTTGCCCCAGAGTCCCCATCTACACCTTGTGACTAAGAGCCACTGATGGACCTCTGCTTCATACGTTTATCTGTAAGAACATAAGAGAAGCCAATGTTGGATCAGGCCAATGGCCCATCCAGTCTAATGCTCTGTATCTCACACAGTTGCCAAAAATACCAGGGGCCATCAGGAGGTCCAGCAGTGGGGCCAGGACACCAGAAGCCCTCCCACTGTTGCCCCCCCCCGCAAGCACCAAGAATACAGAGCATCTCCCAGACCAGGAGTCCCTCTCTATACCTTGTGGCTAATAGCCACTGACGACCTCTGCTCCATATGCTTATCTAATTCCCTCTAGAAGCCGTCCATGCAGTACATATAAAATTGTACTGTCTAGTGTACTTGTGGATTTTAAAAGTATTAAATGTCTTTGTTTTCTATAAGAAAAATGGCAAGCGTACCCAATACTTGAGAAGGAGTTGCAAACTACTGTACCCTTTGCTACCATTGTGCGTGTAGCTTTAATTTTTGCCACTCGAGAGTCAGGAAAAATGGAAGATGAAGGTTAAAATACAGCATATCTGAAACAGTTGGAGGTATATGTGCTACTGAGAACCACTCCGTGCGTCAACAGTTTAAAATGTTTATTAAAAAGAAAATGTTTACAAGCATACTTTTAGCACAATGCCAGATTGAGCAAGGGAAAACAAAAGAAATTGGTAAAAAATGCAACTCCTCTGTCCCTTCTTCTACAAATACCGTGTCGGATGGTAAAATATAGGGCAGGCTCTTTTAGCTTAGCTGTTCTAGTTCCCTGCAGACTTGCCATTATCTTGAAGCTTGCTCGTAGCCTCTCAGGTGAGCATATGGTTAATTGCTGCCTTTCCGGGGAGAGATCTGCCTGCTCCTCTTCTGGACATAGCCCCCAAAGGAAAGAGCTATTTCCTGTTGCAAGGAGGTTTTACCATCTCTATTTTCCCTCCCTGTTGACCCTGGTCAGCCCAGGTCAAGGCATCTTTTCCCATTGCCTCCAGGAATCTGCTTCCTGAAGACTATCTGGCAATTTAGACCTCCAAACCTCTGCTTGCTGCTTGGAGAAGGGGGGGATAGAAGGGGGAAACTGAACCAGCCAGTCCCATTAGCATTTCTTAAGAGGTGCACCTGGAAAGCCATTGACGGAGTTCCTCCTTCCCAGCCTGTAGGAAAATCTTTTAAAACACTAGTGGAGGCTTGCTGCTTGCCAGCCTCCCTCCAGGAGAAAATGCACTTCTTCACACACTGAAAACTCTTAATTCTTCAATGTGTTATCATTAAACACATTCTAACATTAATAGTTGTCATTGTTTACATTTAAAACCAAAAAACCCCCTTGAATGTTGCCTACATCTACAGCATACGTGGGAATTAACATTACCTAATTCTGTGGGCTGCTTTACACGAAATCTCCCATTGCTACATATTTTCAGTAAAATGTCGTCTTTCAATTTCACTCGTTCCCAAAGGGGGAAAAACAGGTTTTTCCAGCGCTCCCTTGGATTTCCCAGTTTTTACATCAGGAAAAACAAAAGTCCTCGGACTTTTTCATGCTCCATGCCTGGAATGAGCGCCTTGCCTTCTAAAATGAGGCTTGGGTCAGTCCTAAGAAGAGAATCGCTCACAGGGATTCTTTTCCCAGCGCTCCAGACATGAAAGTCCGAGGGGTGGGGGAGGGATTCTTCTATCCCCCCCCCGCCACCTTCCCCTTCTAGTCTCAGCAAGGAACGTCGACTATAAGTAGAGATAAATGAGCAGGTTGTGTGGCCAGTTTTTCTCAGCAGGGAGCTCAGGAAATCCTTCTTCTTGGCCAGCTGAGACTTTGGGTGTCTAATGTTTTTCCTCCCTCTAGAGATGGTTCCCTGCTCTCCCTTGCTGGGACTGAAGCACTGTCTCCCCCCCCCCCGCCACCCCGTATGCTGCCTCCTCCAAGGGAGACCAGCTGGGTGTTGAGGCCTTACGAATCTTCTCCCCCCCCCCCTTTTTTTATTTGCAGCAAATCTCCCCTCCCCTCCTGCTCTGATGTCCAGGCTGCTGGTAAGTGTGCGTCTTCAGATGGCGGGGGGTGGGTGGGCACAGGGTGGGCCAGGGCCAGGCTGCCTGTCGGAGCTCAGCAAGGAATGGCACGGCCTGTGGCCCGGAGAGATGGCGGAGCTGTCGCTGGCCTGCCTCTCTCCTCCCGTAAGCTGTAAGATGGCTCTTGCTTTGGTGTCTCCCCTGCTGGAGCGCAGTCGGACTGGTCCCGGGGGTCACAGGCGTGTGGGTGTGCAGCTTTTCTTTCACAGGGCGGTCGTTGGGGGCTCCAATGACAGCTTGCCCCATTGCCTTAGCGTATGCACAGCTCTGATCCTTTCCAATGGGGCGTTTGTGTGTGTGTGTGCTTCAGGGTGCAGCTGTGGGAAGACTCCCTCCGGGGGTTTTCTGGCCAGAAGTCGCTCCTTCCCACATGCAGGGAAAGCTTTCCTGTGGGGGACAGTCTGCCATGGCCAACTGGAAGTGTGTGGTGGTGGTGGTGGTGGGGAAGAGTTGCCCTCTTTCCTCTCAGTGCTGGCCCTCACTTTTAAGTCCCTCCTTCTCATGTTATTTTAGAAGGTCCTGGAATGTTATCCCCCATACCACCTTTCCCTTGGCCAGGCCTCCGGCTCCGAGGCCCCCCTGTGCCTGCCCAGCCGGCCCTCTTGGGGTGCTCAGAGGCGCAGTAAAAACAACATCTCCCCCCCCCCCAGTCAGGCACTGACTTTCCCCTCCCCGGCTGGAGAGAACCTGGGCTTCCTTGAGGCAGACTGGGAGAGGGAGGGGCAGGGAGGGAGGAGCCCGGGCTTGGCTCTCGTGGCCCGGGGTAATGCCCGTCACCACTTTGGGCTCAGGAAGGAGTTTTCCTCCAGGCCAGACTGGCCCAGGGATACTGGAGGCTTTTTGCCTTCCTCTGGGCATAGAATCCTAGAATGTTAGAGTTGGAAGGGACCTTGCAGGTCATCTAGTCCAACCCCCTGCACTCTGCAGGAGCAGAGCCAAAAGAGAGCCCGACGTACCTACAAAATACCCGAAAGATGGTCATCCAGCCTCCACTCGAAAATGTCCAGGGAAGGAGCAGCCACCACCTCCTGAGGCAGAGAGGCATAGAACAGGGGGTCCCTGGGAGGGGGGAGGTAGCTGTGAATTTCCTGCATTGTGCAGGGGGTTGGACTGGATGACCCCTTGGGATCCCTTCCCATTCTGTGTTTCTATGAACGGCTGACGCCAGCGGTGTGAAGACTTTTATTCTGGTGACTGAGGAAGCTCCGCATTTCAGCCAAAGTGAGGTTTGTGCCTTTCTGTTCCCTGGCTCTGGGATGCCTCTACAGGAAATGCTCTTTGTCCTTCCCCCCCAGGTGGTAGCTTCTCGGCCGTATGGCGGGGAGGGCCGTGGGGCAGCCTCTCTGCGTCTCCTGAATGTGCTGCCCCTCAGCATCCACCCGGCTCTGGAGCCCTTGTGGGCCAAGAAACTCCCCGAGTTGGTGGAGCATCTGGAAGGTGAGGAGCCGAGGGGGCGGCCTGGCTTTCCAGCTGGTTGGAGGCGGCGAGGGGTAGAAGGCCGAGGGCGGGACGGCGACCGGGATGTGTGTGCGGCTCAGTGGCAGAGCACCTGCTTGGCACGCAGAAGGTCCCAGGTTCAGTCCCCGGCATCTCCAATAAAAAGGACCAGGCAGGAGGTGATGGGAAAGACTTCTGCCTGAGACCCTGGAGAGCTGTAAAGAGGGGCCGTGGCTCAGTGGGAGAGCCTCTGCGTGGCATGCAGAAGGTCCCATGTTCAGTCCCCAGCGGCATCTCCAGTTAAAAAGGACCAGGCAGGAGGTGATGAGAAAGACCTCCGCCTGAGACCCTGGAGAGCTGTAAAGAGGGGCTGTGGCTCAGTGGCAGAGCCTCTGCTTGGCATGCAGAAGGTCCCAGGTTCAGTCCCCAGCGGCATCTCCGGTTAAAACGGTCAGGTAGGAGGTGATGTGGAAGACCTCTCTGTGCCTGAGACCCCCAGGGGAGCTGCTGCCAACCTGAGTAGGCAGTTACTGACTTGGATGGACCCAGGGTCTGATTCAGAAGAAGGCAGCTTCATGGATGCTTGTGGTGATGTAGAGGAAGCAGGTTCAAGTCCCTGCCCTGCCGGCTTGCTGGCTAATCCCGGACCAGTCATTTGCTCAGCCGAACCTACCTCACAAGACTGTTGCAAGGACAGAATGGAGGAGGAAAGGAGAACGACCTTATGAGCCACTTTGAGTCCTTACTGGGGTTGGGGGGGAGAGATCATGCGAGCATCCCAAGAGGAGGGATAAGTGTGGAAGGGACCTGTTCCAGAGGAGTTCTTCCTACCCGCATCTTCTTCTTCGAGAGCCACTCAAGGGGCGGAGGTGGCAGGGTCCTAAGCAGCGTTCCCTCTCAGCCGGGTCAGTGTGAGCTAGCTCACAGTCTTTTAGCCTCCAGCTCACACAGTTTTGTCTCGGCTCAGGAAGGGATGACTCCAGAATAAACCAATCGATGCCGCAGCCAAATCGCTCGCCCACAACTTTTAATGCCAGGAGCTCACGAAGTAGAGTTTTTGCTCAGAAGGCTCCACAGCTTAGAGGGAGCCTCGGCCCTCAGTCCACTGGTGTGGCAGTTCCATGGTGGGGCCAGGACCTCTGGGGGGTGCCGTGCTTGAATCCCCGCTTGCTGGGTGACCTCGGGCCGGTCACGTGCTCTCCACTTAGCCTGCTGCTCAGGGTTGTTGTCGGGGGGAAAGGATGTACGTCAGTTTGGGTCTTCACTGGGGAGGGGAAGGCAGGGTCTAAATTCAGCAGACTTGTCCCCTTGAAGGACCACGGCGGGGGGGCCCTGGATCTGTGTCCCCACTTGCTGAACGCTTGGCCCAGCATCACTCTCTCAGCCGGGCCTACCTCGCAGGGTGGTTGAGAGGAGGGCCAGAGGGTGTCCTGGGGAGAGCTGCCCTGATAAGTGTCTGGGAGGAAGGAAGGAGTGCCAGTGCCGTCTCTCACAGCTCCTCCTGTTCAGGGGTGCACTGCGCCTGAGCCTGGAGGCTCCATTGATCTCTTGGGGCGGATAGCCCCCTCCCCATGAATCGGCCCCGTCCTGTTATTGGGGTGGCCCAGCCTTTAGGGTCTGCGTCCCGGGAGGGTGGCGATCCTTGTGCGTGACCCAGAGCAGGGCTTCTCGAAGGCCGCTGTGAACCGACTCCTGGCCGACTCGTCTTCTGCTGGGCGTCCGGACTGAGGGGGGAGGAACAGATCCCCCAGAGACACTGCCGGGTCCTCCTCCGAGGGGTGGGGGGTGCGTCCTTCCTGGAGAAGAGCAGTTGCCCGGGTCAGTCCCCAAGGCCACACCAGGCAAGCGGAGACCTCTCTGGCCATCCCGACCTCTTTTGTCTTTCAGCGAACACAAAGGCGTCCCTGTGCCCAGAGGAGTGGGAAGACACGCTGCTGAAGGTACGGGAGCGCGTCTCCTTCTGGGCCCCCTCCCTCTCATGTCCCCTTGGTTCTTCAAACCCCCGTCCTGAAAAATAGGGGCCATGGCCATGGGTACACGCCCCACCCTTTTTACCCTGGGCATAGAAGCCAAAAGGGCCGTTGCGTTTCTCTGCCGTCTCCCCATCTCCCCATCTCCCTTTGTTCCTCGGCCATCCAGAGGCCCGGGCTGCCTCTCCGGCTGGTTTCCTGCTCTGGATAGATTTAAAGGAGTGCGTTATTGTCTGTTTTGCTGCTCTTAGCAATCCGATCTTCAGATTCTGCGTTTGCTCACCTTGCTGTCAATGTGCGTTCCTTTTGCCAGGACCTGGGTCGGTTGGGGCCACCTTTTAACTTCTAAAGAGAAACCTTTTTATCTTGAATGGCCCCCTTGACTTGGGTCATTAACCATGCTGGCATCCTTTTAGGCTTGATGGTACGTTTCCTAACCTGGGGGGCACATTCTAGCCATGTGCTTCTGCCCACAGTTCCTTCAGCAGACCCTGGCGACCGTTTCGGACTCCTCTTGGACGTGTCAGCTGACCTTGGAAATGTGCCGGCAGCTGAGCAGCTACAACGGCTCCTTCGCGGAGAAGGTCTCTAGTTGGGACTGAGAAGTGACTCGGCTCTGTGGGAGGGGGGCGGGGAGTGGCGCCGGCCAGCCAGGAGGGAGAGTTGGTGCTGGCTGGCCTGTTGGTGCGGCCTAACTTGTACGGCACAGCAGGGCTGGGCTGGGGGCCGGATTAGCCCCCCCCCCGGCTGTGGCTACTTGGGGCAAGAGAAGGGAGATGGCTTCACCAGTTGAACTTCCAGACACTGAATGTGGAAGGAGCAGACAGCCGCACTTTGCTTCCTGGAGAGACGTTGCAGCTTCCCCGCCCTGCATGCTCACAGATAGAAGCTGCTGGGCACTGGGTGCTTAACCTTGGAGCCTGAAGGAAGGCTTGGTTTCTCGGGGTGGAGAGGGTCTTTGGGGCAGTGAATCGGCAGCAGCTGATGGCCGGGCTGAGGGGCAGATGTAGAGTGGCGTCTGCTGGGGACCCCTGGAAGAGGCTGGGGGAGCAGAGGGGAGGGGAGAGCAGGCACCCTCCCCCCCGGTCCTGTCCCACCACCATGAGCCAGGGTGAGCGATGCAGCGGGCAGGTTCTGCGCACTGCAGGGTGGCTGTTGCGGGCAGCTGCCCCAGGTGTGCACTGGCGTGTTCTCCTCTAGGCAGCCGCAGCAGCTCACAAGAAGGAAGAGGGTCCCCTTTGCAAAACCCAAATCCAGGCAGGTCCGGGGCCGCCGAGCTGCTCCGTGCAGGACCTGCCGGGCGAGGCCTTCTGGTTCCCCGGGCCCAGCGCTTTGGCCGCTGCCTGTCCGCATTGTGACCCACAGAGACGTTTAATGCGATCTGCTCTATGAATGCCGCTTACTAACATAGGCGGAGTCAAAGCAGTGGGCGGAAGGGAGGTGGGTGCCGCGATCTGGCCTCTGTGGGTTCTGGAGCTGTGTCTTGTTTGTGCACGCAGAACTTCCTGTACAAATGCATCGGGACTGCCTTGGCTGCGTGTGCAAACAGGGATCGGGTGCGGAAGCTGCTTCAGGAGCTCCTGGAAACGGCCAGATACCAGGAGGAGGCCGAGCGGGAGGTGAGGAGTCGCACGCGGGTGGGTGGGGGGAGGCGCCGGGTCTCCAGCCCTCTCGAGGCTCCTTGCCACAGGCTTGCACGGAACTTGCGGCCTGGTATCTGACGCCCCCTGTGCTGAGCTCTGGGAGCTGCTCGGCCCCACAAAGGTGGCGGGGCACGGACTGTGATGCGAGTACAGCTGGGCGGCTGTCGAGGCATCAGAGGCCTTCCACCTGCGTCTCCTTCCAGCGAATCCCTGTGCTCCTCTGGGGGAGCTTGGAGCAAGCGGCTGGTGTCACCCCAGGCCTGGCCAGCAGGCTGGATACTGGTGGGGTCATGGGGGGGGAGAGGGCGCTGACTGAGTAGCCCCGCCCCTTTCCTTGCAGGGACTGGCCTGCTGCTTGGGTCTGTGCGCCGTCACCTACCTGGATGAGACCCTGGCCACGCTGGAGGTGTTTGTGAAGTCCGATGTCTTCCGGAAGTCCACCGGCCTCTTCAGTATCTTCAAGGTGGGGCGACCCTGGGGGATTTCTGCAGGGGCCTCAGCCGCCCTCTCCTCTCTGGAGCTGGTGGGCAACGCTCCCTCTAAGCTGTGGAGTCTTGTGAGCAAAAATGCTACTTGGTGAGCTCCTGGCATTAAAGTTGTGAGCGAGCGACTTGGCTGCTGCATCAATTAGTCTGCTCTGGAGCAACGCTCCCTCTAAGCAATGGAGTCTTGTGAGCAAAAATTCTACTTGGTGAGCTCCTGGCATTAAAGTTGTGAGCAAGCGATTGGGCTGCTGCATCAATTAGTCTGCTCTGGAGCCCTCCCTTCCTGAGCTGAGACAAAAGATGTGTGAGCTGGAGGCTAAAAACCTGTGAGCTAGCTCACACTAACTCAGCTTAGAGGGAATACTGCTCTGGATCCCTCCTTCCTGAGCCAAGACAAAAAAATGTGTGAGCCGGAGGCTAAAGAACTGTGAGCTAGCTCACACTAGCTCAGCTTGGAGGGAACCCTGCTGGTGGGCCTCTCCCCTGGGTTCGAGGCCGGGGCCCCCATGGCCTCCCTGGAAGGAGCCGAGAGTGGGGAGGAGAGGGGGAGTGAGCCCTTCCACCATCTCCCGTTTTGCTCAGGACCGCAGCGACAACGAGGTGGAGAAGGTGAAGAGCACCCTCATCCTGTGCTACGGCTACGTGGCCCGGTACGCCCCCCACGAGCTGGTGCTGGCCCGGATAGACGCCGACATTCTCCGGAACATCTTCCTCTACTTCAACACCAAGGTGAGGCCGGGAAAGGCAGGCGGAGTGTAGGGGTCCCTCCGGACCACCGTCTGAGCTGTGGGTTGGTGCCGCTGGGCGGGCTGTGTGTGTGTGTCTTGAGGAGGCCCTCCCTCATTCCGGGATTGTTAATGCCTGTCTCCTTTCGTTTTGTTCAGGTTCTGGGCATAAAGGTAGAGACGAAGGTACAGCACCAGGGCCCTCCACTTACACTCCGCCTCTCTCCTCTTGGCCTGCTGTCCTCTTCTCTCTGTCTTTGCGGGAGGGAGGGAGGGAGGGGGGCAGAGCTCTTGGAGGGAGCAGCAGGGAGCACCATGGGGTGGGGTGGGGGGCCGCTGAGAGCTCAACTGCCAATCTCTGGCCATGTATCCCACCCCCCACATAAGAACACAAGAGAAGCCAACGTTGGATTGGGCCAGTGGCCCATCTAGTCCAACAGTCTGTGTCAGACAGTGGCCAAAAACACCAGGGGCCATCAGGAGGTCCAGCAGTGGGGCCAGGACACCAGAAGCCCTCCCACTGTTATTCCCCCCCAAGCACTAAGACTACAGTGCATCACTTAGAACATAGGAACATAAGAGAAGCCAATGCTGGATCAGGCCAATGGCCCATCCAGTCCAACACTCAGTGTCAGACAGTGGCCAAAAATACCAGGTGCCACCAGGAGGTCCAGCAGTGGGGCCAGGGCACCAGAAGCCCCTCCCACTGTTGACCGCCCCCCCAAGCACCAAGAATACATAGCATCCTTTGCCCCGAACATAAGAACGTAAGAGAAGCCAATGTTGGGTCAGGCCAGTGGCCCATCCAGTCCATCACTCTGTGTCACGCACACACGGTGGCCAGAAATACCAGGTGCCACCAGGAGGTCCAGCGGTGGGGCCAGGACACTAGAGCCATGGAGCAGGACCGGCGTTTCAGCATACAGAGACCAGAATAGACCCCCCCCCCCAGCCAGTTCTACTTAAAGGGGAGGGGAAGGGGGTTGTGGGAATTGATGCTCGGAAGACCCACACCCAACTTCTGACTCTGCCCACTCTTCTTCCTGCTCTTCCCTTGAAGTAGAACTCCCAGTTGGGTTTCCTTCCATGTCGTTTCAGGAAGGGAGCCGTGACTCCCAGAGAGGGCTCCTATTGAAACGGGAGCCTTTCGGGTGCCTCTAGATCTGGGGGGTGGAGGCGGGGTTTGACCCGGAGGCTCCAGGGCTCCGGGTCAGCAGAAGGCAGTGCCATGTGTTGGGGGGTGGAGGAGGAGGGGGTCTCGAAGGCGCTGCTGAGAAAGGTCCCGGCTGTGATGCATTCCTTTGAGAAAACAGCTGCTCTGCGAGGAAGGGCCTGTGACTCACTCATGGGGCTCACCCATGGGTGGCCATGGTGTCAGGGGCCTTGTTGCTGTGCTGCCAGGCGGATGGACCGGGCATGTGCCCTGGGCCTCCTCGCAAGGGTGGGGTACAGCCTCTGCCTAGGTGCCACCCCCCCCCGAGAGCACTTTTGACTTCCTCCACGACTTGTCACGGGATTTTCAGACTATGAGCTTCTGAGTCAGAGCTGACCAAGGGAACTTTGACTGTGGAGAGCTCCTGCCCTGAAAGCCTGGTGGCTCTCTAAGGTGTCGCTGGGCTTGAGTCTCGTCCAGAGCGGATGGAGCCCTCCAGAGCCAGCCAGCCAGCCAGGAGGAAGTCTTCCTGCAGGCCGGTGCAGAAGGGGGGGGCGAACTCCCGCTGGCCGGGCTGGGGCCTCACAGGGACCGGGGTGACCTGCTGGGTGCCCAAGGGCTCCAGGCCGTGTGGGCAGGGGCTTCCGGCAGTGGCGCGTCTTCCCCAGAGGAGTGACAGGGGTGTGTGTGTGTGTTGACTCCTCGTGTGGCCCTAATGATCCGAGGGGTGGGTGCAGCAGGGCAGTCGGGGGGCAGGGGGGGGGGCTTCCAATTCTACTAACTCCTCTTTCTTCTGGGCTGTTGCTGGCACTAACGATTGGGGGGCAGTCTCGGGAGGGGGAGCATCTTGTTCACACGCTGACGGGAAAGCCAAGTGTGGGTGGGGGGGCTCTTCTCTCTGTGGGTCCTCCAGTGGCCCTTTGAGCTGTGACCCAAGGAAGGGGGTGGGGGCTGTAGGGCGTCCAGCCTTGCTTTGGGGGCAGGGGAAAGGTGCCGTGCCCCTGGGTGGGAGAAGGGGCTGGGAGCGGTGCCCCTCTTGGGGCCAAGACTCCTTCCTGTCCCGGGCCAGGATCCAGCCTCTTGCCTGGCTGGCCAAAGGCACGGGCTTTATGTTGGGGCGGGGGGGGGCTGTCCAGACCAGGGTCTGCGGGCACCCGGCCTGCGTGGCTCCATCCCTGCAGGCAAGAGGCTCTCCTGGCCTGGGGGCCAGCGGGTTCTCCTGGCATCGCCCGGGTAGCTGGCGTGAATGGGCTTCACCTCCCCCCTCTCTCTTCAGGACCTGTCACTGAAGCTGTGCCTCATCCAGAGCATCTGCATGGTCTGCCAGGCCATCTGCAACAGCGCCCAGTCCGGGGACTTCACCTTCTCCCACAAGGCCGACCTGGTCGCGCAGATGATGGTAAGGGTCGCCTGGCACCTACCCGCCTGGCATGGCACACCAGAGCTGCTGCTGGCTGCCTCCTTGCCCGAGTCAGGCAGTGCGTGATGCTGGATGTGCCCAGGACAGACGGCTCCAGGGGAGGAGGGGCTTCCGCTCGGGCTGTCCCCCCGTCCCCCGTCCCCCCGTCCCCCCGTCCCCCCGTCCCCCGTCCCCCCGTCCCCCGTCCCCCGTCCCCTAAGAAGGAGGAATGGGAGCGGCACTCTGAGCCTACAGGAAAAGGCAGCTGGACCCCGTGGCCCACCCTGCTGGACTGCTGACCCACCCTGCTTGCTTATCAGCAGCCTTGTAACTGGCCTCTCTTCAGCGGATGCCGAGAGGAGGCAGCCTCCAGACCTCTCGTGTGGGCCTCTCCCTTTGCCCGGCACCTTGAGCTGCTGGCCGTGCCCCGTGGATGCTTGGCATGAGTCCTGTGTGGCCGTCTCCTCCTCTCCCTGTCCGGCCTCTACCCTGAGGGCTGCCCCAGCCCAGTCCCTCCCACTGGAAGGCCCCCTCCCCAGCGGCCCAGAGAGGCCCGGAGAGGCTCTCAGGCGGTTCTCCTTCTCTTGCCCAGGACTTCATCAAGGCGGAACCTCCCGACTCCTTGAGGACCCCCGTCCGCCAGAGAGCCATGGCCACTTGTGTGTACCTGGTGTATCCTTTCCCTCTTCGGCACGGCGGGTCTCAAGAGCAATAGCCAGAGAGGCCCCCCCCGGGCCAGGGGGTCCAACTCCCCCCCCACGCATGCACCCTGGGTTACATTGCAGATGTTTTCCTCCCTACGGATTTGTGGTGGTTTGGCCGCTCTCTGTGAGTGGCTCGGTTTGGCCATTTTTGCCCCCCACTTGAATATCAGACTGATGGATGGGAGGAGGAGGGTCAAGTCTGCTCTTAAAGCTGCTTGAGCCTTGCCCCCCCCGCCTCCTGTGCCCGGGAGCTCTGCAGGCGGAGTCGTGGGTGAAAAAGCGGAGTGGGGGGGATGCCAAGGGAGGACTGGAGAGTTGCCCTGCAGCGTGGTGGGGGTGAGACAGAAGAGTCTCGTGTGCCCTTCCAGCGCCCAGCAGAGAGGAAGGGGGGGGCGGGTAAAGGCAGAAGGCCTCCTTCCTTCAGCCTGTCTGGCGGCTCCTGCCGGCTGCGTCCCCCCCAGCTGTGGCCGGTTCCTTGACTTTCCGTGCAGCTTCCTGGAGCCCCCCCTGAGTGACGCGGAGACGGCCGAGCTGCTGGACACCTGTCTGGGCAGCGTGCTCGCCCTCCCCGAGGCAGAAGCCCTGAGGGAACAGGACGGGACGGGCCCGGAGGCCAGGCCGAAGGAGGTACGGAGCGGGGCGGTGGCTGGCTGGCCGGCTGGGATGAAGGGCCCCCTCTGGCCGGCAGTCTCCCGAGTCCCCCCACCCCGACCCTGAAGCTGTGCACGCATCCACACACTGCTTCCTGTGATGCGCTGCGAGGCTGCAGGTCCTTGGCTCTCGGGTCTTGCACCGTCAAGTTTCTAGCCCCCTTGTTGCAAAGCAGCCTGGAAAAGTCCCGAGGGGCTTCTCCTCAGATAGCCCCCCCCTTGCGAAATCAGTAGCCATTTGCAGGCCGGAGCTGTAGAAGGGAGATCAGTGTTGCCAGGCCACATTCTGGCAGTGTAAGGCTTAAGAACATAAGAACATCAGAGAAGCCCATGTTGGATCAGGCCAATGGTCCATCCAGTCCAACACTCTGTCACACAGTGGCCAGAAATACCAGGGGCCATCAGGAGGGCCAGCAGTGGGGCCAGGACACTAGAAGCCCTCCCCTGCCCGCCCCAGCAATGCATGGGGTACTCCCGAGCCAGTGGGCGGCTGCCAAGAGGGGCACCTCTTTTTTTGGGGGGGGACCGATCAGTGTGGTTCCGCCCTGGGAGCTTGGCTGGCTGGCCGTCTCGGGCTGTCCCGGGGGCTTTGATTTGGGGGCAGGGGCAGGCCCCTTCAGCTCTTGGGTACGCCCTCCAGCAGGCGGATTCTGTGAACTGAGGCAGATCGTGAGGGCAGGAAGGGCGGCCTCCGTGCTTCGTTCTCGTGGCCCTTCCTGACACGCTGAAGGAAATGACGGACGCCACGTTGGGGTCAGGAAGCCGTTCTTCTCCGGGCCGGTTTGGCCGGGGATCCTGGAGGGCTTTGGTCACCTTTAGGGCAAGGAAGAGCCGTCACTGCAGGTGTGGAAGGGGAGGTGTTTGTGCATTTCCTGCATTGTGCAGGGGTGGACTAGATGACCCTGGAGGTCCCTTCCAGCTCTGTGATTCTAGGGCCCCCACCCAACGAGTGCCTGCAATGGAGGGGGCCCACCCGAGCCACAACGGCCCAGGGAGCTGCTTTATACGGAATCAGTATTGCACACGTACACCCCCCCCCCATACCCTCAAGGTCATCCTGGACTGCGCAGACTGGCAGGGCCTCTCTCAGACAGAGGGGTCTTCCCCATCACCGATCCTGCCCGGATGGCTCTCCTGCTGAGCCCCAGCCCCGCCCCGGGGGAGAAGGGGGCCTGGCTTCCCCAGCGGCTGGGTGTGGCCGCCTTAGCCTGAGGCAGCAAAGTCTCCCAGGCGCCTTGTAAGGACTTCCATAAAGACCTGAAGCTGCCTTTGCTTTGCCGCGACTTCTTCCCTGGGGCACTTCCTCGCCCCCTTGGGATCGGGGAAGCGGCCGCCTGAATGCTCCCTCTAAGCTGTGGAGTCTTGTGAACAAAAATTCCACTTTGTGAGCTCCTGGCATTAGAGCTTTGAGCGGGCGATTTGGCTGCTGCATCCGTTCGTTTGCTCTGGAGCCCTCCTTCCTGAGCCAAGACAAAAATGTGTGAAAGAGAGAGTCTGAATTTCAGACCTTTAAAAAGCTTTTCCAGTGCAAATACACTTGACGGGTAAACACTTTTTAACTTCGGACCAAACACGTTTTGGCCTCTTCGGGCCGTCCTCAGTGGTCGCTATTCTCTACATTACGCTGTCACACATCCAAATACATGTCTAAAAGGTTTTTTGATCATTACCTCTGAAGGAGGTGACACACATCCAGACCAATGAAATCTCTGATACCAGGAAACAACATCTGGTTATATATTTATGTGCATACAAAAATACTTTTAGACATGTATTTGGATGTGTGTCACTGTAATATAGAGAACAGCGACCACTGAGGACGGCCCAAAGGGGCCGAAACGCGTTTAGTCCTAAGTTAAAAAGCATTTACCCATCAAGTGTATTTGCATTGGAAAAGCTTTTAAAAGTCTGAAATTTAGACTCTTTGAATCATAGTATGTTTTAACATGTGTACACCTTAATAGACATTTGTATTTTTATGTTATATAGCGTTAGCTTGACCCTCTTGGTTCACAGATATATTTTGGGTTGAGGGCCCCCGCCCCCTTTTTTCAGTTTTTGACAAAAATGTGTGAGCCAGTGGCTAAAAAACTGTGAGCCTAGCTCACACTATCTCAGCTGAGAGGGCACAAGGTGCCTGGGCGTGAAGGCGTTTTATTCCAGCCATTCCCTGCTGGGCGGGAGGAGGAAGAGCCAGACACACGTCAAGTTTCTCCCTCCCTCTCTGATGGAAGCCTTCAGCGCCTCCTCCTCCTCCTTCCTTTCCCCCGTGCCAGACCCTCTGGAGAGACACCCTCGGCGCCCTCGAGGACCTGCTGAAGGGCATCCTGCAACGGCACATGACCCCCCCGGGGTTGCAGACCCTCTTTGAGGTGGGTGCCGCTGAGGGGTATCTGGGGGTGGGAGGAGGGGAGCGGCCGTGGTTGCATTTGTGGGGCTTGTAGTTCTGGGGCTGAGTCCCCGGTTCATAGCTCTCTGGGTGAGAGGGTGCGTGCCCCACACTTGGCGGCCCTGGAGACCCCTGGCCGGCAGTGTGCCCTCTGCTTTCTTCTCTGGCTGGCTTCCTCGGTCTTTGGGAGAGCCCCGGGAGGAGGAAGGCCCACGCGGTCTAGCCGGAGTCTCCTGGCCCCAGGCGTGTTCTGCAGCCCGCGTGAGAGAGGGAGAGAGGGAGGGAGGGGGCGGCTGTGGGTGCTCTCTGGCCCTCTGGCAATCAGTGTGGCCGCCTCCCGTGGCCTCCAGGGTGGGCCTCACGTGAATTCTCCCCGCAGCACCTGGGCCCCTGGATCAGGTCCACCAAGGAGCACGAGCGGGAGCGAGCCGTGGAGGTGGCGGCCGTGGTCCTGGAGTTCTACCGGGAGAAGCTGAATGTCAGCGTGAGTCTGGGGCAGGGACGGCATTTGGGGGAGCTGCAGGTCCCGTGCGCCTGGCCTGGCCTGGCTGGCAGAGGAGTCGGGGCGGAGGCTTCCTTGGCTCCGATGGGCATGGGGGGCTGGCGTTTGCGGTGCTGCTCTGCAGAGTGTGGGTGGGGCCAGGCAGCCCTCCTCAGGGTGGGGTGGGGTGGGGGCTCCCCTGCCCAAAGCTGTCAGCTCAGGCCCCCCCCTCCCGGCCCTGCTTCACGTTCGGTGGTTCTGGGCACAGTGGGGATAGTTCAGCACACATTTCTCTAGCTACAAGTCATGAGAGAAAATCACGGAATAAGAGCTGCAGAATAATGCAAAATATACCGTGATAAAGTTACTAGGAATAGAATTCACAATACATCTGCTGCATAAATAACATCAACTGAGAAAAGCCAATTACGAATCACCGTTAAAGTGCATTTCACAACGTCCACAAGTTGTAAAGTCCAGTACAAAATCATCCAGTCCCTTTCCAAATTACCGTTCATATCAAGGATCCTTCTGTGTTCTTCCGACTTCTACAGAGCCTTCAGTTGCAATCCAACGGTCTTACCGCTAACTTCCGCTTTCACATCCCACAAAGTATCACGTAATCTTACACACAGGACCAACGTATTGTCATGCCTCACGTGCCCTCGTGAGGTGTTCGACAACGTGTTCTGTGCAATGGATTTAAATGCCAGCGGCGCTGTAAGCCGGAACATGCCGTTGTGAGAAACTGGAGTTGGGAAGTTTCCTGCTGCCTGGCTTGAAAAGGACTGTCTGGCCTTTGGGAAACAGAAGAGGCGGCGTCCTCACATTTGGGAAATCTGGAAAGGTCAAATCACATCTCCGTGAGTGGACCTCGTGAGCCGGTATACGTGTGTGTAAAGATCTTAGCAGCACAAGACACTTTAAAGTTGCAACTGAAGACTCTGAAGAAGTTGGAAGAATAGAGGAGGATCCTTGACACAAACTGTAATTTGATAAGGGATTGAATGATTTTGTACCAGACTTTATAACTCATGGATGTTGTGAAATGCACTTTAACGGTGATTTGTAATTGGGCTTTCTCAGTCGCTGTTACTGATGCAGCAAATGCCTTGCAGTTAGAATATTCCTAGTAATTTCATGATGTCATATTTTGTATTACTTCACGTTTCTGGAGCGGCTGCAATAGAAGGTCTTGCTGGCCGTGATGCAGCAAAATGGTTTCCTTTCTTCCCATGGTGGCTGAGCAGTGAGCGAATTGAATGAAGGCAGGTCTGACAAACTTGGAAGATAAAGTGCGTGGCAAGGAGGCGGGGAAAGGCCCTCTCAGGCACCTAGGGCAGCTCATCCCCATTTCTGCAGCTATCTAAATGCACATTTGTGAAGAAATACCAACTGATGGGGGTGGTAAAAAGTTATTGCTGGAAAAAATGGGCGCAGCGATACGCATCGGTCTGAGGGAAATGTTTATATCGTTCCTTTGGGGGAATGAATTGATTTTTTTAAACAAAGCCCTGCTGCTAACACGCCCTCTCCGGCTCCCGTCTCCCCGGTCAGACTGTGGTCCCTTTCCACAACCTCGGCCTCCTGATGGCGCTCTTCTCCCCCCGCTGCACGGACTCCCTGGCCAGCATCCGCTGGCGTGCGGTCGACTGCGTGTACGCCCTCCTCTACATCCAGCTCTGCTACGAAGGTACCGAGGAGGGGGGGGGCAGCATGTTGCCGAATTCCCCCTCCCCGAGCCCCCTCCCTGCCACCCCACCAGAGCTCCCTCTAAGCTGTGGGGTCTGGTGAGCAAAAAGTCTACTTTGTCAGCTACTGGCATTAAGCTTGTGAGCGAGCAATTTGGCAACTGCATAAATTAGTTTGCTATCAAGATGTCCTTCCTGAGCGAAGACAAAAATGCGTGAGCCGGAGGCTAAAAAACTGTAAGCTTAGCTCACACTGACTCAGCTTAGAGGGAACATTGCACCCCACCCCAAAGAGCTGGCATTGCCCAGGCAGGGCTTGGCTGCACAGGATAAATTGGGAGGTCTCTGCCAAGCCCAGAAACATGGGCAGCAAGGCTCCTGTTGCTTTCTCCCTCGGAGTGAGTGGCTGCGGCCTTCCTCTCTGGGTGTCCAGCATTCCTGTGGTGTGCTACGAGGGGGAACCGGGTGGAAATAAGACACCCCCAGAGCAATGCTCCCTCTAAGCTGCGGAGTCCTGTGAGCAAAAATCCTACTTTCTGAGCTACCGGCATTAAAGTTATGAGCAGGTGATTTGGCTGCTGCCTAAATTAGTCTGCTCTGGAGCCCTCCTTCCTGAGCTAAGACAAAAGTGTCTGAGCCGGGGGCTGGAAAACTGTGAGCTGGCTCACACGAACTCAGCTTAGAGGGAACACCGGGTGTTGCCTTCCCCTGCGACATGCCCCCGGAGCCTTCCCCCTTCCCAGTGGCCAAGCATTCCCCGTGGCCAGCAGGGGGCACTCTCTCCCTGTCCTTGGATGGTTCCAGGCGGTCAGTCACGTTGGTCTGAAGCCGTAGAATACATTTATTCTTTTATAACAATTTGTTGTTGTTGTTGTCGAAGGCTTTCACGGCCGGAATTCATTAGTTGCTGTAGATTTTCCGGGTTGTGTGGCCGTGGTCTTGGCATTGTAGGACCTGACGTATCGCCAGTAACTGTGACTGGCAGATGCCAGTCACAGCTACTGGTGAAACGTCAGGTCCTACAATGCCAAGACCATGGCCTCACAACCCGGAAAATCTACAGCAACTAATTTTTTTATTTTCATAACAAACAAACATAAGATTGGGGTACAACAATTCAATCTTCCTGTTCCTCTATTAAAGTACCTCGTACATTAACTAATTCTATATCATTTTTCCACTTACTGTTCTCATATAATGTTTGCAGATGTACAACTCTGCAGCGTCTTTTATTCTGCCATTATAGGTTTTGTCTAAACATATTGTTAAATTCTTTCTTTGGATAGATAAAAAGGCATCATTTTTTATTTTCTTCTGGATACCAATGTAATGGTCTTATGCCGTTAGCAATCTCTGAAATTCCCTCAGAAATTTCCCACCCCTTTTGTGGCTTTCCTCTTCTTCTTGATTTTCTGATTTCTCCTCTTACGTTTTAAAGCCTTAATTCTGTGTCTTTTCCCCTTGTAAGTGTAGAAATCTTCTGAATATAAACGGCTGTACTCAATCTTTAGAGTAGTTGGTAGATCCGAGTGTTGATTTCTTTTGCCTCTCTGAGGTGACCTGTGACTCCTGCACAGTAGAATAAATGTAGAGTCCAATGGCACCTTTAAAACCTTTGCTGGTCTCACAGGTGCCCCTGGGCTCTAAATTTGTTCTCCTCCTTGGCTGGGTCGAGGCCCAAGTGTGCTGGAGGGCGGGGAGTGGGGGCTTTGTGTGTAGTGTGTTGAAGCAGGGGCAGTGTGCCAGTGCCCCCACGGACCTCTGAGGTTGCTCTCTGGACATGGCCTGGGCTGCTCTTCCCCCACGCAGGGTTTTCTCGTGACCACCGAGACGAGTCTGTGGAGAAGCTGACCGCCCTGAAGCCAGGCCTGCGGGACCCGGATGTCAACACCCTCTTCCAGGCCTGCTGCAGCATCGCCAAGGTCAGGCCACCGCTGCCCGGCCTTCACGGCAGCACCGGGGCGTGGGCCTCCGGGGGGTTGCTGACTCCGGGTTTGGAAATTCCTGGAGCTGTGGGGGTGGGGTCAGGGAAGGGTGGGATGGGATGGGACCTCAGGGGCAGTGCTCCCTCTAAGCTGTGGAGTCCTGTGAGCAAAAATCCTCCTTGGTGAGCTCCGGGCATTAAAGTTGTGAGCGAGCGACTTGGCTGCTGCATAAATTAGTTTGCTCTGGAGCCCTCCTTCCTGAGCTAGGACAAAAAATGTGTGAGCTGGAGGCTAAACAACGGGGAGCTGGCTCACACCAACTCAGCTTAGAGGGAACACTGCTCAGGGTGGGCATAAGGTCATGCTGCCCACCCTTCCAAAGCAGCCGTTTCCTCCGGGAGAGGGGGCACGGATGATTTAAAATAAAGAAATAATAAGTGCAGTCTGGAGAATCAGTCGCAATTCTGGGAGATCTCCAGCCCCCACCTGGAGTTTGGTAACCTTTCATGGGTCTCTGCTCACCCTTGGCAGCTGTGTGTGTGGGGGGGCGCTTCTGTGCAGGTGGGCAAGGGGGAGGGGGCTGGTGTCTCCTCTCCCCCCCTCTGCCTGGGAGTGTCCCTCCCTACCAGGGGCTGTCCCCGTAAACAAGCCCCCTTCTGGGTCTGGGCAGGGGGATGCGGAGCCCCCCCGGAAGTCCTCCCCCCTCCCCCCCAGTTCCCTGGGGCCAGGGCTGGCGAAAGGGCCGTGCCTCTCATCTACCCATGGGGGGGGAATCCCTCCTGGGTCCTTGGAGAGAGCTGGAGGCCCCTGTGCGGGGGGGGGGTATAGAGCGGACGGGGGGGCATTCAGAGCTGGTCCCCCCCGTTCCCTGTGCTGAGTGGGTCGTGTGCCTGTGGTGTCTGGCACCGCTTTCTGATGGACAGGGGCCTTTGGGCAGGGTCTGCTGGAGAGGGGGAGGGGTTGGGCTTCTGGGGCCGTGGCGGGGGCTTCTCGGCCGGCCGGCTGCCCCCCACCAACTGCCCCCCTTCTCTCCCTCCCCCCGGCCAGGTCATTGCCAAGCGCCTGCCCCCCGACCAGCTGCTGAGCCTGCTGCTCTCCATGCTGGAGGGGCTGGCGGACCCCGACCGGAACTGCTCCCGAGCGGCCGCCGTGATGATCAACTCCCTCTTGAAGGAGCGGGGCGCCGTCCTGCTGGAGAAGGTCTGTTCCTCCCTCCCTCTCTCCCTCTCTCCCTCTCTCTCTCTCTGCGTCACATGGGCAGCCGCCTCTGCTGGCGCTTCCTCCCCTGCTCCCATTCGGGGGTTGCGGGGGGGACGGGACACGCGCACTCCAGCCCTGAGCTCCTCCTGGGCACATTCAGATGGTCCCGCTTCCCTCCCAGATGGGGCCCAAAGTGCCATACACGATCACGCTCCCTCCGTTCCCCCCAACAACAGCAACCCCCACCTGTGGGGCACGTGAGGCTGAGAGAGACAGTGGGATTGGTTCTAGGGCACCTCCTGAGCTTCCCTGGCACGAGTGGGAGCTGGATCCAGTTGCTCTGACCTCGGCACCATGCTGGCCTTGTGGGTGTTAGACGAACATGAGAAAGAGCTCTGCTGGGTCCATCCAGTCCAGTCTCCCGTCTCACCCAGGGGCCAGCCAGTGTCTGTGGAGGGCCAGCAACAGGGCAGAGAGGCCGAGGCCTTCCCCTGATAAGGACGCCAGAAGAGCCCTGCTGGGTCAGACCATGGAGGGTCCCTCCAGTCCAGCCTCCCGTCTCACACAGGGGCCAGCCAGTCCCTCTGGCGGGCCAGCAACAGGGCAGGCAGTCCCTGTGCACCTGTCCTTGAATCTAATCCCCTTTAAATCCATTGATGCCTCTGGTCATCACTGTATCCACTGGCAAGGAGTTTCCACGGACATGAATGCTGAACACTGTTGCCAGCTGGCGCAACAGCCCCTGTATGTCTGGCCAGGTCTTGGGCCCCGCTCAGAAGCAAGTCCCATTGTTGGCTCCATGACCTTTGGTTCCAGTGCACAGTCATTTATGATGTCTAGGAATTGCTTGTCTATAGCATGACTTGAGCACGTGTTGACTCAGTCATTGGGAGGGCAGTTAAAATCGCCCAGTGTCTCGTCATATGCTTGAGTCACCTCCCTCATTTCCTTCCCCTTTTTGACATCTGTGTCCTGATTTTGATTGGGGGAGGGTGATAATACACCCGCCAGTTTGGTGTAGTGGTTAGAAACACACTCTAATCTGGGAGAACTGGGTTTCATTCCCCACTCCTCCACATGCAGCTGCTGGTGTGACCTTGGGTCAGTCACAAGTTCTCTCAGAGCTGTTCTCTCAAGGGCAGTTCTCCAGAGAGCTCTCTCAGCCCCATCTATCTCACAGGGTGCCTGTTGTGGGGAGGGGAAGGGAAAGAGGACTGTGAGCCACTCGTGAGACTCAGGTAGTGACGGGCGGGGTATAAATCCAATCTCCTCTTCTCCTCCTCATCCTGATATCTCACCCCTCAGTGATTCGGGGGGAGGGGGGCTACTCCCAATGTTTTCTAGCTTGTTTGACTCTATGCCATCTTTTTTATACACCCAAACAATGGGGACCCCAAGCGTATGAAATGTGCAGAGATGGAAAATGCAAGGGCAGACCATCAAAGCATTCACAGCTTGCGAAATCTGTGAATGCTTTGATGGTCTACCCTTACAGAGCAAAATGGCCCCCGACATGCCCCCCTCTCACACAGCAAGGCGGCCCCCCTTCCTATAAGGATACTTGTGGGGGCTCATCAAAGGCTGGTCTGCCAGGCAGAGCCAGGGCCCCTGGGGTGGAGAAGACCCTCCTCTCCTGGGAGCTCCGGGGGGGGGTCTCCCGGGCAGGTCTCCACACCAATCCTCTAGCTTCAGGCTGGAGTTTGCAAATTGAAGAGCCTGCTTGCAGGAAGGGTGTGCGGTATAAATTGAAATAATAAATAAATTAAATAAAGAAGAGCAGAGCTGAGGCCATCCCCCGGGTGTTGGGGGGGGGCAGAACGTGGGGGGCTCCGGGCGAGAGCGACACAGGCTCTGGGGCTGCTGCTCCTGCTCAGTCCGTCTGGAAAGGGGCCAGGGACAGACCCTGGGGGGGGGGCAGGAGACGCCAGAGGCTTCAGTGGTGAAACGGTGGTGGGAATCCGCAGGGCTGGGCAAGGAGATCACGGGGGGGGGGGAGTGGGGCACGATGGGGAGAGAGACCGTCCTCTGGGACGATGCAGCTGGCTGCAGAATGGCTTGGCGGGGTGGGGGAGGTTGGGACTCACGGCCTCGGGGCCCAGCCGGAAGGGCCTTCCTACCCCTTGGGCTGGGGGCCTGGAAGAGAAAGGGGGGGTGTTCTCTGTGCTGGGGGAGGGGGAGAGCCTGGCCCGGAAGGTTCCCCCAAGGAGGCAAGAAGGGGCCTTTTCCCCGGGCAAAGGAGCGGCCAGCCCAGGCCGCTTTCCTACTCTGTGCCAGCGTGAGGCGCTGTCTGACTAGGCATGGTCTCCTCCAGACATAAGGCGAGCTCCCCCTTCCAGGGTGAGAGAAGGCTGGGCCGGGCCTCCTACTGCTGGGGCCTCCTGGTGTGCTCCCACCGGGCATCGGCTGGGTGCTGGTGGAGCTTGTGTGCGGAGAGGGGTCCCCCTGAAGCTGCTGTGCTGCCTTCCCCATAGGTGCCCGCCATCCTGGGGGTGGTGCACGCCAAGCTGCAGGAGGTGGACGAGGAGCACGTGCGAAAGGCCGCCCAGCAGACCGTCTACATCCTGGCCTCCCAGCACAAGGCCGCTGTCGTGTCCAGCCTCCTGGCCAACCCCTGCCCCTGGACAGGTAGAAGGCCTCGGGGGAGGGGAGGGGAGGGGCTGGGCAGACGCCGGCCTCTGCGGGCTGAAGGGCTCCAGGCACTCTGCAGGCGAGCCCGGTACGACTCTTGGGAGGGGGGCATCGTGTCCCTTGGATGCTTCTTGCCCGCCGCGTCACGCTGGGCCTCTCCTCTTGGTCCCGCCTGTGGGGCTGCCCTCGGAGAGGGTGCCGGCGTGCCACGTGGGGCGGCCCTGACGGGGCTCTCCGGCCTGCCTCCTGCAGCTGCACGGGCACCATGTGGCGGGCGCTGGCTCCGGACCCCGCCCTGGCCTCCCAGGTCTTGGAGCTGCTGGTGGAGAAGATCAACCGGGACGTCCCCTACAAGGAGAACAAGTCCTTCCTCCGGGGGAGCAGCGCGGAGCGCGTGGCCACCCTCCTCCCCCTTGCCGTAAGTATCCTGGGGGGGGGGCACTGCTTCCTCCTGCCTCCACACCTGGGCTGCTGCTGCTCTCCTCTCCTCCGCTGCGGCGGCGCCTGTGCCAGGGCTTGGCCTCCGGGAAGAAGGCCTCACTGCCGCAGAATGCCTCTGAGTGCTAATCCGCCGGCTCATAAAGGGCCTCTCAGGTGTTTGTCCTCCCGGGAGATCTCTTTGCACTTTATCCCCCCCCACCCCAAAAAAATAAGCGCGCTTGGCAGCCCCCGGAGCAGGAAGGCAGCTGTGAAAATTTCCTTCTTCGCTGGAGCAGATGGCAGCGGGTCCCTAGTGCGGAAAGCCAGCCAGCCGGCAGGGCTCTTCTGAGGGTCTTCTGAGCCCCCCACCCAGGCCCCCAGGTTCCTTCAGTGGCAAGAGGGAGAAGCCGGCTCCGTGCATCCGTGGGGTGGTTCTTTCCTGCTTCCCATAAACCCAGGGCCCTGCGGGTGTCAGTCTCCCTCACAAGGGGCCCCAAGAGCAGGACGGGGCAGGTCTTAGCGGGGTCTGCACCTGTTGAGCCAGCGGGGAACCCGAGTAGCCGCTGCCCGCATTCTCCACCTCGCCTGCCATGGAAGTTCAATGCCACTTTTTGCAAGAACGGCCAGTGCTGAAGTCTCGATCTCGGCTGCGGGGGGGGCGCTTTCAGCTCCAAAACTTTGAGCCTTCCTGTTTCTTTGCAAATGTGCAGGATTGAGGCAGGCACCACCCAAAGCACCGTCTTCTCCTGGTGGGGAAACACAGGGCAGTTTGGAGTGCTGGGGAAGGGTTGTGGCCTCGGGGAAGGGCCCTGCAGATCTGCCGAGCGACGGCCGTGAGCTTTACCGGGCCAGGGAATTTGGGAGAGCCCTTGGGGTGCCTGAGTGAGGCCCCTGTTGGTGGCCCATGTGCACCCAGCAGCATGGGGGGGGGGGGGGGCCTCCGTGCGTCCAGGGCCTCCAGTCTGCCTTCGTGCTCAGAGCTGGCGGGGGTTGGGGGATGCTGGTGTAGATCAGCCACCGGGGTTGTCCCTTTTGCTCTGTGTGATGAGCCTCCATTGTCAGAGGCAGCGTACCTTAGACTACTCCGTTCTGGGGACCAAAGAGGGCAAAGCACGGGCCTTCGTAGCTTGTGTGCCAGCTTCCTGGCAGTACCCAGGTGGGGCCACTGTTGGGCTCGGCGGCAGGGCCTCGGTGGCCCTCTGGCTCAAGCAGGGCTCCTCCTGGCCCCCCCCCCTCAGGATGATTGAAGAATGGGGGGGGGAGCTTGCGGTCCCTCTCCCCACAGTCAGGGAAGCCTCTGCCCCCGGCACACCTGGTGCTCAGCTTCCGCCGCTTGTGGTTTTACGGAGAAGAGCCGAGGTCGGGCGTGGCTCCCCGTGGGGTCCAGCTCCCTTGGCGGGGGGGGGGAGAGCTCCTCCATCAGGCTGTTGGCAGGGAGAGGGTTCGGGTGTTGTCCCCTCTTGGCAGCGCTTGCAGGGTGGCCCAGGTAGCTTCCTGCCCCCTGCCCCCTGCCCTTCAAGCCCCTCGGCTGCCCTCGTGAAGGTCACGGCCTTTCCGCTTCTTCCCAGCTCAAGCCTTTGTTCTGCTCGCTGGGCGGAGGGCTGTGTGCGCATGTGCATCTTGGGCCCCGGGACCCTGCGGTCGGGCACCTGCCTTGGCTGGTCTGCTTATTTACTGGAAAGTGGTTCCCCACCTTTCCTTGTGGTTCAAGGCCGCTTGTGGTTCAAGGCAAACCCCAAATCTCTTCCCCCTCCCTCCAAGGCCCAAACAGGCAAACAGGCACAGGCCTTGCGGCAGCTCCTGCAAGTCTCCAAGGAGGGGCCCCCCCTCACCTCCTCAGGGAGCCCCTGCCACATTGCTGGAGCCACGGTGGGAAAGGCCCTGCGGGGGGTCTCCGGTGGAGGCCGGACGGGCCACCCTGAGGGGCGGGGTGGGGCAGCCCACATTTGGCTGCCGGATGGCCGCAGTTGGTGCCCTGGGACAGGCGGGGGGAGGCAGCCTTTCAAAGACGTGGGTCGTCCTGGGTTGTGAGAGGCATTGAAGGCCGGCACCAGCGCCTTGAATTGAACTCAGACCGGCAGCCAAGGTAGCTGTTTCAGAGCGGGCAACGTGTGTTCCCGGTGGCTGGCTCCTAACAGCAATCCGACTGTCACATTCCGGTGTCGTTTCCGGGTTGTTTTCAAGGGCAGCCCCACGTGGAGCATGTTGCCGTAGTCCAGCTGTGAGGTGACAGACACGTGGATCAGCATGGCCAGTGGTGCTCCGGGGGATGGGGGGGAAGACTCTCCAAGTCGGCTGGGTTGATTGGGGTCTCTCTCTCTCTCTCTCTCTCTCTCTCTCTGGCCTGGGTCCGCCCTTCTGAGAGACCTGCTGAGCCCCGCCCTCGCCTCCGGGCCTGGCAGGTGTGGTTCTGCTCCTGTGGCCTTCCTGTCCCTGGCGTGTCCACAGTGTGTGGGGGGGGTGTGGGGCAGCTCTCTCCTCCTCCTCCTCCTCCTCCTGACCTCTCCTGCTCTCCCCCCAGGCCACGTGTGCTTTGCATGAGCTCATGTCTGTCCCGGAGTCTGGGTCGGCGGTCGTGGGCCTCTACGCCGAGCTCTTTGTGACTCTGCTGCTGCGGGTCAGTTGCACGGTGGGCGTCCAGTTGCCCAAGCACCTGCCATCCAAGGAGAGGAAGAGCCTGGGCCGTGGGCAGCCCCCCCGGGCGCTCGACCCTTGCAGGTATTGCTGAGGAGCGGCGTGGCTGGGCTGGGGAGGGGAGCGGGGGGCTGGGGGGGGGCTTGCCGCTTCCCTCTCTGCCATGTGGAACTGATTTTTGCGTTTCATCAGCACAACGGCAAGGGCTCGGCCTGTAATGCGAGGGCTGGATAATGCTCCACGGCCCATAACGTATTAGGTATGAAGGCAGGCCTGACCTCCGGGGGGGGATTAGCCCCCTGTTTTCCACACACTCGTCTCCCCCTAAATCAGGAAATATTAAATCGCTCTTCCTGTTTCAGCCGGGGTTGTGGTTTGAATTTGCATTCCTCGCATGGTGCTGCGGTGCCCGGGCGCGCTGCTGCTGCTGCCGCCGGATTGGGTTACGGGTGCCTCTGCGGCGGCTGGAGCGGATGGGCTGGGAGCCACGGGGGGGGGAGGTGGTGGGGAGGGGCCGCGGGAGGGAAGGAAGCCGGGCTTCCTCCCTGAATAGAAACTGGGGACGGGGGGGGGACGACCCTCCTGCAATTCGGAGGCAGCCCTGCCCCCTTCACCCCAGCAGAGCGCGGCTGTTGGGCGGGGGAAGACCTGCTCATGGTGGGAGCTGGGCTACTTGCGTGTTGTGTGTGCAGACCACCACCACCAGATTGGGACACGGGGGTTCATGGGGTCTGGCTGTGGCTCAATGGGGTGAGGCCCCCCTCTCATGGTGGGGGGGGACGCAGATGCCCGGGAGTGGTGCCCTCATGGTTTGGGCCTGGGTGCTCGTCGTCTGGCTGGACACTGCTGCTCCATACTGTGTACAGTTCTATACTGTGTACAGTTCTGGTCACCACATCTCAAAAAGGATATTACAGCATTGGAAAAAGTGCAGAGAAGGGCAACCAGAATGATCAAAGGGTTGGAACACCTTCCCTATGAAGAAAGGTTAAAACGCTTGGGGCTCTTCAGCTTGGAGAAACGACGGCTGAGGGGTGACATGATCGAGGTTTATAAGATTATGAATGGGATTGAGCAGGTTGAGAAAGAAGTACTTTTCTCCCTTTCTCACCATACAAGAACTCGTGGGCACTCCATGAAATAGCTGAGCGGTCTAAAAGGAAATACTTCTTCACCCAAAGAGTGATTAACACATGGAATTCACTGCCACAGGAGGTGGTGGCAGCTACAATCATGGACAGTTTCAAGAGGGAGTTAGATAAACATCTGGAGCGGAAGTCCATCAGTGGCTATTAGCCACAGGGTATAGATGGGAACTCTCAGTCTGGGGCAGGTGATGCACTCGATTCTTGGTGCTGGAGGGGGCAGCAGTGGGAGGGCTTCTGGTGCCCTGGCCCCACTGCTGGACCTCCTGATGGCACCTGGTATATTTTGGCCGCTGTGTGACAGAGTGTTGGACTAGATGGGCCATTGGCCTGATTCAGCATTGGCTTCTCTTATGTTCTTATGAGTCACCCAGGCCCTGAAATGTACCCCCGTGCAGCAAGACGGCCACTGGAGCCTCTTGCCCGGTCTGGTGCCCGGTCTGTCCAGTGGCCCGTGGGCCAGGCCCGGAGGTGAAGGTGGGCTTCTCTGGCTGCTGGAATGGCTGGGGGCCTGGGAAGGAGGTGCCCGTGAAGAACGTCGCTGCCTCGTCGCCCCAAACTGTGTGCAGGGCGGATCCCGGCTCCTTTGCAGGCCTGTGGGCCTCCGAGGCCTTGGGGAAAGGTGGCTGTGCAGCCGGGGTGGGAAAGTCCCCCAAGGGGTGGGGCTGGCCTCTCTTCCTGGCTCCCACCAAGGAACCTGCTGGGGGAAGCACCAAGGTGCCTCCCCCCTGGGGTCGAGTGTAACCCCCCCCCCCCACGTGGGCCTTTTCTCTTTCCAGCTTCCCCTGGGTTTGAGTGAGTTTGCATTCTGGTTTCCTTCCACTGGCAATGATTTTGGAGGGGACTGATTTTGTTTTCATTTTTACTTATCTTTTTTTTAAAAAGTTGTTCGAACTCTGAGCTGCCCCCGGCAATCCGAATGGCCATGCAGCGCCATCTCGGGGAGCCCCTTCCCCAGTGTGGGGGCTGCAGGGGAGAAGGTCGGACCCCCGGGCAGTCCCCACTGTCCATTGGGGGGGAGGTGGCCCAAAGTCCATAGTTGGCCCCCTGGGACATCTGGGAGGAGACAGTCCTCTCGCCACGTGGGGCCCCAGCTGCTTCTCACTGTGGGAGGCTCGTGGTCCGCATGTTCCTCCTGAAGCACGTGGGTGGGTGGGGGCTTTGCCAGCGTCCGGCTCCGGCCTGGCTCTCCCTGGTCATTGCAATGCTTCACTTTGGAGCTTGGTCTGCTGGAGCTGCTGAGCTCTGGAGTCTCTGCTGGGGCGAAGGAGGGAGGAGGCCCCGGAAGGCTTCGTGGGGAGCCCTGCAGCTGGACTGGTGTGTTGGGCCCCTTCGGAGGGCGGTGGCCGCTGTGCCAGGGGCTTGGCAAGCTTGGTGGCCTCTGTGCCAGGGGCTTGACCCTCTTGTTCCACCGTAGTCCTGCCCCAGCTCTGGGCAGCCGCCAAATGGGGCTCTCCGTGCTCTAGAGACCAGAGGATGCATCCAAGCCCTGTGATTAGTGGCCTTTCTGCCAGAGACTGGAGAAGAAGAGTCCTGGGAGGGGGAGGCAGGGACAGGCAGGGTGCAGTGGGGGGAGGCGGGAGCCGATGGCCCCGAAGGCTTCCTGCAGGTGGCTCTGCCCCAGCTGGCTGCCTCCCTCCCTCCTGCTTTGGGGCTCCCGACTCTTCTCCCTTCCGAATAGAGTCTGGATGTGGTGTGACAGGCGAATGGATGCTTCCCAGATGTCCCGCTCAGCTCGCGGCGCTCTAATCCCCCCAATAAAACACGCCTGCCGAAGGAATCCACCTCACACCCCTTGGGCAGCCTCGGCTCTTGTGTGGCGCTCCCTCTCCCTCTCTCTCGGGGCATGGGGCAAAGGGGGCCGTGGCCGAGGGGGCGTTCTCTGGAGGTGCGCAAGGCCCCGGTGGGGCTCGGGGCCAGCCGTGTCAGTGGGATCTCTCTGCCCTCCCCAGCTCCGCCGTGGAGACCCTGAAGGCCATGCTGACCCAGGGGGGCAGTGGGACCGTGGCCAAAGCCGTGGCCGATGCGGGTGGCTGGGAGCTGTTGCGCAGCATGGAGCGGCACCACGAAGGCGTTGCTGTGCTGGCCGGGTAGGTGGGCCCCCGCCGCGAGCTCTCTGGGCCAGGGGGGTTGAGTCAGCCGTGGGGGTGCTGGCCGGGCCTGGGGGAGCTGGGAAGCTCAAGCAGAGGAGAGCCTCTGGAATCTGTGTGAGGGACGTGCCGGACACCGGGTGATCCCTGAGGAGAGCGAGGTGGGGTGGGGAACGGAGGCCAGACCGCGTGTCCTAGAGGCAGGCCTCTCCCTCCTGGCAGCCCGCCTTGGAGCCAGGTCCAGGGCTTCCTCTTGGCCTGGGGAGGCCTTCCCTCTGGATGGGGCGGGGGGGCAGGGCACGGTGGCATGTTTCCTGCCAGCCTGAGGGCAGAGAGGGTTAGTTGTGCGTTGTGGTGTGTGTGAGGTTCGGTGGGTGTGCCAGTGTTCCCTCTAAGCTGAGTCAGCGTGAGCTAGCTCACAGTTTTCTAGCCTCTGGCTCACCCATTTTTGTCTCAGCTCAGGAAGGGATGGCTCCAGAGTAAACGAATGGATGCAGCAGCCAAATGGCTCACTCACAACTTTAACGCCAGGAGCCCACAAAGTGGAAGTTTTGCTCACAGGGCTCCACGGCTTAGAGGGAGCATTGGTGGGTGCTTATTGTGTGTGTGTGGGGGGTGGTGGTGGTGGTCTGTTTTGCAGTGCCATGGCAAAGCACGCCGGGCCCAAGCTGTCCCCGATTGTCAAGAGCCTCGCGCCCATGCTGAACAGCATCTACGACAGCCAGAGGGTCACCACCACGGCCTTCTTCGCAGAGGTGAGTCGGCCGGAGGCGGCCGGGGGGGGCGCTAGTGTCACTGGAGCCCCAAGAGGCCGGACTTCATGGCGGGGAGCCACTGCCCAGAAGTTCCCGTCTGCGCTGCTATAGCCTCGCTCGGTCTTGGACTGAGGGGGAGCGGAGTTCTCTCCTCTCTCCCCCCCCATGCCCAGCCGGTAGAAGGAATTGTGCGGAACGGGGCCGGTCTCTCTAGCAGTGGCGGCAGGGTCTCCAGCAGCCCTGGGGGTGGAAGAGGAGCTGATTCCACCAAGTGCCCTCCTCTGCTCCTGGCACCCGCCGCCCCCCCCGGCCCCGAAGGGGAGCTCAGCCCCACCGCCGGAGCCAGCACAGCCGTGGCCTCACTGCCCTTGACGTACCGCCCTGAGGAATGGAGTGAGTCAGGCCGGCTTCCTGCTGCGCGGGCCGCCTCTGCCGCCGCCGTAACCCTGTCCCGCCTGCCTCACCGCCTCGAGCCCCCCCCCCGCCCCCGGGGGCGCTTCCAGCGGGCCTTGTCTGCACAGAGCGGCCCCCGCGCCGGCCCGGCCGCCACGCTCCGTCCCCGCTCGTAAACCGCCTCTTAAAGTCTCAGCTGATGCAGCAGCCCTGGATTAAGGCTGCTCTTGGCGGGGGGAGCTGGGGGGGGGGGCGGCGGGGCTGGACCCTGGCCCAGAATCCGAGCGTGGCTGGCTGCCCGGCCTGCCGAGGTGGAGGAGAGCCGGCGCCCGAGGTGCTCCCCCTCGGCAAGTCAACGAGGTGTGAGCTCTTGGTGCAGGCAAGGGGGAAGCCCACCCCCCACTCACACTGGGTGGCTTGCGTCTTCCCCCCGGCAAGGGTGGCCTGCTCAGGGCTGGGACGCCGGTCCAGGTGGCTTTGCTGCCTTGGTGGGGTAGGAGGCCCGGGGTCAAGCATCTCCCTCCCTCCCTCCCTCCCTCCCTCTCGGGTAGGGGCTGTGGCTCAGCTCACAGAAGGTCCCCGGTTCCATCCCCGGCAGCGTCTTCAGCTGAAAGGACCAGGCAGCAGGTGACGTCCAAGACCTCTGCCGGGGCCCCCGGAGAGCCGCTGCCCATCTGAGTCGACAAGACTGATGGCCCCGATGAGTTCCTTATGTGCTCTCTGGGCGGGCTCTGTCTCCCCCCTTCTGTCCTCCAGCTCCTCAAGAGCAACGTGGTCAACGACCTGGTCCTCCTGGAATCCATGATGGACAACATGACGGCCCGCCAGAGGGACCCTTGCACGGCCGTGCGCATGCTCGCCCTGCGGGGGCTGGGCAACATGGCCTTGGGCTCTCCGGGAAAGGTGAGGGCGGAGGAGGGCGTGCCCACGGACCAGGCGGGCGTTGCTCTGGTGTCCCCTTCCCGGGCAGGGCTTGGGTCTGTCTTGGCAACCGTTGCTCCAGAAGGGACTACAGCTCCCAGAGTGCCCTGCCCTGCCCTCCACGCAAGGCCCTGCGTCCGGCTCCCTGGAGCTGCCTGGGGGGAGCCTTGACTGCCGCTCCCTGCTGCCTGCCAGGGCTCCGGAGGCCGTGAAGCGCCCGGCCTTGGGGGCTGCCCTTTTTTTGCCTCCCCAAGAGCCTAGTCCCGGAGTGACGCTCTGTGCTTGCGTCTTGTTCTTGTTCTGGCTTCGCTTCCCGTGGCCCCCTGGGGGGGTCTTTTCTGGTTGCCCAGCTCTGCACTCTCTCCCCCTTCCCCACGGCCCACCCCCAATGGAGCTGCCGCCCTCTGAAGCGGCCTGGCTGGGGCCCCTCCCTGCCCAGCCTTCGGAACGCATCGACCAGGGGTCCTGCCGCCCCAGAGCCTCCGTCTCCGTGCCCCTGAGCTGTTAGATAAACATCCGGAGCAGAAGTCCACCAGTGGCTATTAGCCACAGGGTATAGATGGGAACTCTCAGTCTGGGGCAGGTGATGCACTCTAATCTTGGTGCTGGAGGGGCAGCAGTGGGAGGGCTTCTAGTGTCCTGGCCCCACTGCTGGACCTCCTGATGGCACCTGGTATATTTTGGCCACTGTGTGACAAAGTGTTGGACTAGATGGGCCATTGGCCTGATTCAACATTGGCTTCTCTTATGTTCTTATGTTTGTGGGGCCCTCTGGCTCTCTCTCGTGGTTAAGTGCCAGCTTGGCATAGGGGTTAAGTACGCGGACTCTAATCTGGGAGAACCCGGTTTGATTCCCCACTCCTCCACTTGCACCTGGCTGGGTGATCTTGGGCAAGCCATAGTTCTGACAAGAGCTGTCCTTGAAAAAGAGCAGTTTTTGTCAGAGCTCTCTCAGCCCCACCTAACTCACACAGGGTGTCTGTTGTGGGCGGGGAAGGGAAGGGAAGGGAGTCTGTAAGCTGCTCTGAGACTCCTTTGGGTAGTGAAGGGCAGGGGGTATAGAGCCAATCTCTTCTTCTTCTTCTTCTTCTCCCCTCCGGCAGGTGAGGCAGCACGGCACCCAGCTGCTGGCCTCCATGGTCAACGGCATGGACGACAAGGACGACCCCCACAACGCAGTGGCCCTGGAAGCCATGTCCAGCCTCTCCCGCATCCTGGCCTTCACGGAGGAGAGGGACGTCCGCTCCATGCTGCTCCACATCGCCATCCGCATACGGCCCTTCTTTGACAATGTGAGAGCCGCGGAGGGGGCCACAGTCGCGGAGACATTGCCCAGGGGAGGGGATGCGGGGAGGGGGCTGGGACTGCCTCTCTGGCAGCTGTGGGCAACCCTGTGCCCCCCCTCCTGTGGCCAAAGGCCGCTCAGCCACATGGCGGTCAGTGGGGGTGGGGAGACGGAGGCCTCACCGGGCCCTTCTTCGAACAACCTTGGAAGAAGGGGAGCCCTGCACCCCCAGCTCCGGCGGCCCAGCAAAGCCTCCCTCCGGGCGGGAGGTGGGGTCCCGAGGGGCATCCTGAGGTCAGGGAAGGGTACTTGAAGAGCTCGGCCCCTGCCGAGGGGGAAGGGGCTGGCAGAGGGCCAAGGTGTCACCCTGGGAAGCGACTTTGGGGCCTCTGCTTGGTCGCCTTTCCTAGGCTGGGCCAGCTTCAGTCCCACAGCTGTTGCCGCGTGTTCCTTCTTGTGAGCAAAGGGGTGTGTGTGTGTGTGTGCGGGGGGGACGGACCCTTGTGGGTCAGTGGTGCTGGTGAGGGGGTGGGGCCACCAGGGTGCTTGGGCACAGGGCCTGTCTGAGCTCCACGTTGGTGCTTCCCCCGTAGGAGAAACAGGAGCTCCGCCAGTCTTCCATCGTCCTCTTTGGGAACCTGACCAAGTTCAGCGCCGGGAGCTGCGAGGACGCCTTCTTCGAGCAGATCCTCAACGGCCTCGTCACCCTCCTGCTCCACCTGCAGGACCCCAAGCCGGAGGTTGTCAAGGTGGGCACCCGGCTGGGCGGGGTTGGGCTGGGGGGGCGGGGGGGCACTCGCTGTGGAGCCAGGGGGGCTCCTGACGCGCCCCTTTCCCTCCTCGCAGGCCTGCAAGTTTGCCCTGCGCATGTGCGGTCCCAGCATGGGCTGCCCTATGCTCTGTGACATGTTCCAAAACCACCTCCACGAGGACCGCAGCCTCCATTACGGCGAGTTCATGAACGACGTCTGCAAACACCTGGTGAGGGAGAGGCGGCCCCGGGGGGAGTGGGGGCGGGGGGTGTCCCTGGGCCACGCTGCCTTCTGGGAGCAGGACAATACGGGACTGGGCACTTTGCGCCGCGGTGCCATCACCTGTCCAGCGCTCCTGCGGTTGGCCAGTGGCGTTCCACAGGCATTTCTCTCCGCAGTGTGCTTGCATGCGCAGGGTGGCTGCTGCGACGGGTGAGTCAGCAGTGGGCAGGAGTGCCAGAGGGGACGGGGCACCCTCTTGCCCGCTCGCTGTGGAGTCACAGGCCTGGCGCCGGCCCGTGCAGTGGGGGTTATCTGGGGCAGCCCCTCAGAATCTTCTGGCAGGGCGCAGGATGGGGCAGGGTGGAGCAGAGGGTTGCATTTTGTGCTCTGTGCCCAGACGCACCCTAGAGGGCTTGAGTGGTGTGGGAAGGAAGGCGCCCCTCTAGCAAGACTCCACGAATGGCTGGGAGGCCTCCCCCACCCCGGGCCCTTCTCCTCCTGTGGCTCACCCTCCCGGGGGGGGGCTGTTGCCCGAGGATGACCAGCGTGGCCCTCCCTCCTTCCCTCCACTCAGATGCAGAACTACCCAGAGACGCTGAGCCGCCTGATCGCCACCAACCTCTTCTACTTCAAGAGCAACTGGGCCGACATCCGGGCGGCGGCCCCCATGTTTGTGGGTGAGTGGGCGGGGGGGGGAGCCCCATTTGCGTGCCATCTGGAATGGAGGGAGTCCCGCTTCCGTTGGCTGCGTGGCTGGCACTGAGTGCGGGGGGGGGTGTGTGGCGCTTCTGCTAACCCCCCGTATCTCCTTCTCCCAGGCTTCCTGGTTCTGCACGTCGACCGAGGGCACTGCCAGCAGCTGGACCTGGAGGAACTCCTGGCAGGTGAGAGGGGGCCTGGTGGGGGCGGGGCTTCCGGGGGCTCACGCAGCTGCTGCCAAACGGCATCTTGCGCAGTGCGCCTCCAAAGTGACGCTCCCGCTAAGCTGTGGAGTCCCGTGAGCCAAAATTCTCCTCGGTGAGCTACCGGCATTACAGTTGTGAGCGAGCGGTTTGGCTGTTACATAAGTCCGTTTGCTCTGGAGCCCTCCCTTCCTGAGCCGAGGCAAAAATGTCTGAGCCAGGGGGTAAAAAGCTGTGAGCTGGCTCACCCTCACTCAGCTCAGAGGGAACGCTGCCCCAAAGTCTGGCTCCCCGGTGGGGGGCCCAGTGCTGAGAGAAGCCTGCTCCAGCCTCACAGGGGTGGGTGGGGTGGGTGGGTGGGTTGTGGCCCTGCAGCTCCGATGCGGGCGGGTGAGCGCCTCTTCCCAGGCAGTTGGGATGGTCCCACCTCACAAGCAGCCCTCCCCTCCCTCCCTCCAAGTGTGGGGTGGCAGCTTCTGCTGCCTTCGGAGCAATGGTGCGCAGCCGGGGCTGAGCATCCTTCCAGTTTGGTATAGTGGCTAAGTGCGAGAGCCAGTTTGGTGTAGTGGTTAAGTGCGCGGACTCTTATCTGGGAGAACCGGGTTTGATTCCCCCACTCCTCCACTTGCACCTGCTGGTGTGACCTTGGGTCAGTCACAAGCTCTGTCAGAGCTGTCCTTGAAAAAGAGCGGTTTCTGTCAGAGCTCTCTCAGCCCCGCCTACTTCACAGGGTGTCTGTTGTGGGGAGGGGAGGGGAAAGGAAATTGCGAGCCACTCTGAGACTCCCTTGGGCAGTGAAGGGCGGGGTATAAATCCTATCTCTTCTTCTTCTTCTTCTTCTCCTCTTCCACTCAGGCCTTGCCCACTGCAAGCCTTCTATCGAAAGAAAGCATCAGAGTGCGGTGCCAGAGGGGTCTCCCCCCCCCGAGCTGCCCTCAGCGAGGTCCCCTTTCCTGTTTGGTTCTGGGGCCAAAAAAGAAACTGGGGAGGGAGGGAGGCAGGCATTGTGTGTGTGAGTGTGGCGGGAGTGGGGTTGGGGTCCCTGCACGTCAGTATTTTGCAGCTGTCCGGGCACCTGGAAGATCTGCTGCTCCTATTTAAAAGAATCGCAGGCCTCTCCCCCCACCCCCGCCCCATCCCTGCCCCTGCCGTAGGGAGTAGAGGGGTTGCAGATGAGAGATAATGGCCGGTCGTAGAGGTGTGGGGGGCTTGGAGGAAGGAGCAGAACGGCAGCGGCTGCCGCTGCTGCCGCCTCCGCAAACCTGTTCTCCAGAGGTGGGGAAGGGGGCTTCCGAGGAGGACCCAGGCACCGGCCTGGAGGGAGGACTGGGGGGAGGGGGCCCATGGACGCAGGTGCGAAGGAGGTGGTTGTGTGAGCCCTTCGGCCCACAGCAGCAGTTTCTCCTGAGCGCCCCAAGGCACTGGGGGGGGGGGCTGGCCGTGACCTGGGCCAGGTGAGGGAGGGGAGGCCTCCTGCTGGCACCTGAACCGTTTGAAGTCCCCCCAACCCCCGCCTGCCCCAGTCCCTCCCCGTGCAGAACCTGCCGTTCCAGGAGGAGGAGGAGGAGAGGGAGCCGGTGAAGTCACTCGACTTTCCTGGATTTCGGGGCTGTTTTCCTTGTCAGCAGTGACCTCATCGCTTAGAATAAGGCTTGGAAAATCTCGGCGCTTTCCAGCGAAGCTTAAAAACCACTAAAAAAGGAAAAACTATCTTTCCGTTGGCTGCCGGGAGGGATCCTGAAGAGAGAGAGAGAGCGCGAAGGGGGGGGGCTGTCTTTGTGCAGTGTGTGCACGCGTGGGGGTGGGTGGGAGAGGCTTTGGAGGGGGAGCAGGGAGAGTGTGTGCCGGGCCGGGTCACTGCACAGCTTCCCGTATTGAGCGCGCGCGCGAGGCCCTCTGGCTGACGGCAGCCCCTGGGGGGGGGAGCTCCTGCAGCTGGCCCCCGCACTGATCCGCGGGAAGGGAAGCGGCCCGGCACATAAATCAGGCCGTCTCTGGCCCGCTCTGGAGGGACGGGAGAGTCTCGGATTTGCAGTGTAAACATGCTACTGGAAAAATATTATTGTATCTCCGCTGCTCGGGAAGAGCCGCCGGGCCCGCTCCGCTTTCGGCTGGGTGTGTGCCAGGCCCTGGCTGCGGGAACTGACGGCCCGGCTGAGCCCTCCAGAGGTGTGGGGCTGGGCGGAGGGGGGGGAGGCTTTGCCCAGCTGTCCTGAAGACTTGCACCTGGCAGCAGCTGTTGGGCAGGCTGGAGTCTCTTGACTCCTGGGAGCTGGGGGGGTGACTCCGGGGTGTGTGTGTGTGTGTGTGTGGTGCAGTCTCTGAGGGGCTCACAGGCAGTGTTCCCTCTAAGCTGTGGACTCTTGTGAGCAAAAATTGTACTTTGTGAGCTACTGGCATTAAAGCTGTGAGCGAGCCATTTAGCTACTGCATAAATTAGTTTGCTCTGGAGCCCATCCTTCCTGAGCTAAGACAAAAATGTGTGAGCTGGAGGCTAAAAAACTGTGAGCCAGCTCACACTAACTCAGCTTAGAGGGAACACTGGTCACAGGTGTGAAGGCGCTTCAGGAGGCACTGCTGGGCAGGGGGCCACTCCCCATGGGAAGGCAGGCTGTCCCGACAGCTGGAGGGGGCACGGGGCCCCCTCGGGTTCATGCCCGTCGTTTGCAGGGGGGCAGAGCATGGTCCTGGGTTGGCTTCCCAACCAGTTTGGTGTGGTGGTTAAGTGTGCGGACTCTAATCTGGGAGAACCGGGTCTGATTCCCCCACTCCTCCACATGCACCTGGCTGGATGACCTTGGGCAAGCTGTAGTTCTGACAAGAGCTGTCCTTGAAAAGAGCAGTTTCTGTCAAGAGCTCTCTCAGCCCCGCCTACCTCACAGGGTGTTTGTTGTGGGGAGGGGAAGGGAGGGGAGTTTGTGAGCCGCTCTGAGACTCCGAGGGAAGGGCAAGGGGTCCAATCTCTTCTTCTTCTTCCTCCCCAGCCCTCACTGTCCTGCTGAAGGACCCTGTCACTGCGGTGCGCGTCAAGGTGGCGGAGACACTGGGCCGCCTGGTCAGGATTGCGTGAGGGGCTCTCCACTCTGCGGCCTGGGACCCCGACGGACTTGGGCTGGACCCTCCTTCCCACGCCGTGCCCCGCGGGGCACACCTCGTCTTCCAGAGCAACTGGGGCCACCAAATGCACGCTGAACCACGACGCCCGTCTCGGAGGGAAGAGCTGCGCCCCAGGACTCTTCCGCCGACGCCGCATCTCTCTCGCGCTGTGATTTTAAGTTTTAAAAGGGACTCTTCTGTGCCAGGGACATGCGGGGATGGGACTGGCTGGGCCAGGCACTAAGGGAGCAAGATGGTTACAGGGCTGCCATTTTTCACAGTCCTCCCCTCACGTTCTTCCACACACCCCCCCCAGTCCTCCCCCCACCTTCCTTCCACACACCCCACATTCCTGGGCGCCCCCTCTTGCACGGGGGGGGGTTCTCGGGGGAAGGGCAGGGCCAGCTTCCCAACCACCACTGCAGCTGGCAAGGTCCACGCCCCCCTGCCTCACATGCACGTGTCCCCCCCGGGCTTTCGGGGGGCCAGCCTGTCTCCTTCCAGGGCTTCCGCCGGCTCATTCCTGGTTCCCCCCGGCAGGAGCCTGTATGTGTGTGTGTGTACATACGATCAGACTGCTTATTTTTAAATAAAGTTGTTTGCTTCTCAGAAATGTGGTCTTTCTTGGCTTCTTGGCTGCCAGAGTGAGGATCTTCGAAAGATCTCTGAAGACTGAAAGTGGCCAGCCCTTCACCAGGAGGAGGAGGAGGAGATTGGATGGATTTATGCCTGGCCCTTCACTACCTGAGGGCGTCTCAGAGCAGCTTACGAGCTCCTTTCCCTTCCCCTCCCCACAAGAGACACCCGGTGAGGTAGTTGGGGGATAAGAGAGCTCTCTTGAGACCTGCCCTTGAGAGAACAGCTCTGAGAGAACTTGTAACTGGCCCAAGGTCACACCAGCTGGCTGCATGCAGAGGAGTGGGGAATCAAGCCCGATTCTCCCAGGTTAGAGGCTGCCCTCCTAACCTCTGCACCAAACTGGCTCAGTGAAGGTGCCACCTCCCACTGCTTGAGCCCGGCCAGAATTGGCTCCCCAAAACCATCAGAGCCGCATGAATCTGCTTGTGGACATGGAGAGGAGCAGCACACACACCCCGCCCCGGGTTAACAGTGCAGGGGGTGGCCAGTCCTCTTCGGCCAGTATTGCCCTGCCTTGCCATTTGCCCGCTGTTGCCCCGTAAGCTGCAAGCTTGTCACTGCTGTGAGGACTAGAAGCCCCTGACTGGGAGAGGAAGATTTGTTCATTTACTGTGACTCTCTGTTCTTACAGGCAGGGCAGTCTCTACCAGAGCTCCTGTTTTGTTGCTGTTGTTCAGTCACACAGTTGAGTCTGACTCTTTGCGACCCCATGGACCAGGTCACACCAGGCCCTCCTCTCTTCCGCCTTCCTCCGGAGTTTGCTCAATTCCATGTTCATTGCATCGGTAACACTGTCTGACCATCTCATCCTTTGCCACCCCCTTCTTCCTTGACCTTCCGTCTTTCCCAGCATCATCAGGGTCTTCTCCAGCGATTGCTCCCTTCCCATCGGGTGGCCAAAGTATTTGAGCTTCAGCCTCAGGATCTGGCCTTCCCGTGGGACGGGAAACCACAGTACTTAGGTCAGCCACAGTCAGGGTTGATTTCTTTTAGAATCGAGTGATTTGATCTCCTTGCAGTCCAAGGGACTCTCGAGAGTCTTCTCCAGCACCATAATTCGAAAGCATCTATTCTTTGACGCTCGGCCTTTACGGTCCAGCTCTCGCAGCCATACAGGTACTACTGGGAATACCATTGCTTTGACCATGTGGATTTTTGTTGGCAGGGGGTGATGTCTCTACTTTTTACGATGCTGTCTAGGTTTGCCCTCACTTTCCTCCCCAGGAGCAGGCGTCTTTTGATTTCACCCCACGGACAGTAACAAAAGACTGAAGGAGCCCCTATGCAGCCTGGTGTCTGGTACCCTGAAAGGGCCGTTGCCCCCGAGGGGTGGGCGTGGAAAGTGCTCCCAGGCTGCAGCTGACCTCTTGGGCCCCAACAGGGCTTCCGAGGAAGGCGAGCCTTCAGAGGAGGTGGGCCACTGCCTGCCTCTGTGCAGTGGCCCTGGGCTTTCTTGGTGGCCTTCCGTCCAAGTGCTAACTGGGGCTGACCCTGCTTAGCGTCTGAGATCTGGTGAGATCGGGCCAGCGTCGCCCCCTGAATCTGCTTCCGAGAGTGAGAGAGGCTGGTCTGCCGTCCATTATTTCCACTGGCGAGGATGGAAGCCCGCATACAGGAGAGAGGGGAAACGATGGGTGCCGGACTGTTTGGCAAGGATGCCCCCCTCGTACTGACTTCCTCCTTTTCGTCACCGGGCCAGGGTGGCCGGGCTTTTGGTGTGCCCAGAGGGAGGGGCTCCGACCGTGTCCGGGAAAATCCCCTGCTAGGAAAAACTACAAATGAAGCCGAAACCCGGCAGCCTTAAATGGCCCAGGCGTGTGAGGAAAAAGAGGTAGGGAGATCTCACCAAAACTTAAATGCCATAAACCAGTGGCTCTGTGCGCAGTATCTGTGCCAAAGCCCCCCTGAGGGTAGGTTGGAGTGAACACGCTTCTGAGTATCACAGATCCCTTTGTTAGGTATCTGCGTGACCGAGCTTATCTGACCAAAGGGAACTCTTAACCTTTGAAAGCCATTTACCCCCCCCCCCCATCTTGTGGTCTCCAACAAACTGATGGACTCCCATCTCGCTCTTCACCCCAGACCAACACAGCTCAGCCTCCGACTCCCCCCCCGCCCTCAAGGCTGTTATCCCGACCAGCTTTGCCAGAGATACTTAGTCCTAAAAATCACAGTGGGGAGAACACCCCCACCTCTGTGCCAGCAAGAACGGACATTCAGCTCGAGCACCTTTTCCTTTGGCTAGTGGCAGGGGTGTGGGGACAGTCGCTACGGCTGGGGTGTGAAATACCTGCGAATCCTGGGGGGTGGGAACAGATGTCCCTGGAGCCACAATTCCCAGGTGGTCGATCGAGACAGGTGGCCGAGTTAGTCCGTCTGCCGCAGGGGAAAAGAGCAGGAGTCTGAGAGCACCTTAAAGATTATCAAGACTAGTGGCGGGGGAGGAGATTTTGTGAGTCCCTGGCTCACTTCTTTGGAAAGCTTGTACCCTACCAAAAATTCTGTTAAGTCTTTAAAGTGCTACTGGGCTCTTGGCTCAGTTCTCGGCAGCGACTCTGGACCTCGCCGCGGCCTCCCTCGCTAGCCACAAGACTAAGACGCCTTAATGCCCAAGGAATGCCAGTCCCGTTGCTTTGGGTCTGCAGAGCGGGGCTGAAGGTGGAGACAAAAGTTCTCTTTGTTCTGTGAAACAGTGAAACTGTAAACCGAGAGGTACCTAAAAGGCGGCTGCCTGGTTATGGGAAACAGACAGCTTCTCCCATACCACCCAGACGGGTAATTCGTTCCAAAACACTGCATCATAGACAAAGAGCAACTATTATCAAAAGGGTGTTGATGCCGTAGGAGACGGATAGAATGCAGGGCGTCCTCCCTTCTCTCTTCTACCGCCTGTGGATGAACCACAGAGAGGCAGAGACATCTCCTTGCTAAACCCTCCAATCCACTGGCCCTGGGCAACCCAAGGGGGTGCTAGCACCATCGTCTTGGAAGACGGAAGCAGCTCCTCCAAATGGCAGCACATTTGGATGGGTGAATCAAGCACACAGTGACATGCACCCCTTTCCTTTCTGACTGTTACCTCCATTGGGAAAAATGAGAAGCTGCACGGCCCCTGGTGACCTGGAGAGAGCCCAGTTCTAGGAAATGGCTCTTTCCAAGCTTCTGTAACTTAACTGTTCTCGCTATGAGACGTGCATGAGAAGAAACTCCTTGCCCTCCTGGCACAAGGGACTCCCCCTCGCCGGCCCTTGGGTGGGAAACAAGGCGCTGAAGGGGGCTGTCAAGGAAATCCTGGAACTGCAGAGGTGGCCAGTGAGGCTGAAACACTCTCCCCCCTGGATTCATCAGCCTTGGGATGAGCTGCACTTGCTAGTAGGAAACCAGGCGCCTATCGCCACACGTCCCTCGAATGGAGCCCCGTGACTTGCAGTCAAACCCCATGGTGCTGAAGGAAGGGCAGTGACAGTCAGGTAGCCCTGTCATGTATTTGGAATGTAGGGGAGTACTGTCTCCTCCGGGCTTCTCATCCGTTCTTTTCACTGTCCGCTTGTTATCATCTGTCTGACCTCGTGGTGTCTCAGGCTGCTAGGCACTACGCTGGGAATCGACGGCTTTTACATTGTTTTTCTCTTATGCCCGCTTGCTTTGCCTGCGCGGATTATAATCATTGGCTTCTCTTAGACCAGGGGGTTGTTTGAATTCACTATGAGTCAGGGGCCTCCATTATCCAGGGCCATTTCTGACACGAGCTGTGTATGCCTCTTTAGTTATGATTTATCATTAAACAGAATCTTCTTACTCCCTCATGGATCACTGCCTTGTCGTGGCGAGGGGGCTTGCGTGGTTCGATGAGGCTGTGGGCTATGCCGTGGAGGGACACCCAGGACGGACAGGCCACAGCAGAGAACTCAGACCAAGCGTGATCCCCTGGAGAAGGAAATGGCAACCCACTCCAGTATCTTTGCCAAGAAAACCCCATGGACAGTAACAAAAGGCTAAAAGATATGACGCCGGAAGATGAGCCCCTCAGGTCGGAAGGTGTCCAATATGCTACTGAGGAAGAGCAGAGGGCAAGTACGAGTAACCCCAGAAAGAGTGAAGCGGCTGGGCCAAAGCCGAAAGGACGCTCAGTTGTGGATGTGTCTGACGGTGAAAGGAAAGTTCGATGCTGCAAAGAACAATACTGCATAGGAACCTGGAATGTAAGATCTATGAATCAAGGTAAGCTTGACGTGGTCAAAAATGAGATGGCAAGAATGAACATCGACATCTTGGGAATCAGTGAACTAAAGTGGACAGGAATGGGCGAATTTAACTCAGAAGACCATTATATCTACTACTGTGGCCAGGAATCCCGTAGAAAAAATGGTGTGGCCTTTATAGTCAACAAGAGAGTGAGAAAGGCAGTATTGGGATACAATCTCAAAAATGACAGAATGATCTCGGTCCGAATCCAAGGCAAACCATTCAACATCACAGTAATCCAAGTCTATGCCCCAACCACTGCTGCAGAAGAGGCTGAAGTGGACCAGTTCTACGAAGACCTACAACAGCTCGTAGAACTAACACCAAAAAATGATGTCCTCATCATCATAGGGGACTGGAATGCTAAAGTAGGAAATCAAAAGGTAACCGGAATAACAGACAAGTTTGGCCTTGGAGAACAAAATGAAGCAGGGCAAAGGCTAACAGAGTTTTGTCAAGAGAACACGCTGGTCATAGCAAACACCCTTTTCCAACAACCTAAGAGGCGTCTCTACACATGGACATCACCAGATGGGCAACACCGAAATCAGATTGACTATATAATTTGCAGTCAAAGATGGAGAAGCTCTATCCAGTCAGTAAAAACAAGACCTGGAGCTGACTGTGGCTCAGATCATGAGCTACTCATTGCAAAATTCAGACTTAAATTGAAGAAAGTTGGGAAAACCACTCGGCCATTCAGATTTGACCTAGATCGCATCCCCAATGAATATACAGTAGAGGTGAAGAATAGGTTTAAGGGACTAGATTTGATAGACAGAGTGCCTGAAGAACTATGGACAGAGGTCCGTGACATTGTAAAGGAGGCAGCACTCACCGCCATCCCAAAGAAAAAGAAATGCAAAAAAGAAAAGTGGCTGTCTGATGAGGCTTTACACATAGCAGAGGAAAGAAGGAAAGCTAAAGGCAATGGGGAAAAGGAAAGATTTGCCCAACTGAATGCAGATTTCCAGAGAACAGCAAGGAGAGATAAGGAGGCTTTCCTGAATGAACAATGCAAAGTAATAGAGGAAAACAATAGATTGGGAAGGACTAGAGATCTCTTCAAGAAAATTGGAGAAATCAAGGGAACGTTCCATGCAAAGCTGGCCATGATAAAGGACAAAAATGGTAGGGATCTAACAGAAGCAGAAGAGATTAGGAAAAGATGGCAAGAATACACAGAAGAACTATACAAGAAGGACCTCGATGTCCTTGACAACCACGATGGTATAATCACTGACCTTGAGCCAGACATCCTGGAAAGCGAAGTTAAATGGGCCTTAGAAAGCATTACTAACAACAAAGCTAGTGGAGGTGATGGTATCCCAGCTGAGTTATTCAAAGTCTTAAAAGAAGATGCTGTTAAAGTGCTGCACTCAATTTGCCAACAAATTTGGAAAACACAACAGTGGCCACAGGATTGGAAAAGGTCAGTTTACATTCCAATCCCAAAGAAGGGCAACGTCAAGGAATGTTCAAACTATCGCACAATTGCACTCATTTCACACGCTAGCAAGGTCATGCTCAAAATCCTACAAGCTAGGCTCCAACAGTACGTGGATAGAGAACTGCCAGAAGTACAAGCTGGGTTTAGAAGAGGTAGAGGAACTAGAGATCAAATTGCCAACATTCGCTGGATTATGGAGAAAGCAAGAGAATACCAGAAAAACATCTACTTCTGCTTCATTGACTATGCTAAAGCCTTTGATTGTGTGGATCACAATAAATTATGGCAGGTTCTTAAAGAGATGGGAGTACCAGACCACCTCATATGTCTCCTGAGAAACCTGTATAAGGGTCAAGAAGCAACAGTTAGAACCGGATATGGAACAACTGATTGGTTTAGCATAGGAAAAGGAGTACGACAAGGATGTATACTGTCACCTTGCTTATTTAATTTATATGCAGAGTACATCATGCGAAATGCTGGCCTGGATGAATCACAAGCTGGAGTTAAGATTGCTGGGGAAAAGATCAATAACCTCAGATATGCAGACGATACCACTCTGATGGCAGAAAGTGAAGAGGATCTAAAGAGCCTCTTGCTCAGGGTGAAAGAGGAGAGTGCAAAAGTGGGCTTGAAGCTCAACATCAAAAAAACTAAGATCATGGCATCTGGCCCCATCACTCCTTGGCAAATAGAAGGGGAAGTCGTAGAAGTAGTGACAGACTTCACGTTCCTAGGATCCCAGATCACTGCAGATGGTGACTGCAGCCATGAAATTAAAAGACGCCTGCTCCTTGGGAGGAAAGCGATGGCAAACCTAAACAGCATGATAAAAAGCAGAGACATCACCTTGCCAACAAAAGTCCGCATGGTCAAAGCAATGGTATTCCCCGTAGTAATGTATGGCTGTGAGAGTTGGACTATAAGGAAGGCCGAGCGCCGAAGAATAGATTCTTTTGAACTATGGTGCTGGAGAAGACTCTTGAGAGTCCCTTGGACGGCAAGGAGATCAAATCATTCAATCCTAAAAGAAATCAACCCTGACTGTTCCCTGGAAGGCCAGATCCTGAAGCTGAAGCTCAAATACTTTGGCCACCCAATGAGAAGGGAGCATTCACTGGAGAAGACCCTGATGATGCTGGGAAAGACTGAAGGTCAAAGAAGAAGGGGACGGCAAAGAATGAGATGGTTAGACAGTGTCATCGATGCAACGAACATGAAATTGAGCAAACTTCAGCGGACAGCGGAAGACAGGAGGGCCTGGCGTAATCTGGTCCATGGGGTCGCAAAGAGTCGGACTCGACTGTGCGACTGAACAACAACAAAAGAATCTTCTTATGAAGCCCTGCGTTGGGTGGTCTGACTAAGGAACCTGACAGACTACTACCAAAAAGACCCCCAAGGAGAGAACCCCCCAGTCCTGCCAGAATCCTGAAGGGGGGTGTCATGATCTGGGCTGGGCAAGCAAAGGCCTAGCAGGCCCAGGGAGCCTGAGTAGCAGTGGGGGGAGGCCAGGCCTACAACCCCCAGAAGCCCCTGAGAGGTTTTGGTGCCAATTTTAGCCAATCACAGAGAAAGGGGACTTCTACTAAAAGAGCTGGTACAGAAGGAGAGCTGTCCTTTCCTCCAGGACAGCAGGGCCAGAGGGAAGGCTGGTGTGGCTGGGAGAGACCCTTGCCCCGAGGGGAAGGGTGAGCAGACTTCTTTTCACCCACTTATCGCTACTGTTCTTGCAACATGTTTGTTCCCCCCATATTGGGCTGACCTCCTGTAAAAATAAACCTTTCATTTGTTGTTTGCTCTGCCTGGTCCTCACATCCATCCTTTGGCCAAACAAGGGAGGTCTGAGGGTCTTGGGAGGGTGCTCCGGGCCTTCTCAAGGGATCCTAGAACCAGAGTGGTGGCAGTGTCACGGGACACCCCATCTGAGCCATGACAGGGTGTTAGGGAGACGATGCTCTCCGGAGACACGTTTTCTGACAAAGGGGAGCGGTGGCTCTTGAAAGCTCCTACTGAGACTCTTGCTGGTCCCAAACGTGCTTCCTGGAGTCCTGTCGAGCTGCTCTGTTGCAGACCCTCTGGAAATGTCTTCCGGAGGAGCCTGGTGTCAGAGCCTGTCCCCAGAAAGTACTCTGGCAAGACCCCACGACTCCTGGCAGTTGGGCCGAGCACATTCTTTCCTCCTGACGCCATTGCTGAACACTGGTGGTCCTGCCGGAGGAAGAAACTCTCCATCCGAGCAGGTGTGTTGGGGGCAGACCCCACGAGGGCTCTCTGGAAAGACAGTCGGCTTCTCTGGACGTATGAAGAAAGCCAAACCAGGACTTGTGGATGTCCCCCCTTCGGTGGCTCATTAGACCCCTGCTCATCTTGGGCTCTCCCCTGACATAAGGTTATCATTTCGGGGGGTGGGGGTAGAATTCCTTCCTCTGTCCCAGTGGTCTGCTGATCACCCCCACAAAGCAGTTGGAAAAACACCCCAAGAAACTGGAAAGAAGCGGCAGGAGCAAAGGTTGCTCTTCTAGGCAAGACTGTGTTGCGTCCTGTGATTCGAGACGCTTCCAAAAGCCAGCCTGTGAGGAGTAACGCTGGAGTCCCTTGCCAGAGGACTGCAGTAGGCCCTGAGCGGCTTCCCCCCACCCCATGAGTGACCTGGGCAATCCTCTCCCCTTCTCTGGGCTCACAGGTGGGCAGACAGAGCACAGCTGTTCCACAATCTGAGCCCGGAGCAAAGAGGAACTGGCCAGCCCCTCCCCTGCCCCCCCATCCTCTCACGTCACGTGGGCTGCACAATGACCAACCCCTGCCAGAGCCCACAAGTGCATGTGTGAGCCATCCTGGGAGCGGTGGGCCTATGCTAGTCATTCGGCAGGTCAGGTGAACTCATGAAACTGCCTTGTACTGAATCAGAACATCACGCCATCGAGGTCCGCCTAGCTGTCAAACTCGCTTTCCATTTTATTTTTGGCTTGCCATAGAAGTCAGGAGGGGGATCAGGAGAGTGTGAATTCTGGAATGCGTTCGCTTTCAGATGCTTTGACGTTGATTGTTGCTTATCATGCCTGGAAATATCCACCAGCCTTGAGTCTCAGCTTACACGGCCTGGCTTTTGTCTACGTGCTGGGGGGATGTCACCAAGGTGGGAACACAGAGCTGTTGATTTGGGTGGGTGGAATACCTCAGGGCGATTGGCTCGTAACCTTTTAAGGTCCCTGCTTGAACCTTGTATATCTATTGGTTTCGCGCCTCCATCTTCAGTTCTATCACAGCCAATGTACAGGCTGGATCCTATCAATATCTCAATAAACTTTTCTTCTGAGTGAGTGTTGCTGGGAACTGATTTCTCCCAAGAGTCTGACAGTAGCTGACTCAGACAGGCAACAGCTCTCTAGGGTCTCAGGCAGAGGTCTTCCACATCACCTGCCGCCTGGCCCTTGTAACTGGAGATGCTGCTGGGGATCGAAGCTGGGACTTTCTGCACGTAAAGCAGATGCTGCACCATTGAGCCCAAAACCTGGAGCTGCCTTACATGGAATCAGGCCCTTGGTCCATCAAGGTCAGTATCGTCTACTCGGATGGGCAGCAGCTCTCCAGGGTCTCAGGCAGAGAGGTCTTCCACATCACTTCCTACTTTCTCCTTTTCACTGGAGACGCCACTGGGGATTGAACCCAGGACATTCTGTATGCCAAACGGATGCTCTACCCCTGAGCCATAGCTGCACCCCTTGGGCCTCCCGGTGCACCTCTTTGAGGCCAGTGCTCACCACGGTTTCTCTGCACAGCCCAGCAGGTCGGAGGGGTGGGGTTATCTTCATAAGTCCATTGGCAGGGCCTGCCTCTGATTCCCCTGTGAGTGTCCCTCCAGGCCTGCTCCTCCAAAGCTCTCCCTCACACACACACACACACCCATTTTCCATGGTTGCCTTCTTGAACTCTTCCTGGGCAAAAAGCAAAAACAAAACCCATGGTTTACCTTCTAAGCTTGCAGCGATGTCAAGCATCACTCCGAAGGGCCCTCCGATGCCTGCCAGGGGAGCCTGCCACCTTCCAGGGCCACAGTTGCTGTGAGCTGAATGGCTGCAGCAACAGCAGCCCCGGGGATCCAGCAGGGGTGGGAGGGAGAGAGGGCAAGATCAAAGGCTGCCTGGGACCTTCAGGTAGCCGCTTGTGCTCTGTAAAAGCCACCGCATCTAGAAAGAAGGTGGAGTTCTCAAGGAGTTCTTTGCTTCTGTGAGAGGGAATTGATCCAGCGAGTAGGAAGAAGCCCCGATGATGAATGCCAGGGCAAGCCCAGAGATGTGGGGCAAACCTTCAAGCACTCCAGGGGGAAAGCAGAACAGAAAAGCAACACCCCCCCCCCCAGGAAAAAGCTTCCTTTCCTCCTCAGTAGGCACACCTGGTGGCTGACATTCCAGTATAAATCCAATCTCTTCTCTCTCTCTTCTCTTGCAGGGGGGTGAGAGGTGAAGAGCAAAAGGTTGTAGCCTGGCCCCCGTTAGAAACCCCTTTCTCTGGAGTCTGCTGAGAGCCAGTTTGGTGTACTGGTTCAGAGTGGTGGACTCTAATCTGGGAGAACTGGGTTCGATTCCCCACTCCTCCATTTGCAGCTACTGGTGTCACCTTGGGCAAGCCATGCTTCTGGCACAGCTGTCCTTGGAAAAGAGCAGTGTCTGTCAAGAGCTCTCTCAGCCCCACCTGCCTCACAGGGTGCCTGTTGTGGGGAGGGGAAGGGAAAGGAGTCTGTAAGCCGCTCTGAGACTCCAAGGGAAGGGCGGGGGATAAATCCAATCCTCTTCTCCTCTTGCTGCTTCAGCTCCTGCTTGTCTGACCCAGGGGCAGGGTCAGCCCCCCCCCAAATAAAGCAGGAGGCCCAGAGAGGTCTTCTTACGTCCTTGGCTAGCTCCGTTTGCTGAGCAAGAGCTCGGGATGGGAAGTGGGACTCAGCCCCTCTGGAGGGGCTGGATCTGCAACAGGCCGGATGCACAGACCACCCCCCCTCTTCCCCGGTACAGCCCCACTGCACCTCTAAAGGCCCTGGCTTCCTGACTTGGTCCCACAGGAGCCCCGGCAGGCTCTGAGCTCACACTGAGAGGCTGCTGCTGCTGGTTTCAATTACTGGGACCATAACAGGCAGAGTGGAGCCTGCCACTGACATTTATTTCTAGCTGGGGTCCAAGGAAAATGTTCCGTTGGGAGAAAACTACAGGTGGTAAAAGAGTAGGGGGGAAGCAGGGCAGTGGAAGGAAGGGAGGGAAGAGGGAGGAAGGATGGAAGGAAGGAAGGAAGGAGGAAGGAAGGACGGAGGGAGGGAGGGAGGAAGGAAGGAGGAAGGAAGGAGGGAGCGAGGAAGGAAGGAAGGAAGGAAGGAAGGAAGGAAGGAAGGAAGGAAGGAAGGAAGGAAGGAAGGAAGGAAGGGAGTCGCTGCCTGGGGGGGGAGGGGGAGTCTCCCCTGCTCTCCCCACCCTGTGCAGGGATAGTCCAGGGCCCACTCAAACACTCTGCATTCAAGCAACCTGGTGAGCCCCCCGGGGCCTCAGAGAGAGCCCCCTGTGCCACCCCCTCCCTCCTGAGGTTCCAGGGATTCTGCCCCCCGCCCCCCGGCAGCCTCATACAGCCCCCCACCCCTCTCAAGGAGGCTGCTCAGCCTTCAAAGCCAACACGAAGGATGATGACCACCCTCTCCTCCTCCCTTTGAGAGACCTGCTTGCACAGCGGCCTCGCTGGCGGGGAGAGGGGCGGGGGAAGACCACTCAGAGCACCTGTGTTTGGACAGTTTAATTCCAAGAAAGAGACCCCCAAGTTCCGTTTCCCTCCTGGAAAGGCCACAAAGACCTTTCGACTGCAGCTGACTGGGGTGGGGGGCTGCCACGGCCAGAGGCCAAGTCCCAGCGGCTCCCGCTACCAGCAAGAGACTTCCTTCCGGAGGCGGTCCGGAGGCTACGTGAAGAGACGGACGGTGGCGTCTGCACCAGCCGAGAAGAGCCAGGGCTGGCTGGGGTGGAAAGCCACGTCGAGGACGCCCAGGTCGTGAGTCAGGGCATGGCCTTTCAGCACCTTCACCGGCACGATGAGCGGGTTCTGGAGCAGGTCGCTGCACGGGGAGGAGGGGGGAGAGGTGAGTGAAGCTGCTGCCAGGCCCGGCCTGGCCCAGGCCTGGTACAAGGCCAAGAGGCTGCCCCCGCCCCAGCTCGGGGAAACGCCAGCTGTCTCCATACGTACTTGTAGACCATGCCGTGGCAGACGATGACGCTGCCGTCATCCGAACCGGAGGCAAAGAGTGGGTAGTGGGGGTGGAAGGCCACGGCCCTCAACGCTGCCTTGTGGTGCCTGCAGGGAGAGAAGCCAGCGCCAAGAAGGATCAGACCCAGCCAGCCACAGCCTCGTGCCCAAGAGATCAAATCTCGCCAGTGCCAGGAACGTGTGAGTGGGCCTGAGGCCAGCGCCTCCCAAGACGGGGAGAGGATCAGACCTGCTCACCTCGTGGAGGCCCTGAAAAAGTCACAGCAAGACGAAGGATCTTACTGCATAGTATTGTGCTTATTTTATATGGGACTGTATGGCATGGTGTAAACCTTGTAACCCGCCTCGAGCTCAGGGAAAGATGGGCCACGACACTGTAATAAGAGAACGGCTGTGAAGCCTTCTAACTCCCCAGCACACCGCAGAAACGCCGAGGTGCTTCCTTCCTTCCTTCCTTCCCTCCCTTGCTCACCTCAGCATGCGGTATGGCTTCGTGGACAGGTCCAGGTCAAACCAGGCGAGTTTGCTGTCATAGCTGCCGCAGATCAGGTTGTCGCCTGGAAAAGAAGGAGAGACTGGATTTATACCCCACCCTTCACTACCCAGAGGAGTCTCAGAGAGGCTTTTTTTCAAGAACTACGGCTTGCCCAAGGTCATCCAGCCAGGTGCAAGTGGAGGAGTGGGGAATCAAACCCGGTTCTCCCAGATTAGAGTCCGCGCACTTAACCACTACACCAAACTGGCAAAAGAATGGGTGTGCCGGGGTGAGGGGCTGGAGTTCTCAGCCAGGCAGTGGCTGGGCAACCCCCCATCTGCCCCCTGGGGCAGGCCACTTGAGGGAACACTGGCCCACTGCCTCAGAGCAGAGAGGTCCGTCAGGTCAAGGTCTTCCAGCACAAGGGCTTCTTTGGCCTCTTGGTGCAGGGCAATCTCTGGAGCCTTCTTCTGCCTTTAACTCCTTTCCCCCTAGGGGCTTTTGGGGAGCTGCCGCTCTGTAACTCCCCACTGGCTGGGGCCCTGGGAAGCAACCAGGAAGGAAAAGGAGACCTCGCTGCTCAGAGACTGCTGGTGGTGGCTACAAGCATGGACGGCTTCAAGAGGGAATTAGATGAACATCTGGAGCAGAGGTCCATCAGTGGCTATTAGCCATAAAGTATAGGTAGGAACTCTGGGGCAAGTGATGCTCTGTATTCTTGGTGACTGGGGGGGGCGCAACAGTGGGAGGGCTTCTAGTGTCCTGGTCCCATTGCTGGACCCCCTGATGGCACCTGGTGGTTTTGGCCACTATGTGACCCAGAGTGTTGGACTGGGATGGGCCACTGGCCTGATCCAGCACTGGCTTCTCTCATGTTCTTATGAGAGTTCCCAGAACTTGCTCAACCGGCTCAGCTCCTCTTTCCAGCGATTCAGTTTCCCAGGAACTTAGAGTCCAGGGGCACCTTTAGCCCAACAAAGTTTTATTTAAGGTGTGAGCTTTCGTGGGCACGCATGCTTCGTCAGACGACAAAATGGAATTCCATTTCATATTCCATTTCATCGTCCGGCGAAGCGTTGCATGCACACGAAAGCTCACGCCTTGGATAAACCTCTGTTGGGCTTAAAGGTGCCCAGCTGGACTCTTAACTTTGTCCTGCTCCTTCAGGCCGACACGGCTGCCCGCCTTGATCAGTTTCCCGGGGTCACAGCGAGGAAGGTCACAAGGGGCCCGAGAGGAAAGGAAGTGGTTGGCATCTCCGTGGGAGAAAAGACCTCCCTTCCCGGGGCCAGCAACGGAGAGCGCGCTCTGTAACCAGACTGACTCCGAGCGAGGGAGGGAAGGCAACACGGTGTGAGTAAAAATTCTACTTTGTGAGCTCCTGGCATTAAAAGTTATGAGCAAGCGATTGGGTTGCTGCATCAATTACTCTTCCTGAGCGGAGACAAAAATGTATGAACCGGAGGCTAAAAACTATGAGCTAGCTCACACGAACCCAGCTTAGAGGGAACACTGGTCAGTAGTACCTGGAAGGGAGACCACCGAGGAAGACTCTGCGGGGGCCCACCACCTCGGCTGCCCACTTGCCTGGAAAGCCCCTCGCTGGGGTTGCCCGAAGTCGCCTGTGACGTGACGGACACTTTACACTGGGCCGGTCCGGGACCTTTTACAGTTCCACAGGGCCTGCAAGACGGAGCTCTTCCGCCAGGCTTTCGAGTAGGAGCCGCCACTATGACTACCACTACCACCTTCAGTAGACCTAAGGGGTGGCACTAGGAAGATCAACCATGACTTCGCTGTGATCAGTACTGCTGGGTGGGGCCGAGTAACATCGAGTAGCAACCTTTTTGCTATGTAAGATACTGGGGAGTCCATCCGTAAATTTGATCCCATCTTGTTAAATTTTGACTGTAACTATTGAGTACTTTGACGTTGATTGTTTTATCCTGTTTTTATGCTGTTTTATGTGTTGGCACTTGGTGCCCTATTGTAAGCCGCCCTGCGCCCACTCGCGGGGTAAAAATGTAAATCATCATCATCTGCACTGGCTCCCCAATCCATTTCCAGGCACAAGCCAGGGGGCTGCCACTGCTGCTGCTCTTTAAAGCCCTGCCCGGTTCGGGACCCTCCTGCCTTGAGGATGGCTTGTTTCCGTACGGACCCACCTGAGGCAACAGTCTTCCTCCGAGGGGCCCTGCTTTGGGTGCCCCCTCTCCCCAGTCTGAGGCTAGGAGGGTGGCCATCCAAGCCCCACGCTTCTCAACAGGGTGTCAAGACTATGGGCTCCCCCCCCCGGCCCAGAGGGACTCGTCTGTCTCCTTTGGTTGCGGCCCTGCCAGAGTCGGTGAAGAGCTCTTGGGTGCTCCCTCAGTGATCCCTCCTTCCTGCCCAAAATTTTAATGGCTGTTTTTGTCTGTGCTTTCACTCCAGTTTCATTTGTTTTAATGTGTTTTTTGTTCCTTTTAACGGGTTTCAAGATGCAATTTTATTATGTATGTTTTGATTTGCTAGCCGCCTCAGTAGCCCTACGAGGGCAGAAAGGCAGGATATCCAAATTTCACAAAATAAAAAGTAAACATAAGAGAACATAAGAGAGAAGCCAATGTTGAATCAGGCCAATGGCCCATTGAGTTATCCACTATGACTCCAAGATCTCTCTCTTGGTCCGTCTCTGCCAGTTCAGACCCCATCAACGTGTATTTATATTTAGGATTTTTGGCTCCAATGTGCATCACTTTGCACTTGGCTACACTGAACCCCATTTGCCACGATGACGCCCACTCGCCCATCCTCGACAGAAATGAAGCGTGCCCCTTGGGGCTGGTTCCTGGGGCCACGCGGCCCCGCCCCTCCCCCGCCGTGCGAGCCCACCTACCTCCGGGGTGGACGGCCAGGCTAGAGAGCCACTTGCAGTTGGTCAGCAGCTTCTTGGTGAGCTCCTGCTTGAGGAGGTTGTAGACCCGCACGAAGCGCTGGGTGGCCACGAAGAAGAAGGGCCGCAGCGGGTGGAAGAGGACCCGCTGCACCTGGCCCTTGCTCCGGCGGAAGGGCGCCTGGCTCCAGCGCTTGCTCGCCTGGTGGATCAGCACCTGCAGGTGGCTGTTGTCCGAGACCACGGTGGCAAAGTAGTCCCCCTTCCGGTGCCACGTCACCTGCTTCAGAGGCTGCGGGAGCAAGGCCAAACAGAGCGTGTGGGCCAGAAGGACAGAAGAGAAGCCCAGGTTGGATCAGGCCAACGGCCCACCCAGTCCAACACTCTTGGGTCACACAGTGGCCAAAATATACCAGGTGCCATCAGGAGGTCCAGCAGTGGGGCCAGGACACTAGGAGCCCTCCCACTGTTGCTTCCCCCCCGCCCCCCAGTACCAAGAAGACAGAGCCTCACTTGCCCCAGACCGAAAGCTCCTATCTATACCTTGTGACTAATAGCCACTGATGGACCTTTGCTAAGAACATAAGAGAAGCCAGTGCTGGATCAGGCCAATGGCCCATCCAGTCCAACACTGTGTCACACAGTGGCCAGAAATACCAGGGGCCATCAGGAGGTCCAGCAGTGGGGCCAGAACACCAGAAGCCCCTCCCACTGTTGCCCCTCCCCCAACTGCATCACTTGTCCCAGCCTGAGAGTTCCTCTCTATACCTTGTGGCTCAGAGCCTCTCCTCTCCCCCTGGGCCCGGCCCCCCTCCCACATTGGGTGCCACGGCTCCACCAGCACTCACCTTCCCATGCCTGATGATGAGCCGCACTCCCTGGCTGTGCTCCTCTCCGGACGCCTCCTCCCACGTGACTGGCTGGGGCCGCCCCTCCTCTGGGGGCACGAAGGCCTCGAGCAGCTGGTCCGTGGCCCCGCAGAGCAGCTTGTCCCCCAGGCCTGGGTTCACCAGCAGCACTGACTGTTCCCTGCAGGCAGGAGGGAGGGAGGGGGAGGAGAAGGCAGGAGTCGTCAGGTGCCGTGGAGGGCAGAAGGGCTGTCGACAGTCCGGGGTGCCAGGCCTAGGCTGCAGAGGCTATCAGCACAGACAGAAAGCCAGCAGGCCAGAGTGCCCAGCCACACAGAGACACACCCCCTTGCGTTTGAGGGCTGTGCTCAGCAGCCCAGGATTTGTGGTATTTGTGTGGGGGTGCACGCTAGGAGCAAACAGAGAAACAGTTCAAGAACATCCCAGCCGTCGGACCAGAGGCGCATCTTCTCCAGCACCCTGTTTGACACAGTAACCAAATGATGCCTCTGGGGAGTCCACAGATCAACCAACAGTACAAAAGCAACCTTGAAAAATGCAGACAAAATCTGGGGTGGTTTTTTTTGGCAAAAATATTTACAGTGCTATAAGAGAAGCTATTGTGCACAGTGCAAATGAAGTACGAAGTGCACAATTACACTGAAAGACATACAATTACATAAACCCTGCTGAGATACACTCTTAAAGGGACCGAGCCATCTTTTTTATGCTGTAAGGACAGAGAGAACCGTTCACTTTCACAGTCCCTCAGAGCATGGAGACGTCAAGGTTAGTACTACATAACAAGCCTGTTTCAAATCGTTATCTCTATCAAGCTGTTAAGTCTTCATGGGCCTTGGGGGACTTCCACTTGTTTCCAAGAATTCACAAGCGCACGGTGGCCAGCAGCCTCCCTAACGACAAGCTTGAGAGAGCTGCCTGTGTCTATCTGGTGGATCTTATTCCTGGCAGCCTTCCCCTTCCTTGTTGGCTCTGGGGACTCCGCAAGCAGAGGACAAAAGATGCCCTTCCACCAATGCTCCCTCTAAGCTGTGGGGTCTTGTCAGCAAGAATTCTACTTTGTGAAATACTGGCATTCAAGTTGTGAGCGAGCGATTGAGCTGCTGCATAAATTAGTCTGCTCTGGAGCCATCCTTCCAGAGCTAAGACGAAAATGTGTGAGCCAGAGGCTAAAAAACTGTGAGCTGGCACACACTAACTCAGCTTAGAGGGAACACTGCCCCCCCACCCCCCCGGGCACACTGTCCCCGAAGCAACCACGCTAAAGAGCTGTGGGCAGATGCAGCAACAGGTCCGTGCCTGATCCCCTTTTCAGTCCCTCTCATGCATGCCCTGTGCTGACGGGTGCCTCCCCTTGACGGTGCCTGCCCAGTATCTGCTGCCCATCAGCTTCACCAGGTGCCCCCAAGATGCAGGGCTTCCGAAAGGGAGGGGAAATTTCTCTCTCCCCCATCCTCCACGTCATGCATTCCTTTACCATCATGCCCTGTCTGGGATGTCTGCCTGCCTTCCCTCTCACAGAAGGTGCGCCAAACCCTTCGCTCATTTGGGCTGCCCTGAATCAGACCTTTGCCCGGACGAGAATATCCTTTTGGCAGGGTTCCTGCCCCTTCGCTCGTTTGGCACAGATTTCGGTAGAGCTCCTCCCCATCCTTCCTGGCCTGCAGTCTCCTAAATATGATTCTGTCACCTCCACCACCCAGCCCCAATTACAGGCTATGTAACAAACCAGTGGGAGAGCACTCACACAGCAATGCCCACGAGGCAGAGCGTGGGGCTGGGGTTCCAAGCCACGCTCTTCACCACGCCCTGCACGGGGAGGGTCTTCAGGCACCGGGCCGTGCAGATCTCCCAGAATTTCACTGTGCCATCGTCGGACCCTGCGGAAAGGACAAGGGGTGGTTGTGAGCTTGACGCCTCTTCCCACAGAGCACCGAGCCCCCAAATCTACGGAAGCCCAACGCTTGGGTGCGAAGTGACTGAGAATGATAGCGGAGGTGTCCCTGGTTCAGATCTCAGCTCTGCCACCAACTCAGCAGGGCAGCCACAGGCCAGCCGCTAGCGATGCTCGGTCTCAGCCCAGCCCCTGGCATTACAGGGATGCAGCCATCCTCCCTACCTGATAGGGTGTAACTGAAGACGTTGCAAACGAAATGCTCTGCACACCTGAAAGGAGGTTCTATAAATGCCTGGTGCCCTGTGTCCCTTCAGGCGAGGCGGGGTGCCACCAAGACGCACGTGACTCCTCCCCTTCCTCAAGAAATGACAAACCATTCTGCTAGTCCTGCCTCCAGCCGCCAGGCAGGAGCTGCCTAGAGATCAGACCCGTGATGCCAATCGAGGCTTGCTGCAGGGCCAGACTGCTGGCACAAAGAAGATCCCGGAGGCTATTCTAGGCACAGCTCCTGAGAGGGGAGGGCCCCCCTTTCAGGCTTACAACGCTGGGCTCTGAGCATTTGCTTCCTACATCCCATACAGGTAAGAAGGAAGAGTGCCTGCAAAACTGGACAGCAGCTCTGGAGGACTCCTTTAAGTGACCCAATGGAAGGGGGTGGGGAGGGGGTCTCTGCCTGGCAAGGGGCTGGGCGAGAACTTCCTCAGGCCCCCACTTGGGGAAGGTCCTGCCACCCTGCTGCCTTTCCAGATGACCTGCCTGGGCTCTAGAATTCTAGCTGTCTCCGCTGTGTTGCCCGGATTCGCCCCCAAAACAGCTGGGAAAGGAAGCAGAGTTCTGGGCAGGTGTGAGTGGCGGAAGAATGCTAAGCCTCATAAGAAAGCTGACTGCAGAGCATAAGATGACCTCACCAAGAGTATCATGTTCAGTTCTGGGCACCCCAATTTAAGAAGGATGCAGACCAGCTGGAACGTGTCCAGAGGAGGGCAAGGAAGATGGTAAGGGGGGTCTGGAGACCAAGGCCTACGAGGAAAGGCTGAAGGAGGCTGGGTGTGTTTGGCCTGGAGAGGAGAAGACTGAGAGGTGATACGATGGCCATCTCCAAGTACTCGAAGGGCTGTCGTATAGAGCAGTGTTTTTCAACCACTGTGCCGTGGCACACTAGTGTGCCGTGAGATATTGTCTGGTGTGCCGTGGGAAAAATTCCAATTTCATCCGTAACATATGAACAATTATAAAATAAAGTATTATTATTTCATAATAAAGTAATTATAAAATAATTTCTTTGTGTTTATTTGATTCCTATTCAAGAGAATTACTTTATATATAGTCAATATAGGCACAGAGTTAAATTTTTTTTAACATTTTCTAATGGTGGTGTGCCTCGTGATTTTTTTCATGAAAAAAGTGTGCCTTTGCACAAAAAGGTTGAAAAACACTGGTATAGAGGATGGTGCGGGGTTGTTTTCTGTTTCCCCAGAAGGTTGGACCAGAACCAGTGGGTTGAAATGAAATCAGACGAGCTTCTGGCTAAACATTAGGAAGAATCTCCTGACAGAGCGGTTCCTCAGTGGAACAGGCTTCCTCGGGAGGTGGTGGGCTCTCCTTCCCTGGAGGTTTTCAAACAGAGGCTCGATGGCCATCTGACAGCAAGGCAGATTGTGTGAACTTAGGCAGATCATGAGAGGGAGGGGAAAGCTTACCAGATGCCAGCCACTGTCCACTGGGGGAGACACTGAGGCAGCGTACGGGGCCGGTGTGGCCACGATAGACCTGGGGAGAGAAGGGAGGTGGGTGAGACTGGGGCAGCCCAGTGAGAGGGTCTCCTGCCAGGGCAGCAGCAGCAGCAGCAGCAGCAGCAGCAGCGGGGGCCTTTTGCCCAAAGGCTTACCAAGGACTGCACGGAGGGGAACGGCTGGAGATCCTGCGGCTTGGGGAGTTTCGGGATCAAATCCTCGGGATCCACGTTGACCTAGGAAAGAGCATGGCCGTGAGCCGATGTCCGTGCTGCAGGGCCCGCCTGAGGCAGACGGTGGTGGCAGCTCGGCTCAGCTCCACTCCTCTCCGTGGGTGCCCTGGAGCAATGGATCCTGGGACACACCATCAAAGAAAGGGGGGGGATGGACAGACCAGAGCAGCAACCTGACCTTGCCCTGGCTCTGAGGGGGAGCCACCTAGAAAGGACGGCCTCTTCTGGAGCCCTGCTCTGTGCCCCCAGCCGACAGGGGAGAGGCCGCTGGCAACCAGAGGTAGGGCCTCGTCCCCAGTGGCACCATCCCTGCAGAATCCCCTCTGCCCTCCAGGCTCACTCGGTGTCTACTTCCGCTTCCTTTTGGTGCCTGGTTAAAACACGCCTCCTTCCTCAGGCTTTCAAGCTAAGCCATTTTCTCTCTTTAGGGTCTGCTTACGGCCTAAGGCGTGTTGAACTCTTTTGTTATGAGAGCCGGATCTGACATAAACGAGACCTTGTTGGGCCGGCCCATGTGTGTGTCATAAAACGTAATGCCAGGGAGCGGAGATATAAACTTTACAAAGGACACAGACACAATGAAAGATTTCTTAAAACTTTAAACAAAAGCATGCTTAAAACGTTAGCCCTCTTGCAATATTTTGTTCATTGAACAGTGTCTGATCACTGACACCTCTTGCTCTGAATGATTGCGTCAAAATGTCTGTGTGCTGTTGCAATCCTGAGTCTGCTGTAAGCTGCAAACCTACGATGACGCAGCAGCAGCAGCAGCAGCAGCAGCAGCAGCAGAACTGGAAGCAGCAGCAGAAGACAGCCAGTTCCACTGAGGGCCAGATGGAAGCCCTCCGAGGGCCTGATCTGGCCTCCAGGCTGCATGTTTGACACCCCAGGCCTAAGGAATGGCTTATCGACATTCATTTGAGGCTACTCAATATGTGTGTTCTGTGCTGCTTTTATATGTCCTGGCTTGTTCTTTTAATAAAGTAAGATGCCGGTGGGGCACCTTGGATGCTAACAGCATTTATTTCACTATGAGCTTTCACCCGTACCCGCCCGCTATCCGACACAGGTATGTGAAGGAACGTTCTTGTAATGGCGGCAGCTTGTTTTCAGGGGCTCGTTTTAACAGCCTTTTCTTTTTTAATGGTGTCGTTTTATCGTTTTAGTCGTGAGCGGCCTTGAGCAGGTCTCTGGGGAGGCGGCCTGCAAGACAGCGAGACTTGAGTCCAGGAGCCCTTTAGAGGTATGAGCTTCGGAGAGCGGAGGCAAAGCCCCCTCTGACAGATACTCGTGGTGCCATCTTGAGCAAAGGAAGCTTTGGCACTTGAAAGCTCCTCCCCTGAAAGTCGTGTTGTCTCTAAGGTGCTCCTGGACTCCGTTCTAGCTAACAAATATTAGGCACCGATAGGTTCCAACGGCCCTTCCTCAAACAAAAACACAAAAAGGCCTACTCCCTTTAATAAACCAAGATCGAACATAAGAACGTAAGAGAAGCCAATGTTGGATCAGGCCAAAGGCCCATCCAGTCCAACACTCTCTGTGTCACACAGTGGCCAAAAATACCAAGTGCCGCCAGGAGGTCCAGCAGTGGGGCCAGGAGGACACCAGAAGCCCCTTCCACTGTTGACTCCCCCCAAGCACCAAGAATACAGAGCCTCACTTGCCCCAGACTGAGAGTTCCTATAAGAACATAAGAGAAGCCAATGTTGAGTCAGGCCAATGGCCCATCCAGTCCAACACTCTGTGTCACACAGTGGCCAGAAATACCAGGTGCCATCAGGAGGTCCAGCAGTGGGACCAGGACACCAGAAGCCCCTTCCACTGTTGACCCCCACCCCAAGCACCAAGAAGACAGAGCATCCCTTGCCCCAGACTGAGAGTTCTTATCATAAGAACATCAGAGAAGCCAATGTTGAGTCAGGCCAATGGCCCCTCCAGTCCAACACTCTGTGTCACACAGTGGCCAAAAATACCAGGTGCCATCAGGAGGTCCACCAGTGGGGCCAGGACACTAGAAGCCCTCCCACTGTTGCCCCCCACCCACAAGCACCAAGAATACAGAGCATCACTTGCCCCAGAGACCCTATCTATACCTTGTGGCTAATAGCCACTGATGGACCTCTGCTCCATATGTTTATCCAGTTCCCTCTTGAAGCCATCCATGCTTGTAGCCACTACCCCCTCCTGTGGCAGTGAATTCCACGTGTTAATCACTCTTTGGGTGAAGAAGGACTTCCTTTTATCTGTTCTAACCCGACCACTCAGCAATTTCATCTGAGTGCCCACAGCATCAACAGAAATGGATACATCTAACAGAGGGTAACTTAAAGTATATAGGCTTCTCTCTTGACACACTGTTGATCCAAGATGTCAATACTGCAAGATCTTTAATTAAGCAAAGGGTCCATGACATTGAACGCTAGCTAGATCTAATCAAAACCCCACATTTTATGATTTCTGAGAAGCACTGATATTCTATAAATATGGCCCGATATCTAAAAAATGCAGAATATCCCCCTCATAGGAGGGCTTTTACTCTTGCTAGACGCGATGTATTGCCATCTAAGGTAATTGAAGGGAGATATCAGAAGATCCCATACACTGAAAGGGTTTGTGCACGCTCCCTCGGTGAGGTGGAAACACTGGAACATATTTGTATTGACCGTCCCTTTTATAAGGAAGTCGAGGACAAGACAATCCTCCCTATTCTGGGACAGTCCATGCTTATATTGGATAAGACAGCCTTAAAGAAATTACTGCTTGATGAAATACCAGCAGTCACTAGAGTGACAGCTGGGTTCTGTGCCCAGGTGATTAAACTGAAGAATAGTTTAAACGGGAGCTTCGCTTTCTGATTCTGAGGAGCCAAAATATTAATGACTGTATGTATATAATTTTATTAATATATATTATGGTTGGATTAGTTCAATTATAAACTGGGTGTACATTTTAATAGTATATTTTTGGCAGATTTGTACTGCATCCTATTTTTGTATCTTATTTGTATTGTAGCCTATTTTTTATCTGGTCTATGACTGTTCTAATAATAATAAACAAGCCCCTTTCTCAGGCTGTGGCCAACTAGCCCTTAACAGCTGGGCTCACCCCCGGCACTGACGGCAGCCAGCTTCTGGCCACAGGCACCGGCTCCTGCTGGGTCTCAGTCCCATTCTGAAGGGCTCCGTCCCAAAGCAGACCCACAGAGCAATGGGGACAGAGAAACAGGCTGGGTTAGGCGGCCTTGCCAGCCTCCATGGGGTCACCCTGACCAGCCCAGGGCACTACCTACCCGCATCTTCCTCTGGCGTGGGCACAAGTAGAGGTCCAGGCAGCGCTCAAACCGCTCGTGGATGAAACGGGGGTACGCGGGGACACGGCGCAAGCAGTCAAACTGCTGGGGCAGGAAGTTCAGCTTGCGCTCCGAGGGTTCCTGCTGGTCCCAGGCCAGTTTCTGCGGGAAGAGGCAGGCGTCATCGATCGCTTAGACCCCAAAGCCCCTCCAAAGCTGCTGACTGCCACATCCATTTGGCTCTGCACTGGCCGCAGGCGTCTGAGGATTCGGGCAGAGAACGGCCTCATCGCAGCACCGGTCCTGGGGGTTTTTGGCTCACGATGCCAGGAGCCGAGCGTGGCGAAGGAGGTGCCCTGCCCCTCTCTGAGCACTTGCCCTCGGCCCCCTCCTCTCCCTCCAGCCGTGCTCAGAACGGAGCGTCCCCCCCCCCCCGCCAGCCCCCTCACCTCTTCCTCTGTGGGGAGGTACTCGGGGGGCGGGTTGTAGGACTCCTCGTGGCCGGGCAGGGGGAGCTTGGGGGCTGGCACGTGCATCTTGTGCCGCCCCAGGATGGAGTTGGGGTCCTCGTGAGCCCACAGGTCGTAGAAGCTGGGCGTGTCCTCTTTGGGCTTGCGTGGTTTGATCCAGCCCATCTTGATGGCGTGGACCAGCCTGGAGACCTGGCCGGGATTTGGGAGGAGAAGAAGAGACTGGATTTATACCCCCCGCCCTTCACTACCCAAAGGAGTCTCAGAGCAGCTTACAGACTCCTTTCCCTTCCCCCCCCCCACAACAGGCACCCTGTGAGGTAGGTGGGGCCGAGAGAGCTCTGAGAGAAACGGCTCTTTTTCAAGGACAGCTCTTGTCAGAACTATGACTTGCCTGAGGTCATCCAGCAGGTGCAAGTGGAGGAGTGGGAAATCAAACCCAGTTCTCTATTGGATGTGACAAGTTTAAAACACTTCAGTATTTTCCGGGTTAATGTTGTTAGTGTTGGTAAACAGGAAGTCACATGTTTGTTTGTAAGCAATCTATTTACTCAATAAAATGCCCGGGAAATTTGTAAGAACCTTAGCTATCTGATTGGAAATCAATGTATCAGGTATTTAGCATATTGGGATTCTCCTTCCTGTTCTTTGTTCTTGTTGAAGGAGGAGAAGCCATTCTTCCTGCCTTGTCTACATAGCTAAAAGGATGTAGCTCTTTGTTATTTTACTTCCCAAGTGCCCTTTTCCCATCCTAGTGTTAAAGTAAACTTTTATACTTTTTATATTCACATGGACTCAGTCTCTCAATACTTGCTCAGCTAACTAAAATGATTTTTACTCTGCTTAATACAAACTTTCTTTAAGAATCAAACCCAACATTCTCCCAGATTAGAGTCCGTGCACTTAATCACTACACCAAACTGGTAGTGGTGAAAGGTAAGAAAACAGCTCCCCTCCTCTCTTCCTCAGCTACAGCCATGCACTGACTTGGGGGGGGGGGGTGGAGAGCCAGGAGACAAGGGAAAGGAAGGGAGGACTCGGCCACGATCCAGGGCAGGGGGCCAATTCTTTCCTCAGGTGCTTTCCCCACCTCATCCTCCAGGAGGCAAGCCCTTGCCAGTTGAGAAGGAGAACAACGCTTCCCTAAGGAGAAAGCCACCCTCCTTTGCCCATGGTATGCATCCTCCTCAGACGGAATCTGGACTCCGTGGCCAATCCACCTCCAGTGCTGGTCCCAGGTTGGGCAAGGGCCAGTGGGAGGCCACAGCGCCTTCTCCCGGCCCGGCCAGGTGGCCCGGGCAGCTGCCCCCAGGTCCCCTCCATTTCCTCCCACTCTTTAATTCCAAAAGGGAACAGACATGTCTCCTTGTGGTCTCCTCATGAGCTGCACGGGGCTCCGCAAGGGAGCAGCTGCCCTGAGGAGAGCCTAGGAACCGGGTGGGGGATGCTGAACGCTGGATCCATTGCCCCTGCCTGTTTCTGTGGAATGTTTAGTTTCTCTTCTCCCTGCATCCTTATCGCCCATTAGTCTGAGGCATTCCCGGGGAGACGAAGTAACAAGGTACCAAGGTACCTTGGTACCTTGTTACTCCCTATCCCTGGGAATGCCTTCCCGTTAGGTTAGGCAGGCTTTTGCGTGACTCCTAATTGGACCCCAACCACCCACTGACCCTTTTTGATTCCTGTATATCACTGGCCTGCGCACACTTGCTTTTAGTTCTGACAATGAGTGTATGCTCAGAAGATCTGCCTTTACTGTACCCAATAAATGTAAACCACTTGAAGGATCGCTGTTGAGGACTGATTGCTACAGGACTCTGACACACACACACACACACCCCCGCATGCCCCTCCGCTCACCTTCTCCTTCTCAACGAGGGATGGAATGAAACTCCGCTTGTCGGCCGGGCGGTTTGTCACGGGGTGGATCATCACCTGTCTGCTGAAGAAGTCCACGGCAGGCTGCAAAGCAAACGGGGCCCACTCAGGGGAGGGCTGGAAGCCAGAGGGCCAGGGGGCCAGCCCGCCCTTTTGTTGGGCACCACAGGGAGGGGCTTGTCTAACCTCATAAGGGTTGAAGTTCACGTCTCCAAACTGGCCCCTCTGGAGTCGGTTCACCAGCTCCACTTGCTCATCCGTCAGCTTCACGTCCACCCCCGTCATCTTGTCCTGGACGGTTCGCCTGCAGCGGGCAGAGAGGAAAGGAATAGTATGGCACAGACCAGCCGGGCCTCTCCCACCTGGACAAAGCCCGCCCCTCCACTGGAGCACACAAAAGCCAAGGCCTCCCCCAGGCAAAAAACCCCCATGCTGAAGAAGAAGAGAAGAGATTGGATTTATACCCTGCCCTTCACTACCCAAGGGAGTCTCAGGGCGGCTTACAAACTCCTTTCCCTTCCCCTCCCCACAACAGACACCCTGCGAGGTAGAAGAAGAAGAAGAGATTGGATTTATACCCCGCCCTTCACTACCCAAGGGAGTCTCAGAGTGGCTTACAAACTCCTTTCCCTTCCCCTCCCCACAACAGACACCCTGCGAGGTAGAAGAAGAAGAAGAGATTGGATTTATACCCCACCCTTCACTACCCAAGGGAGTCTCAGAGTGGCTTACAAACTCCTTTCCCTTCCCCTCCCCACAACAGACACCCTGCGAGGTAGAAGAAGAAGAAGAGATTGGATTTATACCCTGCCCTTTACTTGGAGTCTCAGGGCGGCTTACAAACTCCTTTCCCTTCCCCTCCCCACAACAGACGCCCTGTGAGGTCGGTGGGGCTGAGAGAGCTCTGACTGAGAACTGCTCTTTTTTCAAGAACAGCTCTGAGAGAACTATGGCTTGCCCAAGGTCATCCAGCAGGTGCAAGTGGAGGAGTGGGGAATCAAGCCCGGTTCTCTCAGATTGCAGTCCGCGCACTTAGCCACTACTACAAACTGGCTTGAGATGGACAAAGAAAGGAAAATGCACCAGGATGGATCCTGTGGACTCATTCTGCTCACGGAGGCACGTTCCTCTGGCAGCAGGAGCCCTCCCCTAACACAAGAGGCCCTCCCCTGCAAGGATAAGCCCTCCTCCCTTCCCTGCTGCCCGCCCACCCAGAGCCCCTCACCAGTAGTCAGGGTTTTCCATCTTGTCCAAGAACTTGTCCAGCTCATCCTTGGTGCGGATGGGCTTGAAGATCTTCTTGCCGTCCAAGTTGTAGCCAATGTGTGGGAACTCCTCGTACCACTCCATGGGGATGTTGCCCACTGTGTTGCGGATATCCTGGAAGGGAGAGGGAAGGGAGACACGATGGGCCAACCGCCTCTGGGCGAGGGTGAGGACCAGAGGAGAGCCGCGGCGCCTGCCATGCAACCCCCAGGCCACTGGTGGCTCCCAAGATGGACCAGCCAGCAGTCCAGAGAGCCAGTCCCAGGGGCTTGGCTTTGAGCACAGAAGTGGGCACAAGTTATGGCAGCCTGTCCCCAGAGGGAGGGAGGGAGGGAGGGAGAGAGGGAAAGGGTGTTCACGCACATTCTTCCATTCATGAACTCCTTAGTTTTGCACAAAGCTGGAACCGCCACATGGCCATTGTGCCAACCAGCCTATTTTACTATTCATTTGTTTGGAAAGAAGGAATCCTGACCATGCTGCATTTCGGAAAGGCGGGTGTCTGGCGGCCGCAGCAAGACCCTTTAACCTATGACCAATGCTCCCTCTAAGCTGTGGAGTCTTGTGAGCAAAAATTCTATTTTGTGAGCCTGCTGGCATTAAAGTCTGGAGCCCCATCCTTCCTGAGCTGAGACAAAAATCTGTGCGCTGGAGGCTAAAAAACTATGAGCTAGCTCGCACTAACTCAGCTTAGAGGGAACACTGCTCATGACCCCCACGAGGAGAAAGACCAAGCCCAAGGCTGTCCCCTTGGCCGCCCCTCCCTCTTGGCCAACTGCAGAAGGCACAGCCCAGAAATCCCCACCCCCCATTACAGATTGTCTGGCTGGGAGGTGTGAACACGACCCATGCCCTTATACAAACAACAGTGGGGTCAACTCTCCCCCTCACCCAGCTGCACCATCTGGTCCCCATAAACACTTGGAAAACATAAGAGGCTCCCAGGGCATGGGTGTGCGTGCGATTAAGACCCTGGGAGTGGGGGACGGCCCCCACTCCACCCTTTCCAGTCCATCCATCACCACACCAGTCCTGGGCAGTAAAGGCTCTGATCTCCCCCACCCCCAGCGGCTTGCCCCCCAAGAAAGGCCAAAGAAAAATGCCATCCACGCTCAACAGTCCCAAGGCATTCCCCCTGCGGGAGGAGGGGCCCATAAATCGCTCAAAGGACATGGTGTGGGGAGAAGGGGGTGGTGGCAAATATCACTTTGGGAGGAAGCTCCCAGGAGCACTGGGAAGAAAGAGCTGTTGACGTATATGTTGGTTGCTGACTCTGACAAGGGTGGAAGGCCCATGGTTCAAGGACAGAAGGTCATAAGAACAGAAGAGAGGCCAATGTTGGATCAGGCCAATGGCCCATCCAGTGGCCAAAAATACCAGGTGCCATCAGTGGGGCCAGGACACTAGAAGCCCTCCCACTGTTGACTCCCCCCCCCACAAGCACCAAGAATACAGAGCATCCCTTGCCCCAGACCAAGAGTTCCTATCTAGACCTTGAGACTGATAGCCACTGATGGACCTCTGCTCCATATGTTTATCTAATTCCCTCTTGAAACCGTCCATGCTTGTAGCTGCCACCCCCCTTCTGTGGCCGTGAATTCCATGTGTTAATCACTCTTTGGGTGAAGAAGGATTTCCTTTTATCCGTTCTAACACGACTGCTCAGCAGTTTCATGGAGTGTCCACCAGTTCTTGTGTGCTGAGAAAAGGAGAAAAGTCCTTCTTTCTCAACCTGCTCTATCCCATGCATAATCTTATAAACCTCGATCATGTCACCCCTCAGCCGTCGTCATTTCTCCAAGCTAAAGAGACCCAAGTGCTTCAACCTTTCTTCCTAGGGAAAGTGTTCCAACCCTTTATCATTCTAGTTGCCCTTTTCTGTACTTTCCCCAAAGCTATAATATCTTTTTTGAGGTGTGGTGACGAGAACTGTACACAGTACTCCAAATACTGCCCAGGTTCAATCCCTGGCAGCATCTCCAGTTAAAAGGCTCCAGTAGAAGGACCGAGACCCTGGAGAGCCCCTGCCAGTCAGAGGAGACGGAACTGCACTGGAAAGACCAAGGGTCCAGCTCACTGGAAGGCACATGGCTTGTCCCAACCCCTTCCTCAACAGTGTGGATCCGCTGACAGCAAAGCGGCTAGCGGTACTGAGGCGAGTACCTTTCAGCCTGCCCTCTGCCAAGTGTGTGATACGGCTGGCTGGGCACTTCTGTGCTTGGGTGCAAGCAGGGATGCAGAATTTACAGAAATTTTGAAAATGGAACTCTGGGGGGAGAAATCAAAATATATGCAGCAGTTTCCTGTCAAACCTGACCTTCCTTTGCTGAATAACCAGCGCAAAAGGCATCGTTTGTAACGCAGTCAGCATATAAGACTGTAATATTTGGCATATTTATGGCTTTTAAAAGTGCAAGTATCTTCATTTTCTGTAAGAAAAACTGCAAGTATACCCGGTACTTGAAAAACGGTTGCCAACGGCTGCACCCTGCGCTACCCCCCAGCACATCATCTGAGAGGCAGGGGAAAAACTAAAAGCCAAAGGCTTTTCTGCCGTTAACGAATTAAAAGTGTTGTTATTTGGACAGAAACTCCTGTTGCTAAAATGATCTACCTTTGCAAACACACACACACAAAATCCTGAAAATATTGTACATGTTCACAGTATAAGGTTGTTGTTTTTTTCTCACAGTCCCCAAGATTTCCCAATTTTTCCATTAGAAAAACTGGAGGGGGAAAAATCCTCATACTTTTTCATGCTATGCATTTTGAGTACGGAAAACCTTGCCTTCTGAAGCACCTTGCTCATCCTAAAAGAGAAAATATTCCACAGGAGATTTTGTTTTCACTGTTTCCCCAGATTTTCCATTTTCCCCCGTCAATAAAATGGGAAAAGAGGGCCTGGGGGAAATGGGGAAAGGACTCCGCCCACCCACCCCCAAATTCTCCCAGGCCCTGACATCTCTGGGAGCAAGGGCTCCTGCCCCCGGGGGGAAATGAGCCAGCAACGGCCCCAAGTCCTAGACCCAGAGTCACTATGTGGGAACATAGGCAGATTCCGCCTGTCCCCTCACACTGTGACCGTGCAGAGATTCTGAAGCAGCGGCACAAAGGGGGGGTCCAGCTGCACCTTTAAGGCCAACAAAATTATATTCAAGGTTTACACTTTCGTGCGCATGCACACGAAAGCATATACCTTGAATAAAACTTTGTTGGTCTTAAAAGTGCCCCACTGGACTCAAACATTATTCTGAGAGCCGGTTTGGTGTCGTGGTTAAGTGCACGGACTCTAATCTGGGAGAACTGGGTTTGATTCCCCACGCCTCCACCTGCACCTGCTGGATGACCTTGGGCAAGCCATAGTTCTGTCAGAGCTGTTCTTGCAAAAGAGCAGGTTCTGTCAGAGCTCTCTCAGCCCCACCTACCTCCCAGGGTGTCTGTTGTGGGGAGGGGAAGGGAAAGGAGTTTGTCAGCTGCTCTGAGACTCCTTTGGGTAGTGAAGGGGGGGGTAGAAATCCAGTCTCCTCTTCTTCTTCTACTGTGTATGTAAAAGACGATGCACCTCTTGGTAAAGGTTCTGCCAGTCCCTGGAAGGCAGCTTTTGGTACAAGCCAGCTTGAATTCCTGGCAGCTCCTTCTGCAAAGACTGAAACCTCAAAGGGGAGAAGCCGGCTTTGCCAGCTCTCCCCGTGGGGAAACGGTCTCAGGACTGACCAGAGGCACCCCCTTTCCTTGGTTCTTCAGCTCCCATCTGTTTCTTTCATGCTTCATCCAAAAATCACACATCTGAATTTACACTTCTGTATATGACACGAGATTTCACTTGCGCTTGGCTGAACAAAGAAGTGAAGTCATGCACCGATCTCTAGTGCTGTGTGTATGCTGGTGCTGGTGTGTGGGCTCATTTGGAATTGTGGCTGTGGGGGGGGGGGGGACGACACGGGACACAAATCCCCTTTGAGCTCAATTGCACAACTGCTGGCTCCGGAGCACTCTGGCACTACACAGAAGAGAGCTCAAGCATGCCACGCTGCTAGATAAGCACTCTGTCAGTGGCAAAGTAAGGGAAAAGATGCAGACGGTGAGCGCCACCACCCGTGGTGGACAGTGTCGTAAGCCGCAGTGCCAGAATTCACCAAGGACTCTGAGCGGCTTCCTTGTCAACGCAGAGGGTCCTCCTGGGTGACTCCCTGCAGGCACTGCCGGGGCCATGGCGAGGCGTGCAGCCTCGTCCCCTTTGCAGAGTGCCCTGAATTTTAAGTACCACTCAGAGCAGAGCAGAGCTGAGCCGAGCCCGGCAGAGCGGCCAAGAGCAGCACATTCCTCCAGGAGAGGGGTGGGGTGGTGGTGGTGGCGGTGGGGAGCTTTTTCCTGAATGGAGGCTGCCAGTAGCCAGTCTCCCTCCCTCCCTCCCATTTGCCTCCCGTGTAGTTAACACATCAGCCGGAGTGAGCTCAGTTACTCAGAAAGGAGCCTGCGGCTCCCCCCCCCGCCCCAAATTGGTCCCACCCCCACAAGGAGTTGCCGTCACTCAGCCACACGTCTGGAAGTTGCTCTTGGAACGGGAGAGGCATTCCTCCGCGCACATTCCTGGCAGGGGAAAGGATTCTTTTCCCAGTAGCACTTTCTCGAAAATAGCTGGTCCACGTGGGGAGAGACAGAGAGACAGAGAGAGAGGGAGAAGAGACTGGGGGAAAGTCAGAAATTAAGGAGGGGGAGGAGAGCAAGAAGCAGCTGAGCTTTCCAGAATTCCAGGAGGCGGAAAAGTGAAGGACCCCTGCCCTGAGACCTGGGAGAGTGGCTGCCAGTTAGAGTAGGCAATACTGACTTTGATGGACTCAGTAGAAGGCAGCTTCCTGCGTTCATGTGATGGACGACCCCCTGTGCTTTATGGGAACTGGGTGAGAACTCCGCACTTAAGACTAGGCTGGGGGGGGGGCAAGCAATGGACCTTTCCCCCTCAGGCATCTGGGACTCCACCCAACCTGTGCTACCCCCTCAATACCCATGAAAAGACCGACCCCCAAAGGACGGGTGTCGAGAACTTTCCTGTTTGTGGGAGGAAGAGAATGAATGTTAGAACCTGGCTGGGAAGCTACAGAAGGCCTGGATGACTGTTCAGCCTCAGGAGACAAGTTCCTAGACCTCTTGGCTGTGGAAACGGAGGCACCACAGGCTCAGAAACCAGGTGACGGCTTGCTCGGCTCCCTGCCCTCTTGCCAGCTTCTTGCCCCGGGCAGAAGAGACAGTCCGCCTGTGCCCGGGGTTAGACTAGAGTGGTGGAGATCCAGGTTCAAATCCTTACTCTGCTGTGAAGTTTGGCGGGTGGCCGTGGGGCAGCCACTCCCCCCAGCCTCATCTGTCTCACAGGCCTGCCCAAGGTGAAGGAACGGAGACGTGCCCGGCTGCCCTGGGCCACGGGAAGCGAAGGAGACAAATGAAACAGAAGTATAGGCTGGAGTGAGAAGCTGAAGAGTTGGGGGGGGGCCCTCCATACTGTCCTGCCAGTCAAGGAAAGGTCGCCTTGCCTCCTCTGCAGGGGGCTGAGATGGAGAGGCCGTGCCCAGCCAGGACCCGGCAGTGCAGGAGAAATGTGGGCAACGAAGACCCACCTTAGGGGCACGTGGCATGGCTGGATGGCTGCCCCCCCCCAAGACACACAGCCGCAGGAGCTCTGCCTTTCACAGCCACAACGATGGCCTCAGAGCCCTCCAAACCCTCGGCACATGTTCTGGTAGTGGGACGAGAGATTTCTCCTGCCGCCTGGGCCGGGCTTAAGCTGCACTGGTTCAGCCAGGAGGGAATGGTTCAACGCACATAAGAGTTAAACCTCCGGACGGGAATGGCAAGGACGTGGCTTTGGGGGAGAGGGGGCAGGAATTTTTTTGGGGTGGGTGGGTGAGGTGCAAAAAGGAACACAGCCTTGCTCTTTACTAAGCAGGTTTTCCTCCAGGGGATAACAAATCCCACTGCGGGAGAAAAGAACGCTCCACTCCGCTCCAACGCTGTGCAATTCTAGGAGGCAGAACCGGATCCTGCTCGGCAGCTCGGCGAGGGTTAATCCTTCTTGCCGTGCCCCATTAACGGCGGCAGCAGGATCCATTTGGTCATGCTTGATGGTGTGTGTGGGGGGGGGGGAGGGAGGGGCAGAAAGCCCTCTCTCTTTCTCTCTCTCTCGCTCCAGGAATGACTAATTTCACTGTGAGCTCTGCTGGGTCCCCAGGCAGCCTCTCTTCCAGGGGTGGGCAAGTGGAAAGGCTGCCCCCCCCCACGGGTTTCTTCCTCCCTGGCCTCTCCCGCCCCCACTTCTCCTCTTCCTCCTCTGCCCCCGAGGTAAGCGAGCCTGCCGTGCTGCGTCGTGCGGCAGACACCGTGGTGGCCCGGAGGCGGGAAGCCGAGACACGGCAAAGCCAGAAGCCCTGCGAAGGACGGCAGGCCGCTCGAGGCCGACCCCGGCAGCCCTGGCCTCCTGTCCAGCTGTCTGCCTGCCAGGCGGGACGACAGGCCGGACCCCCAGGGCACTATGCCGCCTCTCCACGGCCGGGCCGGCATCTCCTCAGGAGCCCCAGAGGCAAAGGCAGGCGCGGGGAGGCGGGCAGCTGCTGCCAGCAGAGGAGGGGCTTGCCTGACCGGCCACTTGGAAGCACCGCTATAAAACGCTCGCTCAGCCCCCGACACTCTCCAAACGGAGGAGCCTTCGGGAAGAGGTGCAGCACGCACAGTACAGCACAGCACGTGTGCCAGGAGGAGGAAGGACCACCGGCTTAGCTGCGAGACAGCCCCGACTAGGGCGCACCGCCAGAGGGCCAGTCCTGCTGGGGCCAGCACGTGGTGGAGGCGGGAGGGAGAGCCTCATGGGAGAAGGAGGAGGAGGAGGAGGAGGAGGGGAGAGCAGGAGCTAGCCGACCCCCCACCACAAGAGGACCCCCCCGAGGATGAAACTGCAGAGCTGAGGGGTCCTGACACGAGGAGGTCCACTTGCCGCCCCCCAGCCATGTCCTTCGCCATGCTGCGCTCGCCCCCCAGCCGATACCTGTACCCCGAGATCAGCATGCTGTCGGAGGACGAGGAGAACGGCAGCGAGAGTTCCGGGTCGGATGAGAAGCCCTACTGCCTGGACGCCGGGGGCTACGGGCTCAAGGCTGCCAAGCGCAGAAGCAGCAAGAAGCCCAGCCGGATCAGCAGGGAGCCCCGCCAGCGCCACACGGCCAACGCACGGGAGCGGGACCGGACCAACAGTGTCAACACGGCCTTCACCGCCCTACGGACTCTCATCCCCACGGAGCCGGCGGACCGGAAGCTCTCCAAAATCGAGACCCTCCGCCTGGCCTCCAGCTACATCTCGCACCTGGGCAACGTCCTCCTGGTGGGGGAGGCCTGTGGCGATGGGCAGCCGTGCCACACCACGCCGGCCTTCTTCCACCACAGCACCGGCAGCAGCAGCAGCCCGCCCCCGCGGGAAAGCGAGAACTCCCAGCCCAAGCAGATCTGCACTTTCTGCCTCAGCAACCAGAGGAAGATGGTGAGTGCCCTGGGGGCGGCGGTGGGGTGGGGTGGGGGTCAGGGTGGGAGCAGTCCAGGGGTGCCTGGCTTCCATGGTTCACGACCAGAGCTCCCTCTAAGCTGAGTTAGTGTGAGCTAGATCACAGTGTTTTAGCCTCCGGCTCACAGATTTGGGTCTCGGCTCAGGAAGGATGGGGCTCCAGAGCAAACTGATTTATGCAGCAGCCAAACGGCTCGCTCACGACTTTAATGCCGCTAGCTCACCAAGTAGAATTTTTGCTCACAAGACTCCACAGCTTAGAGGAAGCATTGTTCACAACATCTGGCAGAAATTGTAGGGATGTTCCAAATGTCTCAGTCTAGGAAGGAAGGAAGGAAGGAAGGAAGGAAGGAAGGAAGGAAGGAAGGAAGGAAGGAAGGAAGGAAGGAAGGAAGGAAGGAAGGAAGGAAGGAAGGCACTTTCCTAAGCAGAGACCATTTTCTCCTGGTGTATCTGTGTGTGGGAGGGAGGGTTAAGCAACAGGGAGGAAAGAAAGAGACTGCTTGGCAGGGGAGATAACGGGCAGAGAAACAAAGATCCCCCCCCCAGCAACAGGGACTGGGAAACGCGGCATCTCAGAAGCTGGCTCTAACACCTGGCTAGGTGACCAGAGGTGATGCTTGCAGGACTGCTGCTAGAACTTGGAAGGGATGCTGTCTCACCTCACAGATGTCCTCTGCTCAGGCACTGGAGATGATGAACTGAGGCTGAGAGAGTGTGGCACGGCCACAGAACCCAAGGAACTCAGAGGGGCTGTGGCTCAGTGGTAGAGCATCCGCTTTGATCACTGGCAGCATCTCCAGTTAAAAAGGACCAGGCAATAGGGGAAGTGAAAGATCTCAGCCTGAGACTTTGGAGCGCTGCTGCCAGTCCGAGTAGACAACACTGACCTCGACGGACAGAGGGTTTTGACTGGGGACAAGGCAGCTTCATGGCTGTTCAGGAGCACAGAGAGGACCCTGGAGCCCCCTGCCCCGCAGCACGAGGAACCCAGGGCCAGGGAGGTGGGGTGCAATGCCCAAGCAACTGTGGGGCCTGAGCAGCTTTGCCAGTGCCAGGGAAAGAGAAAGGCCCCCTCTGCCGAGCCACCAAAAATCAGGCCTAGCAGTCCAAGGGCCTCCCCCTTTTGAAGTTTCCCCTTCTGTTTGGCAAGCGAGGAGGCTGATTTCTTGAGAAGCCAGAGACGCCCAGACCCCTGGCTTGAGAAGTGGAATGGCAGGCTTTGCATTATCCCCCCACCCCACCCCCCACTCGCCAGAGGTTGAACCGTTCCCATTCAGAGCCCTGCTCAGCCTCTGAAAAGCACAGAGAGAGGCAGGCTGCTCTTCTTCAGCCTCAGCAACCTCGCCCAGTGATTTGAGAAGATAAAAAGGGGAGAGCAAAAAGATTCTCGTCCACTGATGAAAGCCACAAAGTGGATAAGTTCCCTCTTCTAAAGAGGAAGGTGATTGAACCCTATGAACACCCCCCCCCCAGCGCAAAGCAAAGGGCTGAACATCATGTGACACCGGATGGCTAATTGAGCCCTGAGAAGCAGCTGTGCAGGATAGTGGTGACAGATCAGGGCCGCTGCCATCAAGCCTGGGATTGACTTTCAATGGCACCTTCTTCCCCCAGCTAAAAACGTGCCCCTGGAGGCTTACCTCCCCCACAGGGAAAAAGGACAGGTACTAAAATTGTACCTTTTTCCATATCAAGCATTTTTGATCAGGAAAATAGCACTGGGAGTTCCATCCCCCACGGCTCCAGCCCCAATCTATATCACCATTCCCCCTCCCCGACAGGCGATGACACATCAGGAATTCTGCGCACAGCCCTGCAATGCTGGCTATCAAATGCTGCCCACTGCAGGACACCCCCCAGTCTTCTGGCACCAGATACGTTTTTGGCCGGACTGGGACTAGGATTTGCAAAAGGCCCCTACTGCTCGCCATTTCCACTAGAGTGACAGTCAAGATCTCCTGGCGCAACCCTCGTTTTGACAAGGAAGGCGATCTCCAAAGAGTCCAGCTGCTTGTTGCTGTTGTTGTTATTATTATTAATCACGCAAACAACCTGAAGCAGACAAGGCGACAGATGCAGAAAGAAAATTCTGGGCGTGCCAAGCACTCTTTCTAAGAGGAGAGAAACTTGCTTTGAGAAACCCCACTTGAAACCTGTTGCTGCTTTACTGTGTCAGGAAGCAAATGAGCCTGCGTTTATTTGGGTGTTGTTGTTGTTGTTTAAAAAAAAAAAAAACCACCCAAAGGGTGCAAAGCTGCATGCAATAAAATTAAAACAAACACGACAATGGGATAAAAGCTGCCAGGGGCAATAAAAACCGACAAAGTAATTCGCAGCCCGAAATTGAACAGCAACGAAACGTCCATAAAGCGGCAGAGATCAGCCAGTGAAGAAGTCTGAGTGTGATTTGGGGTGGGGTGGGGGGTGTTTTCCTTAAGAGGGCCAGGCACACCTTTGCAGGCAGTGTGGGCAAGCAGGCATGTAGGCCTGGCCACCCTCCCTTACGGAGCAGAGGCGGTTTGGAAGGGAGTTTTGACTCTCGAAAGCTGATAAACCGCCCCCCCCCCCAAAAAAATCTTGCTGGTCCCTAAGGTGCTCCTGGACTGAGATCGAGTTCCTCCTCAGCTGGTTTCTGTGCACAGCAAAAAGCCACACAAAGAAGTTGGGAGCAGTGTTCCCCCTAAGCTGAGTTAGTGTGAGCTAGCTCACAGTTTTTTAGCTTCTGGCTCACATGTTTTTGTCTTGGCTCAGGAGGGATGGCTCCAAAGTTAAACTAATTCATGCAGTAGCCAAATCGCTCGCTCGCAACTTTAATGCCGGTAGCTCACAAAGTAGAATTTTTGCTCACCAGACTCCGCAGCTTAGAGGGAGCGTTGGTTGAGAGCCTAAGAAAAGGAGGACACAGAATGAATTCCTCGTACTGGTCTCGAACCCCCACCCACCAGCCCATTTTGCGGTATGACCCTCAGTTCCAGGGAACAAATCGTCCCTTCAGGCTGCCAGAGGTTTTGCAAACTTCTCCCGATGCCCTTCCCACACCTCCACCAACATCCTGACGGTTGGCTGGCTGCCCCCTTCTCTTCTGCCACTTTGCCCCATCTTTGGGCAAGGCAGGCTGAGCCAAGGAGGGCAAGACGGGGCAGCTGCCTTCCTCGAGAGAGAGTTCCTGCGGACTCGAGAGGGGGGGCGAGTGGCCACATCCCAGCGGCAGTCTTTGCGACTGACGCACTGCTGGCAAAACCCTCCAACAACCCGAGAGAGGCGTTTAAAAGGAGGACAATCTGGGACAGAGGAAAACAAACGTCTCCTTCACTACCTGCGTGGCACTGGCACAGAACGGGCTCGGCCCACAAAGCAAACTATTTTTTTAAAAAATGATAATTTGCAGTGTGACGTCCACCCCGCTTTCACTCTCAGAGCTGTTGTGTCTGGGCTGAAATGGCTGGAAGAGAAGACTGGTTCCTTGGAGACCGCTTTTCGCCCTAACGACAGAAACACGTAAATCTCATTATTTATCTATCTGCTGTGGCACAGAGGCAGTGCAGTGGAGTGGTGAGTGTCGGACAAGGGCCTGGGAGAGCCGGGTTCCGATCAATGCTCCCTCTCAGCTGCGGGGTCTCGTGAGCAAAAATTCGACTTTGTGAGCTGCTGGCATTAAAGTGGTGAGCGAGCGATTCGGCTACTGCATAAATTAGTTTGTTCTGGGGCCATCCCTTCCTGAGCTGAGACAAAAATGTGCACGCCAGAGGCTAAAAATACAGTGAGCTAGCTCACACTAACTCAGCTTAGAGGGAACACTGGTTCCGATCCCCATTCAGCCATGGAGGCCGGCCGGGGTCACCTTGGCCAGTCACTCCCTCAGCAGCGGACCACTTATTTATTCCCTTTGTTTACATTCTGCCTCCCTTCCCCCTCCCCCCCCCAATGGGCACCAAAAGCAGGTGACGTTTTATTCATTCATTTACATTACCGCCTGCCTTTCTCGCTGGGACTCAAGGCAGACCGCACAAAGTGAGTCAATACCGGGACGCTCCGTGAGCAATGCGTTAGGAATCAGGGCTGTAAAACCAGCCAGAAGAACTAACCCTAAAAGAAGAAGAAGAAGAAGAAGAAGAAGAAGAAGAAGAAGAAGAAGAAGAAGAAGAAGAAGAAGAAGAAGAGGAGGAGGAGGAGGAGGAGGAGGAGGAGGAGGAGGAGGAGGAGGAGGAGGAGGAGGAGGAGGAGATTGGATTTATACCCCACCCTTCACCGAAATCTCAGAGCAGCTTGCAAACTCCTTTCCCTTCCCTGCCCCGCAACAGACGCCCTGTGAGGGAGGTGAGGCTGAGAGAGTTCTTGACAGAAACTGCTCTTTTTCAGGATCAGCTCTTGTCAGAACTATGGCTTGCCCAGTTCATCCAGCCAGGTGCAAGTGGAGGAGTGGGGTATCAAACCCGGTTCTCCCAGATTAGAGTCCGCGCACTTAACCACTACGTCTAACTAGCTCTCAATCTCCTTTCCTTTCCCCTCCCCACAACAGGCACCCTGTGAGGTAGATGGGGCTGAGAGAGCTCTTTCCAGAACTGTCCTTGAGAGAACAGCTCTGACAGAACTATGTCTTGCCCAAGGTCATCTAGCCAGATACAAGTGGAGGAGTGGGGGAATCAAACCCGGTTCTCCCAGATTAGAGTCCGCCCACTGAACCACCACACCAAACAGGACTGAAGCAACGCACAAGTATCAATATGACACATTAAAAGAATTAAAAAATTACACAGGGGGATTCGCATTTCAGCAAGCGATATACGCAGCCGTATAGACCGCCATCCCTGACAATTTGTCCAAGTAACTCTGTGAAGCATTAAGTACAGCACAACTCCATTACCTGTGCAGAAAAGACCTCCCGAAGAACCCAGTTATGCATTGTGTGCAGAGAGCCAGGAGAGCAGGTGCCTTATTGACCTCCTCAGGTAGGCTACCCTGTAAAGCGGGGGCCCCAGCAGAGAAGGCACAGGTACGGGCAGTTGCTGATTTTGCCCATTTGTAGGTTGGCACCTGCGGAAGACCCTGCTCCGACAGCGAAACTGCATGCGGGGAGAGGCGGTCTCGCACTTGCCCAAATAATAATAAATACATCATTTCCCTCTCCCCCATTATATCTTCACCACAACCCTGCGAGGTAGGTTAGCTTGAGAGTATGTGACTGGCTCAAGTGGTTAAGACGCTGAACTGCAGGCTGTGGAAGGTCAGTAGTTCAGCAATTCAAGACCCGAGAGTGCCGCATGACGGGGTGAGCTCCCGTCTCTAGTTCCAGCTCCTGCCAACCTAGCAGTTCGAAAGCAAGAAATTGCAAGTAGATAAGTAGGTACCACTTTGGTGGGAAGGTAACAGCGTTCCGTGCACCTTGGTGTTTAGTCACGCCGACCACATGACCACAGAAACGTCTTCGGACAGCGCTGACTCTTCGGCTTTGAAACGGAGATGAGCACCGCAACCCTAGAGTCAGATTCGACTGGCTTTCGAGCAAGGGAACCTTTACCTTTACCTTTATGTGACTGGCACAGGGTCACTTAGAGAGCAAGGGTTCAAACCTAGCTCTTTGAGACCCTAGCCCAACACTCTAACCCAGAGGTGTTGAACACATTTGTTACGAGGGCTGGGTCTGACATAAATGTCACTTTGTCGGGCCCAGCCTGGCCACGTGTGCCATAAAATGTAATGCCAGGTACCGGAGATATAAACATTATAAAGGACACAGGCAAACCCAGTTAACGACATCACAAGTACAACACCTTTATTGGCATAGTAAGTTAATGATATTATTTTCCACTCAAAATACAAACAAAAGCAACTCCTAGCAGTGAAAGGAACTGATTTAACTGGGGAACCCACAAAAGCCCAACAAATGTGTTTAATCATATACAAGACTAGGTTTTCCCCAAGGGATACCATAAAAGGGGGAGGTGCCTTATATTTCCATACCTACGAGCTGCTTGCGGGCCGAGTAAAAGCCCTATCCGGGCCTGTTCTGGGCCCCGGGTCTTATGTCCCTGCTCTAACCACTACACCCCTGCGGTTCTCCATCATCTTGCAGGGTTGTTGTGAAGATAAAATGAAGAAGGGGGAAACAGTGCTGTCGTGCTGCTTTGCGTGTGTCCCCCTCCCACCCCCTGGGGAGAAAATCAGGGTATAAATATCTTAATGAGATAGAGCTACTTGGTGATCTCCACATTGTCAAACTTTCCCAACAAAGCTAAAAGCCACTTGCACAGAGTGCCTGTGACACCCCCCCCCAAGCAAACAGCTTGCAGGCCAAAGCCCGAAACCTCCAGAGACTTGGGGGACTGGGTGAGGGCAGGTCTCTGCAGCAACAACATTCTTGGAAGTCCCCTGGGGCAGAAAGGTCAGCCCTAGTGCTGGGAAGCTCATTGCGAGAGACAGGCAGGGCACAAACCAATGCAAAATAAAGGGTGGGCCGCTTGGGGTGCGTGTGTGTGTAGGGGGGGGGGAGTCACCTGAGCCTGATGGAGGAGCACTCCATGGGAAGAGAGCAGCCTCCAAAACGGGGCAAGGAACGCAAGAGGCAAGAGAAGGAAGCGTGGAAAATGCCCCTTCTTGAGTTTCAGCGGTGAAAAGGGAAACAAAGCCATCCTATGCTCTGGGCAGGCGCCTCTGTAAATTTGGGGGGGTGGGGGGAGGAAGGGACCTCCAGAAGGTCAGAGAAGCAGCGAGAGAGAAGCTGCCCCGAGTGCAGCCAGTCGGGCCAGGAGAATCGTCTCTGGGCTTCTGACACAGCCCTTTGCAGCGATCGGCTGATACGGCGGACGTGGAATTTGTTCCCCCTTAATACTCTTGTCTGCAAAGCGTGTTTGCAAAGAGTGACCAAAGGGAACACCTTCCTACTCTTCCGAAATGTGCTTCGGGTGGTGGGGAGCCCTCTCTTGCCCCCCACAACTGCCAGACCACTCTGGGATAAGATGGGACTTTGCCCTCATCAAAACCACCACGACAGGTGGGGAAGATGCAATCCCCGACCTCCGGAAACGGGCTCCTTCCAGGAGAGCGGCGACTCCCACCTGCGCTCGGGACCAGCAACACCACCGCAGGTTGTGAGCAGGGGGACTCGGGGCCTCAGAGTCAGGCACCCGGGGGAGGCTGTTCGTCTTAGCAGCTACAGCGTTTCCCAGTCGCCGTGCAAAATGTTCTGTGGATTTCAAGTGCATGGATTGGAGATGAGACCATGGAGTCACTGGCGGATGTCCACCTGTGACCGGAGGATCTACATATAAGTAACAACAGCTGAGTAGCAAAACATCATCCGTGTGAACGGCTGCTTTCCCCAGGATCCTTGGAAGGCACAAAGCAGGTGGAATGTCTCCGCTTTGCCCCGAAACATTTAGGAGAGGGCGCTCTGATCAACAGGAGGATCTCCACGCAGAGAGACGCTGAGCGAGCGGCCGACTCTCCTCTCTGCACGGAGGAAAGAGGGGCAAAGCAGCAACACTTCAGCTGAGGGACGAATACAGGATCGCTCCACTGCCGAAGGAAATTCAGCGCCTTGCAGAGAGGGCCAGCAAAGTGTCTCTAGGACTGCTGCAGTCCCCACCGACGCTCCCTCTAAGCTGCCGAGTCTTGTGAGCAAAATTCTACGTTGTGAACTACTGGCATTAAATTTGTGAGCAAGCAATTTGGCTGCTGCGTAAATTAGTTTGCTCTGGAGCCATCCTCCCTGAGCTAAGATAAAAACGTGAGCCAGAGGCTAAAAAACTGTGAGCTCGCCCACACTAACGCAGCTTAGAGGGAACAATGGTCCCTACCCCTTTTATTCTTGCTGTGAGCCCACGGAAGGGGGTCAGGACACTACCGGCCCTCTGAAGGGGCAAATCACCAGCCTGAGCCCAGGAGCAGGACCTCCTCCTCGTCTTTAGCTCCAGAGCTGCGGGGCTGCTGCCGCTTCCCCACGGAGACTGCTCCTGTCCCAGCCCCCAGGCAGTTTCGACAGGGGAGAATGGGCCAAGCTACAAAGCCAGCAGCTGCCCAACCTTCCACAACAGCTCTCTCCTTTGGCACAGACCCCTTTGCCATGTGCCACAGGCATCAAGGCTTCGGGCATCCTTGGAAGGGTACCGCTGGCTGGACAGGCAGTCTCTAGTTTGCTGCTGTTCCTCGTGGGATCACAGAGGAAGAGATCCCCAGGGAACTTCAGCAAGAGACCAAGGCCTGGGGTGGCAGACAGCAAGTCAGCTGGCATCAGGTACGGGGGGCACCCTCTGCAGCACAGGGGGAGAGGGATACTGGGGTATTTCTTTAAAAAATTACATTATTTATAGTCTGCCTTCCTCACAGGGACCCAAGGTGGATTGCACAGAGTGAGTCAGGGCAGTCAACGAAATGCACCCATGTTACAGCTGACTTCTTGATCAGCACATGTCCGCCATCTTTTATCAGCAGAACAATTTGGCCAAAGTATCCCAGCTAGCTGCCTGTGCCTGGGACAGTGAAGGTTCAGATTTAGGGATCGGCAGATGCTAAGCTGTCTTGAACGCCTGGGATGGGCGTGAAGTAGTTGACGTGGTCAGAGTAGAGAAACGGCCTTTCTCTGCCGCCGCCACCGCCGCTGCTTCACAGGTCTTCCAGTGAGCTCTGGGCCATGATCTGCCAGACTCAGTCCAATTTCTAGACATCTCCCAACCAGTGTTCCCTCTAAGCTGAGTTAGTGTGAGCAAGCTCACAGTTTTTTTAGCCTCCGGCTCACACGTTTTTGCCTTAGCTCAGGAAGGAGGGCTCCAGAGCAGACTAATTTATGCAGCAGCCAAATCGCTCGCTCACGACTTTAATGCCAGGAGCGCACAAAGTAGAATTTTTGCTCACAAGACTCCACAGCTTAGAGGGAGCACTGCGGCCTCTTTAGGTCACCCAGCTCCACAGCAAAGCAGGCGGCTGCGTTTCATTCCATAGGTTTGGCTTTCGAGGGAAAGCGCCACGGACTGTTTGTATCTTTCCGTAGTTTTATCCAGCTAACCTTTCCCCCAATATGGCAGGTGAATATCGGGAGGGGGGCCCCACTCTGGACAGTGTGTGACATTAAAAAAAAATTCAGGGTACCAATTTCAACTGTGCCCAGAGAAGGAGAGAACAGTTCAGTACCAGCCATGCATCTCACACCAACACATGGACTGCACACTCTCCCCTGAAGTCAAAGGAGGAAGGCAAAGTGGCGCGGCCGCCCTCAGAGTCATTCTCCCACGGCTGGCACCTGTTCACATCCTGAACACAAGGCGCTGGGATTTGGGCTTCGGGCTACCCCATCGAGCCGCTGGGTTCTTCCGAGTGCGAAGAAGAGCTAGTGGCAGAGAGGCCACAGAGACGCTTAGAAGGGGGACAAAAGGCCAGGGAGGAAGACGGAGTCGCCTGTCCTGTCCTGACAGCACTGGGGTCAAAGGGCAATCTATTGCCCAGCCGGGGACAGACCTGGCACGGAACGCAGATGGCCAGCCTAACATAGGAATGCAAGATGGGTCCCTGTGTTGGGGGGTCCGTAGCGGCAGAAAAGAGCAAGGGTCCTGCAGCGCCTTAAAGGCTAACAAAATGTGTGGCCGGGAGTCACTGCTCGCCTCCTCGAGATGCTATACGAAGGAGGGAAACTGGAGAGGTGGGGGAAAGAGAGGTAAACAGTTCTAGGGGCTGGATGCTCGGTATGAATGTCCATGGGGCAAGGCCACCCCCTCGCAGCCTTCAGGAGGAGGAGAAGGAGGAGGAGACCTGGCAAGGCGCTGAGAGTGACAGGGGTAACATCCTGCCCTGGTAGAGTCCCCGAGGCCCCCCATCTGGGCCCTCTCCGACTCCCCCTCCTTCTCCAAAAGAGGTTCCCAAACCAAAAGTAAGCGAAAGTAAACTGAAGCCAGGGGAAAGCGCTCCCGGCAACTCTCTCCTCTTCCCGGCCAGCTCCTCAGAAAAACAACCGTTTCTTTTAAGAAAAGGGGAAAGCTGCCGCTTTGAAGTCCCGGCTCAGCAGGAGGCTAAGTGGAGTCGAAAACTACAGAGGCAGCTGCACCTCCAGAGGTCTAGGGGGGTCAAGCACGGGGCGGGGGGACAGCATACCTCACACACACGCAGGCACCGCAGCTGAGTGGCGGTTGCCATGGCTTTCCGGCTCAGGAAATGTCCGGGTCAGGAGGGGAAAGCAGGTCTCCAGACAGACAAAACCCGCAGGTAACATTTCGTGGCCTCGGATGCTCCGGGCAAAGGTGAAAGAATTGCCTGGCATTTCCGCGTAATGGGAATGATCCCTGACTTTGCGCTCCGAGAGCCTAGGGCTTTGCGGACACCCAGTGGGCATCTGCCCTCCGGCACCCATGGCCCTCCCCTCTGAGTGCCGAGGGAGCTGCATCCCAGGGGCCCAGCCCCACGTGTCTCGTACGGATTGCCTCCGGCGGGCTGCTGGACTGGAGCAGGCCCTGCCCTGGGGAAACTCTCCTGGTGCCACATGGGGGTCACAGCCAGTCTTTGCAACTGGGGGACACAGTAAAGAGAGGGATTAGTAACCCGGTGTTGAATGGCACACCTGCTTGGCACACCTTGCCTGCTGGAACAGCCCAGCAAGAATCCCCCACAGAGATATGGTGAAGTGAGAGGTTTGCGCTTGCAGAGAACTAGTCCGACGTGGGGAAGAAGTTACGGGGCTTCCCCTCCTTCCTTCTGATTCAAAAGGCATTTGTCCCGGCAAGGCACCCCTGGGCCAAATCTGCTCTACAGTGGACAACAGTCATTGTCCCCCACGGGTGGGGGGGGAATGGGGAGAGGGTTGTTTGGACCTGAGAAAGGGGATACGACGTGCACCACCCCTTCCTTAGGCGAAGCCCGGCTTGATTCTTCCAGCGCTTCTCCCAAAGCTTTGTTTTACTTTCTTGTGCTTCCAAACGGCGACTGCCTGCAGCTGAAGGGCCGGTCGGTGATTTGAAACGGCTTGACTTTGCTCTGAACCCATCCCCAGCAGCAGCAGCAAGCAAGGAATGGGTTTTTACAGGGCACACGCCTGCCAGGGTGGAAAATGCCCCAGGCAGAGCCAGCCCCATGTTGTGGTGGGGGAATCTTTGGGTGGCAGCTCAGTCAGGCTGCTTGACCGAAGCCGCCTCTCTTTGCTCCGGGGGGCTTATTGCCGAAGCCGACAGCGGGAGAGGCCTGTGGAAAGCACTCTCCAAGGGCCACTAGTGCAGATGTGGGGCACAGGAGGCGGCAGGAAGGCTATGCACCCACATCTGGGGACCCCAAGCCAGCAGTCCGGCAGGCAGTAGGTGGGCACCTGGAAGCCAGCCGTGGGGCTCGACTTGGGGCCCAGGAGCTGGACGGGACCTTTTCCTGTTCCCTCCCCCCCTCCCCAGAAGATGGGCTGCTCTAAACCCCCTAATTTACTGTTCCTGCTTAACTTAATGGCAGCGGAAAGGCAAGGTGATAGGGGAAAAATATGAGGCGGGATTTTCCGAATCCCCATTTCCTCTCCAGACAGCAAGAGAACTCCTGGGGCCTGAACATCTGGGAAATTTAATTTTACCATTTCTGAGCTCACCCCCCCCCGCCTCCCCTGTAACAAAGGATGAGGCTGCCGGTTACAACACCACTCACAGACAGACGCCTGGAAGCCCGGAGCAAGGGGGCAGCAGGCTGGGGGACGGTGGGGGAGGGTGGAAGGCACCCACACAATTGCACTCATTTCGGCAGGAGTCCCGTGCAGAAGCCCAAAACATTTCTACCACTTCAGGGGTGAGGAGGTGCCGAAAGGGGGCTGACTGGAGACAGGATTCTTGGCATAAATCTACTGGACAGACACCCCCCCCCACTCGCCAAGGGGGACCCTTCTGGGGGACTGGAAAAGGATCTCACCAGTGGGCAGTGATTGGCAGTGAGTGGCCCACAACTGGCATCTCCATGCCAGGGCCCACAAGCGAATTCTGCAAAACCGAAGCAAAATCGACGGGCAATGCTATGGCAAATTGATTTATTTTCTATATCCAACACGATTACAAAGATACTTACGGCAGCATATAAAAAAATTTAAAACAGAAGCTCTAAATAGAAAAGCATCAAAAGTAATATAAAACTCCCATTCTGAAGCCCCAGCTAAAACAGTCTCAAGAATTAAAAGCAGACGTAATGAAAATACAAAACCGGCAAACTACTTGGGCACTTGGATTAGGTTCTGCTCCCCGGCCCTCTATGTTCTCTGGGAAGGTGTTTGGATCTGGCTTCCTGGGACAAGGAGTTCCAAGTCTTGGGGGCCACGGCTAAAAAGGCCCTCCCCATATCTCTCCCAACCTGACCCCGTTTAAGACCAGCATGCCGAGAAGGCCCATGCCAGGGCAGGCTCACGTGGGGACTCCCTCAGATCCCCCAGTTAGAGGCCACCAGAGCTTGAGAGATCCACAGCAACTGGTCGGCAGCATCACAAATGCCATCGACCTGGGGGCGTGCAAAGTTCCTCAGCTCCTGTTCAGATCATTACCCTAGCCTTTTAATCTGGCACTCTTGTCACATTATTCTTAGTCACAATTTTTTAACCTTCCTTTTCCGGCTGCTTTCATTTTACAGTGATGTTTCACCTTGTTAATATATTTATATGGAGTTTCGCCTTGTAGATATATTTATATGGGAAGCAATGCTCCCTCTAAGCTCTGATGAGCAAAAATTCTACTTTGTGAGCTGCTGGCATTAAAGTTGTGAGCGAGCGATTTGGCTACCGCATGAATCAGTTTGCTCTGGAGCCCTCCTTCCTGAGCCGAGACAAAAATGTGTGAGCCAGCGGCTAGAAAACTGTGAGCTAGCTCACCCTAACTCAGCTTAGAGGGAACACTGATGCACAGAGAGAGAGGGAGGGAGGGGTAGAGAGAGAGAGAGAGATGTTTTAGTTCAGGGGCACCTTAAAACCAATGAAGTTTAATTATGGGTATAAACTTTTTTCTGTCTTGTTGCATTCTTCGCTAGCTCAAGTTTCTGAACAGGTTTCAAAGCACCAAAATGCTTGTTTGCTCTATCTAGATTAATCCAACCAGCCAATTAACTTCTGGACTGACTGAAAAGTTCAAGGAAAGGGCTGTTCTATCCTCACAAAAAGCAGGGATACGGAGGCCCCCAGCGGTGGGGTAAAGATGAGCTGCAGGAAGGCCGGGGGGGGGGAGCAGTTTGGGGCTGCGCTTCCAGGGAGGAACCAGGCGGAGGAAGAACATAACGGCTGCCTGCAGAGTTCTGAAGCCCTGGCACTCTCTCGATGTGTTTAAGGCTGCTGTTCTAACTGGCCATTCTAAATGCCTACTTTGTGGGCTTTTTAAGGGGAGCTGTAAGTTCCCCACATCTGATTTCTGACTTCTGCGCCGGAAGCCAGACGCCAGCATTTCCGCACACAAAGCTGGACCGACAGGGCCAAAGACGATGAGTGACTGTGGCTGTGCTGACCAAGGGTCGGCTTGTGCTGGAGGCCGCACTGCCAGGGATAAAAGGCTGCTGAGCAGAAAGACGGGCCCACGAATGGGAACAACTGGATGCTGGGCAAGAAAACCAGGCTGGTGTGGGCACTAGCAAGCCTCTCGCCAGGTAGAAAGAAACCACATTTCTTGCCCAGCCAGGCACTTTTGGGAGCCTGGAGCAGCCTCTCCGGCAGTCCCAGGTGTGTTTGTGTTTGTCTAACGCTTTTCTTCTCCCACTCTGGCCTTTGCAGAGTAAAGACCGAGACAGGAAGACGGCAATTCGGAGTTAAGACGATTATGGATTCAGGAAGGAGGAGGAGGAGGAGAAGCAGGAGGAGAGGAAAGACGAGGAAGCCACACATGCCAAACAGAGACAGACAGAGACTTCCGGCCTGCCCCCACTTGCCACGTGGGTCTACTACCCAGGATGACCTCACAGCAGCCTGTTCCAGAGGAGAGACTGGCTCCCTCTAGGCCCGGGCTGGGCTCTCCAGCAAGGCCAGCGAGGAAGGGGCCGCGGCCTGGAAAACACTCCAAAGGACGGTGCTCTTTGCCCTGCGTGGGAGTGCGCCAAGTGCTGCAGGCATGGCCCGTGGGAGACCAGGAGGTGTCTTTCCTGCTCACCAAACAGAAGGACGCGGGCGCACTACAGGACGATGCTCACGGACCTGAATCCTGCTGGGAACAGAGGCCCAGAGACTGCCCACTCAGACGAAGGACCTTCTCTATGTGCTCCCCCCTTTTACAGTCATGGGACACTCAGTTCTGGAAACCTCGGGCGAGGTGACCATCAATACGTGCTGGAGTTCCATGTCACTGATGCCAGTAATATAAACCCCAACTTATTTGCATAGCAACAGGTGTGTTGGTGGGATGTAAATTTCCTTTCGGGCTCCGTGCGCCTGGTCCTGCCGTTCTCTGGATTCCGAGACCGGTCATGCGACTCCTATGTGGATTTCGTGTTTTCTGCACAATCCTCACTCTCACTCTCTATTGAGGGCGGGAGGGAAGAGGTGGGAGAGCAGGATGTCAAAGGGCTGGAAGGCACTGCCTGGGGGCAAATTAGCCTAACCCCTGCTGGGCGGCAGCAGAACTCAGCAGGGCACCCAGGAACGGGGGGGGGGGAATGCCTTAGAGCAGCAGGCACTTCCCCAGGAAGCCAATCACAGCGGAACCAGGACCAACTGGGATGGTTAGGAAAGGGACTGCAAATCAAATGGCCGATATCGTAATGCCCCTGGGTAGATCTGTGGTGCGGCCTCATTTGAGCAATACTGTGTACAGTTCTGGTCGCCGCATCTCCAAAGGGACATTGGCAGAGCTGGGAAAAGTGCAGAGGAGGGCAACCCAGATGATTAGGGGGTCGGAGCACCTTCCCCTGGGAGGAACAGCTGAAGAGGCTGGGATTTTTCAGTACAGAAAAGAGATGACTAAGAGGGTACGTGAGAGAGTTTTATAAAATTATGCACGGGGTGGAGAGAGTTGACAAAGAAAACTTTTCCTCCCTCTCCCAAATACTAGAACTGGAGGGCATCCAATGAAACTGACGGGCAGTAGGTTCAGGACAGACAGGAGGAAATACTACTTTACACAGAGAGGGACTGAAATGTGGAATTCGCTGCCAGAGGATGTAGTGATGTCCACAGGAATAAACCGCTTTAAAAAGGGATTAGACAGATTCATGGAGGATAAGTAGAGCACAATGGCTACTCGCCATGGTGACTGAGGGGAACCTCCACAATTCAGAGGCAGTCAACCTCTGAATACCAGTGCCAGGAGACAACATGAAGGGAAGGCCTTGGTCTCTCTTGTGCCGGGTTGCGGCCCTCCAGAGGAACTGGTTGACTGTTGTGTGAGAGGGGATTCTGGACTAGAGGGACCCTCCCTAGTCTGACCCAGCTGGGCTCTTCTGATGTTCTTCTCAGGGGAAGGCCTCAGCATCTCTGCCCTGTTGCTGGCCCTCCAGAGGAACTGGCTGGCCACTGAGTGAGACAGGATGCTGGACTAGACGGATCCTCACTGGTCTGACCCAGCAGGGCTCTTCTGAGGTTCTGATGACCTGCAGAGAGTGTAGCAGGACAGGACGCGCACCCGCAAGGGCTTCCAGGCTGGCCAGTCCCGGAATGCTTCCGGCATTCTCCCTGGGGCAAGAACTGGCTGGAGAAGGCTTGGTGGCAGCAGCTGCAAGACAAAGAGAACCTGCCGAAGCCACCAGAGCTCTCCCCAGCCACACCGCCAGGTTTGGGGCTGGCAGAGATGGGTTCCTGGCATGAAGTAAGGGACAGAGTGCTAGAATCCTCCAGGTTTGGGGGAAGGGGACAGCCGCAAGTGTGAGCTATCTGTTGTAGGTCCAACATGCCAACCCTCCCCCCTTCCAGCGGCCTCTCTGTCTGCCAAGGACGCCAACGCGTAGGTGAACTTGCAGTAGATTATGAGAGGCAGAAGGCGGCACCAGAAAGCTGGGGGCCCCCCATAATCCCCCCACCTCCTTCTCAAGGATCCCCTAAGCTCTGAGGGTCTGGAGCAGGCTGGCATCTCCTCCCCTTCTCCTTTAAGGGGCTCTCAGCTGCTCTCCGCACCCCTCCCCTTCTGGAGCCTTTCCAGGCCTCATCAGGACATTTCTGAAGGCCTTCTTTTTTCCTTTATGGCTAATTTGCAAAATGCTGTTTCTCTGCATCCCTGAACAGCCCCCAGAGGAGGGACCCTGGCTTTCCTGCCTTCAGCCCCCGTTCTCCTGCAGATCCAGTTACTAGATAAATTCACGCAGGGGAGGGCGACCAGTCATGGCCCTTCAAGCCACCTTCGCAATCGGAAAAAAAGCGTTTGCAGAAACAGAATGCAACAAAGTCAGGAATGAGAAGAAAATAAAAAACAAACCCTATATACGAACTCAGCCAGAATTCTGACTTTAGCTGGAGATGAAAAATGCTACGTCTGAGTAAGACACCTACAGAACGAAGTTAAGAGTTCAGAGTGGTACCTTTAAGTTTAATTCTGGGTTTAAGCTTTCGTGTGCATGCGCTCACCAGCTCTGGGTATAAGCTTTCTGGGTATAAGCTTTCGTGTGCATGCACAAGTGTGCATGCGCACCAAAGCTGATACCCAGAATTAAACTTTGTTGGTCTTGAAGGTGCCAAGACTGGACTCACACTTTGTTCTACTGCTTCAGACCAACGTGCCGACCCCACCTGTATCTAAAACACCTATAGCTGCCAGTGCTCTTCAGAAACGGATAAGCTATTTTGCTAGAGGCTAAAAGAAAGCCCCAGTTCTGAACCTACAGATTACTTTTTAAGTAGTGGTCTCATAAGCAGTGTTCCCTCTAAGCTGAGTTAGTGTGAGCTAGCTCACAGGTTTTTAGCCTCCAGCTCACACATTTCTGTCTTCGCTCCGGAAGGATGGCTCCAAAGCAAGCTAATTGATGCAGCAGCCAGATCGCTCGCTCACCGCTTTAATGCCAGCAGCTCACAAAGTAGAATTTTTGCTCACAAGACTCCACAGCTTAGAGGGAGCATTGCTTGTAAGTCAATTGATTTTAGGAGAATCGAAAGCATTCTAGCTTTATCACAAAATGAAAGGAAAAGGCCTGGGCAAGTTCTAGTGAAGAAGGTGGCTAGTTGACCTGTGAGGATCGCTCAGCTCTTAGCAGGAGACTGCAAGCTGACCGATTGGAAGCTGAACCTTCGGGTCAGAAGGCCGGGTACAACCACCGGCCATACGATGCTCCACACCAAGTTACTGTGAACAGGATGTCGCATTTCTGCCTCTGCGCCACCAGAGTTAGCGAGAGCCCTTCCCTTTGCACACCACAGGAGGGAAGGGCTTACTGTATCCCTGGGTCCACCGGCCTTTTGTCAGGGAAAGCTCTGAAAGTAGAACGACCCCTTAATTTTGGAGAATTCCCCTGCCTGAAGGAGCCAGAGCTAAGCTGCACAGGAAGAACAAACGCTTGGGGGAACTGATGGGTTTCACTGGGTGCTTCCAGCCAAGGTCACATCCAGGGCAGAAGTCTGCGGCGTCTCTGATGTCCCCCAGGAAGGCTCTTCCTGCCGGAGACCCCTCCCTCCCCGCCTCAACAGGCCCTGGGGGAAGCATTTCCATCACAAATTGCTTCCGGCAGTTTGTCATTCTCCACAGCCTAGGCCCTCTGGTTCCGGGTCAAGGCCATGCAAACTGGACGTTCACATGGAAGATGCAATTCAAGTGTGTTGCCCTCAGTGTTCCCCCTAAGTTGAGTTAGTGTGAGCCAGGCTCACAGTTCTTTAGCTTCCAGCTCACACATTTTTTGTCTTCGCCCAAGAAGGATGGTGCTGGAGGGGGCAGCAGTGGGAGGGCTTCTAGTGTCCTGGCCCCACTGCTGGACCTCCTGATGGCACCTGGTATATTTTGGCCGCTGTGTGACAGAGTGTTGGACTAGATGGGCCATTGGCCTGATTCAACATTGGCTTCTCTTATGTTCTCTTATGTTCTTATGTTAAGCGGTGTTCCCTCTAAGCTGAGTTAGTGTGAGCTAGCTCACAGTTTTTTAACCTCCAGCTCAAACATTTCTGTCTTAGCTCAGGAAGGATGGCTCCAGAGCAAACTAATTTATGCAGTAGCCAAATCACTCACTCAAAACTTTAACGCCAGGAGCTCACAAAGTAGCATTTTTGCTCACAAGACTCCACAGCTTAGAGGGAGCATTGGCCACAAAATCTAGATAGGAACTCTCAGACTGGGACAAGTGATGCAATGTTGCTGGGGGGGGCAACAATGGGAGGGCTTCTAGCATCCTGGCCCCACTGCTGGACCTCCTGATGGCGCCTGGTATTTTTGGCTGCTGTGTGACAGAGTGTTGGACTGGATGGGCCATTGGCCTGATCCAACATTGGCTTCTCTTATGTTCTTATGTTCTTATTTCCACTGCAATGCCCAACTTCCTGGAAATACCAGTAGGAGGACCAAGCAATGGTGGCCAGTGCAAAGAGGCAGAATGAGAGGTCTGAACGGGAGCATGCACCGTCCACCTGAGGCTTTTGCCAGCCAGATGCTCAGAAACAAAGCCTCGTGGTCACTGCATTCCTGAGCTTCTGGGCTGCCTGTCCTGCAGACCCTTCTTGCCAATAACTGACCTGGGCGAGGGAGGAGAGATGTATACATCTTACACTGTAAGACCCCAAACCCAAAAACGGGGAAAGAGATGGGAACTGCTCCAAGGGCCAGGCTTGTGCTTCAAGCGTCTCTGCAGGGATCTGAAAGCAGAAACAGCTGCTACCAATCCAAGGCCTGGCTGCCACCTCACTAATGAAATGCTCAAGCATGGAAGCGCCCCGTGCTGCATGTGTCAGTCTTATCTCCTGGAACCGAGCTCTGGAGGGAAAGCTGGAGAGGGAAGCGGGGAACTCTCCTGGCCTACTGGGATGGAAGCACATCAGCTGGGCAGCTTCATCCCCTCTGCCCCCAAATGCTCCGGGAAACTACAGCCAGTTCCAGGGGGTCCCAACACTCCTCCTCCCTCCCTCGAGGTCACACAACAGGACACAGAGCAGCCCTTAACCACTCCCACAGGACCATCCCCTTGCACCCCACGGCAGGCCACCCCCCCCCCTTCCATGTTCACTATCAGGGAAACAGACGAGAATCCGCCCACAGAGGAGGCGGCCAAGGTGGCGGAAGAAACCCACCCTCTCCTTCTAACCACCCTGAGGGCAGGTGTGTGACCGGGCAGGTGAAAGGAACTAATTAACCCACAGCACTCTCACATACAGACCCCCCCCCCGCCAGAGGATGGTGGGGAGGAAGAGACCAGACAGGCATGCCCGCCAGTGTTCCCTCTAAGCTGAGCTAGTGTGAGCTAGCTCACAGTTTTTTAGCCTCTGGCTCACACCTTTTTGTCTTAGCTCAGGAAGGAGGGCTGCAGAGCAAACTAATCTATGCAGCAGCCAAATTGCTCGCTCACCACTTTAATGCCAGCAGCTCACAAAGGAGAAGTTTTGCTCACCAGACTCCACAGCTTAGAGGAAACATTGATGCCCCCCACCCCGCCCCCCGGTCTGTCTTCAGACCCCACTGCCATTCCATGCTGCTGAGCTCGCCTTGCTGGTGGAGCTACCACGTCTCCAGTTTCCTCCCCAACAACCGAGCAGTTTTCAGCCCCCCCCCCCGCCCTCCGGTCACGGATCTGGGGCAAATTAGGGACTCCAAAGAACCAGCGGCAACCTGAGCCTGGGCTGTCGCCAGCATGGGCCTCCGCCTGAGTCCCCCCCCCCCATGCACGCTGACCCCAGTGCGAATCACAGCCCTTCCGCAGAGCTCCTCGGGGCCAGAGCAGAGTCAACGGTCCGGCTGCCAACAGAGCAGCTTTTATGACCCTTGCATATTCAGAGCCAAACAAGCGCCCGGGGAGCCATTTGCCAGCAGTAGCAGCAGCAGCAGCTGTGGATGCCTCCCTGGCTTGCCTCCAAGGGCGGGGGGGTTGTGTGTGCCGCAGGCAAGCTAAAGGTATGCTCCAAGTCTACCCGGTGCCCTCAGCCTGCAGAGACACACTGAGCTCAGAGAAGACTGGTTGGAGAAGTGTGCATGCGCATGGGCTAAGCTCTCCGTGCCAGCCCTCCGGCGGGTCCCCAGTGACTCTGGAGCTGGTCAGCCGGTGGAGAAGGCTGCTTCCCAATTGCTTCCATGCACACGCCTTCTCCCCACGGCAGGCCTCCTGCCAGATACCCTCTGGCAACACACGCAGCTGGCAAGCTATTAAAAGAACACAGGTGAAAATTATGGGATGGCTATTAAAGCTCCAAAGGTCTCCGAGAAGAAAGGGGAAGCCTTTTTTTTTTTTTTTTTACACACCTTTCCGCCGGCTGTTGAAAAGAGCTGCCCTGCCACACCCGATTTACTGCTAAGGCTGGCCGGCTGGCCTTATGGCTCAGAGAGGCTCTGCTCTCACCACCACCCCTCCTTCGACCCTTGCCTTGCTCTCCTGGCTCCAAGCTAGCAGCAGACCTCTCGTGCACCTCCCCGGTCATGGCTGGCCCTGGACTCACACAAGGTTGTATGGAACTAGTGACAGAGGGAGGCACTTTCTCCAAGGAGCTGGTCACATTGCAGGGTGTGTGTGTGGGGGAGATCAGGACAGTGGGATCAGAGAAAGGCTAGACCCCAGGGCTCTGCGTTTTAAGGTCCCAAGCTCCTGTCCTGGTTACTCCAATTAAAATGACTACAACAAGTATGTCTGGGGGCGGGGTGGGTGTCAGAGTCTCGCGGCGAGAAGTTTGAGTTTATTGAGTACAGTAAAGGCAGGTCTTCTGAGCATACATTCACTGTCAAGACTAAAAGCAAGCATGCGTAATCTGGTGATATACAGAAATCAAAAAGGGTCAGCGGGTGGCTCGTGGCCAATCAGGACTCACGCAAAAGTCCGCCTAACCTAATGGGAAGGCATTCCCAGGGAAAAGGAGTAACAAGGTACCAAGGTCACTGCCTCAGACTAATGGGTGATATGGATGCAGGGAGAAGTGAAACTAAACATTCCAGAGAAACAGACAGAGAGCCAGTTTGGTGTAGTGGCTAAGTGCACGGACTCTAATGTGGGAGAACTGGGATTGATTCCCCACTCTTCCACTTGCACCTGCTGGATGACCTTGGGCAAGCCATACTTCTGGCACAGCTCTTCTTGAAAAAGAGCAGCTTCTGTCAGAGCTCTCTCAGCTCCACCTACCTCATGGGGTGTCTGTTGTGGGAGGGGAAGGGAAAGGAGATTTTAAGCTGCTCTGAGACTCCTTTGGGTAGTGAAGGGGGGGTATAAATCCAACCTCTTCTCTCTTCTCTTCTTCTTATCCAGTATTCAGCATCCCCCCCAGTCCATGGCAGCTGCAGAGCTGACAGTGGGGTGGGGGAGAAACAGAGGAGTCAGAGCTAATCACAGTAGCTGGGACTAGGCTGGACTCCCTGAGAGATCAAGGAAGTCTGCTCCTCACAGCCCGCCAAGAAGGGGCTGTGGCTCAGTGGCAGAGCATCTGCTCGGCAAGCAGAAGGTCCCAGGATCAATCCCCGGCATCTCCAATTAAAAGAACCAGGCAGTAAGTGATGTGAAAGACCTTAGCCCGAGATCATGGAGAGCCACTACCAATCTGAGTAGACAATACTGACCATGGTGGACTAAGGGGCTGATTCATTATAAGGTGGCTTTACGTGATCGTGTGTATATTCAAATCAGGCTGGAATAAGTTAAATCAAGGCCCATCAAATCACCCAGCAGGGGAAAAGAAATATTATTTAAATCAAGTTTCACACATTTCTGAACAAGTGTGCCAACTAACTGGTTGTGAGAAGGGGAAAAAACTTACTGGTTTTCAAACAGACAGGGGAAGAAGAAGAAGAAGAAGAAGAAGAGGAGATTGGATTTATACCCCGCCCTTCACTTGGAGTCTCAGAGCGGCTTACAAACTCCTTTCCCTTCCCCTCAACAGACAGACACCCTGTGAGGTAGGTGGGGCTGAGAGAGCTCTGGCAGAAACTGCTCTTTCAGGAACAGCTGTGCCAGAGTTTGTGACTGACCCAAGGTCACATCAGCAGGTGCAAGTGGAGGAGCGGGGAATCAAACCCGGTTCTGCCAGATTAGAGTCCGCACACTAAACCACTACACCAAACTGGGAGAGGAACACCCTATCCACTCTGGGTCATGCACACAAACACGCCTTCTGCACCCCAGAATTAAACTGGCTCCGAGGAGGCACGGGGGAAACCATGCAAGGAATCCACTTCTGCTTGGCTTTCAGTATGTTATCACCAGGACACCAAGCTAATCCTCCAGTTCAGGTTTTTAATTTCCCCCCTCCATAGACCAGCTCCTTATTCACGGCAAACTCTTTTGGAAACTGCGGGAGTTCAAAAACAGGTTTTTTTACATATCTTGGTGCCAGCTATTCAAAAGGAAAACGTCAGCCCAGCCTTTAAAGTTTTGAGTCGTTTTCGAGGCTTGTATTAAATTTCGTAAAACAGACACTGCCTGTTATAATGCCAGTTTCTCAGCAATACGTGTCACCTCCACACTGTGGGATGCACCCGGAAGAGGAGCCCCTTTGACGGGTCCTGGATTCAGTTTTAACAAAGTACGCGGAGCCTTTACTCAGCATTCTTCTTTGGCTCTCCTTCCCTGGAGGTTTCCAAGCAGAGGCTGGATGGCCCCATCTGACAGCAGTGCTGATCCTGTGAACTTAGGCAGATCACGAGAGGGAGGGCAGGAGGGGTGGCCGCAGTGCTTGGTTCTCATGGCCCTTTTTTACATGCCCGGGGAAATGCTGATCGCCACTTTGGGGCCAGGAAGCCATTTTTCTCCAAGCCAGTTTGGCTGGAGATCCTGGAGGGTTTTTCTCATCTTCTGGGCATGGAGCAGGGGTCACTGGGTGTGTGTGTGGAGGGGGAGGTATTTGTGAACTTCCTGCATTGTGCCGCGGGTTGGACTAGATGACCCTGAAGGTCCCTTCCAACTCTTGTGATTCTCTGATTCAATTCAATTCAGACTCCGTTTTACAAAAAGGCAATGAAACTGAAACTTAAGTTTTAGAAACACACTTTTTCCACCCTGCTGTAAGCAAATCTGGCTATGCACACCCAACACTCCGTTCAATGACTAAGGAGATGCAGCAGAAGGAGCAGAACAAAACCTCTGCCTTACAGAAAGTGCTCTGCATTCTCTCCGTATGTTGAGAGTAGAGTACTGCTGCTGAGCCCATTTTAAAGACTGGTTAACTGGGGCTGAGAAACACCCGTGTCCAGATCAGTGCTCTACAATTCAGATTGCCTAACTTACGTGGATTCATGCTTTTCATAGACTTCAAAGGTTCTTGAACACTGGTGGGGTGGGGAGGGGGCTGGGCCACTGCACATGGCCCAGGTTTCCAGTTGTGATGAAAGTCGCAGAGCCCTCAACTGGGGATTCTTTGCCAGCCGGTGCAACTCACGCTGGGGTGGCTGGCGGTGTTCCCTCTAAGCTGAGTGAGCGTGAGCTAGCTCACAGTTTTTTAGCCTCCAGCTCACACATTTTTGTCTCCGCCCAGGAAGGACGGCTCCAGAGCAAACTAATTTGTGCAGCAGCCAAATCACGCACAACTTTAATGCCAGTAGCTCACCAAGTAGAATTCTTGTTCTCAAGACTCCACAGCTTAGAGCAGGGGCGGCCAAACTGCGACTCGGCAGCCACATGTGGCTCTTTCACAAAACAGTGCAGCTCTCGGCAGGGTGGCTGGGGAAGCAAAGGGGAGGCAGGCCTCCCCAATTGGTCTTCCCTTCCCCAGTCAGTGTTCCCCTCCCTGGATGGGCTTGAGGTAGAGGGGAGAAGAGAAAGAAAGCAACTTTAACTTTAAATGCGTACTCAAGGCCCCTCGCCTGCCAGCTTGAGAAGGCCTTTGTCTCTTTAAATCCCTTCTCCAAGCCAAGCCAGCAGGCGTGGGGGAAGGGGGGGGGCTTGGATGATAAAGTTGCTTTCTTTCCACCTCTCCCTCCCTCTCTTCCACATCTATTATTCTCTCTCCCTCTCCCCTCACCTAAAGTTAAATGTGTTCTTCAAACCTTCTACACTGCCTCACTGGCTGGCTTGGAGAAGGCATTTGTCTTTTTAAATCCCTTCTCCAAGCCAAGTCAGCTGGTGTAGGGGGGAGGTGTTGGAGAACACATTTAAGTTTAAAGTTGCTTTCTTTCCATCTCTCCCTTCCTCCTCCCCCCTTTATTTGCCTTCTTTCCACCTCTCTTTCTCTTTCCCCCTTCCCCCTACCTCCCCCATCTGTTTGTTTTCTTTGTTTCTGTTTTTCTCTCTCTCTTTCTTTCCACCTCTTTCATTCTTTCCACCTTTCTCTTTTTTTCTCTCTTCCTTCCTTACATCCTCCCTCCCCCTCCCTCCCCATCTATCTGCTGTCTTTGTTTCTCTCTCTCTCTCTTCCTTCCTCACCATCCCTCCCCCATCTATTTGCGTGCTCTCTCTCTCTTAGACAAATATCATTGGACAAATAAATCTCATTATCAATATCTATTTTTACCCCTTTTGTTTTTATTTTTGGCAGCCTCATTTAATGTTAATAAAAAGTAAATTTACATCTCTCCCAGATTAGAGTCCACCCACTTAACCACTACGCCAAACTGGAGCCAGAGCACCACACAAGAACACTAGCAGAGACTTTCATTTGGGCCCACCAATATTAGAGACTGTGACGTCCCATTTCAGTTTTTGTGTGCAGCCGGAGCAGGAGCTGAGAGAGAAAACTGCCCTCCTGCACACGGGGGGAGGAGAAACGGGATCCCGGCTCTCTTGCTGTGAAATGGGAACACTGCTGAACTGCCTCTGCCCAGCAGAACTTAGCAGGCAGCGGCTTAAGCATCAAACCCGAGCGACAACGCAGTGCTATGGAGCAAAGGCAGGCAGAGGAGGGGGGCCAGCCGTGCCTCATCTAGCTGACATCGGTTGCCTGTGTGGGTCTCTTCACAGGAGACCACTTCCGACATTGATCACCACCACTGTATCCATTCAGCTACATGCGTGCAGGACAGAAAGACACGCCCACTCCCCCCACACCCAATATTGTCACTTGCTGTTTCCTACTGCTACAGAAGAGGAGGAGGAGGAGGAGGAGGAGATTGGATTTATACCCCACCCTTCACTTGGAGTCTCAGAGCAGCTCACAAACTCCTTTCCCTTCCCCTCCCCACCAATGTTCCCTCTAAGCTGTGGAGTCTTGTGAGCAAAAATTCTACTTTGTGAGCTACTGGCATTAAGGCTGTGAGCAAGCAATTTGGCTACTGCATCAATTAGTTTGCTTTAGAGCCATCCTTCCTGAGCTAAAAGAAAAATGTGTGAGCCGGAGGCTAAAAAACTGTGAACTAGCTCACACTAACTCAGCTTAGAGGGAACACTGCTCCCCACAACAGACACCCTGTGAAGTAGGTGGGGCTGAGAGAGCTTTGACAGGAACTGCCCTTGAGAGAACAGCTCTTGTCAGAACTATGGCTTGCCCAAGGTCATCCAGCCAGGTGCAAATGGAGGAGTGGGGAATCAAACCCGGTTCTCCCAGATTAGAGTTCGCGCACTTAACCACGACACCAAACAGACAGACTAATGCAGCTACCCATCTTGATCTAGGACAGGGCTGTACTTCAAGGGCCTCCCGCGGATTAACTGTGGGGATTCTGCAAGGCACACAAAGGCATGTTTGTGAAGCCAGCTGTGTAAAATTGGGCTATCAGGAACTGTAAGCTGAGAAGAAAGTCTGTCCAGGACCAAGAGGTTTCAAATCCAAAGATACTCTTTTTCAACTGCAGGAGTTTTTAGATCCTTGAAAAATGACACAATTACACAAAATTTAGCATCAAGCAAAAGCAATGAAGTGAGCACCAGTCTTACTTGGGGTACTGTTTCGGGGTCAAACGTTTCCAGCATAACGGAAGAACTGCCGTACTTTGGGGCAACGCCACCAACACTGACAGAAGGAACCAACTCCCCCACAGCATTCCCAGCACAAGTTGGGATACCGGGGGAGGGGGACGGACAACACACACAGAAGTGCTATTTCAGAGGGGCCAGATCTCAAAGCGATTTTCACAATAGTTCCCTGATGTTCAGAAACGACGAACTAAGAGAGTGTTTACACCATATCTGAGCCCATTCTTGCTCGCTGTAACACACATCTCGTTCCCATTTCAAAGTATATGAAGGATGTTTGTTCCAAGCGACATCTCCCAAATTCTTATACAGCAAGGGCATGACACCCTGGCTACTGGGCTGCCTTGCAGAAATCAGTTTTTTAAAAAGCTGGAGTTCGGAATAAAAGTTGCAGCTCAAGATACTGAAGCCAGAATGTTTTCTCCTTGCCTACCAGGACCTGCAACCAGTTTTTTTTTCCTTTTAAAGAATTGTTTTTCGATTCATTTATTAATCCGTTAATATTTGCTTTTTTCCGATTGTTAAAGGCTCATAGGGCTTGTGCTGGGGCCAGGGGGGGGGGGTTGACCAATAAGCGGTGCTCCCTGTGAGATGTCAGGGGCAACTGACTTTCCCTAAGGGTCCCATATGCTAAAGGTTAAGTTTATAAAAGAGTTGAACCCAGTTTTAGCAGACCTACCACGTGGCATCATCCAGGAGATCTTGTTGAGAGAATATGTAGTTGAAAAATCTTGCTCCGTCTGCAGCCACTGATCCTAATATTGTAGGATATTAACACAACCGTAAAGTCTCACAGTAAAGCATACGATCAGGAAGGCTCAGACCTCCATTTTCATTAGGTTTTCTTAGGGTTCTCCATCTTATTTGACTGTACATTTTTTTTTCAATGTATGCTACTATTCATTAAACATTTTACTGTGAATTTGTACAGGAAACGTTGGGAAAACAGAACAAGAATCCGAGGGAAATTCTCATTTTAATAAATTGAATTTTTGCTAACCACAATGGACTGTGTTCAGCCCAGCCTTTAAAGTTTTGAGTCATCTTTGAGACTAACTGGCTTGTATTAAATTTTGTAAAGTAGGTGTTACCTTCACACCCTACAGTGTCCATTACTCCTCCGTGCACATCCCCGTTCAGAGCACCTCCGGATACCAGCGCCAAGAGGCAACATCTGAGAAGGCGAGGATGTCAACAGCATCTTTGGACTTCAAAGTGAGGACGTTATTCTGATTTTTCACAGTTCTAACTACCCTTTTTATTTTATATGTTCCCATTAAGTCCAACTTTTGGCATACTCTCTAACTGTTGATCTCCCCCCCCCCCAGTTTCTTGTGTGGGAATTTTAATACCTAATAAAATTTCTGATTTTTCTTCTTCTCTTGGTATTTTGTAGTGAGATGTGACAGAAATGAATTTTCCTCCGAGCATCCCAGGAGCTGTGGTGGCTCAAGTGGTTAAGACGCTGAACTGTAGGCTGTGGAAAGTCAGTAGTTCAGCAGTTCAAGACCTGAGAGTGCCACATGACAGGGTGAGCTCCTGTCTCTAGTTCCAGCTCCTGCCAACCTAGCAGTTCGAAAGCAAGAAATTGCAAGTAGATAAATAGGTACCACTTTGGTGGGAAGGTAACAGCGTTCTGTGCACCTTGGTGTTTAGTCATGCCGGCCACATGACCACAGAAACGTCTTTGGACAGCGCTGGCTCTTCAGCTTTGAAACGGAGATGAGCACCGCAACCCTAGAGTCGGATTCGACTGGCTTTCAAGCAAGGGAACCTTTACCTTTACATATCCCAGACTATTTCCAGAAATATCCCACAGACCTTATGGAACTGAAAGAAAATGTTTTTATTTCTGTACCCGTTTCATTGGAAACTTGTGTCCTTAGTAAAAGAAGTTTAACGTCAAGTTATGTTGTTGTTTTTTTAATTGTCTCATTCTTTGCCACCTATTAAGCAGAAGACGCAAAAGTGATCGGGTTTTAAAACTAATTTCCGCCTGGGGCACACCACCAGTTAATAAAAACGGGGATCAAAATAGTAAGCCAGTTCTAGTATGAATGTGGTGGATCAGACCTGGGACCGTCGGCATGCAAAGCAGAAGTCCTTCCACCGAACCACGGCCCCACCCTGTTGAACCCCTTGCCCGGCTAAATCAGAAGCCAACGAGGAAACACTGCAATGGGACCTCCGTTTGCCCATTCTGTCGACTACGGTCTGTTCTGGAATGCCTAACTCTTCTGGAATGCCTCCGTTACTTGAGGAGTGATCACTCCCCTGAGAAAAGCTGGTCTTTGCAATGCGCTGGAAACGGAATACACCTCCTGTGAGCCCAAAGACATCTCCTCCCACACACTTCCCTCCTCCCCACTCTCTCTCACCGGTGCCATTCTTCGCCCTGGTGCCAGTTCTCCCCCCACCCCTGCCCATCTTTGGGCACGTGGCACGGGCTTTATCGCCTCTCAGCCCCTGCGGCAGGCACGCTCGACAAGCCGGATTCTCTCCACTGCAAAAGCACACATGCCAAAAGCCTCTGCATCTCTGTTTACAAGCCTTCAGCCTTCCTTCCCACAGGGCAAGTTAAATGTTCAAATGCAGAAAAACAAAGAGAGGCAGCGAGCAGCGCATCAGCACAGCCCCAGTCAGAGGGAGAGTCAAAGCAGCCAGCGTCGTCCTGGGGGAAGGCGCTCTCAAGGATGCTGCAAGGCCGCCCGAGCACTCTCTGGGGAGCCACGGGAAACAGGAAGCCAGCGGTGTAATTTGGGAGGAAGCTCTTACAGCCCAGCCGGTTTTAAGGGCTGCGGAGGGAGGGAGGGAGCCGATCCGATCAGAAGGGAACAAATCAAAACACGGGTCCAATAGTGAGGGTAACCCAAGTCCAGATTTCCTTCTTTTAATCCTACAGGAACCCACAGGAAGGGGTGTAGGTGCCCAACCGACTAAGGCAAGCTTTCAATCCCTCTTACTTTATTGCTGGTTTGAACGAGCAAAGGTTGGCAGGATGGGAAACGCAGCAAGAGTTCCTAAACTCAGGATATGAGCAATTGGTTAGGGCAACGGGAGGCAGCACACTCGATGGACAGAAATTCCCCCACAAATCAACACCCACTCACTACAGCAGGGGTGTCGAACTCTTTTGTTAAGAGGGCTGGATCTGACATAAATGAGACCTTGCTGGGCCGGGCCACATGTGTGTCATAAAACGTAATGCCAGGGAGCGGAGATATAACTTTATAAAGGACACAAATGGGGTTTTTTAAACTTAAAATAAAAATATGCTTAAAACATTAGCCCTCTTGCAATATTTTGTTTATTTAACAATGTCTGATAACTGACACCTCTTGCTCTGAATGACTGCACCCAAATGTCTGTGCTGTTGCAATCTTGAGCATGCTGTTCAAGTTTGTATCTGTAAGCTGCAAGCCTACAATGACACAGCAGCAGTAGAACTGGGAGAAGAAGCAGAAGACAGTCAGTTCCACTGCGGGCCTGATAAAAACCCTCCAGGCACACCTGCACTAGAGCCTCCCTCGGCTCCCAATCACAGCCACCCCACCGACACACCGAACACCGGCACACTTCCACCCTTCTTGTGACTGTGCCCTGCGGCGGAGCATCTGCTTTGCATGCAGAAGGTCCCAGGTTCAATCCGGGGCATCTCCACTAAAAGGAATCAGATAGGAGGTGACGGAAAAGACATCGGCCTGAGACCCTGGAGAGCTGCTGTCAGTCTGAGTAGACCAACGGTCTGGTTCTGCATAAGGCAACCTCATGTCTGTTTATGTACCCTGTTCAGCCAGCGTGCGTTCTGAACACACCGCGAACCCGTGCCTCTCACACCACCCCCAAGCACCTACTGGAAAGGGAACATAAACATAAGAGAAGCCAGTGTTGGATCAGGCTAATGGCCCCTCCAGTCCAACACTCTGTGACACACAGTGGCCAAAAATCACAGCCATCAGGAGGTCCACCAGTGGGGCCAGGACACTAGAAGCCCTCCCACTGTTTCCCAAACCCCCCAAGCACCAAGAATACAGAGCATCACCTGCCTCAGACTGAGAGTCCCTATCTAGACCTTGTGGCTAATAGCCACTGATGGACCTCTGCTCCATATGCTTATCTAATTCCCTCTTGAAGCTGTCCATGCTTGTAGCTGCCACCACCTCCTGTGGCCGTGAATTCCACGTGTTTCACAGATCTGTTCACTCCACATACCCCTTGGTCCCTTTCCCCTTCCTGCCACCCTTTCCCTTCCATCCTCTTAGCAGATGAGGTGGTGGCAGCAGCAGCCAGGCTACCTTTGTGGGCAGGGCCCCTGATACACAGGCATGAACCCACAGGAAGCTGCTTTCTACTGAATCAGACCTTGCCGGTCCGGCAAGGCAACGACTGGCTAAGCAGATGGGCAGCAGCTCTCTGGGGTCTCAGGCTGAAGACAATCACATCACCGACTGACCAGCTCCCTTTGTTACTGGAGATGCTTCCAGGGATTGGACCTGGGCCCTTCTGCATGCTAACCAGATGCTCTCCCACAGAGCCACAGCACCTTCCATGTTCAGGCAGGCCCAGGAGGAGCTTGGAGGTTGTCAGCTACCTGGCATAAACAATTGGAACAAGACCAGTCCGGAGGAGATCAGGGCCCTGTGGGACCTTTTACAGTTCCGCAGGGCCTGTAGGATGGAGCTCTTCCGCCAGGCTTTTGAGTAGGAGCCGCCACTACCACCACTAGCAGCATTGGTAGATCGGTGGGGCGGCCCCATGGAGACCACAGGGTATAGATGGGAATTCTCAGTCTGGGGCAGGTGATGCACGCTATCCTTGGTGCTGGAGGGGGCAGCAGTGGGAGGGCTTCTAGTGTCCTGGCCCCACTGCTGGACCTCCTGATGGCACCTGATATATTTTGGCCACTGCGTGACAGAGTGTTGGACTAGATGGGCCATTGGCCTGATTCAACATTGGCTTCTCTTATGTTCTTATGTTATGTTCTTATGACCAACCAAGACATTGCTGTGGTCAGTACCGCTGGGTGGGGTCAAGTAACAACTATGGGTTTTAATCCCCTTTTTGGTTATGTAAGATTCGGGGGAGTCCATCTTGTAAATGTGATTCCAACTTGTTAGATTTTTATTGTAACTACTGAGCACTTTAATGTTGATTGTTTTATCATTGTTAATGTTGTTTTATCCTGTTTTTATGCTGTTTTGAAAGGGCAGATGAACCACACGGCAGATGCCATGCTTATCTGCTGAGTCCCCCTCCCCCCATTTCCTATGGTCACCAGCCCATTTCCCTCTCCTTACAAAGAGACGCGGAAGCTGCAGGGGTTCACTTGTTGCTCTGCACCACTCCTCCTCCCCAGGGGCACCTTTCAAATGGGGCTCTTTTGGTCTGCCCGGCCGAGTGGGCTTCCTCGGCTACCTGTCCCCAAATTGGGGGGGGGAGCAAATGAACTGCCGCCCTTGCCACATGATCCATCACAAGGTGCTTGCTGCCTGCGTCACCGTTTCGCACCTGCGAGGCTGCCAAGAAACACATGTAGGGCCCCCCCCCGCCCAGGGGGACTGCTTTGGCAGCCCTTTCTTCCTCTGATTTAGCTGCTGCGAGGCTTCCTCCCCCTGTCCCCGTCCCCCCCCCAGCTGGCCTGTTTGCTCAACGCCGGCCAGCCGGGGCCTGCGTCTGCGGCTCTGTCCGCGGGGACCGGAGGCTGCCTGGAGGACGGCCCTCGCACCCATCGCTTCTTCGCCTCCCGCCGCCACTGCCCAGGGAGCAGTCCGGCACCTCCGGCAGGCAGCTTTCCTTCTCGAGGCACGCCTCTTCCCCTTTCCAGCCTGCCTGCTGCTGCCCTCCCCCCCCCCTTGCAAAGTAGCTCCAGCTGTCAGTGGCCCAGATTGGAAGTGCAGGTACGGGGGGCTGGCGCGCTGCCCGTCTCCCTTGTGTCTGTCTGGTGAAAGAGGAAGCCAGTCCACCTCTGGAATCCTTCACTCTCTCCTCGTTGCTACTCTCCCGGCGTCCCTCCTGGGGATTGGGGGTCAGTCTCGCTCGCTCGGTCTCTCTCCCCCCCCCTTGCCCCTCTCCGATTACAATGCAGCCAGTGTTCGCCTCCAAATCCCCCACTGCACGTTAATTCTGCTCTTCTGTCTCCAACCACCAAACCGCCTTCCTGTGCCTTCTGTCTTTCCATTACTCCTCCGCTATTTTTTATCTCCGACAAATAGCGCACGTCAGCTCCAATTGAAGGGAGCGCGGTGGGGAAGGGGAGCCCGCGGCAGCCCACAGGGGAAGCGAGGGCACGGCTTTGCCCGAGCACAGGCACCCCCACCCCCACACAATGGACGGAGCTGACTCCCAGCCCCAAAAGGCAAGGGCCCCCTTCGTTTCCCACCAGCCAGCGGGAACAGCAGAGGACTTGGGCATTCCCCGCCGGCAGCCTGTCCCTTGGCCTGAGGACTCACGGCCACCTGCCCTCAGGAAACGAAGCACGACTGGCATTCCCAAGCACAGCCATTTTCAGTTTGGTGCCATGGTTAAGTGTGCGGACTCTAAACTGGGAGAACCGGGTTTGATTCCCCACTCCTCCACTTGCACCTGGCTGGATGACCTTGGGCAAACCGTAGTTCTGACAAGAGCTGATCCTGAAAAAGAGCGGTTTCTGTCAGAGCTCTCTCAGCCCCACCTACCTCCCAGGGTGTCTGTTGTGGGGAGGGGAAGGGAAAGGAGTTTGTCAGCCACTCTAAGATTCCGAGTGAACGGTGGGGTATAAATTCAATCTCTTCTCTTCTTCTTCTCCTTCCCTCTATTTCAGTCCTCAAGGACCTTGGGGTAGCCTGTGTGAGACCATCCCTTTTTAAAAAGGAAATGCTTTATTTTCCATTTTTAATAATTCGTATAACATAGTAAAAACAGACAACAAAGCTGTCTACGATTAAATAACAAACAAGTAGCGAATGCTGCCCCATTCTTGTGACTCTGCGTTGGGTTTCTGTGGCCGGAAATTCCCCTCTGCTCCCTCTGAGCTTTGGCACGCTAAACCCATACAGTCCTCATGGCCCACCCCCAAACAGGAGGAGGCTACCTGGCAGAGTGCAGAAAGAGAGAGAGAGAGAGACGTTTTAAGGGGACCTGAGACACAGGCAGAAAGAACCTTTCAAACTGCTAAGAGTGCAACCGACACTTTAATACAAAGAACAGAATTATGATGGCGTCAGCAGAAGCCAGCCAGCCCAAGTGAGCTAACTGGCTCTGGTTTACTGACGTCAGGGCTGGCCAAACCAGAATGTTTCTTCGATTGACCTTGTAGCAGAACTTTTGGTATTTTGCTTTCAGCTAGGAGTTTCATGAACACAGAACAGTCGGCTGACTTAGGAAGGATTGCAGCGCGGCGGCAGAGCGTTCCAGGTTCCGTCCTAGGCACCTACAGTGGAAAGAATCCGGCTGTATGCGCTGGGACGGACTTCACTCTGAGGCCTGTCAAAGCAGACAGTGCGCCAACCTTCATAAACCGAGGGTCTGGCTCAGGGCAAGGCACCATACGTATGACGCTGTATGGCCGGCATGCCCCCTTCCGGTTCTGTGAGCCTGTGTGTCCACGTGACCTCCTGCCCAAAGAGGCCTTTTAAAGACCAAACCGGCAAAACAGAGGAGTCCAGTAAACACAATTCACACACTTTCTTTTACTGTCACAGCAATTAGTCTCCTTACTGTCTGGACTGAACTGCTTTTCATATTCTCAAGTCCACCTTGAGTCTCTTAATAATAATATCTATGGTGAAATTCATGTGTGTCTTCTGCGTTGCTACTCCTACACCTTCCACATCACGCCAAGAGAGCACTGGGCACTTGCCACATCCGCCTGAACATACCAAAGGTGTTTGGTGGCTTTTGCAAAACGGCACACATCTGGAAGGGGGGTGTCGGCTGAGGGGAGAGACGTTCCTCCCAGCAGAGCGCTCTTTCGAGTCCATTCTCCCCTGGGTCTCCGTCTCTGTGCCTTTTCCTTCCAACCATCTGTCCTCTTCCTCCCCCTGCAAATCCATCAAGCTCTTCTTCAGGCGGGCCAGCAGCACCCTGGCTTCCGGGCCAAGCTGGGCAATCCCCTCTTTTCCAGGCAGGTTTACTGCCAAGAGGGAGAGTTTCCCTGCGTGCCGCCAAGATGCCTCGTGCTTTGGCCTCCGCTGCCATTAACCCAGCATGATGCTGTTGTTGGGACGTTCTATTCTCAGCTTTGACAGCAGCAACTGGCCTGTTTCCATTCTAGGCTCCTCGAGAACCATTCCTGAGATGCGTTGGGAAGGAGGTGCCCAGACAGACAGACAGACAGACAGACAGACAGACAGACAGACAGACAGACAGACAGACAGGTATTGCCTCCCTTCTGGTGTCCAGAGGCCCGCCTGCCCACGCCCCACAGCGAGAGAGACAGAGAGACAGAGAAAGAGACAGAGAGAGAGAGAGACAGAGAGAGTGCTTCACCAGGTGTCGTTGGCTGGCAGCTTCCTGCAGGACCTGCTCCAGCACTCTCCTCTTGGCAGGGCAGGGCTGCCTATGAATTGCCACCCTTGGCTCTCTTTCTGCTGGTGACTCCAGAGAGCTCCATGCCATTGGTGGCCCTGGTGTTACAGACGTGCCCAAGCATTGGGCAGCCAGCTAGCCCTGGCGCCAAGACCCTGACCCGGCTCCCACCTACAATGCTGTCCGCTTACTGGGGGAGGTATGGAGGAGAGTGGCCAACACTGTGCAGCTGGAGGGCAAGAACTGCTCACTGCCTGCACCCTCCTCCTCCGCCCTTATGAAGGAGCCACCCAGACCTTGCTTCTGTGCAAGCCAGGCTCAGCTTGTTAAAGGTTATGAGATCCACAGACGAAGCAGAGCTCTCATCTGGGCTCAAACAGGCCTGGAAGGCGGGTCCCCCTCCCATCATTTCTTCCTATGGAGTATGAAACGTGCACGTGTCCCCCACAACAGCAGTATGATTGTGCAAGGGGTCCAGAAACCACACGACAGAGCTGCAGCATGCGAATGGACCACGAAACCAGATTTCCCAGGACCAGATGAACAAACTGACTAATTTCACCAAGCGCCTTCTGTCCCAATCGCTGTCACCGCTAGCCTGCCCAGCAAGGCACGGTTATTCCGACTTTACAGGTGGGGAACTGAGACCAAGAGAAAACGGACTGCGCAAGGTTTGCCCCTCGTTTAACACACACCCTTTACTTCCGTCATTCTTGAGGAATAAAGTTTCTTTTGAGGGAATGCAGAAACACCTCGATTTGCTGCCTCTCAAAGAACCTTTTTTGACTTCCCCTAGAAAGAACGACGGTGAGCTGGCAGATTCAGCTGGGTAGCTGTGTTGGTCGGAAGCAACAGAACAAAGTTGGAGTCAACTGGCACCTTTGAGACCGACAAAGTTTTATTCACGGTATAAGCTTCCGTGAGCATACCAGGGATAAAACTTTGTTGGTCCTAAAGGTGCCACTTGACTCAACCTTTGTTCTAGTGAATAGGCAGGACTGTGGAGGACGCCAGCTAGTTAAAAAGCAACACCGGTCTGTGTCTGTGTTGGCTCTGGACTCCAACCCTCCAGAGGGCGGCCACCCCAGACCACCTCTGGTGCGCCAGGAAAGACTCCGCTGGAAGAGCGGCAGAAAGCAGGAGAGAGCCCAAAAGAAGCAGCCAAGATTCCCAGGTCAACATTCCCCCTCCCGCTTAAGCAAACACGGGCCCTGCTCTGCAGAAAAGCCCGCTGAGGGCCGGTTTCTTCCAGGAGGTGGAGCAGCCCCACTAAGACACCAGCGCAGAACTTCGGCAACAAGAGGGGATTGCAGCCCAAGAGACCGCGCGGGCCCTGCTGCTCTTCCACAACAGGTGGGGGCAAACTGCAGAGCTGAGGGCGCAGAAGCGGAGGGGAAGAGAAAGGGCCACACCCCAGTGCCTGGAAGCTCTCCCCAGAACCTCTCGTTTTTAGAAATGGGAACAGCCCTTGCTAACTTTCCACATAGATCAAGATGGGTAGCCGTGTTAGTCTGTAGCAGTGCAAAAGAGCAAGAGTCCAGTAAAGTGTAGGTGGTTAAGTGCGCGGACTCTAATCTGGGAGAACCAGGTTTGATTCCCCACTCCTCCACTTGCAGCTGCTGGATGACCTTGGGCAAGCCATAGTTCTGATCAGAGCTGTCCTTGAAAGAGCAGCCCTTGAAAGAGCTCTCTCAGCCTTGCCTACCTCACAGGGTGTCTGTTGTGGGGAAGGGAAGGGAAAGAAGTTTGTAAGCTGCCCTGAGACTCCAAGTGAAGGGCGGGGTATGAATCCAATCTCTTCCTCCTCTTCCTCCTCCTCTTCTTGACTTATAAAATATGTGGCAGGGTAGGAGCTTTCGTGGATCACTTCTGAAGAAGTGAGCCATGACTCATGAAAAATCACACCGTTCCACACAGGTTAGAGCTAGAAACTCCCAGATCAACTGCCCCAGCCTTCCCACCAATTACACAGCAGCCACCAAAGGCCACAGTGTTCAGGGCAACGGCAAGCCAGCAAGTGTGTCTCCAGCGTAGTGTTGGCGTGGTTCAAACACCGCCTCCACACCACTCCAGTGTTCCCCGTTCAGCCAGCTGCATCCCATTTTCCAGACCTTTCCACTGCTGTTCCACCTGTCTACTGCTAGCTGAGGCACCAGAGAGTGCCACTATTAGCAAGTGGCATTACATCTGATGCGGCGCCCTTTCTGCCTAGCTTCTCCCTCAGGGAAAGTGCACCTATCTGACCCAGGCTCGTATTTGGGAATGGGAAGCAATTTCCCTCCAGGAGAAATCCGTCTTCCCGCACAGCTCGCTTCCTGGCATCCTGCTTGCTGGGGCCGTCATTTCTACAGCACATCTGCTGCCTGCACGGGGCTCTCGACTATGTGAGCGGGGCAGGGGGACAGCAACTTTGAGGTGGGTGGGTGGAAGTGGACTAGACAATCTCTTGTCCTTTCCAAGTCTGTGATTTGGCTTCTTTTTCCTGTCCATAATACTTTACAGATTTCCTTAAAGCTACCTGGCTGTTTTCAAATTAATTCTGCTTTTCCCTCCTAGACAATCTCCCATCTGTGTGAAATGCCACATTAGGAGATTGGCGGTGAGGCCATAATCCCGGCTTCTCTTAGGACAGAGGTCTGCAACCTTCTACAATTAAAGAGCCAAACGGCCTCAACGTTCAGACCATGTTAAGGGCTGTCTGTCCTCAACCAGGGCCACGGCTTTTTCAGCCCTGGTCCCTTCCTGGTAGAACTCTCTGCCAGTCTTCCCTCTAAGCTGAGTGAGTGTGAGCTAGCTCACAGTTCTTTAGCCTCCAGCTCACAGTTCTTTGTCTTTGCTCAGGAAGGAGGGCTCCAGAGCAAACTAATTTATGCAGTATCCAAGTCGCTCACTCACGACTTTCATGCCAGCAGCTCACAAAGCAGAATTTTTGCTCACAAGACTCCACAGCTTAGAGGGAGCATTGTTCTCTGCCAGATAACATCCATGCCCTGCAGGATTTGCTACCTTTCCACGGGGCATGTAAGGCAGAGATGTTCTGCCAGGCATTTGGTTGAGGACAGCCACGTCTATAACATAGTCTGGCACTCTTCCCCCCCCCACCAACTCCTCCAGCCTCCCTCCTCTATGAGGCTGCGGCATCTTGTGTAAACTTTTGACATCCGATGGACTGGACTGTGTTAAAAAAAAAAATTAGGTATTTTTCTATTTCAATTCTGGAAATTTTTAGCTGTGGTTCATGAATTGTACTGGAATTTTTTCGTGTTGTTCACTGCCCTGAGCCCTGTCTTTCAGGGTGTGAACCAATAATAATGGTTCACATGAGAGTTACTGACAACTGTTCACCTCAATTTTTATTAAAAAAACCAACCTCTAGTTCCATAATATCTTTGCCTTTCTTTCCCTTCCCATACTGATTACTCCAGCACCCCTCCTACCCCTTCCAATACATCTTAGCATAAAGATTTAATTTTCTTTTTTAAACAACCGCATTTGGTTCCATATTGAGCCACATTCAGCTCTCTAGCCAGGGCCCTCAGACTTGGTGTCGTGGTTAACGTGCACGGACTCTAATCTGGGAGAACCGGGTTTGATTCCCCACTCCTCCACTTGCACCTGCTGGATGACCTGGGGCAAGCCATAGTTCTGGTCAGAGCTGTTCTCTCAAGGACAGTTCTGGAAAGAGCTCTCCCAGCCCCACCTACCTCACAGGGGAGGGGAAGGGAAAGGAGTTTGTAAGCCGTTCTGAGACTCCGAGTGAAGGGCGGGATATAAATCCAATCTCTCCTCTTCCTCCTCTCCTAGAACTTCACTCCCCCCTTTCCCTGCCTCGCAGGGTTGTTGTGAGGATAAAAAGGAGGAAGGGAGAAGGACGTAAACTGATTCGATCACCCATTGGGGAGAAAGGTAAACGGTAAAGGTCTCCCTTGCTTGAAAGCCAGTCGAATCTGACTCTAGGGTTGCGGTGCTCATCTCAGTGGAACAGGCTTCCTCGGGAGATGGTGATGGGCTCTCCTTCTTGAGAAGTTTTCAAGCAGAGGCTGGATGGCCCCGTCTGACAGCAATGCAGAACTTGCCAGATCCTGAGAGGGAGGGCAGGAAGGGTTGCCTCAGTGCTTAGTTCCTGTGGCCCTTTTTACACACCCAGGGAAATGCTGATTGCCACTTTGGGCTCAGGAAGCAATCCTAGAGGTTATTTGTCATCTTCTGGGCGTGGAACAGCAGCCACCGCAGGTGTGGAGAGGGAGGTATTTGTGAATTTCCTGCCTTGTGCGGGGGGGGGGTTTGGCCTAGATGACCCTGGAGGTCCCTTCCAACTCTCTGATTCTATAAGCTACCCACGTCCTGCACTTTCACATGCAACAGCTATCATTATTTATGGAAGCAGACTGAAGCCGGAAGTAATGCTGATGACTGTGTGAGGACTGTGCTCCTTTGGCATCCCAGTTCTTCCGACTGAAAATCCGGTTCCCAGAAACCAATCAGCACGTAATGTTAGGAAAGGAAGGCAAACGCCCCACGTAAAAGCCTGGGCCACCGACAAGTTCTGGGGATTGTCCATACTTCGTATCCCAACTAACACGATTGGTTTGTAGCACAACAGCCCCCAACAACTACATCTACATTTGTGGAATGGAAAGGCTTCCACGGAAAAACATAGCACTGGAAAATTTTCCACCCCACCTCACGGATCTTGAGCAGAGGAGGCTGCACGCCGGCTGCCAAACTGTGGTGGTGGGAACTTTTGACGCTGCTTACTAAAACCTGCACGGAGATTCCTGGCGCTGGGGGTCCCTGGGCTTCAGAATGGGGGCGTCGGTGCAAGCTGAACACTTCAGTGGGACAAGAGGCATCTTGCAAACTGTGCGAGCAAGACCACTGGCGGAAGCAGATCTTTCCCACCACTTCCTCCCAAGAGCTGAGGCTGGAGAAACTTTGTAGACAAAGCCGTGGGTCACGGGAGGTGCAGTAACGAGGGCAAGTTGGGGGAGACTGCCTTCAGAGGTGGTGCATATTTCACACACACACGAGGAAACAAATTCACATCCTGAAAACTCTTCACGGCTGCCTGCACCCTCTGCTTTCCACAAAAGGAAACAGGCCTGCAAAGAGCAGAAGGGATGCTCGTCTTTGCTTATTGGCCTTGTACCGCTATCTCCGGCTGATGGCGCTCAGCAGGGTGTCGAAGCCCCTCCTTCGTTCCATCACTGACTTCCGAGCGGCCCTCGAACACGATCCACAGAGACGGGAAATCATGTCCTTTCAAGAGGTAGAAGTTGGCATTTTTGAAGCAGGAAAAGACCCAACATGAATGGACTGATTCGGTTAAGAGAAGAGAAGAAGAAGAAGAGATTGGATTTATCCCCCGCCCTTCACTACCCGAGGGAGTCTCAGAGCGGCTTACAAATTCCTTTCCCTTCCCCTCCTCACAACAGACACCCTGTGAGGGAGGTGGGGCTGAGAGAGCTCTGGCAGAAACCGCTCTTTTTCAAGGACAGCTCTTGTCAGAACGATGGCTTACCCAAGGTCATCCAGCAGCTGCAGGTGGAGGAGTGGGGAATCAAGCCCAATTCTCCCAGATTAGAGTCCATGCACTTAACCACTACACCAGCCTGGGAGTTGTGCTAGGATACATTGCCTTTGCATCTATTGATTTATCTCCCACTTTTCTCCCTGGTTTGGACTCAAAGTGGCTTTGAGTAGGAGGAGAAGATTGGATTTATACCCGGCCCTTTACTACCCAAGGGAGTCTCAGAGCGGTTTACAAACTGCTTTCCCTTCCCCACCCCACAACAGACACCCTGTGAGGTAGGTGGGGTTGAGAGAGCTCTGACTGAGAACTGCTTTTTCAAGAACAGCTCTTATCAGAACTATGGCTCGCCCAAGGTCATCCAGCAGCTGCAAGTGAAGGAGTGGGGAATCAAACCCAGTTCTCCCAGATAAGAGTCTGTGCATTTAACCACTCCACCAGACTGGCTCTCTTAATGAAGCCATGGTCCTCCGTTTGCAAGTCAGAAGCAATTTGAGGGCACATAACACATACAACATCCTTTAAATTGGATTTTTTTCCCTGACTGATACCTTCCCAGAAAACCAAGGTCACTGCTTCAGGTGCAACATTGCCAATCCTTCTTAGGAAGCTCCAGCTCTTTAGTTCTCTCTTGTGTCAGAAATGAGACCTTCGTGGGCCTGATCCAGCATCAAGCAGAATGGCCCTGCCTTGGCTGTATCTTGGAGCGCAACACCCGACAATCTCAGACAGAGCATCAACAATGGCATTCCCGGGTCCATTTTCAATTGGCAAGAATCCCCAAGCCTTTCTCAATGAATCTGCTTCCCTAAATTCTACCTGTTCATGATTTGGGCTTTCCTCCCCATCTCTCCCAGGGAGCTGCGGTGGCTCAAGTGGTTAAGACACTGAACTACAGGCTGTGGAAGGTCAGTAGTTCAGCAGTTCGAGACCTGGGTGCCGCAAGACGGAGTGAGCTCCCGTCTCTAGTTCCAGCTCCTGCCAACCTAGCAGTTCGAAAGCAAGAAATTGCAAGTAGATAAATAGGTACCGCTTCGGTGGGAAGGTAACAGCGTTCTGTGTGCCTTGGTGTTTAGTCATGCCGGCCACATGACCATGGAAACGTCTTCGGACAGCGCTGGCTCTTCGGCTTTGAAACGGAGATGAGCACCGCAACCCTAGAGTCGGATTCAACTGGCTTTTGAGCAAGGGAACCTTTACCTTTACCCCATCTCTCCCAGTTCTACATTTGTGTTTGTTAAGTTATATTTTAACCAGCGTTCCCTCTAAACTGAGTTAGTGTGAGCTAGCTCGCAGGTTTTTAGCCTCTGGCTCACACATTTTTTGACTTAGCCCAAGGAGGATGGCTCCAGAGCAAACTAATATATGCAGCAGCCAAATCACTCGGTCACAAAGTAGAATTTTTTCTCACAAGACTCCACAGCTTAGAGGGAGCACGGATTTTAAGCCTTCTGGATTCTTTATCAAAGTAATTCTGGTTTTCTACCCTCTAATGAGTTTGCACCAACATCCCGTTTTAGGTCATCTCTGAAATCAAACCAACCAGGGCTTTTTCTACTGCTTTTCATCTGAAAGCTAATTAATTCCCATGAGCCACTTCCCTCCACTTGAGCTGAGCCCGTCTGGTGACTGGTGAATCCCAAGCCCTGGCCTACCCTGCGCAGGGATGGCTTTCTGGCCCCGAGAAATGTTCTTGGATCCATCTTCATTAAAGCTCAATTAAGCGGGGGGGGGGGACGGGACCCTTTGAAACCCGACGCCTGCTTTCCAGGAAAACAAAATACTTCATACTGGGTGTAAAGTAAAGCCAACAGAGCAGCAGCCAGCCTGAAGAAAAGGCAGGTAGAGGGCAGGATGCCTTTGGCCTTGGGAAAACCATAGTGCAAGACATGGTGAGGGACAAAGAGAGCGCCTTGCTGCCAGGAGGAGGAGGAGGAGGTTGGATTTATACCCCCTGCCCTTCACTCAGAGTCTCAGAGCAGCTTACATACTCCTTTCCCTTCCCCTCCCCACAACAGACACCTGGTGAAGTAGGTGGGGCTGAGAGAGCTCTGAGAGAATAGCATGAGAGAATAGCTCTGTCCTTGAGAGAATAGCTCTGACAGAACTATTTACCCAAAGAGTGATTAACCCATGGAATTCCCTGCCACAGGAGGTCGTGGCAGCTGCAAGCATGGACAGTTTCAAGAGGGAATCAGATAAACATCTGGAGCAGAAGTCCATCAGTGGCTATTAGCCACAGGGTATAGATGGGAACTCTCAGTCTGGGGCAGGTGATGCACTATTCTTGGTGCTGGAGGGGGCAGCAGTGGGAGGGCTTCTGGTGTCCTGGCCCCACTGCTGGACCTCCTGAGGGCACCTGGTATATTTTGGCCGCTGTGTGACAGAGTGTTGGACTAGATGGGCCATTGGCCTGATTCAACATTGGCTTCTCTTATGTTCTTACGTTCTTAACTATAGCTTGCCCAAGGTCATCCAGCAGCTGCAAGTGGAGGAGTGCAGATTCCACCGATTTCCATGCCAAACCAAACATTAAGCATGTATCCATGGGCAGCTGAAAAGAGCAAGAGGAAGAAGAGGAGAAGAAGAGATTGGGTTTATACCCTGCCCTTCACTCGGAGTCTCAGAGTGGCTTACAAACTCCTTTCCCTTCCCCTTCCCACAACAGACACCCTGTGAGGTAGGTGGGGCTGAGAGAGCTCTGAGAGAATAGCTTGAGAGAATAGCTCTGTCCTTGAGAGAATAGGTCTGATAGAACTACGGCTTGCCCAAGGTCATCCAGCAGGTGCAAGTGGAGGAGTGGGGATTCCACCGATTTCCATGCCAAAACATACATTAAGCATGTATCCATGGGCAGCTGAAAAGAGCAAGAGGAAGAAGAAGAGAAGAAGAGATTGGATTTATACCCCGCCCTTCACTCGGAGTCTCAGAGCGGCTTACAAACTCCTTCCCCTTCCCCTCCCCACAACAGACACCAGGTGAGGGAGGTGGGGCTGAGAGAGCTCTGACAGAGACTGCTCTTTTTCAAGGACAGCTCTGAGAGATCTTGTGACTGACCCAAGGTCATCCAGCAGCTGTGAGCAAAGGCGTGGGGAATCAAACCTGGTTCTCCCAGATTAGAATCCACGCACTTAACCACTACACCAAACCGGCTCTCATGATGAAGAAGACAGTTTCGGAGGGGAGTTTGTGTTGGTCTGCTGTAGAACAGAAAGACTGCAATTCAGGAGCACCTTAGAGATCACCAATATTTTTGGGGGGTGGGTTGGGGTGGGGGGATGAGCTGTTGAGAGTCAAAGACAAAGGAAGCACTGAGTCCCAAAACCTTATAACCCCCAAATATTGTTGGTCTCTAAGGTGCTCCTGGACTTGGACCTTGCAGCAAGAATGTGCACAAGTACACATGAACGGGGCACCTCTAGTGAAAGTGGGACAGGGCTGCAGTGCCCCCAACTCTGTACACCCCCCTGCCCCATACAGAATTTTCCACCTCACTGCCAGGCCTGAAGCAACTACTAGGAAGTTCTCTGAGCAGATCTCCTTGCCCAGGTATGCGTACGTCTAAGTGCCCAGACAAGCATCTGGCTGCCCAGCGGATGTGAAGAGCCACTCAGCAACATACAGACATATATTCCTAGGGAGCTCTGGAGCACTCACGACCAATGCTTCCTCTAAACTGTGGAGTCCTGTGAGCAAGAATTCTACTTTGTGAGCTACTGGCATTAAAGTTGTGAGCAAGCGATTTGGCTGCTGCATCAATTAATTTGCTCTGGAGCCCTCCTTCCTGAGCGAAGGCAAAAATGTGTGAGCCGGAAGCTAAAAAGCTGTGAGCTAGCTCACACTAACTCAGCTTAGAGGGAACAATGCTCACTGCTTGTGGTGGGAGCGACACACGAGCTCACCCACCGACCTGCCCTCTCCACCCGTGAAGATCAGGTTCACTTATTCCAGCATCCTTCCCATCTCAGGAGGCAACTATGGATTTGCTGCCCCACCTATCAGTTTGAAAGCAAGAAATCGCAAGTAGATAAATAGGTACCACTTCGGTGGGAAGGTAACAGCGTTCCGTGTGCCTTGGTGTTTAGTCATGCTGGCCACATGACCACGGAAACGTCTTCGGACAGCACTGGCTCTTCGGCTTTGAAACGGAGATGAGCACCGCAACCCTAGAGTCGGATACGACTGGCTTTCGAGCAAGGGAACCTTTACCTTTACCTTTTACTTGCAATGCTAATCAGTGCTTCCTGCTGGTTGATTAACTCCCATCAACACTAGAACAACGTTTGAGTCCAGTGGCACCTTTAAGACCAACAAGGTTTAATTCTGGGTATGAGCTTTCGTGTGCAGGCACACCTTAAACTTCTCTGGTCTTAAAGGTGGCCACAGGATTCAAACTTTGTCCTGTTGCTTCAGTCCAGACCAACACAGCTACCCACCGGAATCTACTCTCCCCTTGTTCCATTCCTTTTAGAAAGGAGTGAAGTTTACCTGCCCAAAGCTCACAGGGTTAGGTACCGATCCAGAGGCATTAGCCGTGTTAGTCTGTTGCTGCAAAATAGTAAAAAGCCCCAAGAGCACCTTTAAGACCGACTTTATTGTAGCATAAGCTTTCGGGAAACACAGCTCTCTTCGTCAGATGCACGGAGGGTATGAAGAAACTGGCCAGAGGTATAGAGGTGGTTAGGGGGAGGATGCAGAAAGTGCCACGTAAATGCAAAGCAGTTGCAAAGGTCATGAAAAGGGTAGAACGCGCCATCCAGGCTGGGTATGACCCCTTCCTTCTATTGAATCGAATACCTGAAAGGCAGTTACTTCTGGTAATGCGATAACCATCCAAAGTCTCTATGCAATCCAAGTCTGACTGAGTCAAATTTACATATACATTCCAATTTAGGTATATTCGAGTCCAGCAATGCCTTAGAAACCAACAAGATTTTGGTGGGTATGAGCTTTCGAGAGTGAAAGCTCCCTCCACCAGATTCATCGGGGTTAGTGATGAAATCCGAGGACCAGCTGAAGCTCACAATACCGCATACGAACTTTTGAATGAGACAGAATTCTTCTGCAGACGGGAACAGCCAATCATTGTTTCTGATCTTCACTGAACCCTGCCTTTATTCTGCATCCTTTGGAACATGGGTAAGCCCTGGGAGAGGAAAGGGGTCAGTCTCTCACTTCCCATTTGTCCATGGAGACAGGGGGAAGCAAGGAGGTCTTGCTGAAAGCCTTCTGTGAAGTGAAAACCTTCACCCCCCTCCCCTCCCAGGTGCTCTATGCATGTCAGAGGAGACAGGGGAGGACGTGGTGTGGCTCTGCCACCCCTCGGCACTCTGAGTTTTCCGCACTGCACAGAGAGCTCTCGGAGAAGGGGTTGAGCAAGCAGGGACAGGTGGTTTCCGGAAAGAGACTTGTGACTGATGCCAGACACCTGGCGACACAGGCCTCCGTCCGGAATATCTGCAACATCACACCACGCACGTTCAGGGTGTCCAGAGACTGAGAGAGCCATACGTTCCCCTTCCTCCCATGTGCTGGAATGCAGCAGCCTGCAGAGGCGAAGGAAAGGCACTCACTGTCGATGCCCGGACAGCCCAAACCTCCAACAGCAGAGACGTTTCTAGCCAAATAAACTCAGCCAGCTCTCCGTCTCTGGGGCCAGGCGCGGGGCAACGCTGGGCACAGTGAGCAAGCAGCCAGATGCCGAGTGCCCGGGACGCGCCTGGGCCGACCAAGCCCGCTCGCCTTCTTTCTGGAGCTCTGATCCCGGGAGCGAAGCAGGCATCCCGGCGGACCTCTCCGAAATGGAGGTGTACGTTCCTTCGAAAAGGGCAGCCGGTAAGCTGAGACAGACCCAAAGCGCAGAGGGGGGAAATAAATGGAAAGAAAGTTTCCACTCCTCACCTCAAAAGCTTCTGTGGGTTTCTCTCCCTCTCTGGGTCAGAGAGAGAGAGAAAGAGAGAGAGAGATGCTCATTTCAACTATTCACTGATGTCATTTTTTCCAGGATTAAAAAAAAGGGGGGTTCCTTGCCAGCCCCTTCTCCTTTCCCTCCCACATAACTATGCAAACACTTCGAAAACCAAACTTGGGGTGTCCAGAAAGCAGAGTAATTCCTTCCCTCTTTTTATGAGGGCATCCACACCCGTCCTTCAGTGGAGGGGGGAGGGGGGAAGGCTCGCGCCACACCCAGCCCCAAGCCAAGCGGGCATTTCTGGGCCCGGGGAGCCCGAAATAGAAGCATGACCCGACAGTGCGTCCCTACAGTGCCAGCATCCGCACACAGCAGCAGCGGCAGCCCAAGTTTCCACAAGGAACGCCAGCAGCCCCCCCCCAGGCTGGGGGGGAGCTAAGCTCGAGCACGGCAGGATGCCCAGCAGGGGAGGGGGCACTGCAAGAGCTCTGGCCTCTCTCAGGGCAGAGGCATGCCAAGCAGCTCGCCCAGGCCCCCGTCTGGTCCAACACCCCGACTCCCTCCCCACCAGCACACAGGCCAGTCTGAGCAGGGCTTGGATCCCACCCAAAGAGCTCCGGGAGAGGAGAGACGTCAAGAAACCACAGAGGCAAGAGGGCCGTCCAAGATGGCAGCCTTGAACCCGCACAAGAAGCCCAGCACGGAGGGAGGCCCCGAGGAAGCGGGCTGGACTCTGTCTGAACTGTTCCGGCTGTTGGCCGGGGGGAGCCCCTGCTCGGCACGGCCAGCCGGCTTTTCGAGCCTTCTACGGCAGAACAGACGGCATCCTCCATGCCCCAGAACCGCCCACTCTGTCTGCTGCACCGGGCTACACCGTCCTAGTCCACCGGCCTCCTCCACCTCCACCCTTTTCGCTGCCAGTGCCTGCTCTGCACTCAGCCCGCCCCCCCACCCCCGGCTAGCCTGCCTCCTCCACCACCTCCCCCTCTGCTGCTGTCCATCCCGGGACAGGTGTGCCCGTCCTGAGGGCCAACCCCCTTTCACCACCCACTCAGAGTGCAGCTGGGAAGCATTCCATGAGCCCGGGGCTACTTTTTTATGATTAGTCTCTGAGATCATTAATGCCTTTTAAAACATCTATATATCAAAACGCAAAGGCCAACAGCAGCAAGGCAGGGCGTCTTCTGCAATTCCACAAAAGTCACATCCCGCAGTGCTGGGTGCAGGATTCCACCTCCCCAGTTGGTCAGGCTGCGTGTTAAAACGGCGCACTTCTCTGGGCGGCAACGGGAAACCAGGAGGATTGCTCGGGCTTTGCTCACCTCCTGGCTTCTTTTGCTGAACGTGTTAACAGGGGTCAGGGATGCCGCCTTCTGCCCCATCGCCAGCGGGAGCAAAGTAAGCCGTGCAAAAAAAAAAAAAAATTAAAAATGCAAGTCTGCATTATGACGAAACACACTACGCAAAAACCAGTCACAGGTTTTCCACGGGTTTAAAAACATCAACAGACTTTCCACGCACCACCTCGGCAAAGGACACAGCTGCCCATGAAAAGCAGGAATCCATGTGACCGTGGGCAACCCTCTCCCTCCTCTACAAAACGGAGGAGGACCGCCGAGGTCTGCTGGGGAAGCAAATGCAGCCACTCTGCCATGCAGGGCCCCCAACTGCTGGCCAGGGCCACAGCGCTCCCTCTCCACGCCCAAACACAGGTGTTCGGAGCCCCGCTGCTTTGGCCAGATGTGCTCCAGGTTCACATAAACTTTTAGTACTCCTCTGTATTCTGCACGCCTGTCAGCCCCCTCACATCTTGTAACAATGATTCCCAACCAGCTCAATGCAGCCCGACGTGCCGACACCCTCTCAAAGGGGTCTTAAAACCCACTTCAATATCCCACCGCACCAACAAGGCCGGGGGAGGAGGAACTAAAGGAGCCGGCCAGACTTACCCCCCCCCCCCGCATCATCACTCTGGCCTCTCTAATTTCTCCACTGCGCTTGGTGTCTCCCACCCCACAGAGGGGAGTTCCTTGCAACATGTTCCCTGTTTGGGACCCACCTCTTAGACGGGCTCCCTACACCCAGCTCTGGAATTCCTCTCCCCACAGCTGTTACCTCTTCACAACTGGGTGAGGGCCGGAGCCCAAGGAGCCGGAACTCTCTCGTGCCTGCCTCTCTTGCGTCACAACAGCCCTTTCTTCAGGGCCTTCTCTGACCCCTTGGGCCTGCTGCCCAACACATGCCCAACAACCCTGCAACCTTATGCATGGGATAGAGCAGGCAGAGAAAGAAGTCCTTTTCTCCCTTTCTCACAATACAAGGACTCGTGGGCACTCCACGAAATTGCTGAGCAGTCGGGTTAGAGCGAATAAAAGGAAGTCCTTCTTCACCCAAAGAGTGACTGACACATGGAATTCAGTGCCACGGGAGGTGGCGGCAGCTACAAGCATGGACAGCTTCGAGAGGGAATTAGATAAACATGTGGAGCAGAGGTCCATCAGTGGCTATCAGCCACAAGGTATAGATAGGGACTATCGGTCTGGGGCAAGTGATGCACACTGTATTCTTGGTGCTTGGGGAGGGGGGCAACAGTGGGAGGCCTTCTAGTGTCCTGACTCCACTGGTGGACATCCTGATGGCACCTGGTATTTTTGGCCACTCTGTGACAGAGTGTTGGACTGGATGGGCCATTGGTCCTTCAGAGCAGAGAGCAGAAACCTACATCTGGGCCATTCCATTTGAGACTGGGGGGGCCAGTTTTACAGGGCTGAATCCAACTTCACATGAATAACTCTTCATATTGAAACCTAGCACCTTGGGAAAAATCTAGGCTCTGAGCCAATGATGGCGAACCTTTTAGAGACCAAATGCCCAAACCGCAACCCAAAACCCACTTAAGTATTGCAAAATGCCAACACGGCAATTTAACCTGAATACTGAGGTTTTAGTTTAGAAAAAACAACTCATACATTAACATCTTTTGTCTTAAAAGCAAAACACAATAACAGAGCTTTCAATGATACAAACAATTTTTTATTGAAAGGTAAAAGTTTGCATTTGGCATACTTTTGAACAATTTTTTTTCAAATAACAATTTATTTTATTTTAGTGTAAACAAAACAACAACAACAAAATAACAAGTATCAACAGTAAAAATAAAAATAAAAAATGCTAAAAAATTGTGTCAACAGCGAGTATAAACTGATTCATATGATGGAAAACTTCATAATATTTGCTAGGAACAGTAAAATTCGAAAATTCAGCATTAAAAATATATTCAAGGAAAGGGAACCTTGAACAATTAATGTGATTTTTGCTGTTGTATGCATGCTGATAATTTGTCTAACCTTGGCTCATACTTTGTAAGTTTGAGAGCAACACATGCAGCACTCAGGTCATCTGTTAGTCTGTTTCTGGTGTCAAATTTGATATAATTCAAAGTTGAAAACAGCTGCTCACAAGCATAAGATGATCCAAACAAAGTAAGGAAAGCAATCCCAAGTGCTTTCATTGACTTAAAATTATTTGGCAGAGAATTCCACACTTTAAGGATTTCATTTTCAGAACTAACTGTGCTGTCCTCTGTCATCCCTTCTATCTTCTCAAGTGTTTCACGCAGGTCATAGAATTTATTTTTCCAGATAGAATTTTCTTGAAATTCCAATAGCTCCATTTCCAGATTTCCTAAATCTAACCAGTGTAAGCAGGAAAGATCAAGTTCTTCAAATTTGGCTTTATCTGGAGAAGTAAGAAAACACAGGGTTGTCTCCATCTTACGGAACTGTAAAAATCTGTTACTGAAATTCACCTTTGCAGCTGCTACAATGCTGGAAAATTCCTTGTAGATTTCCTGATGGCTTGTACGATTGTCTGCAAATGTTGTAGAATTTTCTAAATGCATTTTTAGATTTGGAAAATATTTCAGCTGCCCACTTTCAAGGTCTCTTTCAAAAACCTGCAGTTTTCTCTCAAATGTTTTGATATCACAAAACATCCTTTCTGCTGTTTTCCCTGCACCTTGTAGTTGTTTGTTCAGTACACTGAAGTGTAATGTAAAATCTGTCAAAAACATCAGGTTGGTAAGCCAGGCCATATCAGTGAGCTGTGGATATTCCTGCCCTTTTTCATTCATAAACAGCCTAATTTCATCCAAGCAGGCTACAAATCTCTCTAGGACTCGTCCTCTGCTCAGCCACCGGACATTATTGTACATAAGTAAACAATTATACTGTGCCTGAACCTCCTCAACAAGTGCTTGAAACTGTCGACAATTCAGAGCACGAGCCACGATGTAATTCACCATTTTTGTGACATCTGTGAGGACATCATCAAATTTTTTGCTGCTTTCCCTGGCACAAAGCGTTTCTTGATGTATAATACAATGGAACTGAATGACTTGATGTTTTGTTTCTTTAACAAAGATCTGTATGAAACCAGATGCTGCCTCCACCATAGAAGGTGCCCCATCACTAGTAATTGAAACCACTTTTTCTGGTTTTATGTCTTGTGACAAAAAAGCCTCCATCACAGCATTGTAGATATCTATCCCTTGTGTTCTTTCAGGCAAGGACACCAGTTTCACCAGCTCTTCTCTCATGATGTCACCAACAGCATAACGCAAAATTACTGCTAGCCTTGCATGATTATTTATATCTTTGCTTTCATCCAAGCACATGGAGTAACAGGCTGCCTTTTGTAAGTCAGTGGTGAGCTGCTGACTTACATCACTTGCCATGTGCTGGACTTGATCTTTAACAGTATTTCTGCTAAGTGGCATCTCAGAGATGCGTTGAATAATTTTATCCTTGTTTGGGAAATCATGAAAAAGGGAATTACTCCCAGACAACATGGCTGTTTTGATAATATCCCCATCAGAGAGGGGCTTACCATGTTTTGCTATGCACAGTGAAATTTGAAAACTGGCAGCGGTCAGATGATTTGTTCTAGAAAGATAGTTGCTAAAACGAAGATGCTGGGAGTGATATTGCCTCAGTTTCCCTTCAAGAAACTCTTTTCTTTCAGTTTCACCAAGTTTGGCAACACTTTTGTGGTTGGTGTCAAAGTGCCGTCTGACACTTGATGTGCGACACACAACACTGTCATTACACACAATACATAACGCTTTCCCATTGCATTCAATCACTCCAAATGACTCTGTCCAGGCCTCTTGGAATGATCTTCCACTATCTGTTTTTGCTTTTTTCGCTGTACTCATCTTTGGGTGTTCAAGACTTGGAGTTTACAAAAACACTTTTTTTAAAAAAAATGAAGCACCCAATACAAATCTATCCCTATACCAAAAATAGCTAACACTATTAGTTAACACTAAAGAAATGCCCGCCTCCCAAGGCATCACAAGGAATATTCCTTATCTTCCAACCCCAAAAGAGAGCATTTTCACCTGTGTTTTAAGAGCTCAAAAGAGGAGAGCCACCTCCACACCATGCAGAGAGACACATTTACAGAGAAAGCCCGGACCCTATAAGAACATAAGATCAGGCCAGTGGCCCATTCAGTCCAACACTCTGTGCCACACAGTGGCCAAAACCCAGGGGCCACCAGGAGGTCCAACAGCGGGGCCAGAACTCCAGAAGCCCTCCCACTGTTGCCCTCCCTCCAAGCACCAAGAATACAGAGCATTACTGCCCCAGACACAAGAACATAAGAGAACCACTACACCAAACTGGCTCTCGATTAAACTAATCAAAGTCCCCTCTGGCCTTCTATTACATCAATTTTCACCATTTGCACAAGAACAAAAATATTTGGTGGGGGGAGAAAGAGATAAGTTGCCTCACTAGCAAATCACCAGTACACAGGTTTAATAAGCACACAGATTCTGAAGTGTAAAGTTCTAATAGGGATGGCCATTTGAAAATACAATTATAAGCCAAGGGGTGGTAAAGAAGAAGAAGGAGGAGGAGGTGGTCTCGATCTTTCTCACACACAAAGAACCAACCCAACGTTTTAAGACAGCCTGGATCTCTCTCTCTCTCTTACAACCCAACCCCCCTCCGTTTTAAGACAGCCTGGATCTATCCCCCCCTCCACAACCAGCGTTTTAAGATGGCCCCAAAATAGCCCTGACTGGGTGATTTGGTTGCCCAGGCCCCATGGGACTGGGAGACGGACAGGCGTGGGGCAGCGAGTGGGGGGGAGACCTGGGGGCCTGGGAGGGCACCGCATGTTTTTGCCGGGTCGCCGGCCGGGACGGGAGATGGGCGGGCGTGGGGCAGTGGGGAAGCCTGGGAGCAGGGAGGGTGCTGGATGCTTTCACTGGGCCAGGACTGGGACGAGAGAGCGTGGGGCGGTGGGTGGTGGAGGCTCAGAGCAGGGCAGCAGCCACTCACCTTACTCAAGCTCAAGGTCCGCATTTTGGAGAAATTTCGTAGGAAAAATGAATAGATTATTTGCAGTAAATATAAGCATAGATTTTGAGTTAATGTTAATGAACACAATAGGATCAGAGACAATAGAGAGAAAGGACCAAGAACTACTGAAAGCAATGGTTCTAGCAGGTAAAGCAGTTACAGCGGCAGGTTGGAAAGATGCAAGTAAATGGACAGAGAGAAACTGGCTTAACCAGGGCTCTTTTTGGGCAGGAACGCACAGGAACGGAGTTCTGGCTGGCTCCTAAGTTGGCCACACCCAGCAGGAACTCATTAGCATAATAGGCCACACCAGGGCTATTTTTGGGCAGGAATGCATAGGAACGGAGTTCCAGCTGGCTTCCAAGATGCCCATGCCTACAGCCTCCCCCCCCCACCCCAGGTTCCTCAGGCACCTTGCAAGCCATGGGGTGCCTGGGGAAGCCAAGCCGATCCAGGGAGGGAAGGCAGTTTAAACTGCCTCCCCTCCTTGGGTTCCCCAGGCACCCCGCAGCTGGGGGACACCTGGGGAAGCCGATCCTGGGAGGGAGCTGCACTGTCAGGGGTGTGGCCTAATATGCAAATGAGTTTCTGCTGCTGGGTGTGACCTATTATGCTAATGAGTTCCTGCTGGGCTTTTTCTACAAAAAAGGCCCTGGGCTTAACTATCTGTTCGAAATTATTCAATCAGATATAATCTCCATAATTAACCAAGACATGCCGTGGGAAGACAGAACAGCGATAATCCAAGAGAAATGGACTATATACCAGAGATGTATGGAAGAAGAACAAAGAAACGACGTTCAGTGGAAGCTCCAAATATTCTGCCCTGGCTGAGAGAAAAGGACTGAAAACAATAGACTGGAGGGAGGATGGGGGAAATTGTAAAAGCATAATGGGATATGAAAATGTATAATCAGAACGGTAATAATAACAACAATAGAAATATTTATACAAAAAAAAAAAAAGCTCAAGGTCCGCAAGCAGTGCCGGTGTGGTGAGTTCCGTCGAGGCGAAGGCAAACGGAGTGGCAAACTACACTGTAGTAGAGGCGGCGGCAGGAAGGCTCACGCCACGTGGAGTCCTTTGGGCGTGAACAGCAGCATGGACAGGAGCGGAGGCAGAGCGAAAGTCTAACCCCACCTTATGGGTGCTGAGATGCCCAGAGCGGGGAAAGGAGACAAACTCTTCCTCCCTAAGAAAGGGGAGCTTCTCTTCCTCTTGTTTTGAGTCCAGTGGCACCTTAAGACCAACAAAGCTTTATGGTGGGTATCAGCCTTCGTGTGCAGGAAGCTTATACCCCAAGTAAAGCTTTGTTGCTCTTAAAGGTGCTGCCGGACTCCAAAACTTTGTTCTGCTGCTTCAGACCAACCTGGCTACCCACCTGAATGTATCCAGCAATCATTACCTAACGTTGCACGTGGCCTGGCCTGGACGTCCAAGGCTAGCCTGATCTCATCTGTTCTTGGAAGCTATGAGGCCGGGTTTGCACTGCAAGTGACGGGGCATGCTAAAAGGAGAGGATAAAGGCCAAGGGCAAGTGAAAGAAAAGGAAATAAGGGAAAGTAAGGCGTACCTAAAGCTCCCCAGTCGGAAGGAGAGGCGACCAAGGGAAGCAGAAAAGCGCACCAAAAACATTCTTGACCCCTAAATCTTCCAGCACCTCTCACGATGAGGAAGCCATCCGTGGGTCAAAGCGGGCCCCTCAGATCTCTCCGGTCAACCTGCCACCTCAACCCACCACCGCTGCCCTTGCACGTTCATTCAGACCCCGGGATGGGTCAGGCCCCACTCCCAGCCGTATCACGTGCCAGATGTGCTGACACTCAAGGCACCCAATGGAAAGGGTCTCAGAGAACCTCAAAGCTCCCCGGGCAAAGCTTCCCAGGCCTCCCAAGAAAAGAGGACACAGGTTCCCATCCGAACCTTTGGATGAAGTTTCCTCTAAGTCAGAGGTGGTTCTTCTTTTTCAGGAGGAACCCTACTTCTAAATTTACTATGCTGTTTGTTTTTATTTAATATTTCTAAATATAAAGTGATACAGAGCCATGGGCTGTATTTAATGGCTCTGCTACAGAAGAAAAGCTAACTTTGACATTGGGCTTCCCCAGATTCATGAAGGATGGATATGTCAGTGGCTACTTGCCATAGCGACTGAACAGAACCTCCATATCCAGAGGCCATAAATCTCTGAATACCTGTGCCAAGAGGTGACATCAGGGGAAGGCTTCTCTGCCTTTTTCTTGGCCCCCTCCGAGGGAACTGGCTGGCCACTGTGAGAGACAGGAGGCTGGACTAGGTGGACCCTCCCTGGTCTGATTCAGCAGAGCTCTTCTGAGGTTCTTCTCAAGGGAAGGCCCCAGCCTCTCTGCCCTGTTTTTGGCCCTCCAGAGGAACTGGCTGGCCCGTGTGAAACAGGAGGCTGGACTACATGGACCCTCACTGGGCTGATCCAGCAGGGCTCTTCTGATGTTCTTTTCAGGGGAAGGCCTCGGCCTCTGTGCCCTGTTGTTGGCCCTCCAGAGGGACTGGCTGGCCACCGTGTGAGACGGGAGGCCGGACTAGATGGGCCCTCACTGGTCTGACCCAGCAGGGCTCTTCTGATGTTCTTGAACCTCCTCTCCCACTTCATTCTCCTTCTCCTCCTCCTCCTCCTCCTGCTGGGCTCACAATCCCCCTGCAAGGGAATCACAGTTGCCTTTTGGGTCCCAACCCACAGGCTGGGGATTCCAGCTCTAAGTGGCTGCTGACCAGCTTCTAAAAGAGCTCGCTCTGGTCATGCTAACATGGAACCTCAGCCGCAGGGTCCCCCTGAACCCGGAAGGCCTCGGTCACAAAGTCTGCGGCTGCACAGACTTTCAACAATTGGGGGGGGGGACGCTGGGATCCGGGCCCGGCAGAGCCCAGGAGCATCCACAGAAAACCCTGCTGAGCCTCACACTGCCTGCAGGAGCGGAAGCCGTGCGCACTCCTCCTGGCGGGGACGTGTTCAAGGAACCGCCTGCCAGCGGCGCATTCGGAGTGATTCTCTCTTGCTCTCTCTCTCTCAGCTAATCAGCTACTGAAAGAAGAGCTCCCTCAGCCCTGCCAGGGCCGCCCCCCCCCATCAGCTGCACCGTGAAGGAGGGAAGTGGGCTTGGAACAGCCACTGGCTCGCGGAGGAGCCTTCAACGCGCCGTCATTCATTATCCGCCGACAGATGGAATACTCATTGCGGGAGGAAGCAGAACCAAACAAGAGCCCCAAACTGCTTCCTCCCAGCGAGGCCTTGACAGCCTCTCCGCCCCCCCCCCCCGGCCATTCATCTCCGGGCGGCTGAAGTGGCTGGGGGGGGGAGGCTTGAGTTGCGCATGGGGGGGGTGACCACAAGAGCAAGAGGGCTGGGGATTTCCCCGGCTCCAACCCGTCAACCTGCTCAGGGAGGACGGAGGACGTATTTGCACAGCCGGTGCCTTGACTCCACTCTCTCTCCCCCCCCCGCGCGCCCCATGCAGCGCTTCTCACTGACAGCCAAGTGGGGGTGTGTGAAGGGAGACGGATCAGCACGCTGCTGTGCGGAGGCAAGGCGAGAGCGAGTTGCCTTATCCGGGGGAGCCCAGCCAGCGCACGCCAGGAAACCAATTTATTTTGTTGTGTCTCTTCCCAGAACACACGGTGGAGGCCGGGCTGGGCGGCACGCCAGGCCGAGAGCCGTGGCTGCCAACTGAGCAGGAGCTCAGTGGGAGGAAGTTTAGTCTGCGTTCGGCACGGAGGCCGCCCAGCCGCACGGGCCTCCCCCCTCCCCTCCCCTCTTTGGGAGCCTTCATGACAGAAGCCCAGGCAGGCCTGGAGGAGGAGGAGGAAGAGGAGGCAGGGAGGGAGGGAGCGGAAAGACTCGGAAAGGGCAGGCGGGTGAACGGGAGCTGAGCCACGGCACCCCCTGTGTCCTGGGGCACCCCTGTCCGGGGAGGAGGGCCTCCCCCAATCCTGCACGCGGAAAGCACAGCTCGACCACAGAAGTCACCTGGCAAGTTGCGCTGATGTACCAGCATCCATAAGAACATAAGAGAAGCCAATGTTGAATCAGGCCAATGGCCCATCTAGTCCAACACTCTAGTCACACAGCGGCCAAAATATACCAGGAGCCATCAGGAGGTCCAGCAGTGGGGCCGGGCACCAGAAGCCCTCCCACTGCTGCCCCCTCCAGCACCAAGAACAGAGTGCATCACCTGCCCCAGACTGAGAGTTCCCATCTATACCCTGTGGCTAATAGCCACTGATGGACTTCTGCTCCAGATGTTTATCTAATTCCCTCTTGAAGCTGTCCATGCTTGTAGCTGCCACCACCTCCTGTGGCAGTGAATTCCATGTGTTAATCACTCTTTGGGTGAAGAAGTATTTCCTTTTATCTGTTCTAACCCGACTACTCGGCAATTTCATGGAGTGCCCACAAGTTCTTGTATTGTGAGAAAGGGAGAAAAGTACTTCTTTCTCAAACTGCTCAATCCCATTCACAATCTTATAAACCTCAATCATGTCACCCCTCAGCCGTCGTTTCTCCAAGCTAAAGAGCCCCAAGTGTTTTAACCTTTCTTCCACTCACTTTGCCATACCCACAACACTTATTTGCAATAAACTTGGGGGAGTGTTTCAGGGGCTGGTGACACAGCTATGGCTGGAGGTGCCAGGGTGGGAATAGCTATGGGGTGTGTTTGCGCACAGGGGACAACCCTGGAGTCCTGAGCGCACAGAATCAATGAGGCCACCTTCCTGCAACGCTGGGGAGAGGCTGCTGTTGTGCTCCTCGACAGTGAAACCAAACAGAGTTTCTAAGCAAATTATCAAGCTCCGCACTCGGCGTGCAAAGCTTTAGACTCAGAGGACACACACAAGCGAGGCTTTGAACTCCCAGCCCCTGGCAGGCAAGTCTCCATGGCCTAGCCTGAAGGCATGAAAGGGGCTGCTCCCTTCGATGCAAGCAGCGCCATTTCAGACACCAGCAACCCAGATCTGGCAGCGCCCAGCACCAAGCCCCTATGGCCTCAGTGCCGCGTTGGTTGCTACCAATGAGTGGTGCAGCTGCATTAATGATCGCCCAGATGGGCAGAACTGCCTTGGGAAGGAGACAAACTCTTCCTCCCTAAGAAAGGGGAGCTTCTCTTCCTCTTGTTAAACACCTGACCTCATAGCAAATGTCCCCACTTGCGACTTTACTTGGGAAAGGGCAGGTGAACGTACCCACACGAAAAGCCCGGGCGAGGCAAGCCCGATGGGTGCCACAGGACGTGTGGTGGGGGAGGGAGAGTGCATGTGCGTGTGTGTATGGGGGTGGGGTCCTCCCCACGGACAGACCCCCTTCTCCCCATGCTTCCCCACAATGCCCACCCCCACGGATGGCCTCTGCCAAGCCTGCAGCTGCTCCGAAAGAGGGAGTGCCAACCAACTCACAGCTCCCAACTTGCCAGGCTGAGTCACGCAAGGGGCTCATCAAACCCAGCATCCTGTTTCCAACAGGGGCCAGACCCAAATTTCCAAAGGAAACCAAAGGGTGTGTGGGTGGGAGCGTGCTGTCTTCCCAGATGCTGTCTTCGCAATCCTCAGACTGACTCAGTCGCCCTTCGCACCCCATGCACAAGGGAAGCTCCTCCCTTTGCAGCCTCCACGACGCTCCACGCTGCTCTCCTCTTTGCTTTCTGTCACCCTGGACGTTTCCCACCCTGCCCCCATGCTGACCCAGCTCTCTGCGGAGGAGAAGCCACAGCCAAAAAGCAACAAACACCAGGAAAGACAGTCACTGGACTCCGGCGGGCAGGGGCATGGAGACCCATCTAGCTATGCTGGGGATTATTAGGAAGGGAATTGAAAACAAATCAGCCAGTGTCATAATTGCCCCTGTATAAATCGGTGGTACGACCTCATTTGGAGTACTGTGTACAGTTCTGGTCGCCACACCTCAAAAAGGATATTATAGCACTGGGGAAAGTGCAGAATAGGGTTGGAACACTTTCCCTGTGAAGAAAGGTTAAAGTGCTTGAGGGTTTTTAGCTTGAAGAAACGACGGCTGAGAGGTGACATAATCGAGGTTTATTCGATTATGCCTGGGATAGAGCAGGTAGAGAAAGAGGTGCTTTTCTCCCTTTCTCACAATACAAGAACTCCTTGTGGGCACTCCATGAAATTGCTGAGTGGTCAGGTTAGAACAGATAAAAGGAAGTCCTTCTTCACCCAAAGAGCGGAATTCTCTGCCACAGGAGGTGGTGGCGGCTACAAGCATGGGGCGGCTTCAGGAGGGAATTAGATAAACATATGGAGCAGAGGTCCACCAGTGGCTCTTAGCCACAAGGTATAGATAGGAACTCTTGGTCTGGGGCAAGTGAGATTCTGTATTCTTGATGCTTGGGGGGAGGGGGGTCAACCGTCGGAGGGCTTCTAGTGTCCTGACCCCACTGCTGGACCTGGTATTTTTGGCCACTGTGTGACACAGAGTGTTGGACTGGGGGGCCACTGGCCTGATCCAACGTGGGCTTCTCTTATGTTCTTAGGTAGCAGCACTGCAACAGAGAGAGAGGAAAGAAGCAGCGATCCACAAGGGGTGCTGCTGGTGCCATCCTCAAGCCGGGGCCTGCTGGATATGCTGACTGCTGCAAACTTTGGTCCAACCGTGATCTGTGGAAAGCCGCTAATCGCCTCCCAGATGAACCCTGCTCCCTAGCTGGGCAGAGGCCCAAGCAGTATTTGAGAGCTGTTTGCCCCCCTACCCCATGCTGACTCTCCTGCTCAAGAAAGCCTAGGATGGCTAGGGCTGGAGACGCTCTTTCCAATACCTTCCAGTGCTGCTATGTTCATAGAATGTTAGAATTGGAAGGGACCTTGCAGGTCACTTAGTCCAACCACCTGCGCTCTGCAGGAGCATAGCCAAAAGATAGCCCTACATACCTACAACATATCCAAAAGATGGTTGTCCAGCCTCCGCTTGAAAACGTCCAGGGAAGGAGCGTCCACCACCTCCCGAGGGAGACTGTTCCACTGCTCAACCACTCTGACACTTAGGAAGTTTCTCCTGATATCTAGCCAGTATCGACTCCCTCGTAATTTCCACCCATTAGATCTAGTCTTGCAATCCGGAGTGAGAGAGAATAGATCTGCTCCATCTTTTACATGACAGCCCTTCAAATACTTGAAGACTGCCATCATGTCCCCTCTAAGCCTTCTCTTTCCCAGGCTAAACATACCCAACTCTTTCAGCCTTTCCTCCTAAGACTTGGATTCCAACCCTCTCACCACCCTGGTCGCCCTCATCTGGACATGCTCAAGCTTGTCAACATCCTTCTTAAAGTGTGGTGCCCAAAATTGGCCACAGGACTCCAGGTGAGGCCTGACCATAGCAGAATAGAACGGAACTACCACCTCCCATGATCTGGACACAGAGCTTCTGTTAATGCATCCTAAGATTGCATTCGCTTTCTTCACAGCCACATCGCACTGCAGGCTCATTTCTTAGCTCCCTCGAAATGAAGAGGAAATTTATTTAGTTATTAAATTGGATTTGCTAGGCCACCCTTCCCTACAAGTAGGGCTCAGGGTGGCTTACGATAAAATAATATACGAATTCTCAAGTTAAAATCTAAATTAAAACCAGCCAATGAACAACAATAGATAAAAGCAGCATACATATACATTACAAGATGGCGGAAAGAAATTTCAGCTCCCCAGCCTCCCTGGGGGGAGGGGTTAGGCGGGACGAGAGTGCCAAAAAGGGCCCCGTCACTCTCCTCAGCCAAAGGCTAAATATCCCCAATCTCCTGCTTTGCTCATTACAGTCTATAGTCGTCGTCGTCTCCCCCCCAGCAGATCGAGAACAGTCACCATTCTGTGTTCTCGATCTGCCTAGGGGAGGAGGAGATTGGATTTATATACCCCGCCCTGCACTCGCAGTCTCAGAGTGGCTTACAAACTCCTTTCCCTCCCCCTCCCCACAACAGACACCCGCTGAGGGAGGTGGGGCTGAGAGAGCTCTCTGGGAGAACGGCTCTTTCAAGAATAGCTCTGAGAGAACTATGGCTTGCCCAAGGTCATCCAGCAGGCGCAAGTGGAGGAGTGGGGGAATCAAACCCGGCTCTCCCAGATTAGAGTCTGCACACTTAACCACTACACCAAACTGGCTGGGGGGCGGGGGAGTGCTTTTGGGCCCATCTCCTCAGTTGCATGCTTGTGGGAGGAGGAGGATGGGGCTTGGACCCGTGCAAGCAATTCAAAGGAGGACCACAAAAGAACCAACAAACTCATCTGGCATTAAAGAAAGTGAGCGACCTTCAGCGGCAGGATCACAATGCACTGAGAAGCGCACTCCAAGAACACATCCTGGACAGAGGAAGCAGAAGCGCCCGGACTCCTCTGGAGGAGAGAGAGAGACAGTTGCCAAAAGGGGGGAAGGAGGGACGGGGAGGCAGGAACAAAGGCACTGGAAGCTGTTCGGATGTCAACAGGTCCTGAATCAGCGCTCCTCCCCCCCCTCGGGGGCCCTGAAATAGGACCAGCTGCTGAGGGAGAGACCTTGGATTCCAGCATGAAAGCCCCGGGTCCCTGGGCTGTGCTCGAGACATTACACAAGCAAACGCGCTTTCCACGGCCATACATTTCATTACGCTCCCAATCTTTATTGCAGACCCAGCACTTCCGCAGCTCCTGCTCCAGACCAGGCGGGCTTCAGGCCTGCAGATGCCCCTGCTGCAGGACCAGAATGAGAGGCAGGAACTCCGCAGAATCCAAGCCCACCCTGGTCCCTCCGCAGCCCTGGGAGCTGGACCCGTTCTGCTTGTGCAGCCAATGCACCCCTTTCAAGGCTCATCCCGCCCATGCTCCAGCCAGGCACTGTGCCCCACAGGGCTCTGGTCCCAAGGGGACACAAGGGGATCTGCTCTCCCACTTTTCGCCCAGACAAGGCCACACACGTGAGCAGACCCCACAGTCGGCCCTCCTTTCCCACATGGGGCAAGAAGCTCTATGGTTAACAAAAGCTACAGGAACCTTCTCTTTGGCAATCTGCAGCCAACGAAGAAACAGACACACACACACCCCGTCTTTCCCCACACAACAGCTTTCTCAGAAATACTGTATTTAAAAGTGACACGATATTGAATGCTTTGATGAAAGGGAGAGTGCAAAAAGGGAGAGGGGTGGGGAAAATGGGACCACGTAGAAAGAACATTAAGAACACAAGAGAAGCCAAGGTTGGATCAGGCCAGTGGCCCATCCAGTCCAACACTCTGTCACACAGCGGCCAGAAATACCAGGGGCCATCAGGAGGTCCAGCAGTGGGGCCAGGACACCAGAAGCCCCTCCCACTGTTGACCCCCCCCCAAGCATCAGGAATACAGAGCATCACTTGCCCCAAACCGAGAGTTCCTATCTATACCTTGTGGCTAATAGCCACGGATGGACCTCCGCTCCAGATGTTTATCTCATTCCCTCTTGAAGCCGTCCATGCTTGTAGCTGCCACCACCTCCTGTGGCAGTGAATTCCATGTGTGAATCACTCTTCGGGTGAAGAAGGACTTCCTCTTATCTATTCTAACCCATCTGCTCAGCAATTTCATAGAGTGCCCACGAGTTCTTGTCTTGTGAGAAAGAGAGGTAAGTACTTCTTTCTCGACCTGCTCTATCCCAGGCATAATCTTATAAACCTCGATCATGTCACCCCTCAGCTGTCGTTTCTCCAAGCTAAAGAGCCCCAAGTGCTTTAACCTTTCTTCATAGGGAAGGTGTTCCAACCCTTTTATCATTCTAGTTGCCCTTCTCTGCACTTTTCCCAATGCTGTAATATCCTTTTTGAGGTGTGGTGACCAGAACTGTACACAGTATTCCAAATGAGGTCGCACCATTGATTTATACAGGGGCATTATGATAGTGGCTGATTTGTTTTCAATTCCCTTCCTAATAATCCCCATTATAGCGTTGGCCTTTTTTATCGCAGTGGCTCACTATCTCGACATTTTCAGTGAGTTTTCCACTACGACATCATGAGAAGACCAGACTCACTGGAAAAGACAACCGTGCTAGGAAAAGTGGAAGGGAGCAGGAGAAGAGGGAGACCCGACGTCAGATGGATCAACACAATGAAGGAAGCCACCGGGGCCCTCCGTTTCAGGACCTGGGAGAGGCTGTTAACGAGAGAGGATGTTTTGGAGGCTGCCCATTCACAGGGTTCCCTTAAGTCAGAAGTGACTTGACAGTGCTTCACGCACCAAAACGAAAGGAGTGGGGGCAGGGGTGGTATTTCCCTGCCCAGGGAGAAGAGAGCGTGAGGTCGGGAAGGCCGCAGGGAGGACAGGTCAACATTCTGTTCCCCGCTGGTTTGCTGGAAAAGTATTTCCCCCTGCTGTCCCGCTCCGTTATCAGCCAAAGGCAGCTCTGCCCTCTCTTCCTTTTCACATCTCAGATGCCGGCAAAGAGAGCAGAAATATTTCATTCTGCAGAACTGCTAATTTTACAGACCTTGCACGCTCCCCCCACTCCACCCCAAGCAGGTATTTCTTAAAAAGCTGCTCATACGAACTCTGTTGAAGAAGAGCAACCAAGTCACAAGGGCTCATCTGCCTTGTCGGGTGGGCCTCATCGGCAAACGATGCTCAAGTCCCAGACAGTCCACCTGGCACGAATCCTGCCCCCTTGCCTTGAAGCCACAAGCTTTCACTACCGCCTGGTCTCGTCTTTAATTGGCTTTTATCCTGCTCAGAGCAGCGTTCGGCATGCGTGAAAAATCTCCCCACCGATTCCCTTCTTCTCCCGACCCAACACACCTCCCAGTGCTCAGCACTCCTTCCCAGACCGTCCTTTATGGTCTGCATCGTTTTGCTCTGAACCATCTCCTTCCTGTCAGTGATTTGACTTTCTCCCAGCCATGACGACTTCTGCAGCTACTGTCTTAAGCGGCTCTGGCAACTTTTGCTACGGCAACACGTCAAGGGCTCTGACGGAGGCTGCCATCCACTGTAACCCCCCAGACCCTCCTCTGCAGCGACGCTTCCCCCCACCCCAAATAACTACCCCTTCTGCATGCTGAATGTGTGCCTTCCTAAGCTTTTCCCTTGGCTGGAATTTACCTCCACTGATTGCAACACAATGCTTGACACCAGGGGGGCTGGGGCCCTTTCCAGATGGCCTCCTTCACCAGAGGGAAGGCAAGCAATGGTCGTCCTCACACCTCAATCTCACAAAGGCCCTCTCGAGACCAGGAGGCAACCTCACGGGACTCCTGGCGCCTTGGCCTGGCTTTTCCTTACTTCCCCAACTTGGTTCCCTGGGCCCTGGCACATTATTATTATTATTAGTAGTAGTAGTATTAATAATAATAATAATAACAACAACAAGAAGAAGAAGAACATAAGAGAACATAAGAGAAGCCAATGTTGGATCAGGCCAATGGCCCATCTAGTCCAACACTCTGTGTCACACAGCGGCCAAAATATACCAGGTGCCATCAGAAGGTCCAGCAGTGGGGCCAGGACACCAGAAGCCCTCCCACTGCTGCCCCCTCCAGCAACAAGAATAGAGTGCATCACTTGCCCCAGACTGAGAGTTCCCATCTATACCCTGTGGCTAATAGCCACTGATGGACTTCTGCTCCAGATGTTTATCTAATTACCTCTTGAAGCTGTCCATGCTTGTAGCTGCCACCACCTCCTGGGGCAGTGAATTCCATATATTAATCACTCTTTGGGTGAAGAAGGACTTCCTTTTATCTGTTCTAACCCGACTGCTCAGCAATTTCATGGAGTGCCCACGAGTTCTTGTATTGTGAGAAAGGGAGAAAAGTACTTCTTTCTCAACCTGCTCAATCCCATTAATAATCTTATAAACCTCAATCATGTCACCCCTCAGCCGTCGTTTCTCCAAGCTAAAGAGCCCCAAGCATTTTAACCTTTCTTCATAGGGAAGGTGTTCCAACCCTTTGATCATTCTCTGCCCTTCTCTAATTGGATTTATATCCCACCCTCCCCGGGAACGGGCTCAGGGCGGCTCACAATTAATGGCACCATGTGCCAGAATCAGCATAAAACATTTAAGAACCAGCTAAAACAATAAAAGATTAGATAGATAAATACAGTAATCACAATAAAGTGCTCGGAATGACATTGTTCTTCAGTCAGTTTGAGGTGGCGTGCAACTGGGCATGATTCAACGCCATGGCTCAGTCTCATGGAGGGCCAGCCTATTACCACGATGTTAACACAGTAATAGTTGGTGGTAGTGGTGGGCGGTTCCTAGTTGAAAGCCTGGTGGAAGAGCTCCATCTTGCAGGCCCTGTGGAACTGCATCAGGTCCCACAGGGCCCTGATCTCCCTTGGAAGCTCATTCCACCAGATAGGAGCCACCACCAAAAAGGCCCTGGCCCTGGTGACAATGAGCCTGGCATCTCTGGGGCCTGGGGTAGTTACATGGTGTTGTGACCCCGACCGCAGTGCCGCCACAAGAGCTCCAGGCACACATCCTCACTCTCAAACGTCTCTCCTGCAGACTTCTGCGCCTAGGCAAGAAACCCTCCGAACAAATCAATGCTGACTTGCCCCTCGCAGTCAACCTCGCAGTCAGGCAGCAGAGGTGTTTTTTAAAAAAAAAGCCCGTCGCAAGAGGCAGAGGCTGCATCAGCCAGTTTTGTTTTTTCGGGAAGAAAGGAAGCCAGCCTGGCCCCTCTGCTCCGCTCCTTCCTTTCTGCAGGAGAAGTGCAGACTTCCCTTTGCTTAGCATCAGAGAAGCAGGCAGACCGACGTCATCCAGAGAACGAGAGGGAACAGCAGGGAGCCTTACCTCTTCATCGGAGCTGTCCTCCTCGTACTCGTTTCCCACGGGTGGTTCCTGGTCTGTCGCTGTGGCCCCCTCCTTACTGCACGACTGAAGCTCCTTGTCCACAGACTTTCCAGGCTGTAAGATAACAAGACGGCAGGAAGAGTCACCACGCTGCATCAGCACACAGCAGGCCTCCGCAAACCGTGTGGAACGGCCAGCAGCAACTGCAGGGCCTGCTTCCTTCAGAGTCTGCCTCCAGGAGCCGTTTCTGCGACCCTTCCACTAAGGGGCAAGGTCTGTGGCTCAAAGACAGAGCATGGGCCTTTCCTTACAGAAAATCCCAAGCTCGGCTCCCGGGACCTCAGGGAGAAGGTGCTGGAAAAGGCCTCCCTCTGCCTGACAGCCACCGCCAGTCAAGTTAGACGATGCTGAGCCAGAAGAATGACAGACCCAACAGCTTCCAGTTTGCCCGGCCAAAACATGCTTGGCCATCCCTCCGCTTTAAAGACAAATGCGATGCAGCAGACAGAGTGCCAGACTTGGATGCGGGAGGCCCAGGTTCAAGTCCCTGCTCTGCTACAGAGCTTGCTGGGCCCGTCACACCTTCTCAGCTTAACCTACCTCGCAGGGTTGTTGGAAGGATAAAATGGAGGGGAGGAGAATGATGTGATATGAGGAGAAAGGCAGATATACCTAAAGTTTTTAAAGCATAAATCTTGTTGGTCCTCCAGTTTCTCACCAGGCCCTGACCGCTGCAGAGAGGTGGGAGTGGTCGTGGAACGCGCCACCAAGTCACAGCCCACTTCTGGCAATCCCAGGGGGTCTTCAAGGCCGGAGACGTTTGGAGGTGGTTTGCCATGGTCAATGCCTGCCCCTGTGTAACGGACCCCGAGCTTCTTCCTCGGTGGTCTCCCATTCCAAGGACTGATTAGGGCGGACCCTGCTTAGCCTCCGAGATCCGAGGAGTTCAGGCCAGCCTGGGGCATCCGAGTGGGGGGCTCAGCAGAAATACCACACCACACAGAGCTGACGCCCCCGTCTCCCTCTCACCTCAGGTACGTCCCACTTCCGTGACCAAGCAGTGGCACAGCAAAGAGGCCCACCAGTGGCCTCAGCAAAGGAAAGAGTCAGCACAGGTAGGGCAAGCGCAAAGCCTGAACAACAACAACAACCACACTTTGTTTCGTGAGCTAATAACAGGAATTCCTGCAAGGCTGGATGAGAAGAAGAAAAGGAAGAGGAAGAAGAAGAGGAAGAGGAAGAAGAAGAGAAGGAGGAGGAAGAAGAAGAGGAGGAAGAAGAAGAGGAGGAGATTGGATTTATACCCCACCCTTCACGCAGAGTCTCAGAGCAGCTTACAAACTCCTTCCCCTTCCCCTCCCCACAACAGACACCCTGGGTGGTAGGAGGGGTTGAGAGAGCTCTGACAGAAACTGCTCTTTTTTCAAGAACACCTCTGACGGAACTATGGCTTGCCCAAGGTCACTCCAGCAGCTGCAGGTGGTGCTGGAGGGGGCAGCAGTGGGAGGGCTTCTAGTGTCCTGGCCCCACTGCTGGACCTCCTGAGGGCACCTGGTATATTTTGGCCGCTGTGTGACAGAGCGTTGGACTAGATGGGCCATTGGCCTGATTCAACATTGGCTTCTCTTATGTTCTTATGAGTGGGGAATCAAACCCGGTTCTCCCAGATTAGAGTCCATGCACTTAACCCCTACACCAAAAGCAAAGCGTCAAGACTGAGGCGGCCTTCCAACTAGGAGAGCCCCCGGTGCAAAGGAGTGGGGAGCCAGGTGCACCTCAGCCTTGGATCACCATGACCCCACTCCCCCTGGCACTTTCCCAGCAGACGGGAGACTCTGAGAATTATGGTGGTTCCACCTGCCCGCTTCCCTTCTGGCTCCCAGCTGCGGTCAAGCCAACACAGGACTGGAGGGAGAGCCCGGAAAGCTGACCGCAACCCGTTCTGTGTCCCTGCAGTGAACTATAAACCTAACAAAGGTAAGGTTGACACATGAACCCCAAAGCTTACAAATTATCTGGTGTACAAAGACTGGTCTTGGAAACGGAACTCCTCCCGCCCCCACTAAAACGGGATGGTTTTCTCTTTGACACGCTAGGTCACGGCGTGCTTGACTGGCCCTTACTTTGAATGGCAAGTCACCTGGTGTGCTGGGCCCAGCCCGCAACCGGTGTACCGATCAGCTCGAGGCGGGGTCTCTCCTGTGGCTGCCCCAGTCCTGCAGAACAGGCTGCACCATCTCTGTCAAAGGGAGCTGCTCAAGACTTTTTGTTCATCTGTAAATTTTATTTTTGGCTCGCTGGTCTGAGTTTATGGCTGTTCGGATTTGATACTGCCGTTTGTTTTTATTGGAAGCTGCTTTGAGCCGGCAGGAAAAGCAATTTAAAATAAATAAATAAAATGTCGTGCAGAGGATGAGCTACGACTTGGGCTAATCGTACGCAGCCTCCCTTCTCAGGCCCACAAGCCTCTCCTGCGGGCCACGTGAGGCACGCAACCCCTCTCCACGGCAGCCCACGAGCCAGCCCTGCTCATGCACTGTCACACATGGTGCAGAGAAGAGGCATTCTGTTCTCTCCTCATAACACCACAATGAAGTGGAGGCACAGTGAATTCAGAAGTCACCGCCACGAGATGTGGCAGTCACTGGTGCCCGAGGCAGGCTGGTCGAAACATTCAGGGTGTTTGTGGCACAGTTCCACTGTGCTCACGTTATGCCAACTACTAGATTCAAGCAACCATATCCCAGGGGAATCGCGCGCGCTCTCTCTCAGATGACTGTATCCGAAGAAGTCTGCCTGCAACTTTGTTGGTCTTAAAGGTGCCCCACTGGACCCAAACTCTGTTCTGTTGGTTCAGACCAATACGGAATCTCTCAGGTGGCTTGACAGCTAGCAGCTATCAAAGCTCAACAGAACCTCCATGCCTAAAGGCAGTATACCCCTGAATACCAGGTGCCAGGAGGAAACAGGAGAGGGCTGTGCCTTTTGTCCCCGACTTCCAGGCTGCTCCCTAAGGAAAAGGGGACGAAAAAGGCTCCCCGTCGGATCCTGGAGGACTCTTCCCACGTTCTTCTTTTCCTCCTTGAAAAATGCCCCAAATCGGGATTGTAGGTCAGGACAGGATATTCCGCTGCAGCCCGCCTGCCAGATCCCAGCCCACGGGCCCGGCGTTCCAGACAGCACCCACGTGTTGGCCCAGCGTGTGGGCGCAGGCAGAAGCGCACATCCTTCGCTGGAAAAGAGATTCGCCCTCCTCCCCCGCTCCGGGGGGACCCAGCCTAGAAAGGGCTTTACCGGAGGATCTGACGGAATAATCAGAAAAGCAGCCCTCCAGAATGCCCCTCCTGGGAGCCGTAAAGTCTGCACAGCGTGCGATCACCTTCTGCTCTACGCAACCCACCAACACAGCCCTTGGTGCGCTCCCCTCACCCCCACCCCCAGCCCCCAGCCCAGCCAAAGGGAGAAAGTGGGGGGCTGGGGGCCTCGAAAGCACAGGGCCAGCTAGAAGATGGGATTACAGCAAAAACAAAGGCATTATTAAAGTCTTTGAAAAAAGGAGATGGGAGGTAAGTCTTTTCCCAGGCTTTTGGCACCAAGAGGGTTTTGTCTGTCTTTCCCGCTCTCCTCCGTTCCCCTTCCTCCCAAACACTCGATGGGCTTGGAGCAGAGCCCCCAGCTGCAGAAAGGGGTCACTGGCGCAGTGAGCTCCCCTGGCCAGCCAGGCTCTGCCACGAAGGTCCAGGGCCATCTCTCCGCATCCCCATCCATCCGTGCCCTCCTGCAGGGAATCCCAGGCAGCTGAGGCAGGGCCAGCCCCACCTTCTCAGCCTTTGGAAAGGGACAGCCAGCTGGCTTCTCGCTGTGCCTCCAGTGCAAGACGGCTGGCCCGGTGCATTTGCGCCACATCAAGAGACAGCGGCATGGCAACGGCCGGGCTCCTCCTGTGCTGGTCCTCCTGGCCGTCATTAGAAGCAAGCCAGGCACCTTAAGACATCCCCCTGCAGGCAGCTTGAACAGGAAGGATGAGCAAGAGCTCCTGCCACACCTTTTCCTTCTGAACAGAAGAGGAAGAAGAGGAAGAAGAGGAGGAGAGACTGGATTTATACCCCGCCTTTCACTACCTGGAGGAATCTCAGAGCGGCTTACAATCTCCTTTCCCTTCCCCTCCCCACAACAGACACCCTGTGAGGCAGGTGGGGCTGAGAGAGCTCTCCCAAGAACTGCCCTTGAGAGAACAGGTCTGAGAGAACTTGCAACTGACCCAAATTCACACCAGCAGCTGCATGTGGAGGAGGAGGAGTGGGGAATCCAACCCAGTTCTCCCAGATCAGAGACCGCACTCTTAAGCATGACACCACACTGGCTGATCGCCATGAAATGCACCAACTCATCGAGGCGTTGGCATGGGCCACCCACCTGACCCTGCTTGAAGGCTCAAGATTCAAGAGTTGGAGCTTTCCATATGACTGTGGGCTCACTACCCCAAGCCACTAGCAGGAGGACGGCTGGATACACTCCAGGAGCACCTTAGGGACCAATGAGGTTCTCAGGGCACGAGCTCTCCTTTGTCAGAGATGAAGGGCGCTTTGGCTCTCAAGACCTGGTAGGTCTCTCAGGCACTCCTGGACTCGAACCCAGCTCTCCCAAGCTACTCGTCCGGCCCCTCACACAGGAAAGGCTGCCCCTTCCATGCAGCGCTTTTTTGTAGGAAAAGCCCAGCAGGAACTCATTAGCATAACAGGCCACACCCAACAGCAGAAACTCATTAGCATATTAGGCCACACCCAAGAAGGGGTTTCGGCTGTGTTCCTGCAGAGTGCAGGGGGTTGGACTAGATGGCCTGCAAGGTCCCTTCCAACTCTAACATTCTATGATTCTATGATTAAGCAAAAGGTGGGTGTAGCATATTAGGCTACACCCCCATGTTACTAGAAGTGTGGCCATCGAGCCACACCCACCTTTTGCTTCTTATTCTGTTTACCTTGTTTGTTGTCAAAACCCCCGGGCTTTTTTTGGAGCAGAAACTCCTTTGCATGTTAGGCCCCACACCCCTAATGTAGCCAATCCTAATGAGTTTCTGCTGTTGGGTGTGGCCTATTATGCTAACGAGTTCCTGCTGGGCGTGGCCAACTCAAGAGCCAGCCAGAACTCTGGTCCTGTGCCTTCCTGCCCCAAAATAGCCCTGCTTCTGTGTATCCCAAAGACCCCTTGATCAAGCACACAGAGCGCTTACTGGCAAATAATTCTGTGGTCTGCTGCACCAAAGAAAAAAGCTGGGGTCCCGCAAAGATGAGGTGAGTTCTAGTCCACAAAAGTGCTTGCTGGGATAAAAGCTGGTTAGTCTAAGGCCCCCCCCCAGGACTCCTGCTCTGAGCCGGTTACGGGCCTGCTGCAGGAAGAAAGGCCGCCAGAGGGCAGCATGCCATACCGAAAGGAGAAACGCTGGCCAGGAAAAGCAATCGGAAGGAGTAATTGCGGCAGCTGCAGCAGCGGGGGCTTGAGAGGTGAGGAGGGGAAGAGGTCAGGTCGCTGTTCCTGCCGCGGCTGACTACAGCTGTAGCTGGCGGGAGGGCCGAGGCCGTGCGGTTCAGAGCTAGCTCAATTCCTGAATGGAGACAAGACCCTGGTTGGCAGCTCCCCCCTTCTTGGGCTCCTGTAGCTGGCAGGGCACTTGAACAAAGTCAGAGTCCAGCGGCACCTTTAAGACCAACAAAGTTTTATTCAAGATGTGAGCTTTCATGTACACGCACACTTGGTCAGACGATGAAACGGAATTACAGATCATAGTTGTACATATAGGTGGCTTGTTAAATCAGCAGGCAAAATAGTGAGAATATTTTTTAAAAACAGATCAGAAGAACGACAAGCTGGTTTCTGGTTACCATCTGTTCCGGTTCAACTGGGACGGACGGACAATATAGGTAATAAATATGTTAGAGCCAATGCTCCCTCTAAGCTGTGGAGCCTTGCGAGCAAAAATTCTACTTTGTGAGCTACTGGCTTTAAAGTTGTGAGCAAGTGATTTGGCTACTGCATATATTAGTTTGCTCTGGAGCCCTCCTTCCTGAGCGAAGGCAAAAATGTGTGGGCCAGAGGCTAAAAAACTGTGAGCTACCTCACACTCACTCAGCTTAGAGGGGACACTGATGGGGATTGAGGCATTCTAATTTGTGAGAATCCCATCCTTAGACACCCCCCCCCAATCTGTCTCCTTTCTCGCATGGCAGAGCACTTGACAGCCTTTATTGTGTTTTTACCACGAAGCTGATAATGGTCATCTAGCCTACCCAGCTGGGAAACAGTGGCTTGGTCTCTAGCTCATAGCAAGCGGAAAGGAGGTCCGGGAGTTCAATGAAGGGCCGAGCCAAACGTTGTTTTCTTCTCAACCTCCCCAGCTTTCCTGACTCCCGACCTCGCCCCTCCCTGTAGGTCCTTCTGCACAATGACACCCTGAGGTTAAGGTCACAGCTGCGCCTCTTTCAAGTGTTCAAATCTCAATCAAGGCTTAGCCCTGCAGTGGAGGTGACGGACTGTTTCTCCATGACACCTCCACATCCATTTGAAGTCAACTCAGTGACTCCAGTTGGTGCAAAATGCTGTGGCTCAGTTATTACCAGGAACCAAATAGTGCACGCATATCACACCCATTCCACTGTCTCTCCCCTGGCTGCCCATCCATTTCTGGGTTCAATTCACAGCACTGGCCATCACGTACGAAGCCATCGGGACCCTCATACCAGCAGGACCACCTCTTCTCCTGTGCTCTACCACCACAGCGTTGCTCATTCGAGCAGGGCCGTCCACAATTGCCACCAGCCTACAAATGGGCAAGATGAACAACTGCCCACACACGTGGCTCAGCCCTGAATAATGGGTGCTGAGACCCAGCCACTGGAAGTTCTGGCACATCACCTGTCCTGCAGACAGTTTCCAGTCCAAACCACTGAAGGATCTGGGTGAGCACACTGGTCAGAGGGTCGTATACCAGCCACGACCAAACGCAAAGGCTTCAAAATAATTAGGGTGCTTCCCTTAAGAGAGAGACAGTTGGAACGTGGCATCACACCCAGACAATTTCACCAGCCTTTCCTTAGCAGGCACAGAACGCAGGGCTGGCCTAGTAGCCTCGGGGTCCTCCTGGGTCCCTGCAGGATTGCTTTAGACCAGCCCCTGTGTCAGAAGCCCTAACTTAGTCAGCCAAACACCAGGTCTTGTTGTTCAAGCAAGAATAGTGTTTATTGTTAAGCTGCAATGGAAAGGTTACTGGAGCAGATACATTGTTCAGAATAACTTGGTTACACAAAGCAGGCAGTTATACAGGAAAGGGGGTGAATGGGGACCCCCCCTCTCTACCAATCAGGAATAACATGCGAATGGGAATCGAAAGTTACTACGCTAATGAAGTTCCCACTGCCCCCATTATTCTCAGCAAAGCTGCAGCTTTGAAAGCGATAGGAAAGCTCGCAGCCTGTCTCCTCCAAGGTCAGAATGTTAAGTCTACCCCAGATAGAGCCTGCCAGAGTCACATTCCATTCTCACACCAGGTGCATAAATCTACACCCCCACGATCCCAACCTCCCGCCCTTCACGCCGCCATGGCACCCATAGCCATCCTCCCCTCCCCTCCATCCATCATGGCAGGACTACCTGACACCCTGGGACGGACTCTGCACAGGCCCGCCAGCTCCTGCCACGCCTTCCTAGGAAGCTGTCTTGGCCTGTCAGGCTGTTGGCCCAACTACCTAGTGGTAGCTCTCCAGTAGAGATCCTGGGGATGCCGGGGGTTTAAGCTGGCAGCATGCAAAGCACTGAGCCATGGCCCCTCACTCAAGAGTTCACCTCCCCCCCACATTTGCCAGAACTGGCAAATTGGCAAAATGCGGAGGCTGGACGACCCTCTTTCGGGTCTGTTGTAGGTATGTAGGGCTATCTTTCGGCTTCACTCCTGCAGAGTGCAGGGGGTTGGACTAGATGACCTGTAAAGTCCCTTCCAACTCTAACATTCTATGATCTTGTACCCTGGGGTGCTGAAACCTTTCAATTCTTCCCCGGATGGAGGTTGCAAAATGTGGGGATGGCACAGAAGAGGCCACTGAGTTCCACCTACCACAGTTCACGCATTTCAGAATGGTGGTCCCAAGTAAGGTTTGCTAACCAGATTTAAACGAGTGCAAGGCTCGTGTGGGGAGAGACAGTCCGTGAGATATGCAAGTCCTAGGCTACAAAGGCCTCTTGAAGATTAGACCCAGCAGGGAGGACTTGTGAATGGTTCCTCATCTTCTTGGGGAGGAGTGACAAGTGGAGTGCCCCTCAAGGATTTTGTTCAACATCTTTATCAATGATTTGGATGAAGGAACTGAGGGAATGCTTATTAAATCTGCAGATGATACTAAATTGGGAGGGGCAGCAAATATGGTAGAAGACAGAGTTAGGATACAGGATAATCTTGACAGGCTGGACAACTGGGCTGAAATAAATAAAATCAATTTCAATGGGGATAAATGTAAAGTTCTGCATTTAGGTAGGAAAAAAAACAAATGCATCATTCTAGGTTGGGGGAGACTTCTCTTGGCAGTAGTATGTACGAAAAGGATCTAGGGGCCTTAGTAGACCATACACTGAGCATAAGTTGGCAGTGTGATGTGATAGCTAAAAAGGCAAATGCCGTTTTGGGCTGCATCACCAGAAATATAGTGTCCAGATCATGCGAAGTGATGGTATTGCTTTACTCTGCTCTGGTTAGACCTCACCTAGAGTACTGTATTCAGTTTTGGGCCCCATAATTTAAGAAGGATGGAGGCAAGCTGGAACGTGTCCAGAGGAGGGCAACGAAGATGGTGAGGGGTCTGGAAACCAAGTCATACGAGGAAAGGCTGAAGGAGCTGGGTATGTTTGGCCTGGAGAGGAGACGACTGAGAGGTGATATGATAACCATCTCCAAGTACTTGAAGGGCTGTCCTATAGAGGATGGTGCGGAGTTGTTTTCTCTTGCCCCAGAAGGTCAGACCAGAACCAACGGGTGGAAATTAAATCAGAAGAGTTTTCGACTAAACATTAGGAAGAACTTCCAGACAGTTAGAGCAGTTCCTTAGTGGAACAGGCTTCCTTGTGAGGTGGTGGTGGGCTCTCCTTCTTTGGAGGTTTTCAAACAGAGGCTGGATGGCCATCTGACAGCAATGCTGATTCTGTGAACTTAGGCAGATCATGAGAAGGAGGACAGGAAGGGTTGCCTGAGTGCTTAGCTCTTGTGGGCTTTTCTTGCATGCCCAGGGAAACACTGATTGTCTATTTTGGGGTCAGGAAGCAATTTTTCTTCAGGCCAGTTTGGCTGGAGATCCTGGAGGTTTTTTTTGACATCTTCTGGGTGTGGAACAGCAGTCATTGTGGGTGTGGGGGGAGGTATTTGTGAATTTCCTGCATTGTACAGGGGTTGGACTAGATGACCCTGAAGATCCCTTCCTACCCTATGATTCTATGACCCTGGTAACCACTGCAACTGGAGCAGAACATGTTGCATGTGAGCACACCACCCAAGTAATCATCCTATACCAGAAGAAGCTTCCAAGTCCCTTCCAAGAGCCAGTTTGGTGTAGTGGTTAAGTGTGCGAACTCTAATTTGGGAGAACCGGGTTTGATTCCCCACTCCTCCACTTGTACCTGCTGATGTGACCTTGGGTCAGTCACAAGCTCTGGCACAGCTGTCCTTGAAAAAGAGCAGTTTGTGTCAAGAGTTCTCTCCGCCCCACCTACCGCCCAGGGTGTCTCTGTCGTGGGGTGGGGAAAGGAAAGGAGATTGTCAGCCGCTCTGAGACGCCTTTGGGCAGTGAAGAGCGGGGTATAAACCCAATCTCTTCTTATTCTTCTTCTCTTCTTCCAAGAGAAGCACACTAGTGAAGCCTGAAGGTTACAGACACTTGGACTAACACAGCACAGCCAGAGGGGAGCAGAATCTGCACATCAGATGTGAGGGATGAAAGCTACGGCTAGCAACAACTTCTTTTTAAAAAGCAGGCATCAAACGTTGCACAGGCAGCAGCTGCAGGCACAAGACCAAAGCTGAGCACCTCCCTGCACCAGACCTTCTGTGCACAATCAGCCAAGGTTGAGTCTGACTGTCTTAGGCTGAAACAGACCCTCAGGTCCATCAAGCTCAACACTGTCATATGGAATTCACTGCCACAGGAGGTGGTGGCAGCTACAAGCATGGACAGTTTCAAGACGGAATTAGATAAACATATGGAGCAGAAGTCCATCAGTGGCTATTAGCTGCAGGGTATAGATGGGAACTCTCAGTCTGGGGCAGGTGATGCACTCTATTCTTGGTGCTGGAGGGGGCAGCAGTGGGAGGGCTTCTGTTGTCCTGGCCCCACTGCTGGACCTCCTGATGGCACCTGGTATATTTTGGCCACTGTGTGACAGAGTGTTGGACTAGATGGGCCATTGGCCTGATTCAACATTGGCTTCTCTTATGTTCTTATGTTCTGTCTACTCAGACTGGCAGCCGCTCTCCACAATCTCAGGTGGAGGTAATTCACATCACCTGCTGCCTGGCCCTTTGAACTGGAGATGCTGCTGGGGACTGACCCTGGGACTTTCTGCATGCCAAGCAGAGGCTCTGCCACGGAACCGCAGCCCTTCTTCATGGCAGAGGATACACTCCTTCCCCCCTGCAACAGCGCTCTGTTGACAGAAATATGCTTGGGGTAGGAGGGAGGGAGGCTACATCATTTTCCACCTTGACTTAGGAACTGCATGGGATGTGGAATGGTATAGCATCGCCTGATCTTGTCAGATCTCAGAAGCTAAGCAGTGTCAGCCCTGGTTAGTATTTGGATAGGAGACAACCGAGGAACGTCAAGGTCGCTATGCAGAGGCAGGGGAATGGCAAACCACCCCTGAAGGAGTCTTGCCTTGAAAACCCCATGAACAGTCGCCATAAGTCAGCTGTAACTTGATGGCAAAAAAGAAAAAGCAGGGCCGGTGCTTGGATGGGAGACCACTGGGGAGACCCTGCAGAGGAAGACAAGGGCCAACCACCTCCGCATGTCACTCGCCGTGAAAGCCCTTTGCTGGGCTGCGACTCGAGAGTGCTTTAGAGGGGATTCAGAGCAAGCAGCTGTCAGACTCGGGCTTGAATGGTTATTGATTACTGTTTTATTGACCTTTGTATTGCTGCTGCATCTAACGCTTATTTGCAGTTTTGTATTCCCGCTGTTGCCTGGCACATCTGCCCTTCGCTGCCACGAAACATTCCATTCCTGGGGGGCAGGGGAGTGAGTGCGAATCTGCTGTCTGAAGGTGTAAGATTTAGATGCTTGTAACCTTTTCTAAAGCCGGTTCTCAGGTCCTAGCCTGGGAATATGGCCTTGGGAGAAGATAAGACTTTGAGAGTAGCTAGAGAGGTCGCCTACTCTTTCATGACCTGTAGTAACACTAGGGTGCGTGAGGTGTGATTGGAATGTGGGCACTGTTCCTTGATTATTGATCCCTTGCCTTCAGAGAAGAAGAGAAGAGTTTGGATTTATACCCCGTCCTTCACTGCCCAAAGGCGTCTCAGAGCGGCTGACAAACTCCTTTCCCTTCCCCAGTCCCCACAACAGGCACCCTGGGAGGCAGGTGGGGCTGAGAGAACTCGAACATAAACTGTCCTTGAGAGAACAGCTGTGCCAGAGCTTATGACTGACCCAAGGTCACATCAGCAAGTGGAGGAGTGGGGGAATCAAACCCGGCTCTCCCAGATAAGAGTCCGCACGCTTAACCACTACACCAAACTGGCTCTCTTAAGCTTGCCAGTTCTGCCAAAGATGTTCACCTCTACAGTTGTTCCCACCTTTCCAATAAACTTCATTCAAGTGATATTGGGCCGAGCATGGATTCACCGGGATTCTGACAGCAGCATGGGTGTGGCACAGCATACGGGGCTTTCACTTCTACAGTGGGCCAATGACCACCCCTTCCCTTTTACGCGTTCCCATCCCCCAGGATCCTAGCCAGACTGAGGGACTGTCAAGCTCTGATGAATAAGGATGATGACAGTAGCAGAGGTCTGGCCCGTTTGAGAGAATTTTTTTTTTAAACTATGGTTATTATTATTATTTACAACACACGAAGTATCACTTTCTTGACAGAGGGAAAACTCTCGAAAGCCAAGCCAGAGGAAGAAGAATGCGGCTGGGAGAGGAAGGTCCGGACCACAGGCCAAATGCAGCTGGTTGTGCACTCAACTCAGCTGCAGCCGTGGAAGAGACCCAGGGGCTCTGTCACGTGTGTTTGAATAAGCCACAGACTTTCGCGCTACTCACGTATGTTCTCGCGTCGTTTTTATCACCTCCCTGTAAGTTCAGCAGCTGGTCAGGATTAAAGCGGAGAATCCCTTTTCTCCTTGACATTTCATTATAGTAGCTGAAGAAACGATAGATTTATTGCTGCTTTAATTGCAAGGGAGCATCAAGATTTAGCCCTTTAATCTTGTTAGAGCAGTTAACGAGCTAATTTCAAGATGCACCTGCAGGATTATCTCACTGTTAGTATAAGGGACCAATCATATTATTCAGAGGATAATCACATGTTAAAGTTAGAAAGCTTTATTATAGTTTGTAACTGTCATTTTTTCTGGAAAAAGGTATCATGCACAAGGAAGATCAGGTTTCTGTGGAAGGACTGTCAAAAGATCTATGTGAGCTATTTCTCTCTGTGTATTAGGTTTCCAAAACTTTCTCAACCATTCTGAGACAGCTAATTAAAACATGATTTGCTTTAAACCTCTTGCATTATGTTTGAGATGTGTTAGGAGATTTGATTTTCTCGCCTGCTGTTTTTCAGTACTTATAGGATTAACTGGTATTTGTATATATTTCTCACTGCCTTGCATTATAAAGAGAGGGGTTTTTTTTCACCTAAGGGAATTAAAACTTGCAGAAACTTTCTGCTTGATTTGCTGGAAAACATTCAAATGCTCACAGCCCTCAATTTATTGTACTATGAAGATAAATTCTCTCTCAGCAAGTTTTTAATTTACAATAATCCTGCAAGGTATCTGTAGCCACTTCGCTAAAGAGAACAATTCTTGCAGAAGTTAATTAGTTCAGATTTCCTAGTAGGACATGAGACAATTATCTTGTTACATTTCTGGTTGGCCAGGCTTCAGTTATCGATAGCCCCAGTGCCTCTGTGGTCCAGGCAGCAGGGCATCAGGACAGTGTAAGTCCATGACAGCAGGGTGCCTGCAAAACAGATCACTCAAGCTAGTGAGCCAAGCCACACATGGAAAGAAGAAGCCGAATAAGAAGAAAAATTTAGCGTCACTCTGGAGCCAGTGGTGCAGGAATAACACTTCCTCGCTAACCTCCAATATGCCAGTGAGAAGGAAAGCTTCTATTCTCCTTGCAAATAAAAGCTCAGAACATAGTATGCAGCCACAAGTGTAAGCTGCACGTACAATAAACACTGGATCTCAATAATGGTTACACAATTATAATAACCACAGGACCAGATGCATTTTGGCCCAGAAGGCCTTCTTTAGTGGTCTAAATTGTACTAACACACACATAAAAATGTAAATATAAACCTTCCTTTCCGGGCTGAGCAGGCTGTATATGAGTCATTGAAAAAATGCAGCTCCAAATATTAGTTATAAATCAGGCCTGCGTATCCTGAGAAGCCCACACTCATCAGAGATGATAACGATGAACCATCATTCCGTCCTTGGCCATCGCTCTACTCCCAGTGTGTGTTGATGCGTAAACCAGATGAAGTAAATCCCTTCACTTCTGGTTTACACATCAATACACACTGGGAGCAGAGCAACGGCCAAGGCCAGAATGGTGGTTCATAGTTACCATCTCTGATGAGCGTGGGCTCCTCAGTATACACAGGCCCGATTTATAACTATTATACTTGGAGCTGCACTTTTTCAGTGACTCATATCCAACCTGCCCGGCCCGGAAAAGACAGTTGATATTTACATTTTCGTGTGTGTGTGTTAGTACAATTTAGACCACTGAAGAAGGCCCTCTGGGCCAAAATGCATTCTGAGCTTTTATTTGCATTCTATATACGTTTTTAAATCTTAAATTTATGGTGCACTGTGTAATAAACAGCTGTATTTTATTTCATGTTTTAGCGGCTCGCTCTTTAAGGTTCCTGGTGTTAGGAAGGCTCCTACCCTCCTGGCTTTCCACAAACTATGCACAATGGAATTGTTCCGGAGGGCATTTTGCAGAGATGAACAGAATTGTATTGTAATGAAATGCTCCAAATGTTGCACTGGGAAAAGGACAGGGACTGTGTCCTGCTCTACTGCTACCTGTCACCGTCTGTAAGTCTGCTCCCAACTAGGTAGTTTCTACATCACTTAGAATCATAGAACATTAGAGTTGGAAGGGACCTTGCAGGCCATCTAGTCCAACCCCCTGCACTCTGCAGGAGCACAGCCGAAACCCCTACATACCTACAACATACCCAAGAGATGGTTGTCCAGTCTCCTCTTGAAAACGTCCAGCGAAGGAGCATCCACCACCTCCCGAGGCAGTCTGTTCCACTGCTCAACCACTCTTACAGTCAGGAAGTTTCTCCTGATATTAAGCCGGTAACGACTCCCTTGTCATTTCCACCCATTAGATCTAGTCTTGCAATCCGGAGCAAGAGAGAAGAGATCTGCTCCATCTTCTACATGACAGCCCTTCAAATATTTGAAGACTGCAATCATGTCCCCTCTAAACCTTCTCTTTCCCAGGCTAAACATACCCAACTCCCTCAGCCTTTCCTCATAAGACTTGGACTCCAACCCTCTCACCATCCTGGTCGCCCTCTTCTAAGTCTTCTCTTTCCCAGGCTAAACAGACCCAACTCTTCCAGGCTTTCCTCATAAGACTTGGATTCCAACCCTCTCAGCATCCTGGTCGCCCTCTTCTGGACTCGCTCGAGTTTGTCAACATCCTTCCGAAAATGTGGTGCCCAAAACTGAACACAGTACTCCAGGTGGGGCCTGACCATAGCAGAATACAGCGGAACTACCACCTCCCGTGATCTGGACACAATGCTTCTGCTAATGCATCCTAAGATTGCATTAGCTTTCTTCACAGCCGCATCACACTGCAGGCTCATGTTTGCTATTGCTCGTGCTTCGTTTCAGCTCTGTTTGAGATCTCTCTCTTCAGATTTCTGTAGACTAAACCTTTCTGTGTACTGTTCACTAGACGTCCGATCCTGCTGACTGTACTTGACTTGCAGTATGTAATCTATCTTTAGTCTCAGTGAGAGGAGTGGACTATAAATAACCAAATAAATAATAATAGAAACAGCAATAAAAACAGGCCAGGGAAGTTTTAGCTGTGTACAGGAATCAGTTTGGTGTTGTGGTTAAGTTTGGTGTAGTGGTTAAGTGCGTGGACTCTAATCTGGGAGAACCGGGTTTGATTCCCCACTCCTCCACTTGCAGCTGCTGGATGACCTTGGGCAAGCCATAGTTCTGGCACAGCTGTTCTTGAAAAAGAGCCGTTTCTGTCAGAGCTCTCTCAGCCCCACCCGCCTCACAGGGGAAGGGAAAGGAGTTTGTAAGTCACTCTGAGATGCCTTTGGTTAGTGAAGGGCGGGGCATAAATCTTCTTCTTCTTTTCAAAAACCATTTGGCTGGGAAACACAGTGCCCTTTTGCTGCAACGCACTAGCAGCCAATCAGGTCACAGGAGAGACATCAAATCAACCAGAGAGCTGAGCAGCTCTTTCCACCATCCCCTGAGGGGAAGAATAATGACTGAATCTTCTTTAGCCGTGAAGAATCCACAGGGCTCCAGGAGGCTGGAAGAGCATCTCACCTGTCAAGATTCTCCTCTCAACTCCTCCTCACAATTTGTGCAGTGCTGGAGGGATTTTTTTTTCAAAAATCAGCAGAGCAAAGGAAAGCAAAGCTCAGATTGCCAGGAGTTCTTCCCCAGTTGCACCCAAAGAAAGACTGTGGCAGCCTAGATAGTCGAGGTTAGTCCAATCTCGCAAGCTCTCGGAAACTAAGCAGAGTCAGCCCAGCTTAGTGCCCGGATGGGAAACCACCAAGGAAGTCTAGGGTTGCTACGCAGAGGCAGGTAATGGCAAGCCACCTCCGCTTGCCTCTTGCCTTGAAAACCCTATGGGCTGAGACTTGACGGCTCGTTTTATCTTTTATTTTCCAAAGGTTCAAAAGGAAGATCACACAACGCATAGACAGCACTGCCAGTTCCAGGGGGTAGCCATGTTGCCCTGCAGTGGAAAAGCTAGATTTGAGTCAAGGTTTTCAGAGTACAAGCTTGCAAGAGTCAAGGGTCTCGTACCTGACCAGGGTAGCTTTGACGCTTGAAAGCTGATACCCCAAAAATCTTGTTGACCTCTAGTGTGCAACTCGAATCTAGCTGTTCTACAGCACGGCAGGAGACCGAGGCGTTCCTTGCTCTCAGAACCCCTTCCTCTTATTCACTGCCACAGCCTCTGCAACCAGACGTTGGCAGCAACAGCAGAGAGAAAACGGATCTTGGCACAGCACATGCCCATGCTGCTCCCGCCTGGAAACCAGGACACAGCCAAGCAGCACAGAAGGCACAGAGAACCTCTGAAAATACTGCCAGTACAATTCGCCATTTTGGTTACCGGGTGGCCTCTCTGGCTCTGCTTCCCACTTTAAAGGGAAGACCTCGGCCCAAAGCCACATGGTCAACGTTTGTTACTATGAGTCGGCAAAACATAGCTTTTTACAAAACTGGAAGCTGGAGGGGTTCTTCCACCCAAACCAGCTGTATGGCAGAAACAGAGAGTGGACGCCTGACCAGTGTTCCCTCTAAGCTGAGTTAATGTGAGCTAGCTCACGGGTTTTTAGCCTCCAGCTGATAGATTTTTGTCTTAACTCAGGAAGGATGGCTCCAAAGCAAACTGATTTATGCAATAGCCAAATCGCTCACTCACAATTTTAATCCCAGTAGCTCACAAAGTAGAATTTTTGCTCACAAGACTCTACAGCTTAGAGGGAACATTGCTCCTGACCCACCCTGAACTGCCTGCACGGTAATGCCAGGAGAAAATTGCATATCCTTATTTTGGGGACTTGTCCATGCACATGACTCTAAGGGGCTAAGGCTTTCTTGGTAGTAAGTCCCACGGAACAACACGGAACTTACTTCTGAGTAGACCTGCTTAAGATTGCCCCCTGCCCTAACTCCTGCAAGGGGATGGGTTACTGCACAGTTGCAGGAATTCATCACGTTTTACTTTGAGAGGGTGAACACAGATATTTGTTTTCATCATATCAGAACTCCATGGGGAAAAAAGTGTCTCAGAAGTACCGTCACTGAAGGCATGCATCATTCCAATCCCCTGGAGTTCTTATTGGAAAAATTCAATGGGAAGGAGCCACATAAAAGCACAGTGCCACAGGTGCAAGACACTTGTGTTCTTTACTTACTCGCAAAAGGCCTTCTGGTTTCTCCTCGGCACTGTTGTCACGGTCCTCCTCGTCCGCCTCCTCATCTGTGACGCTGTCACTTCCCGACTCCTCCAGCCCAGAGAAAACGCTTTCCTCGCTATCCGTCAGGTCGTCACTGGCCTCATCCTGCTCCTCCAGGCCTCCGGCGCCAAAGAGAGGCTGCAGAAAGGAACCAGCGAGTGTCAGAATACCGGGCTGCCAGCAGCTCCCGGCAGGCCAAGAAGAAAACGGGGAAGGCAGAGCGACCGGCATTCTCGTTACTGAGACTGAGAGCTGGAGCTGCAATCCACACAGCACTTCCCTTCAGACTCCAAACAGAAACCTCTCTTGCCCTGCCATTCAGACAGCCACTTGGCTTGAGTGGGGATGGCCGACCTGCAAACCACAGGTCAGCTGATGCCCCAAAGGCCTATTGATCGGGCCACAGGCATTAGTACCAAATTTAAATTCAGGTATGGTCAAAGCAATGGTATTCCCAGTAGTCATGTATGGCTGAGAGAGCTGGACTATAAGGAAGGCCGAGCGCCAAAGAACAGATTCTTTCGAATTATGGTGCTGGAGAAGACTCTTGAGAGTCCCTCGGACTGCAAGGAGATTGAATCAGTCAGTACTAAAGGAATTCAACCCTGACTGTTCCCTGGAAGGCCAGATCCTGAAGCTGAAGCTCAAATACTTTGGCCACCCAATGAGAAGGGAGCATTCACTGGAGAAGACCCTGATGCTGGGAAAGACTGAAGGTCAAAGAAGAAGGGGACGGCAAAGGATGCGATGGTCAGACCGTGTTATCGAGGCAACGAACATGAAATTGAGCAAACTCTGGAGCACGACGGAAGACAGGAGGGCCTGGCCTGATGTGGTCCGTGGGGTCATGAAAAGTCAGACTTGACTGTGCGAGTGAACAACAACAAGGGTAGCCGTATTGGTCTGAAGCAACAAAACAAAGTTTGGGTCCAGTGGCTCCTTTAAGACCAACGAAGTTTAATTCGGGGTATAAACTATTGTGAGCATGCTGAGTGTGTGTGTGTGTGTGTTTGCACAAGCTTATACCCAGAATTAAACTTTGTTGGTCTTAAAGGAGCCACTGGACTCAAACGTTCCAGTACCAAATTTATTTGAAGGACAGTACAAAGAGCACGCACTCACTGTCGCTTGTGTGGAAAAGAAGGATCTGGTGTGCACACCGTAGACCCTGATCCAAACTTAGCCCTGATGCTCACCCCCCTTCTGTCAGCCTCTGAGGATTTGGAGGTCAGAAGAAGAAGAAGAAGAAGAGGGGATTGGATTTATCCCCTGCCCTTCACTACCCGAAAGAGTCCCAGAGCTGCTCACAAACTCCTTCCCCTTCCCCTCCCCACAACAGACACCCTGTGAGGTAGGCGGGGCTGAGAGAGCTCTGAGAGAAACTGCTCTTTTTTCAAGGACAGCTCTTGTCAGAACTATGGCTTGCCCAGCATCTGCAAGTGGAGGAGTGGGGTGCAAGTGGCGGAGAAGTGTATTCTGCTCCCCCAAATGACCCACACGTATCAAATGATATTTATTTATTTACGTTATTTAAAGTCCACCTTTCTCGCTTGGACTCAAGGTGGGTTTGCAGAGTGATCGACAGGATGGGATATTCAAGAAGTAGTGCAATGGGGTCTAGATTGTAGAACCAATCAGCAGTCTAAAAACAGAACTGAAGCAAAGCGCTAGTATTAACATGACACAATAAACGATGCAAAAATTGTATAGTACGATCCTGCTTACAGCAAGCTACACACAGTAGTACAGACCACAATCCCTAAACATTTGGCCATGTAATTCTGTGAAGCCTTTTGTCCAGGGCTACCCTGTTCCCTGCATAAAAAACCCCTCTTGAGTCATTCGGTTTTGCATCCTGTGTGGAAAGCCAGGAGAGTGGGAACCAGTTCGGTGTAGGGGTAAAGTGTGCAGACTCTAACCTGGGAGAACCGGGTTTGATTCCCCACTCCTCCACTTGCACCTGCTGATGTGACCTTGGCTCAGTCACAAGCTCTGGCACAGCTGTTCCTGAAAGAGCAGTTTGTGTTAGAGTTCTTCCAGGTGGACGTACGAATGGGCACAAAGACAGCACCTACGAAATCACCTTATATCATCAGGCTGCTGGTCCTTCTGGCCAACATGTATCAGATCTCACCGGCAGTCGCTTTCCAAAGTCCCAGGCACAAGGCCTGCTCCGTCAAGCTACTGACAGCAGCACAAAACAGCTCCACCTCCTCAAGTTCACAGCAAAGGGAAGCACTACACTGGATCAAGCCTGGAACCCGCAGTTATGTACTGGCACCTTCCAAGTGTTTGCACAACTGAACATGTATTTATTTCCCTCATTTACAGTCCACCTGTCTCCTTAAAGGGCCTTATGTCAGTCTGGTGTGGTGGTTAAGTACAGGTGGACTCTAATCTGGGAGAACGGGGTTTGATTCCCCACTCCTCCACTCGCACCTGGCTGGATGACCTTGGGCAAGCCGTAGTTCTCTAAAGGGCAGTTCTCGGGAGAGCTCTCTCAGCCCCACCTGCCTCACAGGGTGTCTGTCGTGGGAAGATGAAGGGAAAGGAGTTTGTAAGCTGCTCTGAGACTTCGAGTGAAGGGCAGGATATAAATCCAATCTCTTCTCTCTTCTTCTTATGTCGTCCTCCTCACAACAGCCCTGTGAGGTAGATTAGGCTGAAAGTGTGTGACTTGCTCAAGGTTGCCCAACAACCTTCCATGGCAATAAAAAGTAACATATACCCAGGGCTCTTTTTGTAGCAGGAACTCCTTTGCATATTAGGCAACACATCCCTAATGTAGCCAATCCTCTAAGAGCTTACAGAGCTCTTCTTACAGGGGCTACTGTAAGGTCTTGGAGGATTGGCTACATTAGGGGTGTGTCGCCTAATATGCAAAGGAGTTCCTGCTACAAAAAGAGCCCTGCATATACGAAATCAGTTAATCTGGCCAGCCAAGTATCTTCTGCACTGACAGCATCTCAGGAAATTTCCCAGCCCTGCTATTCAAGAGGTGGCCCTTCCATACAAAAAGCACATGGTCTCCCACTGAGAGATGGCCCCTCTTAAATAAATTGGTCATAAAAATGTACACCTATTTCATTTTTATCCCAGCCAAATACTGGATACCAAAGCAACTTATAGCAGTTACAAACAACATCAAACATACAGAGGTTTATAAAAGGATGCACGGGGTGGAGAGAATTGACAAAAGGAAGTTTTTCTCCTTGTCTCCGAATACTAGAACTGGACAGCATCCAGTGAAGCTGATGGGCAGAATATTCAGGACAAAGGGGGGGGCAAGAGTGGGAGGGCTTCTAGTGTCCTGGCCCCACTGGTGGACTTCCTGATGGCACCTGGTATTTTTGGCCCCTGTGTGACAGAGTGTTGGAGCTGGTCTGATCCAGCACTGGCTTCTCTGATGTTCTTATGAAATACTCCACTCAACAAGTCACTAAAATGTGAAATTTTGTTGCCAGAGGATTTAGTGATGGCCACAGGGGTACACGGCTTTAAAAGGGGATTAGGCAGGTTCACGGAGGAGAACCTCCATGTTCAGACCTCTGAATCCCAGGGCCAAGAGGCAACACTGGAGGAAGACTTCTATGCCCTGTTTTTGGCCCTCCAGAGGAACTGGTTGGCTTGTATGTGAGACAGGATGCTGGACCAGATGGACTCCTGGACTGATCCAGCAGGGCTCTTCTGACGTCCTTCAGGAAGGAGGTTCTGAGCAAAGCCTTGGCTCCAGCAAGATTGTCAGGCGCTTTCCCACTGCTGCTTTCCCTAGCAGGGCTGATGGCAGCAGGTCAGCAAGTCGCTCTCTGCTGGAACTGGACCCAGGTATCATGGGAGCATCCAGAGGGTTTTTGTGTATAGTGGCTGCCTTACAGGGAACTGATCGCCTGGTCTCTCTGGCCTCGGGCTGGCACTCTGGGGCTGGAGGAGGGCCTCCCCCCTCACTGCTATCCAGGATCCTCTGAAATGGTTGGCAACAGCTGGGACGGTGAGCAAAAACAGTATTACGGGGTCCAAAATGACCAAGAGAGAGATCTTGGTGTCATAGTAGATAACTCAATGAAAATGTTGAGACATTTTGCGACTGTGATGAAAAAGGCCAATGCTATGCTGGGGATTATTAGGAAGGGAATTGAAAACAAATCAGCCAGTATCATCATGCCCCTGTATAAACCAATGGTGCGACCTCATTTGGAATACTGTGTACAGTTCTGGTCACTACACCTCAAAAGGAATATTATAGCATTGGAAAAAGTGCAGAAAAGGGCAACTAGAATGATAAAAGGGATGGAACACTTTGCCTATGAAGAAAAGTTGAGGCACTTGGGGCTGTTTAGCTTGGAGAAACGAGGGGTGTTTAGCTGAGGGGTGACATGATTGAGGTTTATAAAATTATGCATGGGATAGAGCAGGTCAAGAAAGAGGTACTTTTCTCCCTTTCTCACAATACAGGAACTCGTGGGCACTCCATGAAATTGCTGAGCAGTCAGGTTAGAACAGATAAAAGGAAGTCCTTCTTCACCCAAAGAGTGATGAACACATGGAATTCACTGCCACAGGAGGTGCTGGAGGCTACAAGCATGGACAATTTCAAGAGGGAATTGGATAAACACATGGAGCAGAGGTCCATCAGCGGCTATTAGCCACAAGGTACAGATAGGAACTCTCAGTCTTGGGCAAGTGATGCTTTGTCTTCTTGGTGCTTGGGGGGGGGGGGTGTGCGGGCAATTGTGGGAGGGCTTTGAGTGTCCTGGCCCCACTGCTGGACCTTCTGATGGCACCCTGGTATTTTTGGCCGCTGTGTGACAGAGTGTTGGACTGGATGGGCCATTGGCCTGAGCCAGCACTGGCTTCTCTTATGTTCTGATGCTAAAGCTGCAGCCAGCCGAGCTTCAAACGTAAGAGGACTGGTGCTGCTTTTGCTAGCAAATAGACACACCTGCCTTATCAGGAGACTACGGCAGGCATTTGGCTTCTCTGACTGCGATCTCAGGCAGAGAAAGGTGGTTCCTAACATCTTTCTGAGGTCAGTGACTGGCCATGGCTCTGTGCTGCAGCACCCATGGCAGGGCCACATTAAGCTGAAGGACTATGGGTGGCAAAGGCTGAGAAAAGCCACCACCAGGCAGGTGAGATGGAACCCAGCTGGAGTGTCAGTGCAGGGTTGTGGTTCTGTGGCCAGGCTAGCCTCCGGGAGACTCAAGTTCTAATCCCCACTCTGCCATGGAAGGTCACTGGGAGACCCTGGGCCACTCCCTCCCAGCCTTGCAAGGCGAGAGACAGTTGGGTGTAGTAGTAAAGAGCTGCAGACTCTACTCTGGAGAACAGGGTTTGATTCCCCACTTCTCCACATGCAGCCAGCTGGTGTGTCCTTGGTCAGTCACAAGTTCTCTCAGGAGCAGTCCTTGAAAGAGCTCTCTCAGCCTCACCTACCTCACAGGCAGTGTTCCCTCTAAGCTGAGTTAGTGTAAGCCTGCTCACAGTTTCTTAGCCTTTGGCTCATCCATTTTTGTCCCAGCTCAGGAAGGACGGCTCCAGAGCAAACTATTTTATGCAGCTGCCAAATCATTCGCTCACAACTTTAATGCAAGGAGCTCACAAAGTCGAATTCTTGCTCAAAAGGCTCCATGGCTTAGAGGGAGCCTTGCTCACAGGGTGTCTGTTGTGGGGAGAGGAAGGGAAGGCGATTGTAAGCCGCTCTGAGACTCCTTCGGGTAGTGAAGGAGTGGGGTATGAATCCCATCTAAGCTCCCTCACAGGGTTGTTGTGGAGATAAAACGGAAAGCGGAAGGAGGCCACCTCCACTGGCTCAGTCCTGCCACACTATTCCCCATCCTGGATGAAAACCTGGAACATGACTGCACTGGATACACCAGCCAACAGACCATCAGCCGCATAGGCCTCCAAGATGAGCCTCTATGCAACCCAGACATGGAGCTGTTTGTGGATGGCAGCTCCTTCACTTAAGAGAGAATACAGCTTTGGAACGGCTGAGAGCCAGTTTGGTGTCATGGTCAAGTGCAGGCGGACTCTAATCGGGGAGAACCGGGTTTGATTCCCCACTCCTCCACTTGCACCTGCTGGATGACCTCAGGCAAGTCATAGTTCTGACAAGAGCTGCCCTTGAAAAAGAGCCATTTCTGTCAGAGCTCTCTCAGCCCCACCTGCCTCACGGGGTGTCTGTTGTGGGGAGGGGAAGGGAAAGGAGTTTGTAAGCCGCTCTGAGACTCCTTCGAGTAGTGAAGGGCAAGGGGGGGGGGTAAATCCAATCTCTTCTTCTTCTTCTAAGGCACTCAGCCCCTGTACTCCCCTGTTTCAATGCATTAAACAGGTATCCATCTAACCCGTGGGACTCTGGCTGCGTGTTTCCAGTGCGGCAGGGGTGCACGCAGACGCAGGTTTGTGTATCAGAGCGCACGCGAGGCAGGATTGAGCAGGCTGAGAAAGAAGTACTTTTCTCCCTTTCTCACAATACAAGAACTCCTTGTGGGGACTCCATGAAATTGCTGAGCAATCGGGTTAGAATGGATAAAAGGAAGTCCTTCTTCACCCAAACAGTGATTAACGTATGGAATTCACTGCCACAGGAGGTGGTGGCAGCTACAAGCATGGACAGTTTCAAGAGGGAATTGGATCAACATCTGGAGCAGAAGTCCATCAGTGGCTATTAGCCACAGGGTATAGATGGGAACTCTCAGTCTGGGGCAGGTGATGCACTCCATCCTTGTTGCTGGAGGGGGCAGCAGTGGGAGGGCTTCTGGTGCCCTGGCCCCACTGCTGGACCTCCTGAGGGCACCTGGTATATTTTGGCCGCTGTGTGACCCAGAGTGTTGGACTAGATGGGCCATTGACCTGATTCAACATGGGCTTCTGTTATGTTCTCTTATGTTCAGGCGGCAGGGCTGACCGGGGCTCCGAGGGATCCAGCCAGGCACCCACCCCGCAGCGCCACGAGGCTCGCCGGGGCCAGCCACCCTTCTCCCGGCGGCCCTGCCTCGCAGGGCTGTTGTGCAAACAAGGTGCGGGCGGGCAGAGGCGCGCGCGGCTTGCATGGCGATGGGCAAGGCGGGCACGGCCGGGATCTCGCTCTGCGTCGGGCGGCAGCCTCTCCCCCCCCCCCCCCAGCCCGGTCAGGGGCAGCCGGCGGAGCCCTCCACGAGGGACGGGCAGGCGGAGGGGCCTCCACTGCGCGTGCGCCACCCCCGAGCCCTCAAAAAAAGCCCCGCCGCGGCCACCGGCACCTCGCGAGACTCGCGCTGCCCGCCTCCCTTCTCCACGGCCCTCGACCCTCACCTCACTGCCGCCTCCTTCTTCGCCGCCACCGCCGCCCGGCTTCATGCTTCCTCCAGCCCTCAGTTGCGCGCCGCGTGCGCTCGCCTCAGCAGCCGCTCTGAACCGCGCATGCGCGCAAAGGTCAGAGGTCACTCTTTTCCGCCCCTTCCAAGTGAAGACGCTTTAAAAAAAAAACCACCCTTGGTGCTTATTGTTTTCCGTGTCGACAGAAATCTCCCGTTCCCTTTTTTGTTAAGCATTGTATCGGTGGAAAGGGCGCCCGGTGCGAAACCTGAGGGAAGAGGTCAGAGGTCAAGCGGTGCGTCAAGGCATAGACACGGTTTCACCGCACGTTAGACCTAAGCAAGACATTGCGCATGTGCCAGCGTTCTGGCGTCCCGAGCTGTATCTACTGCGCAGGCGCCGCGGCTTCCACTTTCTGTGCTTCGTTTCGTCCTGAATGTTGGCCATAGAAACTAAGCTTTTTATTCCAGTTTGGTCCTTGCATCTGTTAAAGACCTGTATTAAGCTGTATGCTAATTTGCTGCTGACCCTCTGCCTACATGTATAGACTGGCAACTTCCATTTCATTGTATCGGAAGTAATGTGCCTGCACATGAACGCTTATTCCTTGAATGAAGCTTATACCTCCAATAAAACTTTGTTGGGTCTTCAAGGTGCCCCTGGACTTGAACTTTGTTCTGCTGCTTCAGCAGGGCTGGCTTGCTCACTAGGCGTTAGGCGTTCTACTGGCCCTTAGGGGCGCCAAAAGCCCCCTACCCCCGCCAAAAAACTCCACCCCTTCCCTGGCTTGCTGGCGCCCTCAGCAGAAGAGACCAGCTTGTGGCGCCCTCCCCCCATTTCCAGGCCCCACCGGGAGGTTGGCATCACCGGGGGGCGCAGGAACCACAAGCGGGCCTGACCTAGGGCGCCCAGACACCTCGGGCCGCCCCTGTGCTTCAGACCAACATGGTGACCCACCTGAATCTACATTTACTTCAATATGAATTTTTGTGATTCACTTCCCCAGATATGTGAAGAGAAGATCATTTTGGGAATTCTTGCAGGGAAAATTAAGGGGCGCCGGGGGGGGGGAGATGAGCAGTGAAGGCAGACAGCAGGTTAGTGTGAATGTTGTTGTTCAGTCGCACAGTCCAGTCTGACTCTTCGCGACCCCATGGACCACATCAGGCCAGGCCCTCCTGTCTTCCGCTGTCCGCTGAAGTTTGCTCAATTTCATGTTCGTTGCATCGATGACACTGTCTAACCATCTCATCCTTTGCCGTCCCCTTCTTCTTTGACCTTCAGTCTTTCCCAGCATCATCAGGGTCTTCTCCAGTGAATGCTCCCTTCTCATTGGGTGGCCAAAGTATTTGAGCTTCAGCTTCAGGATCTGGCCTTCCAGGGAACAGTCAGGGTTGATTTCTTTTAGGACTGACTGATTAGTGTGAATATTTCAGTATAATTCTCTCTGTAAAGAACTGGGACATTACTCCTAATGGATGAGAGAAGTCAGAAATGGAAATAAATCAAGTAAATAAGATAAATACAACTGAGCAGCAAGTTTCTCTCCAGTATTGTTGTGTACCAACTGAGGACCGCACAGGCAGTCGGGTTAGGACGTGGTCATGCAAAGAAGCAAAGCTTCATATCCAGAGACAATAGCCGGCCCTGGATCCCAGAAGGGACCTATCAGCTAGCCAGGATCCAAGAAATTACCTATGGGATTTGGGGACACTGTAAATAGTCCTATCAAGGGTGTGGGGGTGTGTTTGGGTGTGGTTTGCAACAGGGATTTAAGCAGGCCTCCGGTCCTGCTTCCTTTTCTCTAACCAAATAAACATTGAGTTGATTCACTACCAACGTGTCTTGAACACAGTATATTATAGGTATAAGAAAATAAAGTGGGATCCCACTCTAAATTTGTTCGTAAATGGTTTCATTAGCATATTTCTCAGAGAATGATATACTACCAGCAAATCCCAGCTACACAGAATGGCTTCACCTATGAAGTTGTTTACTAAGGCTCAAGCACTCCCTTAATTCTATTGGGTACCACAAATAATGTTTCAAGATTAAGGTTATGAGGTGGTCTCTCGGTAGTGTTTCCATTAGTTTAATGATACAGAGTCTCAGGGTGTTGTGATACGTTTTGCTATGTAACACTGATTGAGCGTATTGAATTCACTGTATATATGGAATATCTTTAATTAAACATTAATAAAAACAAAAAAAATAATAAAGTGATATCCAGGTCCCTTGACCTCGTTGGCAGGATTCAAAATCTGGAAGCGCATGCGCTCTTTCTTCCAGCCTATGTTTGCAAACCCAGGAGGGTGGCTCGCAAGGCGCAGAATCGCCGTTGGGCTCAGAAGCCTTAAGCATGCGCGAAGCCGTAGGCGGGGAAGCCCGGGAGCCACCGCGCACGCGCGGCACGGAGGCCCCCAGTGATGAGAATAATAAAGCCTCGGCCGACCGAGGCGGCCGCGGCTTTCTGCGCTTGCGCGGGCTGTCAGGCGTCACAAGATGGCGGCGGCCATACCGGGCTGCGCTGAGGGGCCGAGTGCGCAGGGAGTGGCCGCGCCCGCCGACCGTCTCCGCCGCTAGTCCGCCGGGCGTCCGGGGCCGGGCCGAGCAGAAGCGCGCCGGCGGCGGGGAGAGCGGCGGAGGCGGCCGGCGGGGCGCAGCCGAGCCATGGAGAATGCCGGAGGAGGAGGAGGAGGAGGTGGTGGTGGTGGTGGCAGCGCAGGTGGTGGCAGCAGCAGCAGCAGCAGCAACGTCCCCGCCTTCCTCACCAAGCTGTGGACCCTGGTCGAGGACCCCGAGACGGACCCGCTCATCTGCTGGAGCCCGGTGAGCGGAGGGAGGGGAGGAGAAGGAGGGGCCCTGCCGGCGGCCCGCGCCCGGGCCTTCCCGCCGGGCCCGCCCACAGCGCCCATCACACCCCGCCTGCCCGGCCGGCTCCGCCTCGGGGGGGCCTGGTCGGCGGGAGGGCGGAGGAAAGGGCCTGGCCCTCCGGGTGGGGGGGGGGGCGAAAGAGCAGGGCTCCCTCTCAGCTGAGTCAGGGTGAGCCAGCTCACCGTTTTCTTAGCCTCTGGCCAGTGGCCAATGGACCCTTCACCAGACTGAGCAGGTGCCTAGGGCACCAGGGCCAAAGGGGGCACCACAAAGTTGGGAGAAGGGTGGAAAGAGAAAACATGAATGATGATTTGTAAAAGAAAAAGAAAAATAGATGAAACTAATGCAAATTGATCACGGGGCACCCCCTAGGGTTATAAGAACATCAGAGAAGCCCAGGTTGGATCAGGCCGATGGCCCCTCCAGTCCAACACTCTGGGTCACACAGTGGCCAGAAATACCAGGGGCCATCAGGAGGTCCAGTAGCAGGGCCAGGATGCTAGAAGCCCTCCCACGGTTGACTCTCCCCCCAAGCACCAAGAATACAGAGCATCACTTGCCCCCAGACCGAGTGTTCCTATCTGTAACTTGTGGCTTTTAGCCATGGATGGACCTCTGCTCCATATAAGGACATAAGAGAAGCCCATGTTGGATCAGGCCAGTGGCCCATCTAGTCCAACACTCTGTCACATAGGGGCCCTCAGGGGGTCCAGCAGTGGGGCCAGGACACTAGAAGCCCTCTGACTGTTGACCCCCCCCAAGCACCAAGAATACAGAAGCATCCCTTGCCCCAGACCGAGAGCTCCTATCTATATCTTGTCAGTAATAGCCACTTAACATAAGAACATAAGAGAAGCCAATGTTGGTTCAGGCCAATGGCCCATCCAGTCCAACACTCTGTGTCACACAGTGGCCAAAAATACCAGGTGCTCCCAGGAGGTCCAGGATACTAGAAGCCCTCCCACTGTTGACCCCCCTCCAGCACCAAGAATACAGAGCATCACTTGCCCCAGAGTCCCTATCTATACCTTGTGGCTAGTAGCCACTGATGGACCTCTGTTCCAGATGTTTGTCTAATTCCTTCTTGAAATTACCCATGCTTGTAGCAGCCACCACCTCCTGTGGCAGTGGATTCCATGTGTTAATCACTCTTTTATCTTCTAGGCTATGTTGAAAAGTAAAATGCATGTGTTTAGAAGTAATTGTATATCTGGTCAGACAGGTGAACAACTAAAACGGACTGGGTCAGTGTGGAAAGGAGGGGGGCACCAAGATTGGTCAGTGCTGCTTAGGGCACCAGGGAGCCGTCATCTGCCCCTGCCTCCGGCTCACGCATTTCTGTCTTCGCTCAGGAAGGGTTGGGGCTCCTTTCCAGAGCAATCTAATTTATGCATCAGCCAAATCACTCACTCACAACTTTAATGCCAGCGGCTCACAAAGTTGAATTTTTGCTCACAGGACTCCGCAGCTTAGAGGGAGCATTGCAGCCAGTGTTTCCTCTAAGCTGAGTTAGTGTGAGCTAGCTCACAGTTTTTGAGTCTCCGGCTCGCACATTTCTGTCTCCACTCAGGAAGGATGGGGCTCCTTTCCAGAGCAATCTAATTGATGCAGCGGGCCCAATCGCTCGCTTACAACTTTTAATGGCAGCGGCTCACAAAGTAGAATTTTTGCTCACAGGACTCCACAGCTTAGAAGGGAGCATTGCGTTGGAGCATCTTTCGTGTGCCCGGGGGCGGGGGAGGTTGGAGAGTTCTTGGATTGTCAGGTTTTTTTGGGGGGAAGACTGGGGGGCCGCCTGGGAGAGGCACTTATACCGGGGGGTGGCCAAACTTGCTTCATGTAAGAGCCACATAGGAGAAGCGTCAGATCTCGGAGAGCCACGAGACGTGAACGAATACTGCACACGTTTTTATTGGGAAATATGCAGATTTGCTTTTTGTTAACATTAACGTTAAATAAGAGTGCCGGGAATAAAAGCAAAAGGGGGAAGAACAGGTGATGATAATGATATTTAAACAGACAAATGCTTTTTCCAAACCGGCCGTGCTTTTAGAACGCATTTAAAAATAAAGTTGCTTTCTTTCTCTGCTCCCCCCCCCCCCCATCACCTCAAGCCTTTCCGGGAACACTGGCTGGGGAAGGGAAGACCGATTGGGGAGGCATGTCTCCCCTTCACTTCCCCAGTCGCCCTGCCAGGAGCTGCACAATATGTATGAAAGAGCCACTGTTCTTATCCAATTATAGGAGGGGGTGCGGCAGAGCTTTCCTTCTCTAAACATATAAACTTGAAAGCAAAAGAGAAAATAGTGGGCGATGGATTCAAGAAAGGAAAGATGCTCTTCAAGAAAGGAAAGAAATGCTTCTTTTCTCAATAAGTGATTAAATTGGGGGATCTGCTGCAGGTGGGGTTAGCTATGGCTACAAGCACACCGGCATTTTGAAACAGGTTCACGGAGGAGAGGCCCGTTTAGCCATCACATCTCAAGAGGGAACCTCCATGTTCAGAGGCAGCAGTCCTCTGAATCCCAGTGCTAGGAGGCAATGCCAGGGCCTTGGCCTCCGTGCCCTGTTTGTTGGCCCTCAGGGCCGATGGGATAGCTACCGTCTGAAACGTTGACGGAGCAGGGGACTGATCTGTCTGACCCAACGAGTTCCTGAGGCTGCACTCCAAGTCCTGTTAAGTGGCTGGGAGAAGCAGCCTTGCTAGCCAGCTGCAGCTGAATTAGCAAAAAGGAGTCTGGCAGCATTACAAAGACAAATGTGTTTATAGCATAGATTTTGCCACACAGTTTTGTTCCCCAGTCAGATGTTGGGAAGGCTCTTGGTGGGAGCCAGTGCCTGGAGATCAGCTGTTGCCGAACTCCCTGCTCAGGAGTTTTGATGCTCCTGAAAGCAACAGCTTTTTTTATCCTAGTGTCAACGTCTGTGGATTGGTGGCCATTTCGTCTGATGCAAGTGAGCTGTAATCCATGGAAGTTTATGCAGGCCAGCCTTCAACGTGCTGCGTGGCTCCTCTTTGTGTTGATTGCAAGAGGCTTGTGAAACTACCCTCCTGGAATCTGTGGTGTCCAGGAATGCACAGGCCAGACTTCCATCCCTTCTCTCTCTCTCTCTCTCTCTCTCTCTCTCTCTCTCTCTCTCTCTCTCTCTCTCTCTCTCTCTCTCTCTCTCTCTCTCTCTCTCATTGCCTTCTTCTTCAACAGTGCTTGTCAGAGCCACCCTGACCTCCCCTGTCTTGTGCCTCAGCTGTCATAAGAACATAAGAGAAGCCAATGTTGGATCAGGCCAATGGCCCATCTAGTCCAACACTCTGTCACACAGCGGCCAAAATATACCAGGTGCCATCAGGAGGTCCAGCAGTGGGGCCAGGACACCAGAAGCCCTCCCACTGCTGCCCCCTCCAGCACCAAGAATAGAGTGCATCACCTGCCCCAGACCGAGAGTTCCCATCTATACCCTGTGGCTAATAGCCACTGATGGACTTCTGCTCCATATGTTTATCTAATTCCCTCTTGATTTAATTCCCCCGTCACAGCCTGTCCCTTTTCTGTTTCCTCTTTTCTGGTTAGTGCCGGACTCTTCTACCGCCGTCTCATCTGGCTATAAATCCTGCAGGCGGGATCTCAGCCACTGTTTTTTGCTGCTCCTGCATGGCACCAATTTAGAAACAGATGCTACTCTAGTCTTCTGCGATGCCGGGTGTTTCCAGACATAAGCTCCATACCAGACAGAGGTGTACAGAAAAAGATTCTGTTGTTTCCTAGAAAGTGTTCTAAATTTGCTTGATTACACTGTTCTTGTGATGCCGAAAGTCAGTGTAACCTGCTATATCATGCTAAATTGAACTAGGTAATCTTACCTTCAGATGAGCTGTGGAATTGCTGGAGGGAACCTGTGGGCATGTCACGGTTGACTTCAGTCCCATGTAGGGATGTGAATGCCTCTCTGTAAGTTTCTCACTCTTGGAGTTGCCTTTTACTGTGACTTGGTGGTACCATTTCATGTCCTTGTTACGACCACTTTTTCGGGACTGACTGTACTGGGGTTTTGAGGACAGGAAGTCCTTTGTGCTGTAATATGTAGTCTTCTTTTGCAGGTTTGGCTATGGTTAGTATTTGGATGGGAGACCACCGAGGAAGTTCAGGGTTGCTATGCAGAGGCAGGCAGTGGCCAGCCTCTGCTTGCCTCTTGCCCTGAAAACCCCATGAGGGGTAACCATAAGTCAGCTGAGACTCGAGGGCACTTTCCTCCATGACCACCACCACTGGGCAGCTGTCCCATAAACAGCACTAGTTCTCTCTGCCCCTGCCCGCCATCTCTTCACTAAATATAACCTCTGTTAAAATTCGGGATTTATATTGTTGGGTTTACCCATGTTCTAAGAAGTTGGTATTTTTGTCCAGGAATGTGGAGTCTCTTGCAGCTTGCTTGCTTGACTTGTGGAGCTCGGCTGATGGAAGTTCTAAATGCCTGGGAACGTAGCAAAGCCAGGACATGCAGACAGTGAAGTGCTTGAAGGAGCAGAACAGATTGCTTAGTGAGAGGAGGCCATGGCAGCTGTCAGTGCTGCTACTTATGTTTTCCTTAGGAGGTGCTAGTTATGGGTGTGTTGATCTCCACACTGCTGCTTCATAATGTAGGCGCTGAATGTGGAAGGGTGTGGCGCCACTTGTGGACATAAGAGCATAAGAGAAGCCAGTGTTGGATCAGGCCAATGGCCCATCCAGTCCAACACTCTGTGTCACACTGTGGCCAAAAATATCAGGGGCCATCAGGAGGTCCAGCAGTGGGGCCAGGACACCAGAAGCCCTCCCACTGTTGACCCCTCCAAGCACCAAGAATACAGAGCATCACTTGCCCCAGACTGAGAGTTCCTGTCTATACTTTGTGGCTGACAACCACTGATGGACCTCTGCTCCAGATGTTTATCCAATTCCCTCTTGAAGCCATCCATGCTTGTAGCCACCGCCACGTCCTGTGTCAGTGAATTCCATGTGTTAATCACTCTTTGGGTGAAGAAGTACTTCCTTTTATGTATTCTAACCTGACTGCTCAGCAATTTAATTGTGTGCCCACGAGTTCTTGTATTGTGAGAAAGGGAGAAAAGTACCTCTTTCTGGACCTACCCTATCCCATGCATAATCTTGTAAACCTCGATCATGTCACCTTCAGTTGTCATTTCTCCAGACTAAAGAGCCCCAAGCATTTTAACCTTCCTTCATAGGGAAAGTGTTCCAACACTTTGATCATTCTAGTTGTCCTTTTCTGCATATTTTTGCAATGCTATAATATCCTTTCTGAGGTGTGGTGACCAGAATTGCACACAGAAGGCCAAAGTAGTTCGTACGACTGAGCTAGAAGCAAGGAGGGGAGTGCACTGCTGAATGCTTGTGCATGGAGTTTCCAAATTTTACCTCTCTGAGCAGAAGTGAGCAAGAAAAGAATTTGTACCATTTGACTGTAGCTTTACCGAAACGTGACATTCAGATTGTCTTTGGATACTACAGAGGTGTTTCCATGACCCCTCTGAATGGTTTGGAAGCAAGAAAACCAAACTTTGTTTTCCTGTGATTTCAGAAAGTTTAGAGAGGCTGCAGTTCATGCCTTCAAGGAGCCTTGGTGTTCTTTCTCTGTCCACTTGAGAAATGTGCCCCCTCAGCAATAAGTACACTATAATGCTGGTTAATTGTGGCTCTTGCATGTATACTTCTTTGAACCCCTCTTTTTAATGTATCATGTTTGTAGGCTGCTGCCTTGCCTGCCCTGTAGGACTTCTCGAGCTCTCACAGGACTCCTCCCTCTCATGATCAGTCGGCCATGATTTTGGTTGTGGAAGGAATAAGCCTTGTCAGAGTTCCATAATCTTTATAGGACACGTACAGCTTGCCCATGCTGGGTTTACAGGGACTTGGCAGAGTGAAGAACTGAGAAGTATTTGCTGCTCTGGTGCAGGATGTGGGGTGGAAAATTTCCGGCTCCTCATGTAAATACAGCTTATCTATAGTTGTCCAGGTTGTTGTGCTGCAGATCAGTCATCTCGGATGAGCTAAGTGTGAGATATGAAGCATGGACAGACCCCAGTGCTCGTCCATGGTGTATTTGCCTTGTTTTGCTAACACAATTTAAATATTTACATTACTTGTGAACGTAAGAGGAGCCCTGCTGGATCAGACCAGTGAGGATCCATCTAGTCCAGCATCCTGTCCCACACAGGGGCCAGCCAGTTTCTCCGGAGGGCCAGCAACAGGGCAGAGAGGCCGAGGCCTTCTCCGATAAGAACATCAGAAGAGCCCTGCTGGATCAGACCAGTGAGGGTTCATCTAGTCCAGCATCTTGTCCCACACAGTGGCCAACCAGTCTCTCTGGAGGGCCAGCAACAGGGCAGAGAGGCCGAGGCCTTCCCTTGGTGTTACTGGGATTCAGAGGGTTATTACCTCTCAACGTGGAGGTTCCCATCAGTCACCATGGCTCGTAGCGTCTGATCCTCCGTGAATCTCGTCTAATCCTCTTTTAAATCTGTCTATGCCTATAGCCATCTCTACATCCTCTGGCAGCAAATGCCACACTTTAATCACTTGCTGTGTAAGAAGTATTTCCTTTTATCCTCCCTGAATTTACTGTCTGTCAGTGTCATTGGATGCCCTTGAGTGCTAGTATTTTGGGAGAAGTATGGAAAAGTTAAACGTGAGTTGGAAGATCTTCTGGACAAGGCACATCACTGCTCTGGTTTCCTGTGCTGAATTAAGGGCAGGATTGGCTCACCCACTAGGCAAGCTAGGCGCTCGCCTAGAGCGCGCTGGCCGCAGGGGTGCCAAAAGGCCCCCCCCCGCGAAAAGCCCCCCCCCCTTCCCTGGCTTGCTTGGGCACTCTGCAGCCATGGAGCCTCCAGGAAAGCTGGCACTGGGAGGGAAGGGGTGGGGGTTAGAACTCCCACCCCTTCCCTGGCTTTCCTGGGGCCCCCGCAGCCGTGGAGCCTCCAGGAAAGCCAGCGCTCCGCGCCCCCCCCAGTCTCCAGGCCCCACTGGGAGGTTGGCATCCCCGGTGGGGTGGGCGCCCCAGGCTATCCTGCCTAGGGCACCCAGACACCTGGGGCCGGCCCTGATTAAGGGCAAGGATCGATGTAGTAGCATAGCAACAGTCTTGGGTGGTAAAGTATCTTGAGTTGCCGCTGCATTTTGCCATCCTGTCACTGGTGTAGTACTGTCAGGGTCAAGGCTGATGCATGTATAACGAATATATATCCACTATGTGTTGAGCTTGTTACAGATCCGTGTTCCCCTGCCAGAGGGTTGTGAAACTGAAGTATGCTTTCAGAGCTAACATGTTCTGCATTGGGGAGCTATCTAGGAAGTTCCTTTGAGCAAATAGCCTGGTACAGAGTGCCTGCCAAGCCTAGATTCCTAGCGGTCCATTGTTTCCCACTGACATCGCAGTCCCACTAACATGGCGATCCCGTAAACCTTTCCTTAAGTCAGCGGCCCCACCGAGTTGCCGTGCGTCCCCCAGGAGTGTCCTTCTGCCAGCTAGCGTGGGAACTGTCTGTCACCGCGTTGCCCTCAACAGTTCTCGAGCTCCAGGGATAGAGAGCTCCTCTGCTGCCCCTTTCCAGCCCCGCGATTCAGAGAGCACGGCCAAGCCGATGGGGTGTTTTCTCAGGGATCAGGCTTAGAGCATTCAGAATGTAAGAAAGTTTAATCAAGGAATGGAAAGAACGCACATATTTGTATGCAAGCAATCCAGGCTCACCAAGGGGAGAAAGAAAAGAGGTGAAAACACGCAGACTTCGGTCTCTGCACCAGATGCTCCCGAGTCCCAAAGTGAGGCTGAAGCTTAGGACAGGCCAGCTTGACTTGAAGTTGCAGCTGGTTTGCGTTGGTCATCGCCTTGGCTCTCCAGGCTGGGACAACTCCTCACCGTCTCTTGGACTAGATGGAAGTCCCTTGGCGAAAGCTTAGTCCGTCATGGTCTATGCGCATCTGAAGAGCTGCTCAAAAAAGGACACCCTTTCTGGAGTCCGGAGTGTTTTTATAAGCTCTTTGTCTCCCCTACCACTTTTGGGATGGCCTTCCAGAGGAAGGTTTTTCCTTCTATCACTTTAATCTTCCCAACTTCATGGCTCTGGGTATGACTTGCAAGCAGGGGGTGGGGTGGGGGTAAGCTGTTAGCATAACTAAGAGCTTGAGGGCTCTCTGCTGGGAGCTTGAGGGCTACTAGCCCCAACCACCCCTGCCCCACAGCTGCCTTTTTGCAGCAGGACTCCTGTTCATGGACAGAGAGCTGTCATAATAATTGAAGCACTGGAGTGAATTTTGGGGCGTGAGGGTGTTTCTCCACACAGTAAAAGTTGAAAATGGGGGGATGGCATATAAAGGATTGCTCATTGTGGGCACTTCTTACTTCTTCACCCAAAGAGTGATTAACATATGGAATTCACTGCCACAGGAGGTGGTGGCAGCTACAAGCATGGAGAGTTTCAAGAGGGAATTAGATAAACATATGGAGCAGAAGTCCATCAGTGGCTATTAGCCGCAGAGAATAGATGGGAACTCTTAGTCTGGGGCAGGTGATGCACTCTATTCTTGGTGCTGGAGGGGGCAGCAGTGGGAGGGCTGCTAGTGTCCTGGCCCCACTGCTGGACCTCCTGATGGCACCTGGTATATTTTGGCTGCTGTGTGACAGAGTGTTGGACTGGAGGGGCCATTGCTCTGATTCAAAATTGGCTTCTCTGATGTTCTTATGTTCACAAGCAGCTAGGCATCAGAAATGGGTTCCACATGCCCAACGGCTTTTAGGAAAAGTTACTGATAAGTTCTGTGTTTCAAAGTTTGAGTCCAGTGGCACCTTTAAGGCCAACAAAGTTTAGTTCTGGCTATAACCTTTTGTGTGTATCCCCAGTATAAAGCTTTGTTAGTCTTGAAGAAGAAGAAAAAGAAGGGATTGGATTTATACCCTGCTCTTCGCTCAGAGTCTCAGAGCGGCCTACAATCTCCTTTCCCTTCCCCTCCCCAAGACAGACACCCTGTGAGGTTGGTGGAGCTGAGAGAGCTCTTTTGAGGACTGCACTTGAGAGAACAGCTCTGACAGCACTATGGCTTGCCCAGGGTCATCCAGCAGCTGCAGGTGGAGGAGTGGGGAATCAAACTCAGTTCTCCCAGATTAGAGTCCGCACAATAACCATGACACCAAACTGGCTCTAAGGTGCCACTGGACTCAAATTTTGTTCTGTTGGTTCCGGCCCATCCGACTACCCCACTTGAATCTTTGTTCTGCGGCTGTTGCTGTCGATCTCCTCATAGTCTTGCTTTCTCATTCCCTCTAATCACCATCACCCACCCCACTCCTTATTCATTCCGCGGCCCCTTGCCACTTTCTAGCCCCTCCCCTGTCTGCCCTGTGAAGGGTGGGCGCGCTACCAGACCCCTTTGGGAAATGCTGCACACGCAAGGCATTTCCATTATCTTCCCACCTTACTTGGCTACGTCTGAAGCTGTCAGGATTTCCAGCCATGTTACGGCTCCCCTGAGTAACGCTCAGAAGCAGGATTTGCATGGGGCTGTCAATACGTCTGTTTGGGGAGCATATCTCCAGTTTTGTTCTAGAATTGATGTGGGGGAGGGCAGTGCCAGTAATGTCTGCTGTAATTTTTTTCCCTACTGAGCTGAGCAGTCTACATCCTGAGCAGAGTAGAACTGCTGTAATCTTAAAATGGGCAATGGGCAGTGCAAGGCCGTGCGTGGCCACAGCTTGCTGCTGAGCGGGGCTTCCTGTGTTAATGAGCGGCCGCTCACAGGCACAGCTTAGAACTGTGCAAGCTGCCTTTTGCACTTCTGCAACTTAAGCTTTTCATTCACACACACACACCCCACCCTGCTCATTGATATTCCTTCCTGGTATCTCTCCCCCATGAGCTTCGCTTACTAAGGCTGACTGGGGTGGTCAGTCAGAGGTTTTCTTAAAGGAAGGGTCTGAGTGTGAAGCTTCCTTCAGAGCTTTGACCAGCAGCTGTGAAAGAGAAATCCGTGCATGCGTCTCCCATCTTGCCAGAACGGGGCGCTCCTGAGGGTGGCTGGGTCTGGCTTTGCTGGTTTTTCTGTAGACTATTTTGGCAGAGCATCCGCAAGGTTCACATGGTTCTTCTATTCCCACTTGTAATATACTGGGGTTTTGAAGCTAACTTCGCCTTTACTGCAATACAGTAGATCATATGCTGTGGGCACAGTTAGGGAATTAGTCTACCTCAGGTGTAATTATAGATAATTAGGTTTGTGTTCCTTTGAACAAATTGGTACTTGAATGGAAGCATGCCACACTCTCTCCTGCCCCCTTTGCATTTATTCAACGGAGAGTTCTGGAGTTCAGCTCTCGGAGCCTGCTTTGCAGAAGTTAAAAAGTGGGCTGGAATCCCTCCTTCTGATGGTAGAGTCTTCTTCCAGCGGAAGAGGGAGTAAGGAGACTCATGCTGGGGAAGACTTCCCTGCAGACAGAGCAGTCCCAGCTGCTCCAGCCCTCATTCTGAGCTGCTCTTCTGGCTGATTCTGGGAAAGGTGGGAATCCAAACTTGAATGATAGACTGTGCCCTGATATGATTGTTGATAGAGCTGAACAGAGCACAGAAACTGCTTTCCTTGTGCTTCTGTCTGATGAGCAATGGCAGCGGATGAGGAGTAACACTTTCTAAAGTCAGGGCCCCTTCTGATTTAAAGGAGGCATCATTAAAGGGCTGTGGTGCACCTTGTAGATCCTGTGCGACCTGCCAGTGGTGCCCGTTGGAGATATCACACCATTTGTGTTCTCTTGGGTATGCCTTAGCAGGACAAGTCACCGACAAGATATTTTATCTTATTAAGAATAATGCCAAAAACATCAATGGCAAAATGCCTTTCACTCCAGGATTCATGTCGAAGTTATATTAATTTGGGCCTACATTCATCTCAGGGACAGAGAGAAAATTTCCTTTTGCAGGTTGAAACAGGTCACCAAGGAAATGCAAATGGGGGATGAGTCACACACATACACCCCCAAGCGCAAGAAGAAGCCAGTGCCAAGAAATACAGATTCACCCCAGGTTGGAGAACAAATCCAGCCCAGGGTCCCACTCATAAGAGTCATACCTAGAGCCACAAAGCTGGGAAGACTGAAATGATAAAAGGAAGATGGACAGAGGAGTGGAGAAAGACTATACATTTTCTAGACGCAGAAGAAATTCGTACTCTTCTGTTGCATCTTGCTTTTAACTGGGGAGCTGGACTCCATTCTTGTCTCTGTGTCAAGGGACAACTGGGGGGGAGGTCCCATCCATGAGAACGAAAGTAGTGCTGAATTTGAACTACTGCAGCTTCAAGTAATACTAGCCTGTCTTATTTATACACCCTTAGGATAAACATTGTGTGTAGGGAAAGGAGATGGTGATTTCACCTTTTCTTTGTACCCTTGCTCAGCCTGATACTTGAACAGACAGTGTATATTCTTTTTATCCATTTATTAAATTTTGAATTTATATTTTGGATATACCATCTCTAGAAACGCATCTGCTTGTTTGATCTTGCTATTTGAAGTGTGGTAACAGGGAGGAGCAGCAGATAAGCCCACCGTCCCTGAAGCAGGAGAGAAGCAGGAGGCATAGCCGCTAGGTGGAACCTCAGAATAGCAACACACGTGTGCAGGGCTTCATCTGCAACTCTGTTTAGCGGGAGATAGTCACTGGTGTCAGCAGTTGTTACCCAGTTTGTTTTTAATAACTCTGGGGAGGGGAGCTATAGAAAGGGCCAATGTCACTGAGTGGAGACTTAGGACAGCCTCAGATGTTCTCGCCTCCCGGTGACCAACCCGAAGGAACAAGGAGGGCTTGTGAGTCCATCCCTTCACATAATCCGGTATGCAGGGCTAAAAGCCCAGCAGGAACTCATTAGCATAATAGGCCACATCCAACAACAGAAAGTCATTAGCATAATAGGCCACACCCCTGACACCGCTCATTAGCATATTAGGCCATGCCCCGTTGTTACCAGAAGTGTGGTCATCTAGCCACACCCACCTTTTGCTTCTTATTCTGTTTCCCTTGTTTGTTGTCAAAACCCAGGGCTTTTTTGTAGCAGGAACTCCTTTGCATGTTAGGCCACATACCCCTAATGTGTTTCTGCTGGTGGGTGTGTCCTGTTATGCTAATGAGTTCCTGCTGGGCGTGGCCAACTCAGGAGCCAGCCGGAACTCTGTTCCTGTGCATTCCTGCCCAGAAATAGCCCTGCCAGTATGTATTTCTAGGCCAGTGGTACTCATTTAGTGGCTCTGGAGCCACATGTGGCGCTCCTTAACATCACCTGTGCCTCTTCTGTTCCCCGTGTTCCAGGAAAGTGGGCAAGACCCGTTCAGGGGAGAGGATATAAATTCGATAAGTAAGGACAGAAGTAGTGCGCAGGAAGACCTTGGTGGAATATTGGCATTTACAAACATGTGCTGAAGCATCTGGAGAGTTCGGGCAGCTGTCTTGCTGAGCGGGAACATCGTTATTGATGGTGCTCCCCAGTAGATGTCTCAAGCAAGGGGCACCGTTGGAAGCATTGTAATTGCAAGCTCCCCAAAATGACAGCAACCTGCTCAGGGTGGATTGGCCTTTCACTTGCCTGGAAAGTTATCGGGCTATTGATGGCCTGGATGAAAGGAAGCCCAAGTCCTAATAGCTTTGGGCCTGCAGCAGCAGCAGTGGCCCTAGACTTCCCTGTTGTCACGGCTAGCTGGGCCCCATCCAAGAGGTCATCAGGGGCCACTCCAATCTGCTGTACGATGTTAGTCTCGAACAGTTTAAACAGCAGCTGGCTGTTGTCAGGAGTGTGCTGAGAACTGTGCCGTGCCTTGTTTTGAGATCCACCAAGATCTCCAGGACGCAGGTATTTCCAAATGGGGGGCACATGAGTTCTAGCTACGCAGCAGAGACGGTGCTGTGGGCATGGCCATTCGAGATGCCAGCCCAATACTATGTTGCATTTAAGAACATAAGAGAAGCCAATCTTGGATCAGGCCAGTGGCCCATCTGGTCCAACACTCTTGTGTCACACAGTGGCCAGAAATACCAGGGGCCATCAGGAGGTCCAGCAGCAGGGCCAGGACACTAGAAGCCCCTCCTACTGTTGACCCCTTCAAGCACCAAGAATACAGAGCATCCCTTGCCCCAGACCGAGAGTTCCTGTAAGAACACAAGAGAAGCCAATCTTGGATCAGGCCAATGGCCCGTCCGGTCCAACACTCTTGTGTCACACAGTGGCCAGAAATACCAGGTGCCATCAGGAGGTCCGGCAGTGGGGCCATTTCCAAAGCATGGTGTGAGTGTGTGGTTGATGGAGCTTGGCATCCATTCAGACCTGGCTGTTCATGCCCATCTTCCGAGCAGGGCTTTGTTTAAACCTGCAGAAATCACACACACACACACACAGCCCGCTTCTAGGCTTGCCCCCTTACACTGGACCTTGTCCAATTGCCCCCGAATCTAAGATCCAGTCTTTTTCCAAATGTAAACTTGTCTTCCTGCGGGCTTTTGTTGGTGGAAGGTCTCGTGTGGTTTAAACTCTGGTTGGCATACGATTTAGGTGGGCGCTTAATGTGTTGATATTATTCCTGCTGGAGGCAACGAAGCTCCCGTCATCCTTGCCTTTCGTTTGGCTCAGCCTGCAGCTGTTGCTTGAGGCAACTTGGCAAGGGCTGGTGGAGACTGGAGGGCTTTGGGTTCTGTCTGGGTCCTCTGCCAAGCAAAGTCTGTGCCAGCCATTGCCTAGCATATGTGGCTGTTGCTGCTGAATCCCTGCCACTGGCAACCTTTCAGAGGTGCCAGGCTAAATAGGAGCCAGTCCTGGGTGGTCAGCGAGCTCCCCGCCTTCCTTTTCTGCCGATGGGTGGTCCCGAATGCCACTGTGTCTCTTTAGAACGAGCAGGCTTAATTTCCGTGCAGCGATTTGGTCTGGTTTGGTTCCCATCTAGTATTGGTATCAGCTGTGTTTGTGCTCCCAGCATATGGAGTTGTCTTGACAGGAAGATGACTCAGTGGCAAAGCCTTTTTTTTTTCTTGCCCTGAAAAAAATAACCCAGGTTGTTAAAAAAGAAAGAAAGAAAGAAAAAAGTTCAGTTCTCTTGTATCGCTCTGCCAGATTGAAAATATTTTCTTTCTCTTTCTCTCCTGTAGACACCATTATATTTGGACAATAAAATCCCTGCCCCGTGAGCCAGAGAAGTAATGACATCTTGCTCAGTAAAACGGCTGCCTGTTTCGCTTCTCGTGCCAGAGGGCTGGACTCCGGCTCCTGCCGGACAGTTTCTGGCCTTCAGGCAAATCTAATTTCAGTGGGGCGAGTCTTGAAGGGGCCGGGGATGAGTGGAGACTGATAGGTTATTTATTAACTGTCTTAAGCAAAGCCGTTCGGGGTTTTTTTTTAAAAAAAATTAGTTAAACATATCCCCAAACGCTTACAGAGTTTGAAGCTCTTTGGCTTGAGCGCTCCAAAGAAGAGTCCCTGGAGGAGAGCCAGAGGCCCTTGACCGTGTTCAGATATTGCAAGTGAACTCTGTCTTCTTCTCAGGGAGGATAAGCCTGGCTCGTCCTGGAGTTCATACACACACACACACACACACCCCTCGTTCTGTCTTCGTGCCCACTGCAGAGGTTGAAAAGTTGCTTGGAAGAAGCTGTACTTTGTTGTGACATTCAAATTGGAACGCTTCAACATGCCGTGGCTTCTCCTAGCCAGAAGCAGTCTGGATTTGAGTAGATGAATGTACAACTGCTGTGTTGGATTCAGCATACGATGCGTTGCCTGAGAATTTGGGGGTCACTTGCGCGGCTTGCTAAACTTGTCATTGGGGAACCATGTAGTTGGAAACCTTTACGTGCTCTCCCCTGTGGCAACCAAGGGGGCAGTGTGACAGCTGTTCCAGTGCAGGTGCATTCAGAAGCCTCCAGTTGTGTGACAGTGCTCACAGCGACACATAAGAACATAAGAGAAGCCAATGTTGAATCAGGCCAATGGCCCATCCAGTCCAACACTCTGTCACACAGCGGCCAAAAATACCACGTGCCATCAGGAGGTCCAGCAGTGGGGCCAGGACACCAGAAGCCCTCCCACTGCTGCCCCCTCCAGCACCAAGGATAGAGTGCATCACCTGCCCCAGACTGAGAGTTCCCATCTATACCCTGCGGCTAACAGCCACTGAGGGACTTCTGCTCCATATGTTCATCTAATTCCCTCTTGAAACTGTCCATGCTTGTAGCTGCCACCACCTCCTGTGGCAGTGAATTCCATATGTTAATCACTCTTTGGGTGAAGAAGCACATGCACACCCCTTTCCCCCCCCCCCACAAGGCAGTTTGTGTCCGGTGGCCCTGCTGGCTGCCAGCCTGTGTCGCACGCAGTAAAGCCACCTGGCTCTGCCCCTTCCTTCTAGCCCCTGGGTGCCCAGCCCTGCGGCATTGGGTGGGGTGGCCTGTGGGCCAGGGCCTTCCCCGCGGCTTGCTCACACGGTGCCGTTGCTCTCGTTGCAGAGCGGGAGCAGCTTCCACGTCTTCGACCAAGGCCAGTTTGCCAAGGAGGTGCTTCCCAAGTACTTCAAGCATAACAACATGGCCAGCTTCGTTCGGCAGCTCAACATGTGTAAGTACGCTCTTTGCCCAGCGGGGGGGGGGGGAGGTTTGTCCCTAACAGGCCTCTGTCCTTCCCCCCTCAGAAGTCACTGATGGGGTGCAGCCAGGGCAGCTTGTTGCTGCTGGAGCGTGGGACGGGGCAAGCAGGCGTCCTGTGCCGGTCAGGACTTCTCTGTGTCCTCATCTCATTCTGAGGGCTCGGACATGCCCCCAGGACAGCAGCGACGCAGCAGGCATGGAGCCCAGCTCGTATCCCTACTCAACCGGGAGAGCTGCCTGCTGCGTTGGGCTTTAGAAAAATGGTAGAGGAAGCTAAGCAAAGCTCTAGATGGTCTCCGAAAGGAGAGGAGCTTAAGGCCTGGGAGGGGGAGCTCTCATGCGCTGTGAAAGGCAGACGAGCAGACGCTTCGGGTGCTGAGGTCCTCTGCTCCCCCCTCTTCCAGACGGTTTCCGAAAGGTGATCCACATTGAGCAGGGTGGTCTGGTGAAGCCAGAGAAGGACGACACTGAATTCCAGCATCCCTATTTCATCCGCGGCCAGGAGCATCTCCTGGAGAACATCAAGCGGAAAGTAACAAACGTAAGTCTGCCGGGATCCTGTCTGGCTCTGGCTCAAAGGCACTCGTGTGGGGTGGGTTGCCGGGGGGGTGGGGCGGGGGGAACTTCGTGCGGTCTGCCTCCTCCTGGGTGCCGGAGAGAGATTCTCTCTTTGCCTTCCCAGCAGCCTCCTGGTGGCTGGGCAGCGGCTAAGAACACCCCGTGCCAGAAGGGGGGGTGGCAGGAGAAGGCAGAGGAGCAGCAGAGCAGGGTTTTCTTTCTGTTGCAGGGGCATCATCTTGGTTGGGTGTTATGCCAACTGTTTTATTGAAAAGGTAACTCTGAGAGGAGGAAGGGGCCAGAAAGGGGGGAGGGGGGCATCGTGCCGGTGCAGAGGAGGCAGTTGCAGGGGTGTAAAGGGCAGGAAGGGAGTGGAGGCAGAGCAGGGGACTGTCTGTGAGCTGAGGGTGATGGTGTGGGAGGAGCAGAGGTCACGCACAGGTGTTCATCACCCACCATGTGAGAACGGGGGTAAGGAGGCAAGGAAGGGCAGTCGGGGGGAGAGCTTGTGTGGTGCCCAGGAGGGCACGGGAGGTCAGTATCGGGAGGAATAAGGCAAGCGGGGAATGCACATGTCAGCAAGTGCCGGATATCGGTGAGGGGGCCAAAGAGTGCCAGTGGGTGGCCAGAGACCGTGAGGGGGCTGAGTCAGGGCACGTGAAGGTGCCTCCTAGGGAGCAGACGTGTGGTCCTCTCGGGGTCAGCCTTCTCTCCTCTGATCGGCAGCAGCTCTTCAAGGCCCCTCGGGCAGAGAGGCATCTTCCTCGCCGCCCGGTCCTTTTGATTCCAGGTGGTCTACCCTGTGCATAGCAGCCACGGGTCTTTGCCAGTGTCGTCTTCTTCCCGGGGGGGCGGGGAAAGAGGAAGGGCCGTGTTTTTGCAGAGCTGTGAAGTAACGAGATTTGGAAACGGACCAGACGTGGGGGAGCAAAGGGGAAGAGATGGCAAAGCAAAGGCCTGGTGCTTTTTCTGCAGGCTGGACGGTGACTTTTCCACTTTTCACATCTTACCGACAAGGAAAGGAGATCTGGAGTGGGGGGGGGGGAGGTGAAAAGTTTCCCTTTTGAATGGGTTGAATTTGAGTGTCAGGAAGACGAGGCTCCTCCCTTCCTGACTCAGCCGTTGATCCCATGGGGGGGGAGTCCCCATATTTCGGCGTCAAGGAACCAGCGGGACTCTGCAAAGGTTTCCAGAAGGCCTCGGGGTTCTCCCTTGCCAGCCAGCGCCCCCCCCCCCCAAGGAGGCCACGCAGCCAAAGGAGGGAGACGAGGGTGAACCACAAGCCGGTCCCTCCCGCCAGGGCCCAGACCGCCAGGAGGAGGGATGGGGTGCACCTGGGGCGGGAATCAAGCCACCTGAGGCTAGCCCCACGGCTAGACTCCTTTAAGGAGCAGGCAGTGGGGCACGCAGCTGGGGGAGCTGACACTAATAGAAGTGAGCCAGGCGGAAGCCGGGGAGGATTGGCTGTTTCTTGAAGGAACAGTGGAGAGGAGGAGGGAGACGCGGGGCAGCCGCCCTCATCCACTCGAACCCATCTATCGGGAGCAGCACGCCGCAAGGGAGTGAGAGGTAGCGCCGCGGCTGTGTCCGAGGCGACCCCGGCTCCGGCTGTGCCGACTGCTGTCCCGGATGCACCCCAAGGCCCCTCCGGTCCCCTGCGCCAACGGGAGGCTCACATTGAGACAGCGGGGGGTATATCCAGGTGGAAATTGGATGAGGCACGATTGACTGGAAGTCGTGTGCAGAACAAGAAAGCGGAAATATCTTTTAGAGAACTAAATCCCTGCTGTGCCGTGGCGCTCACTGGGCGACCTTGAGCCTGTCACGGTTGTTCAGCCTCCCAGGGAGGTTGTGGGGGCAGAATGGGGGTGGGAGGACCTATGCAGGTCCCCCCCGAGCGCTTGGAGAAAGGGCAGGGTGATGATGTATAAGGAAAGGAGAAAATCCAGAAGCAGGTGGCGCTGGGCTCGTACGTTCCGCATGCCGGCGATCCTGAGAGCCTGCTGCCTGAGGTTGTCCCGAGAGGGTGCAGAGAGAGCAGGAGAGGTCCAAGAGCGGGCCCGCCAGCCGAGGGGGAGCAGAGAAGAGCTTTGGAAACTCTGGGCAAGATCACAGGAGGTGACCGATCCGCTCCTCCCTTTCAGGTATCTGGCATAAAGAGCGAGGACATCCGTGTTCGCCAGGACAGCGTCACCAAGCTGCTGACGGACGTCCAGGTGATGAGGGGGAAGCAGGAGAGCATGGACTCCAAGCTGGTGGCCATGAAGCAGTACGTATGCACGCGGGGGGCGAGCGGGCCCCGGGAGTTCTGTTAGTGTCTTTGCGGGGAGTCTCTGGTGTGTGTGTGTTTGCGTGTGGGTGCCAAGTCTCCTTGGTTTGTCCTGTCCTCTCACGCCCTCTGCTGGCAGGGACTGGGCAGCCCAGGGATTACTGCCGGACTCGGAACTGTGGCTTAGCAGCCTGCCTTCCTTGCCAGGTTCCAGGAGACTCCTGGCTTCGTTTTGAGTTCTCCGATCAGTCCAGGGGGCTCATATAAATAGCTTTCCGTGCCCATCTTTGTTGCCGATAGCCAGTGGCGCATCTTCGCCATTGGAACTGTTCTGTCATATTTTGTAACCCACCTTTGAGTCTTGGTAAGGAAAGTTGGGCTGTCAATGAAACTGACTAGTAATTAAGTCAGCTGCCGTAATTATAAACACGTTAACTGATGTCGTTGTAGCGTTATTTAGCAACTTGCAGGTTAAACGGGCCCCGTCTGCCAGTGCAAGTGAGCCAAGCTTTGTGGGGCAGAGAGGTGGGATTCTGTGGGGTGAGGCAGCTCTTCCCTGCTTCATTTCTCAGCTCACGGTGGGGTTGGGGGGGCAGGTCCCCATCTGCTTCTCTTGTTTAGGAAGCTCTTTGAACGAAGCACAGGGGTGCAGAGCCTGACAGCGTCTGCTCGGTCCACACCGGGGTTGGCCTTGCTCTTCTTTTGGACTGTCAAGGTGCTTGAAGTAAGACTGTCAGGAGGGCACCGCTGGATCGGGCACGAGAGGGTCCATCTGGTCTTTGGGACACAAGAGGTGCCCTGCTGGACTGATCCCCTGGTCCCTCTAGTCCAGCATCAGGTTTCACACGTTGGTCAACAAATGGCGTTGAGGCCACGGCCTTACCCGTGACCCTCTAGCTTGGAGTCTCCTCCAAGCACCCCAGTCACAGACGGCTGCTGAGGCTGCAGCTGCAGCTGTGCCTTGCTCACCTGCTGCTGCTGCTGCTGCTGCATGAACTCCTTCCAGCTCGCCAGCGTTTGCCCTGCCCAGGTAGAAAAAGAAGAAGAGATTGTTTTTTTTCCCCCTGCCCTTCACTCCCCAAAGGAGTCTCAGAGCAGCTTACAAAGTCCTTTCCCTTCCCCTCCCTACAACAGACACCCTGTGAGGTAGGAGGGGATAAGAGAGCTCTGATAGCAACTGCTCTTTTTCAAGAACAGCTCTGTCAGAACTACGGCTTGCCCAAGGTCATCCAGCAGGTGCAAGTGGAGGTGCAGGGAAGCAAACCTGGTTCTCCCAGATTAGAGTCTGTGCACTTAACCACTACACCACTCGCCATCATCTTGGCAGCCACCTTCCTCGTGGCGTCCATCGGGCCCCTGGCCATTGCCAGAGAGGTGCCTCCAGGGTGGCCAGGCGTATGGGAAGGGGGGTGGTCCCGCAGTGTCCTGTTTCCCACGGTGGCCGGCCAGGTGCCTGTGAAGGGTCTGCAAGCGGAGCCCAGGGCTGCCTGCCGCTGCCCCAGAAACTGGCAGGCGGAGGCATGGTGGTCCCTCTGAAAGTGGAGGTTCCATTTAACCATGATGGCTACTGGTGGGCTTAGAACTTGCCTGGTACTTGAGCCTGTCCACTCTCCATCTAAAGCCATCTGAGTGGATGGCCCTCCTGCTCCTGTGGCAGCGAGTTCTTCGGCCGCGTTAATCAGATCGCTGGAAGGAGAGTGGCCTTTTAGGCAGACTCTTCAGTAGCCCCAGCCAGGTTTTTTTCCCTCAGCATTTTATTATCGTGCGTCTCTGTGTGACTTAGAGCCTTTAGCGTAAGAGCATAAGAGAACATAAGAGAAGCCCATGTTGAATCAGGCCAATGGCCCATCTAGTCCACCACTCTGTGTCGCACAGCGGCCAAAATATACCAGGTGCCCTCAGGAGGTCCAGCAGTGGGGCCAGGACACCAGAAGCCCCCTCCCACTGCTGCCCCCTCCAGCACCAAGAATAGAGTGCATCACCTGCCCCAGACTGAGAGTTCCCATCTATACCCTGTGGCTAAGAGCCACCGATGGACTTCTGCTCCATCAGTGGCTATTAGTCACAGGGTATAGTGGCTTTCCTGGGCAGGAGGCGCAGTGAAACCAGGTAGCTCAGGAGAGCCACCCTCCTCCTTGCCCAGGCTCAGAGCTGACCGTGTGGAATTTATTTTATTTTATTCAATTTATATCTCTCACCCTCCTTGTGTAGCAAGCTCAGGGCGGCTTACAGTGGTTAAGATAAGCTGAATCACAGATGCATTGAGACAATGCAATAACATAGTATTCAAAAAGAAATGGCAGTCATAAAAAAGATAAAATACTAGTGGCGGTAGCTCCCATAAGGTCATAAAACACTGGCTGTTATTGTTTGGGTTAAGAAAGAGTTAATAAAGAGGGCCTTAACAGTTAGCTGTTCAGATGTTAACAGTATGTAGTCAGTGGCGGCTCCTAATGGAAGGCCTGGTGGAAGAACTCCATTTTACAGGCCCTGCGGAACTGTAAAAGGTCCCGCAGGGCCCGGATGTCTTCCGGGAGCTCATTCCACCAGTGTCGAGCCAACACTGAGAAGGCCCTGGCCTTGGTAGAGGCCAGTCTGGTGTCCTTTGGAATGGGGAGAGAGGGGATGTCCGGGCTTATTGTTTCAGCCGTGGACCCAAAGGAGCTGGAGGAGGAAGCTTCATTGGCCCCAGAGCCCTGTTTTGGCTCCAGTGAGAGGGGGCCAGGCACCCGATGGCGGACAGCTTGTCTTCGAGCTCAGTCCTGAGCAAGAGGGAGGACTCCCATGGAGGGGCGTGCTGCCGGCTGGCGGACGGGGACAGGAGAGGAGCAGTTGGCTTGAGCCCAGGGTTGCAAATGTCTACCCCACAGAATAGTCAGATTCAAGTCCAGCAAGCGTTTTGGGAAATAGTTTTTCAAGAGTCCAAAGCTCCCTCGGTCAGAGGCCTCAGACTGTCAAAAGCGTGCCCTGAAAACGTCGTTGGTCCCTAAGGCGCTACTTGATTTGAATCAGATTGTTTGGACCAGCACAACTGCCCTCTGAAATGACCTCAGAATAGCTTTCCTACAACATGAGGGAAAGAAACACATTCAAAAGCCTCTTGAGCATGTGCAGAAAGCACCTTCTCTCCCTACCTGCCTCATCTTCTAAGGGCTAAGGGGATCTTTCTGAAAGATCCCCGGGCAGGCTTGGCTCCGGGCTGGTTTTTTGGATGCCAAGGGCTGTGGTCAGCTTCCTCCAGCTGTGCAGAGTGGCTCATACCCGTGGGTGTTCAAACGGAGGGCCAAGCGTGTGAGTCCCGCTCTTCCTGGAAGGTGAGTCAGTGACCTCCGGCACTCAGCCATTCCTGTTTTGTGGCTGCTGTGGTACCTTTCTTGGCAGCCGCAGCTAAGAACCTTCTCCTTCCAGCCACAAATAGCTTTATTAACGCCTCACCCCTGGAACATGCAGTTTTATGACTATTGGCTGGGGCAGCCGGCCTAGATCCTGGTCCCATGACTCATCTTGCCCTGTGGTCTTCTCTGGACAGTGTCCAGTTCCAGATCAGCAGAGAGGGCCCTTTGCACCCAGGGAGCACCCTCTGGCGTCAGCCCGGCATTTCTCTCAGCTGAACCAAGAACAGGGCAGCCGGGTCTGCAGTGGAGTCCTGTAGCTGCGTGGCAGAAGTTGCTGATGCAATTAAAATCCGCCTCCTAAGACTCTGGCTGCCTATTTGGCTTAGAACAAAAAGAAGAAGAGATTGGATTTATACCCCGCCCTTCACTCAGAGTCTCAGAGTGGCTTACAAACTCCTTTGCCTCCCCCTCCCCACAACAGACACCCTGTCAGGTAGGTGGGGCTGAGAGAGCTCTTTTGAGAACTGCTCTTGAGCGAACAGCTCTGGGAGAACTTGTGACTGACCCAAGGTCACACCAGCTGGCTGCGAGTCGAGGAGTGGGGAGTCAAACCCAGTTCTCCCAGATTAGAGTCCGTGCACTTAACCACTGCACCAAACTGGCTCTCTTGTTCCTAACCATTGTGAGGTCAGGTGTGATATGGGCCAAGACTCACTCACTGCCCTGGCCCCTGGAAAGGGACCCCTGCTTCTTAGATGCAGACCTGGAGATCTTTGTTCCGGGTGTGGGGGGCCGGGTGGGAGAGAGAGCTTTCCCCCCAGCGTTGCCTCTCGGTGCTCTGTTGAAATCAGCTGCAAAGCCCCCTGGGTGCACAAAACAAGATGAGGGGCTGCAGGTTGTTTTCCTCCCCCCCCTCTCCATGCGATGAATGCCGGCATGATGCCGTCGTGAAAGGGAGGCTTCTGCACTGGGGTCTTGTAGTGACCGGGTCATCTTTGAGTTCATGTGCTCTGCTTCTGAGCAATAGTCAGGCTTTCCAGTGGCCACACTTTATGACTTCTGGGAAGACACGTTTTGTTATTGACCAGACTGATGCTCTAGTATTAAAAGCAAGCCAGGGGTGCCTGCCAAGACAAGACACTTTATCCCCTTTTTTTTGGCCGGCTCGTCCTCACTCCGTGCCTTTGCTCAAAGACCTGTTGGACTGGCTGCTTACAGAGATGGACGGTTAGCCCATCAAGTCGCTGGGTGATGATCTGTCTCTCTCTCTGGGTGACGACCTGTCTCTCCGATAATAGAATTTCGTTCGTTGTGTCGGTGTGCCTGGGAGTCCAGTGCCGTCAAGTTGCTTCTGACTTCGGTGTCTTCCAAAACGTCCTGTCATTAATTCCAAGTAACGTAAAGGGCTTCTTGAGGCTATGGGATCCCTGCATGTGGTTTTCATGTTTTTCCCGACATCGGAGACAGCTGTGATACAGACTACTGAAATGAAGAAGCTTGTTGAAATGCGTTCGGTCTTCTGACTAATGATTGATGAGGGGGGGGTGGTTACATGGTCATGAGGGCAACCAGGAGGGTGAGAGGGTTGGGAATCCAAGTCTTATGAGGAAAGGCTGTGAAAGAGTTGGGTATGTTTAGCCTGGGAAAGAGAAGACTTAGGGGGGACATGATGGCAGTCTTCAAGTATTTGAAGGGCTGTCATGTAGAAGATGGAGCAGATCTGCTCTCTCTTGCTCCAGACTGCAAGACTAGATCTAATGGGTGGAAATTACAGGGGAGTCATTACCGGCTAGATATCAGGAGAAACTTCCTAACTGTCAGAGTGGTTGAGCAGTGGAACAGTCTGCTTTTGGAGGTGGTGGATGCTCCTTCGTTGGACGTTTTCAAGCAGAGGCTGGACGACCATCTTTCGGGTATGTTGTAGGTAGGTAGGGCTCTCTTTCGGCTGTGTTCCTGCAGAGTGCAGGGGGTTGGACTAGATGACCTGCAAGGTCCCTTCCAACTCTAACATTCTATGATAAGTTAGTGTTAATCTAATGGTAATAGGTTAATTTTTCACGGACTGTCCTCTTTCCTGTAGCAGCTAGAAGCCTAGACTAGCCCGATCTGATCAGGGCTCAGGAGCTAAGCAGGGGTCGGTCCTTGAATGGGAGACCGCCGAGAGGGGCAGCAGCAAAACACCTCTGTTCACCTCTTGCCTTGAAAACTCCCATTAGGTAGAGCTTCATGGGGTCACCATGAGCGGGTGGCGACTTGACAACACACTTTACCTTTGCCTTTCATGAATGAGATCACAAAGTACCCACCAACCCAAATGAAGGAACGCTATTGAAAGAAGCGGCTTATTCACTTAACCTGTCCATGTCAGAAATGTGAGAGGTCCAGAAACAGTCCACAAGCACATTTGTGGGGATTGGCAACAGTGACACACGTGTGAGCAACGTGGATCGTGGTTTGGTGTTGGATTTCGGCCAGTGTGGCCGCCAACAAAAGAGGAGGTGGCACTCTCGGAAGATGGCAGGAGCGTGGCATCTCGTGCCATAGTCTACACATATCGGCCCCAAACTCTTGACTCCCAAGAGATAGAATCATAGAATGTTAGAGTTGGAAGGGACCTTGCAGGTCATCTAGTCCAACCCCCTGCACTCTGCAGGAGCACAGCCGAAAAATAGCCCTACATACCTACAACAGACCCGAAAGGTGGTCGTCCAGCCTCCGCTTGAAAACGTCCAGGGAAGGAGCATCCACCACCTCCCGAGGTAGTCTCTGTTCCACTGCTCAACCACTCTGACAGTTGGGGAGTTTCTCCTGATATCTAGCTGGTATCTCGACTCCCTTGTCATTTCCACCCATTAGATCTAGTCTTGCAATCTGGAGCAAGCGAGAATAGATCTGCTCCATCTTTTACATGACAGCCCTTCAGATATTGGAAGACTGCCATCATGTCTCCTCTAAGCCTTCTCTTTCCCAGGCTAAACATACCCAATTCTTTCACAGCCTTTCCTCATAAGACTTCGATTCTGACAGTTAGGAAGTTTCTCCTGGTATCTAGCCGGTATCAACTCCCTTGTCATTTCCACCCATTAGATCTAGTCTTGCAATCCGGAGCAAGAATAGATCTGCTCCATCTTCTTCATGACAGCCCTTCAGATACTTGAAAACTGCCATCGTGTCCCCTCTAAGCCTCCTCTTTCCCAGGCAAAACAGACCCAACTCTTTCAGGTGTCCGTGTGGGACTGCGTGTGCCCTCCACCAGGGCTTAATCAGGGTGTGCCTTTGGGAGTCTCCCTTTCCTCCCTGCGCTCCTCTCAAAGCACCAGGTGCGATTTCTATCAGGCCTTTTATCGTCACTGGAGAGAGTTTATGGTCCCAGCATGTGTCCTCCTGCGAGCAGGGTCTCAGTGGCGCACGGTGAGCGCATCTGGCCGGGAGCCAGCTGCGTGAAGGATTATTGGCCGTGCCTTGGCGTGGGCCTCTTTTCTGGCAAATCTGAGACGGGGCTCTTTCTTTATTGCTCCTCTGGGAGCCGGCCCACTCGGGGCTTCCTTGGCGGGTTCCTTTTTAGCTTCTGCAGTTCACGAAAGAGACAGCGGCAGACAGCTGAGCGCTGCTTTCTCCCCCCCCCACCCCAGCTCCGTCAAGGGCTTGCTGCGGTGGAAGGTAAAGATGGGAAGCAGGTCTGGAGGGGGCTGGAGCGGCTGCTCCCTCACCCGTTCCCCAGGGTGGCTGAGAGGAGCGATGGCTTCGCCCTCTGCCCTCCTCCAGGGCATTCGACGCCAGTTTGCCATGGGCTCCTTCTGCAGAAGAAGGCAGGTGCCTGTCTCTTAACTGTAACCTCTCGCTAAGGATCAGCTGCCCCCCTCCCTGCTTTCCATCTTGTACTTCCTTCCCACGTGAGGCAGTCTGCGCTGCCTGCTCTGTAGACCTCCATGGGTGGATTTACCCTGCACGGCAACTATATTCTCTGAGTGTTCGGAAAACCAGTCACTTTCACGGCCTAAGCGTTTGCAAGTCAAGCCCTCTTCATCTGATGCATGGAGAGTGTTCACAGCAGGCAGGGGACAGCCTGTGCAGTAGCACCAAGGTCTGCCGTTACGAATGGTTGCTTGGCTTGCCTTGTAGGTGAGGGGAGCTGCCTTATCGGTGCCGCAAATCCAAACAACAAGGGGAAAAGACTAGAGTCAAGGAGTCCCAGATGTACAAATTCCACTAGTAGAAAGCACCACCAAAGATTGCCAAAACAATGTATTAAACAATTATAGAGTTGGTGGTGTCACAACAACAACATTAATGCACACTGTAACTATAATAAGGCATAAGATACAACATATTTCCTCCTTTGAAGATAGAACATAAAGTCCATGTAGTCGGTGTAACTTGATAGGAGGAGTCCCCAAAGTCATAACATTTTCCAAACAGCCTTTGCAAAGAGACCCATTCTAGATACTTGGATGCGTTTCCTTCAACTTCTTCAGTTTGCCGGCTGTGTAGGTGGAACTGTAAAAAAATTTACACAAATGCCTAGCCACAAAAACACATACGAAAAACAGACTTGTACATAAGAACATAAGAGAAGCCAATGTTGAATCAGGCCAATGGCCCATCTAGTCCAACACTCTGTCACACAGCGGCCAAAATATACCAGGTGCCATCCGGAGGTCCAGCAATGGGACCAGGACACTAGAAGCCCTCCCACTGCTGCCCCCTCCAGCACCAAGAATAGAGTGCATCACCTGCCCCAGACTGAGAGTTCCCATCTACACCCTGTGGCTAATAGCCACTGATGGACTTCTGCTCCAAATGTTTATCTAATTCCCTCTTGAAACTGTCCATGCTTGTAGCTGCCACCACCTCCTGTGGCAGTGAATTCCATATGTTTTAAAAAAACATGCCTGAAAAATACACCCACCCTGATTTCAGCAATTTCAACAGACCTCAAGGCTTGTACATCTTGCTTTTCATTGCTCTTTGACTCCACTGTTAGCAGTTTTTTTTCTGTGCCTGTGTCATGTGCGAGTGCCATGCATTTGAACACATGAATCTGCCTTATACTGAGTCAGACCTTTGGTCTATCAAGGTCACTGTTGTCCCCTCAAACTGGCAGCCACTCTCCAGGGTCTCAGGGGGAGACCTTTCCCATCACCTGCTCCTTTGCTTCAACGGGTGGTGCCAGGGGTTGAACCTTCTGCAGGCCAGCGGATGTGCTGCCACTGAGCCACAGTCCCTCCCCCCAAAGATTTCATGTCCAAAATAATTACAGGCCCTTCTGCCACAAGCAGTCCAGGCTGATGGTGCCCCCGGACTCCTCTTGACGTCTGCAGTTGTCTAAGGGCCGAACTGGACATCCCCCGGGACATGTGTCCCCACCTGTGTTCTTTGCACAGAAAGGTGTGACATCGGGACAGACATCCCCGAGCGTGCCAGGGCCCCATTCGACTGAGGAATGCAGGCAGGAGTCGGAGTGGTTTCAGCCTTCCTTTCTGCCGTATTTTCCTGAGCCCAAATGGTCACGTGGCTGGGCTTATTTGCCCCTCTGTGGGGCTGCAAGTAGGACGACTGAAGCGTGTGAAGCCCCACAGCAAGGCAAATATGGGTCCCCTGTGGCTGTTTTGGCTCAAGGATGTGGCGTGGGAAGAATGGCTGAACCCCCCCCCTCTCCCCCACACACTCGAGCCAAATTGGGGCCTGGCGTTCTTGGGAGTGTTAGTTCCTCAACATCGCGTCTGTCTTTCAGAAGAACACATTTGGGGCGGGGGAGTTCTGACCTGCCTTGTGTCGGAGGTAATGCCTAGTCTAGCTCTCGGAAGGCTGTCTCTGTCTTAGTATTATGTCCCTTCGGTAAGTCACTTTATGACCGTTGTCCCTCTGAGCTGTCTTGTTCATGCTGGCCTAAGGCCGCTCTTATTCATGGACTGCCGCAGTGTCCGGAAAGGCGAGGCTAGTCAGCCGCGGGCATTGCCCCTTGAGCTCAGCGGGTCTCAGCGGAGGCGTCCAGCTACAAACGCACACAGGGAGGAGGCAGCTTGGCTGGCGCAAGTTAAGAGATATTTCAAGCATTGCGGCAGGACCCTTAGTGGTTAAGTGCGCGGACTCTAATCTGGGAGAACCGGGTTTGAGTCCCCACTCCTCCACTTGCAGCTGGTGGATGACCTTGGGCAAGCTGTAGTTCTGATAAGAGCTGTCCTTGAAAGGGCAGTTCTGGAAAGAGCTCTCTCAGCCCCACCTACCTCACAGGGTGTCTGTTGCGGGGAGGGGAAAGGAGACTGTAAGCCGCTCTGAGACTCCGAGTGAAGGGCAAGGGATAAATCCAGTCTCTTCTTCTCTCTTCTTAGTGTCTGTGAGGCATGGCAGAGCCCAGGCCCAAGGATCTCGCGGTCTAAATCCTGGAAGGTGCACAAGGGAAGGGAGAGGCTAGGCGAGCAGGAGGCAGACGGGAGCCAAGATAGTCCGCTGCTTCCGCATGGAGGTTTTGCTCTGTTTTGGCAGCTGCGCCCGGAGCTTTCTTCCCACCTGGGGCTGGCCCAGGGTCTTTAGTGCCCTCAGCAATCTGCACCTTTGGTGCCTCCGTGAGGATTCTAGAATGGGCTTACGTTTTACAGTACCTTTGATTATCCGAATCTGAACAGCCCCTTGAAGCAGTCGGCCATTTTGGAGAGAGACCTCTGGTGCTCCCAGCCTAGTGCAACGTAATGGCCAGTACTTTTCTCTCTCTTCCTACTCGCTGTGTTGCCTACAGAATTCTGGTCCCCAGGAGTTTGCTCACAACGGGTGATAAGAACATCAGAGAAGCCAGTGTCGGATCAGGCCAATGGGCCCATCTAGTCCGACACTCTGTGTCACACAGTGGCCAAAATTGCCAGGTGCCATCGGGAGTGGGGCCAAGACACTAGAAGCCCTCCCACTGTTGACCCCCACCCCAAACACCAAGAATACAGAGCATATCTGTACCTTAAGAACATAAGAGAAGCCCACGTTGGATCAGGCCCATGGCTCATCCAGTCCAACACTTTGTGTCACACAGTGGCCAAAAATACCAGGTGCTGTCAGGAGGTCCAGCAGTGGGGCCGGGACACTAGAAGCCCTCCCACTGTTGACCCCCCCCCCGCCAAGCACCAAGAAGACAGAGCATCCCTTGCCCCAGACCGAGAGTCTGTATCCATACCTTGTGGCTAATAGCCACCGATGGACCTCTGCTCCAGATGCTTATCTAATTCCCTCTTGAAGCCGTCTGTGCTTGTAGCCGCCACCCCCTCCTGTGGCAGGGAATTCCTTGTGTTCATCGCTCTTTGATCCCACCGAAGGTATCAGCTGTCTCCTTTGTCTGCTCTGACTGTTTCACCTGGGGGTGAGGTCAATATAATCAGGCCCCTTTAAGCTCCCACGGACAAGATATAATTTGAGGGGCAGGCAGAAGGGATTAGAGGTGGTGCCCAAAGAGCCCAGTGCGGCTCTCTGGAGAAGAAAGGCGGGCTCCAGAAACCCAGCTTCGAATCCTGCCACGTCTGTTGCCAGTCTCCGCATGGATGGGCACAGAGTTATCTGAAGGACCCTCTTCTCCCCTGTATCCCCCTGCCTGGGAGTGAAGATCACAGGGCGAGGCCTTCCTGCCGGTCTCGTTAAATACCAATCAACAAGGGGAAAAGACGAGTGTCACAGAAGTCCCAAATATACAGATTCCACTAGTAGAAAACACCATCAAAGGTTGTCAAAACAATACATTAAAAACTTATAAAGTTGGCAGTGTCACAACATCAACATTAATGCATACTATATAACTATAATAAGGCATGCGATACAATATTTCCTCCTCTGAAGATAAGGCATAAAGTCCATGTAGTTAGTAGTAAGCTGGCTGGCAGGGTACGGAAGGGGGGGGGCCTTTCCCAGGACAGCCCCACCATTACAGAGCAGCCTCCCCCGGGGGGGGCGGTGTGCCTGGCCCCTCACTTTTCATCTCTAGGAGGCAGTTGGAGGTGGTTTTATTTAGGACTGCATTTTATGGCGTTGAAGGTGGTTTTATTTAGGACTGCAGTCCCGAACTGCAATTTTAAAACTTGGTTTTTTAAAAACGTTTTCAGTATGTTTTAATTCTGTGTGTTTTTATCTGTTTGTAAGCTGCGTTGAGTTCCATAAGGCAGACAGGCAGCTAATAAATAGGTGTGTGACCTCCCTTGCTGCACGCTTGAGTGGGGGTGGCGTGAGCCCAGCGCGCACCCCAAGGTGCTGAAAGAATCAGCAGGTGGGAGTCTGGCTTTGGGGGCGGGAGCTGGAAGGGCCTTTACCCGAGACAGCCTCCCTCTGCGCCTCCCGTCGCTTCCGCTGGCCTCTGGTTCTCCTTCCTGTGTTCATTTGCTTTGGATCCCTCGCCTCCTGCTGAAACCGGGATCTGTGAGCCAAACGCTTCCTTCCAGGTTTCTTTTCCTTTTTTTTTTTAATGTCTGGAATAGTCGTGCACGTAAATCTGATATCTCCCTTTTAAAAAGCTGCTGCTGTTGGCTCTTTCACTGCACGACCTGAAGCTCTTGAGCTTAATGTTTCCCTCTTGACCCCTGGCAAATGCTTCCCAGGAACTTGCAGGAGCCTTGGATTTGGTCCCGGGTTCAGATCCCAGTTCTACTAGGTTTTGTTCAGACAGCGGCGCCGGTGGGCAAATCGCTGCTGGCACCCAGTGCCTGGGCTGAAAATCAGCTGTTGCCCAGTGCGATGAGGCTGAATGTGAGTGTGATTGTTGCCACACCTGTGACTGGGACGGGGCCTCCTGGAGCCCCTCCAAGGGGAAAGGGACAGGCCCATGGTTGCAGGGTGCAAGCTTTGTTATATGGAAGATCCGTATTCTTTCTCCAGCTTTGCAGTCCAGTTCCTTAACTGTAGTCACACCAACCCCCAAACGACTTGAACCGAAGCGGTACAGATCCTGGAAGACCCAGGCTCTGAAATCATTTGACGTCCTTACTGCTGAGCTCTGTGTCTGGCTTAATATCCAGTGGCTCGTGCTGCCCTCGTGGCTTCACCGTGGAAGGCCACAGGGTTTGTTGCTTTGGCTGCAGAATCTGGCGCAACACGCGGCCTGCAGAGGCCGGTGGTCCGTGGAGGTGGATGCACTTCCCTTTGCCGCCCAGGCTGCAGTTAGCCCACAGCTGAAATGGGCTGAAAGTGGCAGTCCAGAAGAACCTCTGGTGCCACGGACAGAGGAGTGGGGGGCTTCTGTCTGCTGCCCCTGGACATGGTCTTGGCATGGGGGCCAAAAGTCAACACCCCACCGATGCCTTCTCCATCCTCTCCAGTACCAGAGGCTCTGGACTAGGCAGCGGAGGAGGGGAGGGCAGCTAGCAGAGCCCCATCTTCCTGCTTTGGCTCTTCTGCGATGTGCACCTCCTCCTGTTCTCTCACAGGGCTTTGCCAGCAGACCTTCTTCCCACTGCTGGAGAGGGAGGCGAGGGGCAGTTTCTGTTCCCCCCCCGGCCTGCTGGGTGCTGAAGTCTGTCCACCCCCAGTGCAATTTTAAACAGATTTGCCAAGGGGGATGTCTGCACCTGTGTGTCGGCGTGCTTCCCTCCCCGCCTTGGGGGGCTCCGTTTAGCTTGGCTCGGTCCTGGAGCTCCGCCGCTGGGACGCCGCGAGCGCTTCCTCCTGGCCAGACTGCGTTTACAAGGCCCTGCTGTTTTTACAAGCCCCCTGTCGCCCGCAGAACTGAAAGGTTTAAAATTTCTCCCGGTAAAAATAAATCCGTGCAGACACCTCCAGCTGGCCGCCTGCCTGGCCGCTCTTCTTCTTCCCCCTCACCAGGCTTTGTTTTACCTTCCGCGGCCCTTCTGCTTCCTCCTGCTCAGCCCTCTCCCGTCACGCTGACCCGGGGAGCTTTCTTGAAGGCTCCAAAAGCAGCCCTGTACATTGTCCTGTTGACCCTTGCCAGTGGGGCCGTTTTGCATCCGAGCATTCGTTGTTGTAGATTTCCCGGGTTGTGCGGCCGCGGTCTTGGCATGGTAGGTCCTGACGTTTCTCCAGCAGCTGTGATTGGCATCCTCAGAGGTAGAACACAGAAAGATGGAGGACTCTCTGTGTCAAGGTGAGCAGGAAAATGGTAGGAGCTTTCCTGAGGCTGTTTTTTTGCATGGTGGATTGGCTCCTCAGGAAAACTCCTCCATCAGCATGTTCACAGCCTGGGGAACTCCTGCAAGATGATGACTCAGCCCTACCCCACCTTCCTGAGTAGATATAAATTACCAGCCTATCATTTTCCTTCTCACCTTGACACAGAGAGTGCTCCATCTTTCTGTGTTATACCTCTGAGGATGCCAGCCACAGCTGCTGGCGAAACGCCAGGCCCTATGATGCAGCCCGGGAAATCTACAACAACCAATGAACTCGGGCCATGAAAGCCTTCGACAACAGATTTGCTGAAAAGCTCGTGTCTGTCAGTTGCAGGCAAGAGAAAAGCTGAGCTGGGCAGACGGGAACCCGGCAGCGGAAGGCCAAGCCTTAGGCACCTGAAGGCCTCCGCAGCGGAAGTGGCCGGCCAGCAAGAAGGCAAAGGGGGGGGGCTGTGGTTGCAATTGACCGGCTCCCTGAAAGGGCAGGGGAGGGGCCTTTCCAGCCTGGCTTTCATCTCCTTGGCAACAGGCCCCCCCACAGGCAGCTCGGGCGAGCACTAAGGTGGCGACCTTCCTCATGAGGGTACCAGTTCAAGCGAGGGGGTAGGAAGCAAGGCCCCGCTGGACCACCAAAGGCTTAAAGGTGGCAGGCAGCACAGGCCCCATCTAGTACGCCCGCCCCCCGCTTCCATCTGCTCAGCGGTGAGGCGAGGCATAGCTGGTGCCCGCTAGAGGGATGGGGCCATCTCTGCCAGAAGGCAAAGGGTCCAGGCAGGGCAAAGCCCTCTGCCCCCGAGAGCCAGCTTTGGCTAGTGGGTCAGGTGGGGGGAGGGGAGACCCTGTTTCAACACCCGCTCTGCTGGGGAGCTCCCCGGTGACCTCACTTGTTGAGAATAAATGGGGTGGGGAGCGGAACCCCGACTTCTTTGATCAGAGGTGGGAGAAAGCCTGCATTTGGTGGCCCTTTCTGTTCTGTCAGCATGAGGTTGGCCATGTCTCCGGCAGCTGAGCCTGTGCTGGGTCTCCTCTCTTGTGCCAGAGGCTGCCTCTTGTCCATTGGAGACCTCGTGGGCACTCCGTGCAATTGCTGAACAGTCGGGTTAGAACAGATAAAAGGAAGTCCTTCTTTACCCAGAGAGTGATGAACACATGGAGTTCACTGCCACAGGAGGGGGTGGCGGCTACAAGAGGGAATTAGATAAACATCTAGAGCAGAGGTCCATCAGGGGCTATGAGCCACAAGGTGCAGATAGGAACTCTTGGTCTGGGGCAAGTGATGCTCTGTCTTCTTGGTGCTTGGGGAGGCTTCAAGAGGGAATTGGAGAAACATCTGGAGCAGAGGTCCATCAGTGGCTATTAGCCACAAGGTCTAGATAGGAACTCTTCGGCTAGGGCAAGTGATGCTCTGTGTTCTTGGTGCTGGGGTGGGGGCAATAGTGGGAGGGCTTCTAGTGTCCTGGACTGTGCCCCACTGCCGGACCTCCTGATGGTATTTTTGGCCGCTGTGTGACACGGGGTATTGGACTGGATGGGCCACTGGCCTGATCCAACATTGGCTTCTCTTATGTTCTTGTGAGGTTCAGGATTCCAGTGGGCAGGTTCCCCTTCATGGCATGTCGCATGATCTAAGTTAGACTCTCAGAGGTTCCAGTTTATGTAGCAGCGAGCCTCTCAGCTGCATGGAACCGCCCTTTGGGACAGCCTCCTCGTGGCCGCCTGTGGAATTGGGCGAGATCCATCACCGCAGCGGCTGTAGCAAGAGCCCTAAATCAAGACCCGCAGGTGGCCGAGGCCCTGGGAGTGAGACATCACTGACAGAGGGCCAGCCGGAGACAAAGGTCCATAAATCTGGCAAACGGAAATGTCTTGCGTTTATGGAGCAGCCTCCGCATGTCTGTGTGGAGGCCTCGGCTGGAGCGCTCCGCTCACTCGCTCACGTGGAGGAAGCTGTTTCGCTTCCCTTCCAGCTGTGCTGTATTAATAAGAAGGGCCCTTTGCTCAGGACAGCCCAAGTGGAAGCAAGAAGGCCTCCCCACCTCCAGCTCCCCATTGCACCCGAAGGAAGGAAGAAGCCGGGCTTGTGTTTCTGCCGTGGCTCCCCCAGCCAGCCCTGCCTGCGGAGGCAGACCGCTGTCCTTCCCCTCCTCCCCCCCGTCTCTGCTTCTCAAAATAAACCAGGATTGGGTCCCGCCTCTTGCCAGCTGTACTCTTGCAGGTGTGAGCCGCAGCCCCTGCATCTGCAAAGGGAGGGGGAGACGGAGCTTTGCAATCCATGTGGGGGGGGTGGCGGGGGTGGAAGGCGTTCCAGACCCCAGGCCTGCAGTGGCTCCCAGCCGCAAGCGCTGCGTTCTCCCTGGCCATGATGCATGACGCTGCTCTTTTTGGCTGCTTCTGCCTGACGTCGGCCGGACTCTGGCGACCTCCGGGCTTGGCCCGTGCAGGGCAGCGCTTGACTCGGCAGGAAGCGCTGCCTGGGCTCCGGCCGTTGGGTGGCTTGTGCTGTGGCTCTTGCATGCCGGGGGCTTGGCTGGGGCAGACTCAGTCCCAGGCACAGATAAATCTGGGGCAAAGCGCTTCATGTGGGCCGTGGTTGCCCCCCCCCAGGCCCAAGCTGTGTTTTGCCCTTCGTTGATCCAGAGCTGGACTGACTGGGCCCCTGAGTCAGTGAGGGGCAGGACCTTATAACATATGGAATTCACTGCCACAGGAGGTGGTGGCAGCTACAAGCATAGGCAGTTTCAAGAAGGAATTAGATAAACATATGGAGCAGAAGTCCATCAGTGGCTATTAGCCACAGGGTATAGATGGGAACTCTCAGTCTGGGGCAGGTGATGCACTCTATTCTTGGTGCTGGGGGGGGGGCAGCGGTGGGAGGGCTTCCGGTGCCCTGGCCCCACTGCTGGACCTCCTGAGGGCACCTGGTATATTTTGGCTGCTGTGTGACAGAGTGTTGGACTAGATGGGCCATTGGCCTGATCCAACATGGACTTCTCTTATGTTCTTATGACCTTTGGGGGCGGGGGGGGCTTGTCTGATGTGGGGCTCTGACTGCAAGGTTTGGGGGCACCCAGGTCTCAGGCATGACCACTGCGGTGTGGGTGGACGCGAGCCGGGTGTTGCCTGGGATCCGCCCTGCTGGGTCAGTTTGTCTCTCTTCCAGCTTTCTTTCCTGGGCCAGGCCCAGCGGGAAGAGAGAGGGAGCCTCAGGCCCCAAGCCCAGCTAGCTCGAGCCGCTCTCAGAGTGACCTTCGGGCAGTTACTTCAGTTCCATATGTCGTCAAAGGCTTTCACAGCCAGAGTGCATTAGTTGCTGTAGATTTTCCGGGCTGTGTGGCCGTGGTCTTGGCATCGTAGGGCCTGACGTTTCGCCAGCAGCCGTGACTGGCATCCTCAGAGGCAGAACACAGAAAGATGGAGGACTCTCTGTGTCGAGGTGAGCGGAAAAATGGTAGTTCCGTTTGGCCTGCCTTAGTTCCATCTGGCCTGCCTTAGAGCGTTGCAGTGAGGGCAGAATAAGAGAGGGGGAGAGGACTAGATAAAGCCCCCAAGTACTTTGGCGGGGGGATTCAAAACATGACCGAGAGAGTTCTGCTGGTGTTGTAGGACAAAGTTTGGAGTCCAGTTGGGCACCTTGAAGACCAGCAAAGTTTATTTCTGGGTATCAGCTTCCGTGGGCATGGACACCCTTGAATAAAACTTTGTTGGTCTTAACGGTGGCCACTGGACCCCAGCTTTGTCTCTGTCGCTTCAGACCAACACTGCAGCCCGCCTGCATCTATTTGTAGGTTTTTTCCCCCCACTGCCTGAGTGGAAGGATGTTGCTTCAGCCGTGTGGCATCTTCAGCCGTGTGGCATCACTCACCCAAAGAGTGATTAACATATGGAATTCACTGCCACAGGAGGTGGTGGCAGCTACAAGCATGGACGGCTTCAAGAGGGAATTAGATAAGCATCTGGAGCAGAGGTCCATCAGTGGCTATTAGTCTCAGGGTATAGATGGGAACTCTCAGTCTGGGGCAGGTGATGCACTCTATTCTTGGTCCTTGGGGGGTGGCAGCAGTGGGAGGGCTTCTAGTGTCCTGGCCCCACTGCTGGACCTCCTGATGGCACCTGGTATATTTTGGCTGCTGTGTGACCCAGAGTGTTGGACTAGATGGGCCATTGGCCTGATTCAACATTGGCTTCACTTATGTTCTTACGTTCTTATGTACTCACCCAGGATCAGCCCCCCTTCTTCCCTTTTCTGTGGGGTGGGAAACTAGACGGGGCGCCCCCTCTACACCGCCGAGCTTTGTCCCCCAGCATCCCAAGTAAGACTGCACGGCAGGGCCCTTTCGTGAACCCCCTTCTCTCCTCTCCTCACCCCGTGATGCTTGCTAGGGTCGGGTTTTTTAACCTGGAAGAGAGTGGGGTTGGTGTTTTTTTCCACTTTGCCTAGAAAAGAGTGGAGTTGGTCCTGCCCAGAGCTATGAGCTCAGTATTAAAATGCAGACATCCAGCCTAGCTCGGGGCTCTGCCTGCTGAGGGTGGGCTCTCAGCCACCAACCTTCAACAGAGCTGGTGTTAGATGTCCCTGTGGGGATGGGGGGAGAGGCACGTAGTTGATGGTTTTCATCTGAATTAAAATCCTCCGGGGGGGGGCTGGGGGCTCTTTTAGCAGCCTTTTATAAGACTGCGCCTTCCAAGTTAGTCATTAGCCGGCCTCCTCCGAGACTCGGCAGTGGGAGATTAAGCAATTAAGCGACTGCCAGGAGCGCCGCGGCTCAGCCCTCTTGCCCTCCGCCTTGCACTGCGCAGTGTTAACACGTCAAACAGATGGGGGGGGTGGCGCATGACGCCAGGATCAGAGAGGGGCTTGTTTCACGGCACGCACCTGCAGGTGGCCTTATCAAAGGCCTGCCAGAGCCAGAGAGCGGCTTAACAAGGGTGTCCTCGGTGGAGGGAGAATAAGACCGGCCAAAAGTAGAAACAGCCGTGACCTCTGCCGAACTCACAGCAGAGCCGGGGGTAGGATGCTGGCTGCCTCCCACTGTCTTTTCAGGGTGGGCCCCGGGGCAGCCAAACAGCACCGGAGCTCGGCCAGGCCTTGGCGGTGAACTTGAGTACCCTTGTGCCCCCAGGGGAGAAGCAGGCAGGCAGGCAGTGGCCAGGGCTCTCAAAGGGAGGGGGGAGTCCTTTGCGGATCTGTAGAGGGAGTAGCAGGCAGTCTCCGGGTGTCTGGAACTCTGGACAGCCTGTACAGCAGTTTTGCAGGTTTTTGTAGGGAAGCGGGGCTTTCTGGAGCTCCTGGAGAGATACTGCTCCACAGCCTTCCCAGTCCTGGCGCATTTGTCGTACCCACTGAAAACTCTAGTTACCCAAAGCCACGGCTGCACAGATCTGCATGTTCTTTCTGAATCTGCGAGGGGGGTGAAGGGTGGGAAACTCACCTCCTGGCCTCCTCGAGGTCCGTGACTGAGAGTTCAGGACAGGGTGGGGCTAAAGGGAGTGGTCCGGTGGCCTTGGGGCAGGGTGGCTGCTGCCAGCTCCTTTGGTGCTGCTGGGTGGGGGCCCCTCAGAGAAGCCGCCTGCCCAGCCATGCCCATTCGTGGGAGGAGCCACTTGTACACCTGACGGCGGCTGGGTGGAGCTCCTGAAACCACCCCCCCCCGAACGGTTTTTGCAACCATTTTAAAAGTTGTTGTCGAAGGCTTTCACGGCCGGAGTTCATTAGTTGCTGTAGATTTTCCGGGTTGTGTGGCCGTGGTCTTGGCACTGTAGGACCGGACGTAGGCCTACCATTTTTTCTGCTCACCTTGGCACAGAGAGGACTCCATCTTTCTGTGTTATACCTCTGAGGATGCCAGTCAGGGCTGCTGGCGAAACGTCAGGTCCTACAATGCCAAGACCACGGCCACACAACCCGGAAAATCTACAGCAACTAATTTTAAAAGTTTCTTGGGTGTATTAAAGTATTTGTATCCTCCTTTTGCCTCCTCAAGACAGCTTGCAACAGCGGCATATGATCATATACAGATTAAGCTCCTTAGCAGCTCCCTGTAGGCACCAACGCTGCCCCCGTGGCAGGGCGTGAATCGTCTCCCTCAAAAGTCCACTGTGCCAGTTTGAGGCACACTCTGGTCCTGCCTGCAAGGGCGATGGCCGCCGAAACCAAAGTGTCCGTTCAGGCTGTGTCATCGTCCTCCTCCTCCTCCTCCTCCTCCTCCTCCTCCCTGCAGCAGTCAGTCAGTGTCCCCAATGCCACGTTGGTCTCCCCCTTCTGCCAGCACAGCCCCTGGCCTCCTCCTTCACACCAGGCAGGACCACAGCAGGTCCAGCGACAGGGGCCGGAAGAGGCATGCGGAATCACACAGCGAGCAGCAGGGCCTCGTCTTCTGTTTAAGCTGACAACAGGTAGCGCTGGCGGCAGCGGTGGCGATGAAAAGGGCCCAAACAGAGAGCCTCTTCTGTGGCCAGCTGTGCCACCTGCGGGCAGAGGGTGTGCTGGACCCAGCTGACCCTGACGGAGCGACACGCCTACCGAGGGCATCGCCTGTGCGGGCAGGCATTCGGTCAGCATTGTGCCGCTTTCACCAGCTCCCATTTGAGTACCGGGCCCATTTCAAGGTGTTGGTACTAAGCTTCAAAGCCATACACGGCCTGGGGCCAACATATCTGAAGGACCCCCTCTTCCCTGGCGCTCACAGGACCAACATTTCCTGGTTAACCCCCGGCCCAAAGAACATCCATTTAGTATCAGCCACGGCTTTTTTTTGCCCCAGTCCCAGCCTGGTGGAATCAGCTCCCACCGGAGACCAGGGCCCTGCGGGACCTTTTATCGTTCCCCAGGGCCTGCAAGACGGAGCTCTTCCGCCAGGCCTCCAGTTGAGATAGTGGGCATCCACCTCCATTGGCCCTCCTGGCTTTAATTCCCAACCTGCTGAAAGGGCCCATCTGATTTCCACCTTGTGGCCCCAACAGATTTATACTGCTGCTATTGTTTTTTTTATGATTCTAATGTGATTTTATTGTAACGAGTCTCTGACTCGATTTGTTGTGATCTGCCCCGAGCCCGTTTGGGGAGGGTGGAGTAAAAATCTCAAAAATAAACTAAAAGTCTGGCTTGGCCAAGGTCGACCTTTCCAAGTCCCAAACCTTTCCCCAAAGCAGAAGGGGCTGTATCTAGACTGTGGTACTCTCCAGGCACCTGCTGTGCATTTGGGGCCGTTTTTCTTCTCCGTAACTATCAAGATTCCCTTTTGTGGAGAGGACTGGGGCTTCCCATCTCTCGCTTTTGAGAGCTCACCTGACAAAAAACCAGCAGGCTTCTCAATGCAGTCAGGATGGCTGGTGGTGCCTTTTCTTTGGGCTTGGGGCTAGCAAACAGCGCGAGCAAGAAACAGCAGAGCGACTACTGCAAAGGCCATCAGGGCTGTGGGGAGAGGATAAAGGTGTAGAGCAGGGGTGTCAGACTTAAGGCCCAAGGGCCGGAACTGGCCCTCCCAGGGCTCTTACTGATGCAGCCCACGAGGAATTAGTGCAAGGGAGGGAACGGGAGACTGCTTGGGGGGGAATGGGCGGGGCCACGCCAGTTGTGGCTTCAGCATGGTGGAACAACCTCACCTGCAACGGTCAAGTGGCGTGGGAGCCTCTGCCCAAGGCTGCACTGCTGGCTGTCCAGTCCACCCATGTGGGGTTTTCTGTGCATCCCCCTCCCAGCCTGTGGCGGCCTTGCAGTGAGGAGACACCGACTTGGAGCTTACCAGCTGCTGTCCTTTATACAGTTTATATCTCCGGTGCCTGGTATTTGGGCAGTCCTCGTAACAAATGAGTTCAACGCCTCTGGTGTAAAGGTTGGGTGGGGGTGGAGAGCAAAAAGCTCCGCAGTCTGGAGGGTGGGGAACCAAGGGTTTCCCTCAGGGTCACGTCTGGAGCAGGATTCCTAATGCAAGTGGGCATGCTTTGCTCCTTCTCCTCGGATGGCTCTAGAAAACCCCAGAGGCCTCTGGGTTCTGTGCTGTGCTTCACAGCCCGTGGGGCTCAGAGGGGGAGTTCCAGGCCCAGGCTTGTGGCAGGAAGCCCACGCATAAGGATGACCCCAAACAGCCTAACACCCCCCCTCCCATCAGGTTGTCTCTTGCTGCCAACAGAAGACGCCTCTCCTGCTTCGTCCGTCCCTCGACTGTTCTGTCCAGACAGCAGGCCCACGACAGGGGAGGTCTGCATGTGATCTGAAGGTTTGGGGACCTGTGGGGCTGTGGCTCAGCGGAAGAGCCTCTGCTTTGAGCGCAGGAGGTTCAGTCTCAATTCATAATTGCACCTTGGACCAACCTCATTGGCTTCAATAGTGCCAGGACCAGGCAGCAGGGGATGTGAAAGACCAGCTGCGGGGGGTGTGTGTGTGTGTGGAGGCGGTGTTCCCTCTAAGCTGAGTTAGTGTGAGCTAGCTCACAGTTTTTTAGCCTCCGGCTCACACGTTTTTGCCTTTACTCAGGAAGGATGGCTCCCGGGGAAATTAATTCATGCAGTAGGCACATCGCTCACTCACCACTTTAATGCCAGTAGCTCACAAAGTCGAATTTTTGCTCACAGGACTCCACAGCTTAGAGGGAGCATTGGGAGGGGAGTGTCTGTCCAGGGCAGCGTGCAAAGGGTTAAGGAGCTGCTCTGGAGCAGGAGGAGGGGGGGGTCCTCCGAGGCTTTCTTTCGCACACTCTTTTATAGGGCAATTAAATGGTGGTGAAGAGTTTATAAGGGCCCGCTTCAAAGGTTTCATTTCAGAGGTTATGAAAAGATCTTAGGAGCGTTTTATTTAGCCAGTGTTTTATAGAATGACATAAACTCTAACCCTCTCCCCACCTGCCTCTCTTAAAACCCCCCCCCACCCACCCCCCGGCCTTGCACCACATGCCTTCCTTGCAAAGTCAGTCTGCCGTGTGATTTGCGGAGCACTGGCGGAGGCCGGTCCTCTTCAACCCCAGCAGCCAGCCGAAGCCTGCAGGAACCCACAGCTCACAAGGCTTGTCTGCCTGTGTATGTGTTAAACGAACACAGTTTGCTGTGTGTTTGCTGGTGGGTTTCCTGCAGCCGGTGAAGCACGGAGGGTTTTTTGCATACCATCCAACGGCAGTTTAAAATGTTTTGGTCTTGCTCACCCTGATGTCCGAAACACCCCACCGCAGCATGGTTAAAAGAACCACAAAAACATTAAAATACTATACAGTTAACTGTTTACATCCAGTGAACTCGAGACAGCGGGGCTTTAGAAAGAGCGGCCTGGGTCTCCTGGATCAGTTCCACGCGCAGAGGTGCTTTGGCCGGGGGCCAGTGGCCTCCTCCCAACGCCAGATGCTTGTGAGGAGAGCGCCTTTCTGAAGAACGAGGGCCTCTGCTAATGGAACAGGCCTGTGGCGCTCAGCACAGTGCGTATCTAGCAGTTCATTTAAACCCTAAGAAGTGAATTACAGTTTGAGGTGAGCCGGTGTGAGAAGTGGGGCCTTATCTGGGATGGCCCCTGGTGCTGTATGATACCCTCCCTGAGAGGGCCTCCCCAAACTGGTCACAGGCTTTCAGAAGATGATTTTGGTACATAAGGAAGAGACAGTGCTGTGGATTCAGGCATGTCCAGTGTCCTGCTTCCCAGTAGGCCAGGCAGAAACGTTTGGAGAGGTCGCAAGCCGGAATGAAGGACAGCAGCGCTCATTTTATGGTACACCCCCCACCACCCTCAGTATTCAGTGGTGGACTGCCTCTGAACCTGGGTGTACCGTCCGAGTAAACTGCTGACCTGTTTTTGAGAAATTTGCCTCTCTTTATTGACCCACCCACACTTCTTATTTAGAAAACTTCTTATTTAGAAAGAGGTTCAGTGATTGTATATAATTAGAGACATTCTGGTTTTGTTGTACGCCAGTATTCTAGATTACTAGTTTAAGTTTATCTGATTTATCAGCTGCTCTAATTTCAAGGGAACACTGGAAACTTACTGGGGCCACAGTGGTATATGGTCACAGTAATAGAAAATAACACTGTGCAGAATCTTCAATACATGTAAAAATCCAAAAACTCTGTGTATGTAGAAGTGATGGTATCAAATATTAACCAATACGATCACAAAATATCTATATGCTTTTCAAATAATTTTCATACAAATTTATATATGCTTCATATTTATGTGAAAATTTGCATAGGACATCTTTAAGGTTTGTGTTGCAGCAGAGACATTACGTTGTCATAATTCAAGACTTCCAGACTTTTCTGTCAGCTCAGAATTGAATGGGGCACAACCGATTCTGGAAAAAGAATTTTGAAATGGATCATTCATCTGGGGGTCCGTAGAATCGTCATCGGAAGATATTCAAAACAGCAAGCTATGGAATGTCAATGATACAGACTTACTAAAAAAAATTGAGTTGAATTCTAACAGTTCATACAGACTTTGTATGTTTGGAAGGTAGAAAGTTTCAAAATCTTCAGTGAAAACTCTGGAAAATGTTTAGATATTTCGTAATTATATTGATTAATGCTTGATGCCATCATTTATAAATACCCAGAATTTTGGGGGGGTTACATGTGTTAAAGATTGTGCACGGTGTCATTTTCTTATTCTGATTTCAAGGGAGGCAAGTGGGGTGTCCATCTTGGTGGTCACATTAAGGCCTCCTGGGAGTTCCTCTGTGGACATACTTTGCTCACCAAGTGTCAACTTCGCCCGCTTTCCTGGGCTTGGTTGCCATGAATGTCTACTTTTGCTTTTGGCCGCTTCCCTGGTGCTTTTAGTTATCTTATTTGGCCCAGACAAATAACCTTGAGCCCCAGTCAAGATTGGCATCATCTTTCCCCTGGGAACTATAGGCCATTATTTTGGCAGGCCTCTAGCTTAGGATTGATTGGCCCCGGACCATGAGGGTCCTGCTCGAGTCAGATATATGTGCTTGGTTCACGTGCTTTTTCCCAGTCCTAACATAGAAACATTAAGAGTCTGGCTCCTATCACTGTCTCAATAAACTCTCTACTCTTCTGAATGACTGTTGTTGGGAACTGGTTTCTCCAGGAGTCTGACACCAAGCAGAGAAAGGGACCAAAAGGCAGCTTTTGTTTTGGGGCGCTCCTGGGGACCCAGTCCCTTGGCCTGTGAGCCAAACCCCCTGCAAAGCTTCCCTCTCCTCCACCCTCCTGACGGCAGCCATCAGGGCCCTGATTGATTCCACACCTGAATATGGCATGAATTGGGAATGGGATGTGCCTCCCCTTGGTACCAGGAATACCAGTTGGAGAGAGAGAGAGCAACAGAGGAGGCCCTCAGTCTGCAGACAATCTAAGACTGGCGCCTTGCCCGCTTTTCAGGGCAGCCAGTTGCTGCTCCTCGGTGCTGATTGCCCGCCAGGAGGCAGGTGAGACAGAACCAGGTCAGCCTCTGCCTTCTTTTCTCCCTCCCCGAAAGGATGGCCGACCAAGCTGCCTTTCCAAGGCTTGCCGTTCCTCCTTCGGCCACTTGGCGTCAGGCAAGAGGCAGAAGGCCGGGGAAAAGGTTTTGAAAAGCTGCATCCCCTCCAGGTGCTGGAGATGCCACCTGGACAGGCCCCGTGCAGAGCAGAGCGCAGGCACTCTCTCCTTCTGCAGTCCACATGCCTTGCTGGTCAGAAACGCTTCCTGAACCAACCAAGATAAGCAGGCCCAAGCCAAAAGCAGGCCTCTCGGGAGGCCAGCAAGCCTGCCTGCCTGCCTGCCTCCCTCCCAGGAGAGACCTTGGCCAAAGGCTCTGACTGCGCAACCAGAGAAGGAGGGGTCTTCGGAGCCTAACCCTAACCCGCCCTTGTGCCTGCAGCATCTCTGCTTCCTCCCTGCCCCAACTTCTTTCAAAGAACCGCTGTCTGGTGCCACTGCAGCAGCTGCATCACCAGGGCACAACTTCCCCCTGAGGAAGCCCTTCCCAGCACTTAGCTCGAATCCCTGCATGTTCTGATGTACATTTCATAACCTTTGTAGAAAGGTTCACCGGCTGGTGAGGAGAAGTACAGGATCGCTGCCATTTAATTATTAGTGAGTTTTTAAAAATCTTGCTTGAACAGCTAATGAGCATTATCAGGGATATACTAGGAATAAGGTCTATAGTGCAAATAAATACAGTGAGCTCTAGAAAGAGGCTCTGGGCAGGTGTCCTGGCCTTGGCCACTGAGTGTCGATTTGCTGTGATGACCTTAGCAGGGTATAATGACCCAGAGTCCACCGTTTTCTCCAGGGGAATTGATCTCTGCCATCTGGAGAGCCATTGTAACTCTGAGTGATCTCCAGCCCTCCCCTGGAAATTAGGAATAATGGTTCCCCAGGAGGAACTGGCTAGTCTGGAGGGTGGAATCTATGGCATTGTACCTGTCTGAGGGACCCACACACACACAAACTGCACCCTCTCCAGGCTCCACCCCTCAAATCTCCAGGAATTTCCCAACCTTGCAGTGGCAACCCTATCTCCTTCCCAGCCAACCATCAACATACCATTATCTGCCCCTCTGACTTCAGCTTTCCATCTCCCCTGCACCTGCAGCCTGTACTTGGGAAACGTACAGTCTTTCTCCACAAGGGGGACCCAAGGAGAAGGGAAGCGACCTCAGCAGCGTATAATGACACAGAGTCCACCCTACAAAGCAACCGTTTTTCCCAGGGGAGATGATCTTTGCCATCTGGAGAGCCATTTTAATTCTGAGTGATCTCCAGCCCTCACCTGGAGATTGGCAGCAATGATTCCCCAGGATGAAAAGTAGACTTTCTCCACAGTGGAGACCAAAGCAGCTTACATCATTCTCCTCTCCCCCTTTTGATCTGCACAACAACCCTGTGAGGTAGGTTAGGCTGAAAGTCTGTGACTGGTCCGAAATTACCCACTCAACTTCCACAGCAAGAACCTGGATCTGGCAGATCTTGCTGTGAAGTGCTAACTGCCAGGCCTTTGGTCGCCAACCTCCAGGTAGAGCCTGAAGATCGTCGGGTATCACAACTGAACTCCAAACAACAGATCTCTCTCCCCCTGGAGAAAATAACTGCTTTGGAGGGTAGACTCTATGGCATTCTATTCTGCTGGGGCCTCTCCCCTCCCCAAACTCTGTCTTCTGTAGACTCCACCACAAAATATCCAGGAATTTCCCAACCTGGAACTGGCAACTCGAGTCAGGACTAGCCCCAATGAGTTCCCCACAAAGGCCAAAGGAGGCCTGGAAAGTGCCTTCTGCCTTTGCCTTTGCCTTTTTACTGACAGAACCAAGCTAGGTTGTGTAGCAGCAGCCACTGAAGGAAAAGTTAGCCCCCAGCAGGAGGAGAAGAGAATAGTTTGACAGCTAGTGCCCCACCTCAGTAGCCAGCCTGCAGCAGGGGAGCCAAGCAGAAGTAGAAGTGTCTTTGTCAAGCAAGACAGCCATTTTGGCAGTTTATTCTGTCAGGGAAGTGGCCAGGCTGGCAGTGGGTGGGTGAGAGGAGGTGACCCAGCCCCCAGCCAATGGCACCCAAGTACCCAAGTGGCGGCTGATGAGCCAATGGCTGATGGAGCACACAGCACAGCCAATGGGAGAGCTGGAAAATGCCAATACATTAGGCTTTTATATATATATATATATATATCAGAAGATATCAGGGCCAGCAAGATGTAGTGGCTAGAGGGTCAGACTCAGATCTGGGAGACCCAGGTACAAAGCCCCACTTTTGCCATGGAAGCTCGCTGGGTGCCCTTGGGCCAGTCACACTCTCTCAGCTGAGCCTACCTCAGAGGGCTGTTCTGAGGATAAAATGGAGGAGGGAATGACAGGATGTAAAATAAATAAATGAGGGCACCCTGTGTATGATCTCATAAAAAAATTTTGAGAACTGCCCGCCTATCTACTGCTTCATCACATGGCACAGTTATAATGGTTTATCTACAGCGACTGTCGCCTTGATCTATAAAAAGTGCTACGCGGGGAGTTTGTTTATTTTAAAACATCTATCAGCTGCCTTTCTTCCTGACGGAGCTCAAGGTGGCTGGCAACGAAAATAGAACGGCCGTGGATCAGAGGCCTCTGCAGCAGCACCGTCCGTCAAGACACCGCCCCTTGCCTCGCCACTTCTCGGACTTTCGAGTTCTGGTTCAGGCTTTGGGACCTGGTCGAGTTCCTGAAGTTCTTCCCTCCAGGAAATTAGTGTCACGATGACTTGCAGTTTCAGAGAGAGAGAGATAAGGGGCGAGAGGGGGAGTCGGGTTCAGGTGCGCGTGAGATCAGGGGCCCGGGAGGTTCAAGGCCAGAGACCCCGGGGGAGTTCCGCACTCACATTCCATCTCATTAGCGCAAGGAACCCCGATCATGTGGAGGTTGCTCAGATGTGGGTATGTGCCAACTGCAGAGGCACGTGGCCGTGTGTCTTAGCAACGCACCGGATTGGCCGGACAGGATCAGGCCAGCTGCAAGCAGTCTGGCTTAAAGCAAGACCATTCATTCTAGCTCGGGCCTTCCTTCCCTCTGGCCATCCTTTGGACCACAGGCTGTGTCTTGTGTAGCCAAAACTTCTGCTTCTTGGAGTCTGGATTCGAGCATTCTGTCTAGACTCTGTACCTTCAGTCTGACCAGGCTATGTCAGGGCCAGGGGACTAAAGTCTGAATAAGGAGAAGAGAAGAGATTGGATTTATACCCCGCCCTTCACTACCCAGAGGAGTCTCAGAGCAGCTCACAAACTCCTTTCCCTTCCCCTCCCCACAACAGACACCCTGTGAGGCAGGTGGGGCTGAGAATGACAGAAACTGCTGTTTTTCAAGGACAGCTCTGAGAGAACTATGGCTTGCCCAAGGTCATCTAGCAGCTGCAAGTGGAGGAGTGGGGAATCAAACCCGGTTCTCCCAGATTAAAGTCTGTGCACTTAACCACGACACCAGACTGACCACGACACCAGACTGGGATAGTGATTTACTTTTATTCCCTTCTTTGCACCGCTTCTAGATTTGCACGCTTTTCCACGTTTCTTTTAATAAACCCCAGTAGTTATAATACTCTTGTGGTGTTATTTGAGTTTTAGGGATTCAGTCTAAACCCAGCACCTTGACCCGGTTTGGCTACAGCTACCCAAGTATTTGTTTGTGGGACTCATGAGTGCCCTACCTTGCAGGGCTGATCTCTGGATTAGCACCCGATGCAGCTGGAGACTTGGTCCTCCCATTTCTCAGCTGAAGGCTAGCTTAGAGGGGCTGGTGAGGGCTTGCTGCCCTGGGCAGTGAGGGTTCCCTTCCCAGTATTGTGCGTCTGCTCTTGACCTCCCCCGCCCCCGAAGCCTTCATGTGGGAAAAGGGGGCTTTGACACTTCAACGGATGTGGGTGAGGCATGCGTACTGGGCTTCCAAAGCTTTCCAAAGCATTCTGAGATTGTTATTTGAACTCTGGTTTACTTTAAATCTCACATATTCAATTATGTTCAAGAGACATTAGGAGATTTGTTTTTCCTCGCCTGTGGTTTTTCAGCACTTAGAGGATTAATTTGCACTCGTTTCTATTTCTTACCGTCTTGCTAATAAAAAAAAAGAGTCATTTCCTTTTTCCAATAAGCGATCATCAACTCCTTGAAAGTTTCTGTCTTGTTTGCTGGCACAAGGGTTAAGCACAGAACTCGTGAATATTGTGCTATTTCATCTCAAGTTGCCCTCTCCGTGGGTATTGTCTGTAGAGGTCCTTTTGACGGGTCCATGGCCACTTAACCGAAGGCAATCGTTTTCCTGCAAGCTCATGGGTCTGGGCTTCTTAGCAGGGAATGGGGGCCTCGTCCTGCTCCGCCTGGTTTCCCGGGGCTTGCTGCTGCTGCTGCTGCTGCTGCAGCCCTGCTTGTCTGAAGGACTGATTGTTCTGCTCCCTCCTCCCTTGCAGTGAGAACGAGGCCCTGTGGCGGGAAGTGGCCAGTTTGCGGCAGAAGCATGCCCAGCAGCAGAAGGTGGTCAATAAGGTAAGTGGGGCCCTCTCCTTTGCAGGTGGGCAGGTAGGTAGGTGGGTGGGTGTTTCCCTGGGGATCTCCTGTGGACTGAGCCGTGTGCTCCTTTCCTCGTGTACGGCGTGGAGCCTGAGACTGTGTCAGAGGAGCAGGAGGGCCCAGGAAGCCTCCTGCTGTTTGACTCGTGGCCTGCGGCTTACTGACTCCCCCCTCCCTTCTTTCCCGCAGCTAATCCAGTTCTTGATTTCGTTGGTGCAGTCCAATCGCATTCTTGGGGTGAAGAGGAAGATGTAAGTGGGGCTCCGGGTGTGTCTCTCTCGGTCCTGTTCCGCAGCAGGGCCCGGCTTCCCATCCTGGCGGGGGGGAACCTCTCAACGTGGCCGGGGCTGGGGAGGGGACTTGGAGGGTGCTTCCAGAAACGTCCCATCTGCAGGGTGGATGGTCCAAAACCTCACAGCTTCTCAGCACGGGTCTGCTCTGTTGCTGAGAAACTTGCGCATTTCTCTGGGGAACAGAAGAGGTTTACCAGGGTTCTCCCCACTATGCGATGCTCTGTCTTCTTGGTGCTTGGGGGGCAACAGTGGGAGGACTACCGGAGTTCTGGCCCTGATGGTGGACCTCTGGATGGCACCTGGCTTTTGGCCACTGTGTGACACAGATGGTTGGACCGGACGGGCCACTGGCCTGAGCCAACGTGGCTTCTCGTATGTTCTCAACATCTCTGGAAGGATCTTCCATCTGTGTTTACATCACTTTGTTTCCTGGCTCATTCCCCCCCCTTGCATTCCTCTTATCCTTGTGTGTCCAGCCCCCAACGTTACTTTTATGGGGTGTTGTTACGGTGCTGTTTGATTTTTAGTTTTCTTCCTCTGCCCAGTGCTGGCAAGTCTTGGAAGCGGCTTGTTGGTGCTGGGGTGGTTTCAGGGGATATTGTTAGCTGAGGCTTCTGGGAGGGGTGGGGGGGCTGGTCACAGAGTGCCAGGGCAACAGGAGTGGCCCAAGGGCGGCGGGGAGGATCTGTGGGTCTGGAGACTGGCTCTCCGTTCTCCAGTGTGCAGTGGGATCGTCTGAGGGAGCCACAGCTACTTGGCCCAAATTTCAGCCTGTGTGGAATTCACACACCCCTCCCCCAGTCCCTCTCAGCGCTCTAGGGTCCTCCGAAGCCCAACACATCCCAGAAATGCCCGTGCCCCGCCCAGTGAAGCCACTGCCGGGTCAAGCGCTCCTGGTGGGTTAACTTGCCGGCACTGCCGCCGCCCTTGGGGCCAAATGGCGCGGAAAGCCTGGGAGCGGCCTGCTGAGAATCTGTGGGGATGGGAGACGATGCCCGCCCACCCCTGCAGCTGGCAGCGTGGCAGCAAATGCATATGTGTGTGTGCGGAGAGAGCGATGGTCCCCCGTGCTCAAAAGGAAGCTGTAGCCGACCTCCTTGTTCCCCTTCCTCCTCCTCCTCCTCCTCCTCCTCTGTCACGGCTCTCTGCTTTCCCTCCAGCCCCTTGATGTTGAACGACAGCAGTTCGGCACATTCCATGCCCAAGTACAGCCGCCAGTACTCGCTGGAGCGTGTCCACAGCCCCTCCCCCTTCTCCGTGAGTACCTGCTTCTGGAGCGGCATTCCCGGGGGCCGCCCTTTCTTTGCTAAGGGGCGATGGGGGGGGGGGGAAGCAAACCCTGTGCCAGCAGGGCACCCTGGGAGGGCCTCGGGGCTCCGTGTTCAGGCGTTGGCCCGTTTGGTCCCCAGTGCAGGGGAAGTCTCTCAACCTGCCTCTCCCTTCGCCTTGCAGGCCTCCTCCCCAGGTTACGGAGGCGCCAACCTGTATTCCCCCGACTCCTCCGCCAACTCGGGCCCGATTATCTCGGACGTGACAGAACTGGCCCAGTCCAGCCCCTCGGCCTCCCCCGGCAGCAGCTTCGACGAAAGGTATATCCCCGCGGCAATACGTCGGCCCCCACGGGCTAGCCCCCTTCATTCTGAGCGTGCGGGGAAGAAGGGGTATTTTGCATTCTGAGTGTGCGGGATATTTTGCCAGGAACTTGGTGGTGGAGGGCGGAATAGGCGCTGAAGATGTGGAAATGGAAAAGGGGACCTTGGGATGGGCGGGGGGGGGGTTGGGTGCTGGCCAGGGCCTCCCCTGCTCTTCCCCCCACCACCATCAAGAGGTGTTATCAGACCAAGGGCTTCCTAATCTCTGGCAGATGCTGCTTCCAGTGTTCCCTCTAAGCTGTGGAGTCTTGTGAGCAAAAATCCTACTTTGTGAGCTCCTGGCATTCAACTTGTGAGTGAGCAGTTTGGCTGCTGCATAAATTAGTCTGCCCTGGAGCCATCCTTCCTGAGCAAAGACAAAAATGTGTGCGCTGGAGGCTAAAAAACTGTGAGCTGGCTCACACTAACTCAGCTTAGAGGGAACACTGGCTGCCTCCATCTCTTCTCTTTGAGTTACAGTCAGGGAAAGATCTGTGGGTTGCCAGGCAGCCCAGTCAAGACGGCCCCACACTAAGAGGGCTGAGGCTTGTCTCTGAGCACCTGCAGGGTCTTCCAGTCACCCCCCACCCCGAGCTTTTATTTAGTAGTTGCCCCTCCTGAAGCCTGAGAGTGTGAAGCTGTTCTTACTCCTCTTGCCCGGGGAGTAAAAGAGAAGAGGTTGCAGAGCTCCCCCCCCCCCGGCCGCTCTTCCCAGCAGAAGAGCTCTGAGTCACTTCCATGTTCCAGGATCTCTGTGACCCTGGAGGCCATCCGTGGGGTGTGAGAAAGCCCACCGAGCAGCAGAAATGCCGGCTGTCTTGCAATATCTCTGAGGAGAGGGATCCCAGCTCCCACCTCGCCCATTTGGCTTGGGGGGTAACAATGGGAGGGCTTCTGGAGCTCTGGCCCCACTGATGGACCTCCCGATGGCCCCTGGGTTTTGGTGTGACACAGAGCGTTGGACTGGAAGGGCCACCGGCCTGATCCAACATTGGCTTTTCTGATGCTCTAAGTGCCCTGTAGTCCCTGCAGACCGTGTGTTGGCCATTCCCCAGTGCACAGAATTCCGTGGACATTGGGTCCTTTTCTCCAGGTTCGCTCAGGAGCTCAGCCACCCCCCCCCCGGGATGCACGTGTCCAAACCTGCAGGCCCCCTTGGTCTCCTCCGCCCAGACTCCCGTGCCATGAAATGCCCCGGGGGCACGGAGCCAGAAGCCCTCCTCCCCCCACCTCTGGCTGGATACGACTGGCACCGTGGCGGAATTCTCTGCAGCTGTGCTTTATGGCCGAGTGTGCGTGCCTCCGCTGGGAACCGTCCGTTGGAAATGGGAACCAGATGCTTGCCTAAGTGGGTCATCGGCGCTTTGTTCTTTTTATACCTGTTGACCATTCCGGTGGGGCTAATTGAACCTCCCACACCTCTGGTTGGGTGCTGGAGGGGAATTTCCATCTGCCAGAGAAACCTTATCCCTTCCCCCCACACACACACACACCCTCTTCTCTGCCAATTCCCGTGGCTCGGAAAGGCGGTTGAGGGGCAGGCGGAAGGTGGCCGCGGGCCAGACTGATGCATTTACCAAACCCCAGCAAAGGGGGGACGCTGTGCCAAGGAGGAAGGAAGGAGCCCATCCTTGCCCCAGGCCAAAAACTTTTCGGAGGAGGGAACTGCGGGACCAGAAGTCTCTTTCCAGACCATGAAAGGGCTTGGCGAAACGCTCGGCCTGCGGGGCTTGGCAAAACGCTCGGCCTGCCGGGGGGGGAGCCTGGGTGGTGTTTTCACACTCTCTCTTTCTCTCCCTCAGGAGTAGCCCCATGGTCCGTATCAAGGAGGAGCCCCCCAGCCCCCCTCGCAGCCCCCAGCCCGAGGAGGCCAGCCCCATCACGGCTCCTGCGGCCGAAACCCCCTCTCGCCCGCTGCCTTCATCGACTCCATCCTGCAGGAGGAGGAGTCCGGAAGCCCCGCAGCCCCCACCGCGGGCAGCGTCCTCGTGCAGCCCCCGCCCCCCGAAAAGTGCCTCAGCGTCGCCTGCCCTCGACAAGTAAGTTGCCGGGGGGGGGGGCTGGAACCAGGCGGCAGAGTTGGCGGCGGGCCAAATGTAGAATGGGCCGAGGGCGACCAGGAGCCCGGGATGAGGTCGGTGAGTCGTTCCCTCCTGCTGTCCCGGCTGCGGTGCAGCGGCGGAGCATCTGCTTGGCATGCAGGAGGTCCCAGATTCAATCCCTACCGTCTCCAGGATCCGTCAGCAGGTGACGGGAAAGGGCTTTCCCCGCCGGAGACCCTGGAGGGCTGCTGCCAGTCTGAGTAGACAGTACTGACTGCGATGGACCAGTGGTCTGGTTCGGTATTCACGGTGCTCCTCCTCTTTCTCCTCCTCCTTCACTTCCCGTGAACTGCCGCCTCAGAGCAGAGGGACTTCCGGGCTCTCCTGGCTCCGTGGGCCATCCATCAGCCAGCCGTCTCGGGCCAGATTTGGCCAGAGGACTGTCCCCTGCTGACCCTTGCCCAGGACGGACACTGTGCCTGCCCAGCTGTCCTCACGCCCCCTCCCGTCCCGAGTGGGGCTGACCCTGTGACTGACACCGCAGAGGCGTCCCTCCTCCCCTGCTTGGGGTGAGCCTCTTGCTTGCCCAGGGCTCAGGTGCTTGGCAGCACCCTGGGCGCTTTCCAGGCTTGCTTGAACCTCTCACTGCAGGGGCATCCACCGAGCTCCTTGGCCCCGGCTTCATTGATTGATTTAATTTGTATCCTGCCCTCCCTGCCTGGGCAGGCTCAGGGCGACTTACAGGTTTTTTTAAATATATGTATGTATGTATGTATGTGTGTGTGTGTATATCATAGAATCATAGAGTCTTAGAGCTGGAAGGGACCTTGCAGGTCACCTAGTCCAACCCCCTGCACTCTGCAGGAGCATAGCCGAAAGATACCCCTACAACATACCTGAAAGAGGGTCATCCCGCCTCCGCTTGAAAACGTCCAGGGAAGGAGTATATATATAAATGAGTTTATATATATATATATATGTTAAAACACAGTATTTAAATAAGTAAAACCACAGCATATAAAATCATCGGTGCCAGTAACATAGATGTCAACAAGTACCAAGAAGTGGGGGCGGTGTGCTCTCAGCATCCAGGCGGTCGTTGATGTCCATTGTCCATTTGTCCATTGATGGCGAGAGGCAGCTGTCCTCTTCTCCGGGACTCTTGTGGAACAGAAAGAGCCACGAGCGTTAAGGTGTGAACGCTGCACAGAACTAGCCTCAGTCAGAGGGAGGTCGCTGGTCTCTCCAGCCAGACAAGCACCGGCCTCTGGCTCGGCCAGCAGTGGACACAGAAGGAGAGCCAGTCGAGGGACGGGCTTGGAGTGAAGGGTGGTTCACCCAGGCGGCAGAACGAGGTGGAACTGAGGAGGCGGAGTGCTCTGCAAAGGGAGAATCCACGTGCCTAGAAGACTGGCCCTCCAGGGAGAAGGGTTCCAGCCTGGCCTCTTCCTCGTTTCTTGTTTCCTGGAGGAGCACCCATTTGAGTGAGTCCTCCTCTCTGCTGCCCGAAGTGGTCCCGCCCAGACCCCAGGCTAATGACCTCAGCGAGAACCTGGCCTTTGCCTTTCTCCACTGGTCGCGAAAAGGCTTCCCTTTCCTCGGGGAGAGAACGGCTGTGTTCAGTTCACTCTCGCTGTGAGGGGAAGCCAGATGCGAGGGTCCCGGCTCTGATCAGACTGTCCCTCTCTTTCAAAACCGTTCAGTGTCCAGCCAAAAGCCCGGGGTGTGGCACTGGTTTCAGACAGATCCCGAAAGTGAGTCAAAGGATGCCAAACGCAGACTCCTGCCCCCATCCTCATTCCCTGACAGCCCGGGTGGTGCGGGGCAGGGGGAAGTAGACTCTAGGGTGCGATGCTGCCGCCGGTCCCTTTGCCCCAGACCGAAAGGGGCCGTTTGGTGCCAGAAGGCCCATTAGTGGTCTGGAGCTCTGCAGCAGGCAGAAGGGGTCGCTCTGGAACCTGCAGCCTTCCCTGGTGCAGAGAGGCAAGAGAGAGGAATCCCAGGGAGGAAGGGGCCTGGCTTCTTGATCCCCTCCTGGCTTTCTTGGCTGTGCCTGATGGCACACCTGTTACCATGGATAGGCCAGTAAGACAGGGCGGATCCCGGGGAAAGCCTGCAGGACTCCCCTCCAGCAGCTCCCTTCCGATGTGCCAGAGAGAACTGGTGCTGTGCCCTAGTGCTTGGAGAGCCCAGTGAGGAGGCCTGCAGAAACCCAGGCCCAAATTCCCACTTGACAATGAAGTCCGCTGAGTGACCGGGGGCTCAGTGCTCCCTCTCTGCCTGACCTGCCTCACAGGAGTGTTCTGAGAATAAAAGAGCAGTGGGGAGAAGCATGCAGGCCCACCCTGCAGGCTCCTTGAAACAAGGATGGGGTAGAAATGCAGCAGACAGGGACGCCACCTTGGTGCCCTGGCAGAGGAGAGCAGCTGTCCACAACGGGCCAATTCCTGGGAGCAGACCAGTCCCTCCTTGTGATCCCCTTTGCTGTCTTGGAAGAGGAATTCCACCTTGCCAAATGCTCGTTTTGTTCAGATCCTTTGCCACTGGACGTACAAAGTTCTGCCAGTGCTGTAAAGGGGCACCAAGAAACCCCGAGCTTTTCTCTTGGGGCAGTTGCCCCAGAGACCCCACAGCCTTGAGGCGGACTGCCATCTGGTACTGGCTGCCTTGTGCTTTTCCCCGCACGGTGCTCTTTCCCGCTCCCTGTCCTGGGTTGCCCGAGAGACGGGGCATGACTCACGCAGGCGCAGAGCCCCAGGCCAGAGTCCATGACCTGCTCTTTCTTGCCTGTTGAAAGTAACCTCCATTTCCTCCCTGGAGGCGACGGGCACCAGGGTGGGGCCTTCCAAGTCTAGTTTTCTTCTCCCCTTTGTCGTCTCTTTCAGTTTGGCTCGCGCTCCGCAGATGTCTGAGATCGCCCGTCTTTTCCCCAGCCCTCCTTCTTCCTCTCTGCACTGCAGACCACAGCAAGGGTTAGCATTTCCATGGCTTGCTGCTCCCCAGGGGGAGCAGGGTGAATATGGGGGGAGGAAGCCCTGTGCGCCACCTCCCCTCCGAGGGGCAGTGGGGTCGGGCGCTTGACATGGGGGAGAGGGGCGTCCCCCGCTCGAGTCAGGTGAGGTTGACTCCACAGCTCTCTGAGATGCTTGGCTTTTCCCCCTCCGCTCAATGGCTCTGGTGCTCGAGGGGTGTGCTGAGAAACTAGAGCAGCTATGCTGCTTCCGGGCAGACATTCTTGTGTTAGGTATGTGCAAAAAAAAATAAAAAATTCTTTTTTTTCGGATTCGGATATATTGAACCCGAATTTTGGGGGGAAATCCGAAAAAAACCGAATACCTATACCGGTTCTCCTTTGGGCCGCCATGCACACTTCATGTGAACTGCCCCCTACATTGAAGTGGGTTTGGGGGGTGGTCTGGGGGTCCCCTGTCAGGAAGCACCGTGGCTCAGCCACCAGTGGGAGAAGGTCACAAGTTTGATACCCAGCATCCAACAGAAGACTCTCAGGTAGCAGAGTTGGCCTGAAGCTCTCTCTGCCAGAGGGCCAGGAGGGCCAAGCCCCATGGCAGGATGTAGCAGAGAGCCGGCTTTGCCATCCAGCGGCCTCTGCTTGGAGACCCAGCAGAAGGGGGTGGGGGGGCTGCAGTCCTCTCCTTCCCCCTCCTTGGCTCTGCTGCCCACTTGGACAGCTCAGGCAAAGAGAGTGGGGGTGGGAGTGTGTCTGTCGGTCTGGGGTGCCAGTCGTGGAGAAGACACAGGCCCTTTGTGACAGGGTGGGGGCCTCGACTGCACAACCCCTAGAGTCAGGTCCGGTAGCCCCTTAAGAGACCGACAAGATTCATGGGAGCCAGTGTGGCACTCCTGTGATTTCCAAGAGGAGGCTCGTTCTCCAGGTGAGCGGTGGCGCACCCTCTCTGCTGCCGGCTGCGTCCCCCATGCCCAGTCAGGCAGCTGCTGGGGCCGTCTGGGAATGCCAGAGGTGTGCGGGGCCTGGCTGAACTGCAAGAAATCTGACCTGGAAGGGCGGGGGTCCTTCCTCTCTCCCTTTGCCTGTGCTGCCCCAGCTGAGAATCGACCTCCGGTGCCTTCCCTGGGTGCCCTTTTCCAAAAGCTGACTCGGCCTCCTGGTTTTGTCCATCAGAGAATGGCAGGGGGCATGAGAGTCTGCTCCCCGTTCCGCACTTCAGCCCACTCTGCCTGCCTGCCCGCCCACTGTCTCCTCTGCATGGCTGGAGCCCAGGTCACTTGTGGGGTGGTGGCCCTGAGCCAAGCACTGCCATGGCCTCACCCTCCGTGGGGGTATCGGGAAGGTGCAGGGAAGCCATGCTTTCTGAGGGAAACTGGTTCCCCACCATCCCAGAGCAGATCCTGTCCTCGGGAAGCTTTGTCCCTCCACCAGTCTTGACTGGAGGGGAGCTGAACATGCACTGCCAACGTGCATTTGGTTCCCCCCCCTCCCTTCATAGCCATGACTGATGCTGCACCGTTTGAGGAGATGGCTTGGAAGCCTCCTGTATCCAAAGCGGCTTGGAAGCCTCCTGTATCCAAAGCAGCTTGGAAGCCTCCTGTTTCCAAAGTGGCTTGGAAGCCTCCTGTATCCAAAGCGGACAGCCAGCGTACCTGTTGTGAGGGGCAAGAGAGGCTGATTTCAGGGAGGGAAGAGCTGGTGGCTGCGAATGGCCGCAGGCTGGGTGACCCCCCTCCTCGCAGGCACCAGCAGCCGCGTCTCCCGCCCCCACCCCCATTCGTAGCTGGGAGAAGCTCCCGTTTGTGTCTTCAGTGAGGCCACACTGGAAATAACTCCCCGCTTCAGTCCCCCTCCAAGGTTCTCAGCTGCTCCTAAGAACAGGCAGTGGTGAGGGTGGGGGAGCTCCTCCAGGGAGCTGGGCTCGGAGCGGGGCCCTGACCCTTGCCGCGCTCCTCCTCCTCTGTCGTCTCCCCAGGAATGAGCTCACCGATCACCTGGACACCATCGATTCCAACCTGGATAACCTGCAGACCATGCTGACGACCCACGGGTTCAGCGTCGACACGAGCGCCTTGTTAGACGTGAGTCCCCCCGGCCCTTTTGGGGGGCGGGCGGGGGTGGGGGCATGTGGGGTGTGTGTGGGGGTGCGTTGTGCTTCCCTCTCCTGACGGTCGCTGCCTTTCCCCCCATCGACAGCTCTTCAGTCCTTCCATGACAGTGACGGACGTGAACTTGCCAGATCTGGACAGCAGCTTGGCCAGCGTGAGTGTGCTCCCGCAAATCTCCAAAGGGAAGGACACACACACACACACCAGGCCCGTAGCCACGGGGACACATGAGGGTGAAGCCCCCCCCCAGATTTGTTCGGCCCCCCACAGGAGGGGAGGGAGAGGGGCGGCCTTGCCGGGTCTTCCTGCTTCCACAGCTGGCTTCAAGAAGCCAGCTACGGAAGCAGGAAGACTCGGCGTGGCCGTGTGGCGGTCACCCCTTCCCCTTCCTCCCCCCCAAAGGGAGCCTGAGCTGTGGATGGACTTGGGAGCTGCCGGTAAGTTGCCCCCCCCCCAGCAAAAAAATTCTGGCTATGGGGCTGGCCCCCAGCTCTGCTTAGGCCAGCTGGGTCTTGAAGGTATTGAAAGGAAAGGCACCCTTGACCCCAGTACGGAGGCCCGAGGTCACCCCGAGGGGACCCTGCAGCCCCCCCACACGCACACTGCACAGCCCTTGGGCAGCTAACGAGGAGCTGGCCGGTGGCATATCTCCCTCCAGCCAGGTCACAACCCCTCCCCGACCTGGCTCTTCAGCCTCCCCCGGGTGGGTTGCCGCACGCCTGATGTGGCTCCACGTGAGCCCTGGCTCAGGAAGCCCAACATAGAAGGAAGCACAGTTAGTCTTTGGGGCGCCTCGCTGGACTTCTGCACAATTTGGCTTCTCTCTGCAGCCGTTGCCCCTCCCACCCCCGGAGCCTGTCCCCCAGTCCATCTGCTGCCCCCCAGGCGTTGCTTTGTCCACCAGGCACGGGGGGGGGGGGCCTGGTGCTTCAAGGGGGCAGTTCCAGGATGGCGTTACAGGCAACCAGGTGGGAGGCAGGGACAGGTGACCTGGGTGGAGCATCTACCGGGGGTGGGGGAAGGCTCAGCTTCCCCAAGCCAGTTTGGTGTAGTGGTTAAGTGTGCGGACTCTAATCTGGGAGAACCGGGTTTGATTCCCCACTCTTCCCCATGCACCTGCTGGAGGACCTTGGGTCAGTCACAAGTTATTTCAAAGCTGTTCTTGAAAAAGAGCAGTTCCTGTCAGAGCTCTCTCAGCCCCACCTACCTCACAGGGTGTCTGTTATGGGGAGGGGAAGGGAAAAGGAGTTTGTGAGCCGCTCTGAGACCCCAAGTGAAGGGTGGGGTATAAATCCAATCTCTTCTTCCTCTCTTTCTCCCTTTTCACTATTTGGGATAAGATGGGGGGTGGGGGGGTTGCAGGAATGTGAATCTGGAGTTGCATTTCATGAGACTGCCCCGGCCGCACCACGTCACGGAAGCTGCTTCCCTCTGGCCTTTGGAAAGTCGCCTGCTTGCCTCTTAGCCCAGCTCTCTTGGGGGGGGGGGGGGGGCTGGATCACCAGCTGAGCCTCCTCCCTTTCCCCCCTCCGTCCACAGATCCAAGACCTCCTGTCGTCGCAGGAGCAGCAGAAGCCCACGGAGACGGAAGCCTCCCCAGCAGACGCAGGTCAGTGGAGGGTGGCCCTCCTCTAGCCCCGGGGGAGCACCAGGGTCCCTTGGCCCCGTCTCTTCCTCCTCATGGGGCTTTTGGGGCCAGAGCCCCCCTACCCCCCCCGCTCACTGACCGGCTAGCGTGAGGTAGGGAGCGTCCTGTCTTCCTGGGCAAGAAAGCTCCTAATCCGTGGCCGGGATGAGCCCTCCCCCCCCCCCCTCAGCCTTCCGCTCCTGGAGGGGCTGCCCCCCACCACCCCGCACCACTCAGGCTGCCCGTCTCCCTCCCTAGGCAAGCAGCTGGTGCACTACACCGCCCAGCCCCTCTTCCTGGTGGACTCGAGCTCCGTGGACGTCGGGGGCACGGACACGCCCATTTTCTTTGAACTGGGGGAGGGGCCCTGCTTCACGGAAGGAAACGACTACCTGGAGGACCCCACCATCTCCCTCTTCTCCGGGACGGAGCACCCCAAGCCCCAGGACCCAGCCGTCTCCTAAGACCCAGCCCGCGCTGGCGGGGAGAGAGAGGCCGCCCTGGCCAGGGCCTGCCGGCGGCCGCCTCGCTCGGCTCCGACGCTGCCACGAGCGCCCTGCTCTCTCGGGCTCCCCGGGGACGCACGGGTTCCGCTGGTGGGTGTGTGTGTATGCGCTTCACGAGGTGTCCGGATGAACCCCCTCTTCTGCGACGGAGGCTCTGGGCAGGAAGGGGGTCTCCGGGGAAGGCACGGGCAGCGGCCGCCCGTGGAGTCTGGCAAGCACCTTTGGCCTGCTGTGTCCCTGCTGATCCCTGCGCTGCCCTCTTGGCAGGAGGAAGGTGCCGGGGGGCTCGGCCTGACCGGGGGGTGGAGGGGACCCCTCGGGTCAGGATGGACGGGTTGGTTTTGAGCGAGAAGTAAAAGTGTGTCCCGTCCCCCGTCGTCCCCGCCACGTGGGGCTCGAGGGCTGGGTCCCCTTCTGGTGTCTGCCGTCCCGGAGGCTCCCGGAGATCGGGGTGGGGGGGGGCACCTGTGCGAGAAGTCACCCCTCCCTGACCCCCCTCCCTTTCCTTTTGGAGTGTCCCCCCACCGGGGTTTGTTTTCCTTGGCTTAGCGGTAAGAATTTGTACATTCACACTTTGATTGTTACTAGAAGAAATTGTATTTTGGATTTTTACATGAGAGAAGAAGCCCCCCCTCCCTCCCCTCCCCTCCCCTCCCCTCTCCCCCAAACCTTTCTCTCCTCTGATATATAAATATCTATATATACATATGCAAATATATCTATATCTATACGAGACGGTCTGCAGGTTTTCTTGGGGCGGGAGGTTCTCCTGTTGCCGAGTGCCAAAGGGGGGGGGAGGCCGTGCAGAAGGCCCCTTCCTGCCCGCTGGTCCCTGGTTCGTGCCCAGGAAGGATGGCAGAGACGCAGGCGCCGTTCAGGCCTCTCCTCTGCTCCTCTGCTCTTTGGCTGCTTGCCAGAGTGCGGGCTGCAGGAGGGCCGTTGTCAGCCCAGCTCTGCTTCTGCTGAGTGACTTCCACAGGGTCTCCTGCCCGGGTGGCCAAAGTGGGCCTGGTGCCAAAGGTGCTGCTGCTGCTGCTGCTGCTCTGTGCACCCCCCTCCCCCGGCCCAGCCCCTCCCCAGCCTGGGCTCCGGCTCTCCCAGGCCTTTGGTCAATCAATCAATCACTTTATTACAACAGTCAGAAGCCGGCAGTATGGTTTGATTAAGAAATGCAAAAGCCAGCAACCAGCAGTAGAGTTGGGTTGAAAAAAAAATTTTTTAAGATAAAAAGAGATAAAATTAAGTCTTAAAAACATACAAAATCATGCCAAATAGCTACAAAGTCATGCTGCCGAAAGGGATTTCCGATGCTTGTAAACCTGAGCACAGAGTTTAGCCGCCTGTCGAATCGTCTGGTGGTTTCTATCTGACAGGAGATAATCAAGCTTGATTTTGTTTGATCTCCCAGGAAATCTTTCTAGCAGTGGGGTAATACTTTCCGATCGGACCTTTGTATAGCTAGGACAGTTTTGAAAAATGTGTTCTATAGAGTCAGTTTCACCCAGAGAGCAGGAACAGGGCCTTAAGGGGCAGGCCTGTAGTCTTGGAATCAGGGCCACTGTCAGGATTACAGCTGCCCACCCGCCTCCCCGTCTTCCCACTTAGATTGTCAGAAAAGCCCAGCGGGGGGGGGAGGAAATGTCAGCTTGCATCTTCTGTGTCCTGGACGAAGGGTTTTCCCGAGAGCACCTGGGCAGGGAGTGGCTGCTTCTCCCAGCTCCTCCCAGGCCAACCTGTGGCTGCTTCCCTGCCCGACATGCATGAAACAGGGGGAGCTGTTTGGTGCAGTGGTTAAGTGTGCAGACTCTAATCTGGGAGAGCCGGGTTTGATTCCCCACTCCTCCACATGCAGCTGCTGGATGACTTTGGGCAAGGCACAGTTCTGTCAGAGCTGTTCTCTCAAGGACAGTTCTCGAAAGAGCTCTCTCAGCCCCCGCCTGCCTCACAGGATGTCTGTTGTGGGGAGGGAAAGGGAGAGGAGTTTGTCAGCTGCTCTGAGACTCCCGAGTGAAGGACACGGTATAAATCCAATCTCTTCTTCTTCTTCTGTAGAAGCTGCTGCCCCAGAGCAGTCCTTCTGGTGCCAGGCCAGGTGCCAGGCCAGGTGCCTGTGAGCCGGGCCCTTCACCCCCCTCATGGTAGGCTCTGTGCCTTGCTTTGAAACGCAGTCCCCACGGCCGGCCTGGCCTCTCGCTGAGCCTTCCGCAGGAGAGGGGTGCAGCAGGCCTCCCCCAGCACCAGCCCCGGGGAAGGTTATAACACTGTGTGGAGCACGGGGGTGGGGGGGTTGAGTGTGAAGTGCCCTCCACTCACTTCCAACTGACGTCACCCCTACGGATAGATGACCTCCAGGTGCCCTTTTACTCTGCAGTTCTGGCCACCCAATCTCAAGGAGGCCTTGCGGAGCTGGGAAATGAAACGCTGAAGCAGGGAGTTGGAAGCTCCTTTCGAGAGAGGGAAAGTGGGGAGGGGTTCTGGTCACAGGAAACACAATCCATGAGAAGAGGAGGGGGGAGTGATAGGAGTTTATAAAATTATGCCCGGGTGGGGAAAGTTGGACAGAGAGAACGTCGTCTCCCTCTCCCATAGTTCTGAAACTCAGGTAAAAGGTAATGGTAAAGGTTTCCCTCACCCAAAAGCTAGTCAAATCTGACTCTAGGGGTGTGGTGCTCATCTCTGTTTCCAAGCCGAAGAGCCAGCACTGTCCGAAGACGTCTCCGTGGTCATGTGGCCAGCATGACTAGACGCCGAAGCGCACGGAACGCTGTTACCTTCCCACCTGTCTATCTACCTGCAATTTCTTGCTTTCAAACTGCTCGGTTGGCAGGAGCTGGGGCCGGAGACGGGAGCTCACTCCGTCACGCGGCAGTTGGGTCTCAAACTGCTGAACTACCGACCTTCCGGTCTGCAGTTCAGAGTCAGTAAAGCTGATGAGCGACTGATTCAGGACGGACAAAGGAAATACTTCTGTAGTGAGTCGTAAAAATGTGGAATTCGTAGATGGGGGACGTAGTGACTGCCATGAGGATGGCTGACTTCGAGACGGGGATTAGACAGGTTCATAGAGGAGCAGTCCATAAGTAGTTAAGGGTCCATAAGTAGTTAAGCAGTCGGGTTAGAACAGATAAAAGGAAGCACTTCTTCACCCAAAGAGTGATGAACACATGGAATTCACTGCCACAGGAGGAGGCGGTGGCTACAAGCATGGAGAGCTTCCAGAGGGAATTGGATAAGCATATGGAGCAGAGGTCCATCCGTGGCTGTTAGCCACCAGGTATAGATAGGGACTCTCAGTCTGGGGCAAGGGATGCTCTGTCTTCCTGGTGCTTGGGGGGGGGGCAACAGTGGGGGGGCTTCTAGTGTTCTCCTTGCCCCACTGCTGGACCTCCTGAGGGCACCTGGTCTTTTTGGCCGCTGTGTGACACAGAGTGTTGGACTGGATGGGCCGTTGGCCTGATCCAACGTTGGCTTCTCTTATGTTCTTAACCTCCACATGCAGAGGCAGCAAACCTCTGAGACCCAGTATCACACTAGGCCTTGGCCTCCCTGTCCTGTTAGCAGCCCTCCGGACCACTGATCGTCCGCTGGACTAGATGGGGCCACTGGTCTAATCCAGCAGAGCTCCCCGAAGGCTACCCAAAGGGAAGAGCCGCTTGGTGCTCCGTGACGGCCCCTTTCTCTCCCTGACCTTCATGTCCTTCCCACAGTGAGATTCTGTGACTGTGCCAGGCAAAGCAATGCATTTGTTGCAGGGGTTCCGCCCCCCCCCACACACCATTGCAGTCTGCTTCAGTATTTACATGTAGGACCCACATGGGTGTGCCAACTGTAGTGCCCTTGCCCCGGGCATCCCACAGAAACACTCCCCCCACACACACAGTTTGGTGCCTTTAGCTGCCAGCGGCATCCCGGGAGCCCAACACAAGTGTCGAGATGTCACCGCCACCGCTCAAGGCAGGGAAACTTGCCGATTAATCCATTTCCCAGCTCCCACATTTAAACCCCTGGTGCCGAGGCTGTCTGGAATTTTGACTGGCATGCACTCTGAGTTATTGCATCTCCTTTTGCTCCGTCCTAATATTTGTGGAAGAAAGACTCGGGGGCCCCTCCCTCCAAACGCAGCAAACCCATCAGATGGCCTGGACAGGCGGCGGCGGGGGAATCTCCATTTCTAACTCAGGTTTCCCGAGGTAGAGAGAAACCCAGCCTGGGGAACACCTCTTGGCCTTGCCAGTTTGGAGTCGTGGTTAAGTGCGCGGACTCTAATCTGGGAGAACTGGGTTCGATTCCCCACTCCTCCACTCGCAGCTGCTGGATGACCTTGGGCAAGCCATAGTTCTGATAAAAGCTGTCCTGGAAAAAGAGCCGTTTCTTATCAGAGCTCTCTCGGCCCCGCCTACCTCACAGGGTGTCTGTTGTGGGGAGGGGAAGAGAAAGGAGTTTGTAAGCCGCTCTGAGACTCCTTCGGGTAGTTAAGGGCGGGGTATAAATCTCTTCTTCTCAAGTGCTCGGACTCTAATCTGGGAGAACCGGGTTTGATTCCCCACTCCTCCACTTGCAGCTGCTGGATGACCTAGGGCAAGCCATAGTTTTCTCAGGGCTGTTCTTGAAAAAGAGCAGTTTCTTGTCAGCTCCCTCAGCCCCATGTGCCTCACAGGGTGTCTGTTGTGGGGGAGGGGAAGGGAAGGGAGTTTGTAAGCTGCTCTGAGACTCCCTTGGGTAGTGAAGGGTGGGGTATAAATCCAATCTCCTCCTCCTCTTCTTCTTCTTCCATCTCCCAGGGCTTCCTGGCACTCTCCCAGCACCTCCCCATGCAGAATGCCACGAGGCGGGAATGATCCAGGCCCGTCCAGCCGCTGAGTCTGGCCAGCGGAGACCAGAGTGTTGGGTCTGCAGCTCAGCCCCAGCAAAGGAGGGGATTCCCCGGGGAGATGGGGACAGCTGGTGCAGCCTTCTCCCGAGGCAGGCCATTGGTCTCGCAAGGTCAGCATTGCCCACCTTGGCTGGCAGCAGCTCTCTGGAGTCTCCGGTGGAGGTCCCAATCCTTCCAAATGGAGGTGCCAGGGACTGGGCCTGCCCCCCCCCCAACTAGTCCATCGGTCCCGCTTTGTCCAAGCGACGGAGGGTGGCCGTTGAGCCCAACTGAGAAAGGAGTGGTTTCCTCCATCAGGAGGGCTGCTGGGCGAGAGAAGGCTGAGGACTCGGGCCAGAGTGGGCACAGGTCTCCTTGCCAAGGGGGGCCCCTCCCCACCTTTGCACGGCTGAGCTGGGCTTCGTGGCGTTAAACGCTGGACTCGGCAAGACTCTTGTATGGAAAGTCCCAGTATAGAGGAGGCACTCAGACCCTTTGCTTGCTGACGGGGAACTGGGACCCCAGGAGAAGGAGGAAGAAGAAGAAGAGCTGAGTTTATACCAAGAGTTGGGTTTATAACATTGGCTTCTCTTATGTTCTTATGTTCCCTCTAAGCTGTGGAGTCCTGTGGGCAAAGATTCTACTTCGTGAGCTCCTGGCATTCATGTTGTGAGTGAGCGATTGGGCCGCTGCATAGATTAGTTTGCTCTTGAGCCCCGTCCTTCCTGAGCTAAGACAAAAAATGTGTGAGCCGGAGGCTAAAAAAACTGTGAGCTAGCTCAGACTAACTCAGTTTAGAGGGAGCACTGTTTATACCCCGTTCTTCTTCTCAGAGTCTCAAGAGCAGCTTACATTCTCCTTTCTCTTCCCCTCCCCACAACAGACACCCTGTGGGGTTATGTGTGGGGCTGAGAGAGCTCTCTCGAGAACTGCCCTTGAGAGAACAGCTCTGAGGGAACTTGTGTGGCTATTAGCCACAAGGTCTAGATAGGGGCTCTTGGTCTGGGGCAGGTGATGCTCTGTATTCTTGGTGCTTGGGGGGATCAACAATGGGAGGGCTTCTGGTGTCCTGGCCCCAATGCTGGACCTCCTGATGGCACCTGGTATTTTTGGCCCCAGTGTGACACAAGAGTGTTGGACTGGATGGGCCATTGGCCTGATCCAACGTTGGCTTCTCTGATGTTCTTATGTGACTGACCCACGGTGCTGAGGGGTGGGCCCGGGAGGGGCCGCATCTCTCACCATTCCAGGGAAGGGGCTCGATCCTTGGCTGCCGCTCTCTGGGTTGACAGTGAGTCTCGCACACCGTTTTGACTTTCCCCCCCTCTTTTTGGTATTTTTGCATTTCTATACGTGTGTGTATGTGCGCATGTGTGCGTATCTGTGCTGGAAGTCATGGCGACCTCTGGTGACTCCTCCTGGGGGCACGGAGGACGTTCAGGGAAGTGGTTTGATAGCCTGCCTCTGCCTCACAGCCCTGGTATTCTTTGGAGGTCTCCCATCCGGATACTTTCCTGCTTGGTTTCCGAGATCTGATGGGATCAGGCTTGCCTGGGCGATCCTGGTCAGGCTCCGTTCAACGTATGCTGTCGCCCTCAGCCCGGTATGTCTGTCCCATCCTGGGCCCACCCAGGGCACCAGGGGCCGGGGATCTCGGTTTGGACCCGGCTGGTGGCAGCGTCGGTGGGTGCAGGTGGGGCGGTCGGTCACCTCCTTGGGAATGTGCCACGCCCTGTGGCGTTTTGGCCCCCTCCTCATTGTGCCCACACAAGCAGGGAACCAGCCGTGCCACCCTGCACGGTTGCTGGGGGCCGGGGCTTTGGAGGTGGCCTCACCCGCACTGCCCGGCTGTGGCGCAGGCGCCCACCTCCCACGAGTCCCAGCCCCACACACACCCCTGTCTGTCACTGCAACAGCCAGACTGTTTTGTGCTGGTTGCTCATCTTTATTGGAGGAGGAGGAGGAAGGCAACTCAGTGGCTTCATGCAAAACCAAATGCGAGGGGGCAACAGCAGTTGCGAAAGCAATGGGAAAGGTGCCCCCCTCCCCCAGTGCTGCTCTCCAGCGTCAGGGGGCCACCCCCGGGTTCCACTTGTGGGGAAGTGCCCCCCCACTAAGACATGCCTCCAAAGCCCCTCCCCTGCCCGGTGCTGCTGCCCACCTGTCGGCTGGGATGCCCTTTTGGTGTGCGTGTGTTGAGGAGGGGGACAGCCCTGCCTGCCCAGCCAGCCAGTTCATAGAATCATGAGCCCTGGAAGGGACCAAGTCGCTCATCCGGTCCAGGGCGGCCAACAGTTCTGCATTCCCGGATCCAGCTCTGTTCCTGAAGCTGCTCTGGGTTTTGTTATCCACCCAGCCCCTGCCCAGGCTCGGGGGCAGAAAGCTCCCCGCAGCCACTGACTACAAGCCTGGCGAGGACAAGATGCCCCGTCAGCCTGAGCACGGAACTGTGGGGTGCTAAAGAATAATTGCCGCTTTCAGAGCCTTTTTTCTTTGGAAGGAGTCTGAGAAACCACAATCCTGCCCGGATTAAACGTTGCCGGGACCAGCAGGGGCCAAATAACACCCTGCTCGACCTCACTTGGCCAGGGGGCTCCTAAGGGGGGCTTGTCCCTGATCTAGTCCCCGTTTCCTGGGAAAGAAGCCCCCTTCCTAAAAACCTGCCCGGCCAACCTCCTCTTGGCTGCCTGAGAGGCTTCTGAGTGGGTGTCCAGCTGGACCCCGGAGGGCAGGCTTAGAAGACCACTGGCCCATCCAGCTGTGCTACCTCTCCCCTGCCTGCCTGCCTGCCTGCCTGCCTGCCTGCCTGCCCGCCTGCCCGGGGCTCCCTCCAGCATGGAGCTGTCTCTTCTGGGGTCCTTTGGCTGGGACTGGGTCTGCCATGCAATCCAAGCCCTGCCTGGGCCCTGGTCTCCAAGCAGCTGGATGGGGCACCTTTGCTCCCTCCTTCATAGCACCTAAGTTGCCCCCCTCTCGCATCCCAGCTGTGGTCTGCACCCCTTCTTGCCTCTTTGCCCAGCACAGCTTTGAGGAGTGCGGCAGGGGGACTGAGGGTGGTGGCAGCAGGGCTCCCCTCCCCCCCGCCAAGTCTGCCATCTCCAGGTCTCTGTAGTCAATAACAAAAACAACTGTGATGTTGTAGCAGCCCTTGTCTCCAGGAGAACTGAACTTGGTCATCTGGAGATCAGTTCTAATAGCTGGGAAATTTTCTGTAGGGGAAATGATGTGCTGTGGCTGGGGAATACAGTGATTTCGGGGATATCTCCAGGCCCCACAGGGAGATTGGCAACTCCAGTGACTGTTTAAGGGAAGATTGGGAGATGTATCTTACTTCAGGACACCTTCAATGACTCCCAACAGCAACAGCAAACTGTTTAGAATGTTAGAGGCAAAGGCCAATCAGGCCGCATATGCAAACGACCTCTGTGTTCCAACTGGCTATGGGGGGGAGAGGAACAGCAAACTGTTTAGAATGTTGGAGGCAGGACTCAGGCAACACAGCCAGTGGATAGGGAGACCCTCTGAGTGACAGGTCATTCGGCCAACTGATTTCAGAGCGTGTGGAATGTTCAGAAAGTGCCACCCCACTACTCAATTATATATAATAGAGATACGCACACACATGATGGAAAATGCAGCTCAGCACCAGCAAACGACATGACATGTGTTAACTCACGGATAAGTATTGTTGGTATGTCAACAAATGTCATTCATGCAGCGCACACTGAAAAAGCTGTCATATGAAACGGTCTATATGCATCTTCCGTCATGTGTGTGCGTATGTTTTCATAATGTGATGAAGAAATATATTCACGGCAGAACTGAAGCCTAAATATATTTCCATAATACAACATCACGGTTGTTTTAGTTATTGACTGCATCCTTCCCGTGATTGCTCTGTTGTTCCTACATCTCCAGGTCTCTGGCTGCAAACTTGCTGCGGGGGGGGGGGCGTAGGGTTGCCCGCTCTGGGCGAGGATGCTCCTGGAGTTTTTGGGGGGTGGAGCCTGGGGAGCGGGCTCAGCATGGGCATAAGGCCAGAGAGTCGGCCCACCGGGGGAACTGATCTCTGTTGTCCGGCACTCAGTTGCAATTGCAGGAGGTCTCCGAGGAAGGGTTGCTGTCCTCTGCAGGGTGCAGCCGGGCTCACCTCAAAAAGCTTCGTCAGCCTCTGGGCCCTCCTTGGGGCACGCCGTGGTCCAGCTCGTGGGCGCAAGGGTGCCTAAAGGGGCAGGGAGGGGTCAGGCGTGATGGCCTTTGGGTCCCTCCCGCCCGCCTGATTCTAGGAAGAGCCCCTGAGGATCTAGGCAGGCCAAGGGCCGAGGGGGGGCGGGAGGCGTGCAGGATGCTGGAGAGAAAAGTTGGAGAGCGCAAGCCAGGATCCGGGGCGCCCGCTGGCATACACAAGGGGGCAGGAACGGGGGCAGAGAGCTGACACCGGGGACCCAGTTCCAGGACGCACAGCTGGCGGGAAGCACGGGCCCCGGCAACTCGTCATGGGAGCCGGCAAGGGAATGGCTGTCCGCTGGAGCCTTGGGGTCTTCCTCGGGGGCGGGGGAGGAGGCCCTCTTCCTCACATGCCTGCGGAGAAGAAACAGACGCTCATCGCCCGGCCTGCGACTGCCCCTTCCCCCCTCCTCCTCCTGGGCACAGCTCAGAAGTCTCCCTGGTGCCCTCTAAATGGAGACGGGAGGTGCAGCAGGCCGGCCGCCTGTGGTCAGTGTTCCCTCTAAGCTGAGTTGGTGTGAGCTAGCTCACAGTTTTTTAGCCTCCAGCTCACACATTTTTGCCTTTAGTTCAGGAAGGATGGGGCTCCAGAGCAAACTAATTTATGCAGCAGCCAAATCGCTCGCTCACAGCTTTAATGCCAGGAGCTCCCAAAGTAGAATTTTTGCTCACCAGACTCCACGGCTTAGAGGGAGCATTGCAGCCTGTGTTCCCTCTATGCTGAGTTAGTGTGAGCCAGCTCACAGTTTCTTAGCCTCTGGCTCACACAATTTTGTCTTCGCTCAGGAAGGAGGGCTCCAGGGCAAAGTAATTTATACAGTAGCCAAATTGCTCATTCACAGCTTTAATGCCAGGAGCTCCCCAAGTAGAATTTTTGCTCACAAGACTCCACAGCATTACCTGTGGTCACACCGCTCCGCCTGTGCCCCTGGCTGTCAGCGCTCCCATTCCCTTCTCCCTGACCTATGTGGGTCCCAGTTCCTGCACCTGCAAGGATGTCTGGGAGCAGAGGCGAGCAAGGCTTCTCTTTGCCTGTGACCCAGCGGACACCCTGCCAGGCCAAGCGGGCATCAGGGAGTCACCTCTGCATCCAGAGACGTCTCCTCCTTGCTTCCAAAGGCTACAAGAAGGGCTGGGCAAGCAAAATGCCTGAGAGAGGAGGAGGACTGGCTCACAATCAACTGGGAAGTGTCATGGCTAACTAGAGACTTGAACCCAGGGCTCCACACTCCTAGCCCAGCGCTCAAAGCGCCACACCACCCTGGCCACCCTCTTCGGTCTGCATGTCTCTTCCAGGCACCACCGATGCCTGGAATGTTCCAGGCGGGCTCCAGCTCCTAGGAGCCATCTGCGTCCAGTTAAGGATAAGGTGACCCGGAGGTTTCAACCGGGTGTTTTGCCCCAGGTGCAGTGGACATGGTGGGTGGGGGTCTTGAGCAGCCCCTGGGCCCCACCGCACCAGAGCAAATCAACCCCGGTCAAGGCAGTGCCAGGGCCTAGAAAGAGCCGGGGAAGCTGGGGATATCCATCCGTGAGGGCCCCCCACCCCGTCCTGTTAGCAGCCCCCACTCCCCCGTGACACTGACCTTGGGAAGCGAGGGACTCCTCCGACTCCACATCGTGATCCAGGCCTGGGAAGGGAAAGAAGAAGAGTCCCGTTGCAGCCACCAGCTCTGATGTGAGGGAGCCAGGCCTCCACCCAGTTCTGCGTGCAGGAGGTGCTGGGTTCAAGTCCCCGGCAGCTCCTCTTTCAGGCTCTCGGAAAAGACCTTTTGCTTCATGGGACCCTGAAGAACTGCTGCCAGGTGGAACCGGGGGTGGTGGTGTCTGAGCTGGAATAATGTGGTTTCCCGCGTTCCACAATTCCAGGTGAGGAACCGGCCTTCCGCTGACTGGCCACGTGCCCCTTAGAATCAGGTGGGGCTTGGCCAATAGATGCATCTGCACATAGCTCAGTGCTGTACCCAGGGTCTGGGGCTGAGGGCATGACACCTCCCGCAAAGCATGAGAAAGACTTCTGTGTGCTTGTCGGAGGGGGCAGGGCAGGGCTACATGAGCCACGAACACACCTGAAGCGGCCTCGCACGGCATCACACCTCCCCAAGTGCTCCGCTTGCGGGGAGCCAGTTTTCTGCCCACATGCACCCACGAGTGAGCCGGTTTCACTCCCCTGGGCCTCTCGACTTGGGTTGCGGCATTATACCCCCCACTGCAGACCGTGCCCTGCTGTGGATCAGGACTGAGTGGGAGATGGAGGACTGGGTCAGGCCCAAATATGCAGGGTCACTTACTTTCTTGAGACTCGTGGGACTGGCTGGGTGACTCCATGGAAGGACCTGGAACAAAAGGCACACACAACCGCCGTGTGAGTCAGGGGAGGGGAGCAGAGAGGAACCGAGCCCCTGAAACGGCCTTCTCTCGGGTCCGAGGTGCATGCAGGGGATTGAACCGGGGACCTTCTGCGTGCCAAGCAGGCACTCCCCCACTAAGCCACCACCCCAGCCCTCTGCCTGACTGCCCAGAATTAAACTTGATTGGTCTTAAAGGTGCCGCTGGAATCAAACGTCATTCCTTTCTTGTCGAGAATGCAAGCTCTCTGGGCGTCTGAGCCCTTTTCAGGGCCGTCAGTGAATTCTGCTGATAATCATCCTTTAGTAGATAAATCCTGGAGACCTCGACTGCGGAACGCCTCTGGGACGTGTTCAGTCCAGGTCCTCTAACTGGACGCGGGAGGGAGTCCCCCGTCACAAGGCGATGGGCAGGCCCGGGGTGCTGTTCCACTTGGAGCCCAGAGGCCCCTCTGGCCGTGGCAGCCCTGGGGGGCCTCATCTGGCCTCGGAGCTGGTCACCCCACCCCCCACCCCCGGAAGCTTTTCTGAGAAGCTACGGGGCTGATCTGCCCCCTGGGCCAGCTGAGGCCTGGGAGGGGCTGTTTCCCACGGCTGGGAAGTGGAGGTCCGCAGCAGAGGCCACGCGGGCAGGGCGAGGGGGGCTTTCCAGGAGGCAGGACTGCAGCCCCGGGACAGGAGGAGTCCTTCTAGGCAGAGGGGCCTACCGCTCTGTGATTCTCCGGGCAGCGGCTCCAAGCTGAAGGAGCCGAGGCTGGAGGCGTCGCTGTTGAGCAGAGCCCCGTTCACGTCGTCGGTGTGGGACCGGTCCTCCCCTGCGAAGCTCACCGGGGGCGTGCCTGTCCGGAGGAAAGAGGAAAGAAGGGATGGAGGGCGGCTGGTGGTCCCGGCAGCACAGCCTACCAGTGAGTCAAAGAGTCGGAAGGGGCCCGACAGGCCATCTAGTCCAGCCCTCGGCTCATCACAGGATCCGCCCCTAGAGCATCCCTGGCAAGGGTTTGCCCGGCCGCTGCTTGAAGATGGCCAGAGACAGGACAGGGGCAGAAAGGAGGGGAGGGAGGGAGGGAGGGAGGGAGGGAGGGAGGGAGGGAAGGAAGGAAGGAAGGAAGGAAGGAAGGAAGGAAGGAAGGAAGGAAGGAAGGAAGGAAGAGATGCAAGAGGAGACACGGGCTGCAGGGAAGGGAGCGGGCTACGTGACCCACATCGGGCCTACCTGTCGTCAGCTGCTCCGAAGGGGTGGCCATCTCACCTGCAGGTATTAAGGTTGATATGTCAGGTGATGCCTACCAAGGGGCTGGGTCCCCTCTTCTGCCCCTGGCCCCCCCAGCCCTTGAGCCCTGAGCAGGAGAAGGGGTCCATCAGCAGCTATTAGCCACAAGGGATAGAGAGGGACTCTCGGTCTGGGGCAAGTGATGCTCTGTGTTCTTGGTGCTTGGGGGGCGGGAGCAACAGTGGGAGGGGGCTTCTGGTGTCCTGGCCCCACTGCTGGACCTCCTGAGGGCACCTGGTATTTTTGGCCACTGTGTGACTCAGAGGGGTGGACTGGATGGGCCGTTGGCCTGATTCAACATTGGCTTCTCTTATATGGAGCAGATGTCCATCAGTGGCTCTTAGCCATGAGGCACAGGTAGGGACTCTCAGTCTAGGGCAAGGGTTGCTCTGTCTTCTTGGTGCCTGGGGTGGGGCAACAGTGGGAGGGACTTCTGGTGTCCTCTGGCCCCACTGCTGGACCCTCCTAATGGCACCTGGTGGTTTTGGCCACTGTGTGACACAGAAGAGTGTTGGACTGGGTGGGCCACTGGCCTGATCCCACATGGGCTTCTCTTAGGCTCTTATGTTCTCACCACCGGGAACAGCTTGGCCCCACAAGCTCCATTTCCTCTCCTCTGGCTCGTTGTGAACCTCTGGGATCTCTTGCTCCCTGGTGTGTGTGTGTGTGTTCTGTGTGACCGAGTGATCCTCAACAAACGTCCACTGCCCTTTGACAAGAGGAGGGGGAATTCTGTGGACTTGTGTGCCCCCCGCCTGGCTCCCAGGCCATGCCTTGGCACGCGACAGCAAAGAGCAGCAGCACGCGACTCCCGGGGAGACCCCAGTGAACAGTGGGGAGGGCTCAGTCAGAGAGAGGCTTTCCCGCCCACCGGCCAGGGGCCCTGGTGCTCCTCCGCCCTGACTGGCTGCAACTCTTGAAAGCGAGTTGGGTCCGTTGGCATGAGCCGCCGAATGTGCGTCTCCAGAGAACGCAGCCCAACCTGGAACTGGCTGATATGGCACTCGAAGCCCACTGCTGCCTGGCTTCCTCGCTTGCAGCCTGAACACAACCGCTCAGCCTTGGAGCAGGTAAATTGGCAACATCTCTGTGCACGGGCAGAGGGCCTTACCCTCTCCTGCATAACCGAAGCCTTCCCTGCCCCTCTGCCTGAGCCACAGACGCTCCCTTCGGAGCAAATTCCAGAGCCCCTCTGGTCTCCCAGCACCCGCGGCCTCTCCTTGCTGCCTTCAAAGCAGCTGGCTGCACCCCACCCGCCCACTGCAAAGCACAGGGACGGAGGCAGCCACGGATTGCCCCAAAGGGGTGTGATCATGAGGGGGGGGTGAGCCCAGAAGCACCCCCAATGGAGAAGTGGGAGAACGGAAGCCATTATCGCCTTCTGGCCCACCCTGAGACTTGTAGGGTAACATGGAGCCACTTTGGCACACGGAGCCTCTGTTTGCTAGGTCTTTGGTGGAAGAATGGGATGAGGGTCGCTGGCCCCCTGGGATGACACCTATGACCGCTCCCCCCCGGGAGCCACTCCCCAGAGGGTGAAGAAGGCCCCGCAGGGCTGCAAAATGAGCCGGCCTCCAGGAGCAGTGTTCCCTCTCAGCTGAGTCAGTGTGAGCTAGCTCACAGTTTTTTAGCCTCCAGCTCACACATTTTCGTCTTCGCTCAGGAAGGAGGGCTCCAGAACAAACTAAGTTATGCAGGAGCCAAATCGCTCACTCACAATTTTCATGCCAGTGGCTCAGAAGGTAGAATTTTTGCTCACAAGACTCCACGGCTTAGAGGGAGCGTTGTCCAGGAGCTCACAGAGAAACGGCCTCCAGCCAGGGCACCTTCCAGACAACGGCCACATTTCAGCGCTGCCGCCACCAGTTGGTCATTGCCAAGGGGCTTGGCTTGGACTCAGGAGGGCATGACTGGCGCACCTCTGGGAAGGAGCTCAGTGCCCGTGGTGCATTGGCGCCCTCCTTATGGCACTGCCCCCAGCTGATGCTGGAACCGGAGGCCAGGAGGCCCACAGGCCTGGGAAGCACCAGCAGTTGGTGTTCTTGTCCTCCCCTCCCCGCCACTCCCAAGCGGGGCACTTACTTTCTCCAGAGGCCTCGGGTTTGCTGGGCTCTGTGTTCGCCAGGAGCTCTGGAAGAGACAAAGACCGGTGGGAGGGAGCCCGGCAGGACAGCCAGCGGGCGTGATGGGTGGAAGGGAGGCTGTGGGTGGGGACGACCCCCCCAGTCTCTCCCCCCTCCCGCTCAGCAGAGCCCGGCCCTGATGGAGACTGCTCCAGCCCAGCCAGGGACGCACACGGAGCTCTGAGCCAGACCACCCTTCCCTCCCCGGGGCTGGACCACCACACACGAAGGGTCCTCTGGGCATACCTGCCGTCTGGCTACTCGTTGGGGGCGTGGGATCCGGGGAGGTCAGGGGTTCTGCAGAGATGGAAGGGGGGAGGGGTTATGTACGTGGCAAGGGGGCCCCTGGGGGACTCCTGGTGGCAGGATGCCCCCGGCTTCATCATCATGCCCCCCCCCTTTTCCGGGAGCCACCCCTCCTACCCGGGCACCCTGTCCCTTCCCCCGCCCTCAGGGGCCGCCTGCCTGCCTCTCACCTTCGGCCGCCACAATCGCCAGTAGCAGAACCACACCCACAGCCAGCGCCACGAACCTGCGGGAAGAGAGGAGGAGGAGGAGGAGGAGGAGAAGATATTGGATTTATACCCTGACCTTCACTACCCAAAGTAGTGAAGGTCCTCCCCCAACCAAAGTAGCCACTTTCTCCCAGGGGAACTGATCTCTGTGGCCTGGGGGTCAGCGTAATCCCCGGAGGTCTCCGACCTTCGCCTGGGGGCTGCCAGCCCCATTAGTGATCCAAGGCTGTGTTGCCACCCGGAGGTGCTGGGACTCAGCTAGGCAGGAACTCGCTTCCCCGCCTCCTTTCCAGACCCGTGTGTGGAGAAGGCACTCTGTACATGCTCAGAAGCACTGCAGATGCATGAGGAATGGGCGCTGGCAGAGGGAAGAAGGCCAGGCACATTCCAAACGCAGGGCTGGGCTCAACGGTCACTCCGGGCCCACTGAAGACACTTCGGGGAGACAACGCCAAGTGACACCGGCCACCCCCTTTCATCCACAGGGGGCCCAATCCCCTGAGCCGACGCTGACGAGAGCTCATTGGAGGCAGCCCTGCTCTGTGGCTGACTCTCCGTATGACTCATTTCTGGCCGGAGATGGAGCCAAACACGGTGCCGGGAGGGGGAATTCCCATTCCCACTTGCCCGCTCCCTTATTCTGCCCTCTGCTTGCATTCAGACTGCGTCTCTGCTTGGAGCAGAGAAGAAGAAGAAGAAGAGGGGGAGGAGGAGGAGGAGGAGATTGGATTTATACCCCACCCTTCACTACCCAAGGGAGTCTCAGAGCGGCTGACAAACTCTCCTTTCCCTTCCCCTCCCCACAGCAGACACCCCCTGTGAGGGAGGCGGGGCTGAGAGAGCTCTGACAGAAACGGCTCTTTTTCAGGAACAGCTCTGACAGAACTATGGCTTGCCCAAGGTCATCCAGCAGGTGCAAGCGGAGGAGTGGGGAATCAAACCTGGTTCTCCCAGATGAGAGTCCGCACACTTAACCACTACACCAAACTGGCTCTCAGGGGAAGAAAAACTAAACCAACCAAGCAAAAACCTCCAAAGGAAGTTCAGAACACTTACGAAGGGCCAAAAATGTGTGAGCCAGAGGCTAAAAAACCGTGAGCTAGCTTACACTAACTCAGCTTAGAGGAAACACTGCTCTCAAGCTCCCTGGCAGGCAGAGGTTTACGCCTGGCTTTCCAGTGGGCAACCCACCCCTCTGACAGCGCCTGAGCCACACTAGCCCATTTTACAGATGGCAAACTGAGGCAGGAGAGGGGGAGAGAGAGAGGACGGCATGCCCTGTGCCTCCCAGTGAGCACTGTGCGCAGGCAAGAGGAAAGCTACCACCCAGCTGCCGCCAGCTACCCGTCCCTTTCCTATCCCTGGCAAGGTGGGCACCTACCTGTGCTGTGCCCGCATGTTCCCAGGCAGCTGCAGAGGCCACGCAAACCAAAGGACCAACCGGCTGGTGCTCTCGACCCCAGGGGTGGACACAGCAGGGCATTGCGGGCTGGGGACAAAAGACCCCTTATATGCACCTGCCCCCCCCACGGGGAGGAGTCGGCATCAGAGGGGCCAGCCAATCCCCAGATGCAGCTGTGGCTGTGGGGCTGGGAGGGATGGGCGGGGCAGGAGCCAGGGAGACACCTGAGCCGCCTCCCTCCGTGGAGCAGGGGCCGAGGAGGCTAGCCGCCCCAGCAGTTGGGCCCCTCCCGGCAGGGCAGAGGAGAGCGTTTGGGCAGGGGGTGGAGCTGGTGGCACCTGGCCCTCTCCCGTGAATGCAGGGACCCAGGGGATGCCAGCTCTGGCGGAGGGGGGGGGGCTCCCCCCAGCAATGCTCCCTCTAAGCTGTGGAGTCTTGTGAGCAAAAAGGAGAGGAAGTCCTCCAACTGATGGACAACTTAAAAACTGATAAATCCCCAGGCCCGGATGGCATTCATCCGAGAGTTCTGAAAGAGCTCAAATGTGAACTTGTGGATCTCCTGACAAAAATATGAAATCTTTCTTTATAATCTGCCTCCATTCCTGAGGACTGGAAGGTAGCTAATGTCACTCCCATCTTTAAAAAGGGCTCCAGGGGAGATCCGGGAAATTACAGGCCAGTCAGTCTGACGTCGATACCGGGTAAGTTGGTGGAAACTGTTATTAAGGAAAGAATTAGTAGGCACATGGATGAACAAAACCTATTGAGGCAGACTCAGCATGGGTTCTGTAAGGGAAGATCTTGTCTCACTAACCTGTTAGTGTTTTTTGAGGGAGTGAACAAGCATATGGACAAGGGGGACCCAATAGATATTATTTACCCTGACTTCCGGAAAGCTTTTGATACAGTTCCTCATCAAAGGCTCCTAAGTAAGCTCAATAGTCATGGGATAAAAGGACAAGTCCTCTTGTGGATCAAAAACTGGCTTATAAATAGGAAACAGAGAGTGAGTATAAATGGGAAACTTTCTCAGTGGAGGGTGGTAAGCAGTGGGGTACCACAGGGATCAGTACTCGGTCCGATGCTTTTTAACTTGTTTATTAACGATTTGGAATTGGGCGTAAGCAGTGAAGTGGCTAAATTTGCTGATGACACGAAGTTGTTCTGGGTGGTGAAAACCAGGGAGGATTGTGAGGCACTCCAAAGGGATCTGTCGAGGATGGGTGAGTGGGCATCAACGTGGCAAATGGGGTTCAATGTGGCCAAGTGCAAAGTGATGCACATTGGAGCCAAAAATCCTAAATATAAATACACGTTGATGGGGTCTGAACTGGCAGAGACGGACCAAGAGAGAGATCTTGGAGTCGTAGTGGATAACTCAATGAAAATGTCTAGACAGTGTGTAGCTGCATGAAAGAAGGCCAACACTATGCTGGGGATTATTAGGAAGGGAATTGAAAACAAATCAGCCAGTATCATCATGCCCCTGTATAAATCATTGGTGCGACCTCATTTGGAATACTGTGTACAGTTCTGGTCACCACATCTCAAAAAGGATATTATAGCATTGGAAAAAGTGCAGAGAAGGGCAACTAGAATGATAGGAGGGTTGGAACACCTTCCCTATGAAGAAAGGTTAAAACGCTTGGGGCTCTTTAGCTTGGAGAAACGACGCCTGAGGGGTGACATGATCGAGGTTTATAAGATTATGAATGGGATTGAGCAGGTTGAGAAAGAAGTACTTTTCTCCCTTTCTCACAATACAAGAACTCGTGGGCACTCCATGAAATTGTTGAGCAGTCGGGTTAGAACGGATAAAAGGAAATACTTCTTCACCCAAAGAGTGATTAACATATGGAATTCACTGCCCCAGGAGGTGGTGGCAGCTACAAGCATGGACGGCTTCCAGAGGGAATCAGATAAACACATGGAGCAGAAGTCCATCAGTGGCTATTAGCCACAAGGTACAGATAGGGCAAGGGATGCTCTGTATTCTTGGTGCTTGGGGGGGGCACAGTGGGAGGGCTTCTAGTGTCCTCCTGGCCCCACTGGGGGATCTCCTGATGGCCCCTGGCATTTTTGGCCACAGAGTGTTGGACTGGATGGGCCGTTGGACTGATCCAACATTTGGCTTCTCGTATGTTCTTATGTCTGAGTCCCAGACCCCGCCCCAAGCCTACCACTAAATGCTAACTTTTGGGGAGGGCTGTTGCAAAGGGTGGGGGGCAGGGGGAGTCAGAAATCACACACACACCCCGGAACCAGGTACCTTTCAAGCCCTAACTCAGGACAGACAGCACAAGGAATGCCTTCACCCCACCCAGAATCAATCAGCTGGTCCAGCCATCCATCCCATGAACCGGGAACAAGCCAGCCTCTCTCTCTCTCTCTCTCTCTCTCTCTCTCTGGGCGTGTGGAGCGTGTGTGTGCCCGTGTGCGCTTGGATCCTGTCCTGGGCCACCGCCCCCCCCGGCCACCTCTGCCGCCCCCTCCCCAAAGCACAAGGGCTCCTTTGTGGCCAGAGAGCGGCTCAATCGGCTTTTGTTCCTGGCAGGGGATGAAAGGCTCCGGCGGGGTGATCCAGGGCTGCCGGTGGGGCTGGGCTGGGTTGCCAGAGCTGCCTGTCTCCAGGGGTTGCTCCTGCAGCTGCACCCACCCCGGGAACATCCCCCGGCCTCGTCCAGCTTGGCTCCCCGGGGCTGGGACGCTCGGCATCCTTAGTGCCATCTCCTTCACAGCCATTTCTCTCCCGCCTCTCTACCCAGTCAGGGCCGACAGCCCCCCACGCCATCACTCCAGGCACAAGTTTTCTACCCCCCAAAGGCTGGCCAAGCTCGGGTCTTCTGATTGCCCTCATCTGACCACCTTCTACTTATCAGGGGGAGCACCCCACTCTCGAGCTCACAGACCCCCCCAAAAAATGGGAGGAAGAGGACGGGAGCGTGCCTGTCCCACTTGCCACCAAGGCCTGTCCTTGGGAGTCCCCTGGGCTTGCTGCAACAGCCGTTAGGTCCCTGCCGTTGGACACCGGGAGGGACGCCACCTCTTCGACATGGGAAGTCTCTTTTCCCCACGGGGGCAGGGACACTAGACGGTCACGGCCTGCTCAAATCTCCAGAGTGGGTTCACGCTGGGGGTCTGGAAAGATTTGTCTCCCTCCGGCCACAGCAAAACAACAAGGAACCCCTTCGTTAAAAGCCTCAGTGAAGAGACCTGTTTCAACCTGGCTCCTAAAGAGAAGCCCCAGGCGAGCCCCGGATGGGAGACCATTCCAAAGGCCCTGGTGCCACCACCCAAAAAGCCCCGTCTCTGGTGGCAGCTCTCCACTCTTCTGCAGGTGTGGGAGGAAGAGGAGGCTGCTAATTGGTCAGGCAGGGCCGGAAGTACAGGAGGAGGCGGGTCTTCAGTCACCAGGGCGGGTACTCCCAGCGTTTGCTCTGGTCGCTAGTGCCATGCACAGGGCCCTTTCCCGCCTGGATTATGATCTCCAGCAGAGGGGGCGAGCGGGGTCCGGAGAAGCAGGGATTGGGGGGTGCCCTCCGTTCCCAGAGGCAGTGTCGTGGAAGGGCAGCGAAGAGTGGGATGCAAGGGTCAGGCCTGTCCCTTCTCAGCCTGTCCCTTCTCAGGGACTCAAGGACACACCATCATCTAGTCAGGTGGAAGGGGAGGGGTATGCCAACCCTAGAGCCAGCTTGGTGTAGTGGTTAAGAGTGCAGATTCTAATCTGGGAGAACCGGGTTTGATTCCCCACTCCTCCACATGCAGCCAGCTGGTGTGACCTTGGGTCAGTCACAAGTTCTCTCAGAGCTGTTCTCTCATGAGCTGTCTCAGTGCCACCTACCTCACAGGGTGTCTGTTGTGGGGAAGGGAAAGGAGATTGTAAGCCACTCTGAGACTCCTCTAGGTAGAAGAGAAGAAGAGATTGGATTTATACCCCGCCTTTCCCCAAAGAGTCTCAGAGCGGCTTACAAACTCCTTTCCCTTCCCCTCCCCACAACAGACCCCCTGGGAGGTAGGTGGGGCTGAGAGAGCTCTGACAGAATCTGCTCTTTTTTCAAGGACAGCTCTGAGAGAACTATGGCTTGCCCAAGGTCATCCAGCAGCTGCGAGTGGAGGAGGGGGGGAATCAAACCCGGTTCTCCCAGATTAGAGTCCGCGCACTTAACCACAACACCAAACTGGCCAGCTGGCAGGTAGTATAGGGTGGGGTATAAATCCAATCTCCTCTTCCTCCTCCTCTTCTTCTATTTCTCCATTGCCACATAAAGCCCTGGGTTCCAGTTCCTGACCATTGGGGAGGGAGGGAGGGAGTGACTCACCTGGCCCCTCTGGAGGACAGCTCTGGGGTGGGGAGGGGCAGGCTCCTTCTCCTGAGCAGACAGGTGTAGCCAGCCCGCCAGCCCCGTCTGAGATGGGCCGCCCCCACCCTCCCCGCACATTCCTCCCCCCACCCGGCCGGCCCCCGGCAGAACAAGGGGCTCTTTGCTGCCGCCCAGCCGGGCGCTTCAATGGGCTTTTGTTCCCAGATGAAAGGGTCTCGGGGAGGAGGCGGAGGGGTGACTCAGGAGATTGCAGAGGCCGATTGGGCTGGGGGGGCCTCCGGAGGAGCCGCTCGCCCTCATGATGGGTCAGCCTGCCCCCGCGTCACGCTGGCACCACTGCCAGTCTCCCGAAGCCCAGGGCAGAGGGCAGGAGTCGCTCTGCTCAAATGCAAAGACAAAATTCGGGGAGGCAGAAGAGGAGCGTGGGACCTTCCCAGGGGGGTGGGGGGCCCCAGCTTGCAATGTACTGAAAGCAAGAAGCCCGCGTTGCATTTGAGAGTCGCCTGCTGCATTTGAACCCAGGGCTCTCATTTCCGCTGAGGAGCTCAGAGCTCAGTATGAGTGTTGATCTGGGGAGGGGGGAAACAGGCCAAACGGGGTGCAGAGGCTAAGAGCGAGGGACCCAAGGGACCCGGATGGCCCAGGCCAGCAGGATCTCAGGAGTGAAGCAGGGTCGGCCCGGGCTGGTGCTTGGACGGGAGGCCGCCCAGGAAGGCCAGGGCTGCGAGACAGAGGCGGGCAATGGGAAACCACCTCTGGACGTCTCGGGCCTTGGAAACCACACCTATGGGGGTTGCCCCAGGTTGGCTGCAACTTGACAAGAGACCCTCCCTGGGGAGCCAAGTCAAGCCCTCACATGGGGCCCTCATGGGGCTGTAAGGGCCACGGCTGGGGGAGGCAGGAGAAGCCGTGGGGAGAGCCGCCCCCCAGCCACTCCCACTCACATGGGGCACTCCATGAAATTGCTGAGCGGTCGGGTTAGACCAGATAAAAGGAAGTCCTTCTTCACCCAAAGAGTGATTAACATATGGAACTCTCTGCCACAGGAGGTGGTGGCAGCTACAAGCATGGACAGTTTCAAGAGGGAATCAGAGAAACATCTGGAGCAGAAGTCCATTAGTGGCTATTAGCCACAGGGTATAGATGGGAATTCTCAGTCTGGGGCAGGTGATGCCCTCTATCCTTGGTGCTGGAGGGGGCAGCAGTGGGAGGGCTTCTGGTGTCCTGGCCCCACTGCTGGACCTCCTGAGGGCACCTGGTATATTTTGGCTGCTGTGTGACAGAGTGTTGGACTAGATGGGCCATTGGCCTGATCCAACATTGGCTTCTCTTATGTTCTTATGTTCACTGTGACTCCTGATGTGAGCGGGGCCTGCTCCCAAAACACCAATATGGGGGGCGGTGAAACGGTTGCTGAGGAGCCCAAAGTATGGCTATGGGGGGCACAGCAGTGTGGTTCAGTCTTTGGAAGGACTGGGCCCTTTTCCTTCCAAGGCAGTGGAAAGGGTCACCCTGGCAGTGGGGCTGATCCCGGGGCGTCTAGTCACAGAGAATCACGGAGTCGGAAGGGACCTCCAGGGTCATCTAGTCCAACCCCCTAGACAAGGCAAGAAATTCACAAATACCTCCCCCCTCCACACGCCCTGAAGATGACAAAAAAACTTCCAGGATTGGCCTGGAGAAGAATTGCTTCCTGACCCCAAAGTGGCATCCCTGGGCACTGGGGCAACCCTTGTTGCCCTCCGTCTCAGGATCTGCCTAAGTTCACAGAATCCGCATTGCTGCCAGATGGGGCCAGCTAGCCTCTGCTTGGAAACCTCCAAAGAGGGAGAGCCCACCACCTCCGGAGGAAGCCTCTTCCACTGAGGAACCACTCTAGCTTGTCAGGAAGTTCTCCCTAATGTTTAGCCGAAAACTCTTCTGATTTAATTGCAACCCACTGGTTCTGGTCCGACCTTCCGGGGCAGCAGAAAACAACTCCGCCCCATCCTCTATCAGGCAGCCCTTCGAGTACTTGGAGATTGTTATCATATTGCCTCTCAGTCGTCTCCTCTCCAGGCCAAACACACCCAGCTCCTTCAACCTTTCCTCATAGGACTTGGTCTCTGGACCCCTCCCCATCTTCCTTGCCCTCCTCTGGACACGTTCCAGCCTGTCTGCATCCTTCTTAAATTGGGGTGCCCAGAACTGAACAGAGTCGTCCAGGTGAGGTCTCACCAGAGCAGAGTAAAGCGATACTCTAGACTTCTGTTGATACAGCCCAAAATGGCATCTGCCTTTTTAGCTACCACATCACACTGTTGACTCATGTGCAGCCTATGGGCGACAGCCTGCATTGGTGAGGGTTGCCAACCTCCAGCTGGCAGCTGGAGATCTCCTGCTATTGCAACTGATCTCCAAGTGAGAGAGATCAGTTCCCCCGGAGAAGAGGGCCGCTTTGGAAGGTGGACTCTGTGGCCTTGGACCCCATTCAAGTCTCTTCCCCCCCAGATCCTGCCCTCCTCAGGCTCCGCCCCCAACATCTCCAGGTATTTCCCAGTCCAGCGATGGCAGCCCCCAGCCTAGCCTGGCTGCTCGCTCGCCCAGAGGCTGTGCGGCAGGCGGCCCCCTCGGCCAAGCGACACCTGGAGCCCCAGAGGCAGCCCTTGACAAGGGGGGGGGGGCTCCCACGTGCAGGCAGAGGGCTTTGCCCCCTGGTGGACTTCCTGGAGGGAGCCCGTCTCCCGCTCTCGACTGGTCCCTCTCCCACCTGGGTTTTTTGTTTTGTTTTGTTCTCTTGCGAAATAACTTATTTTCTAACAGTTGAGCAATGCAGAAGTATACGTATACACAGCAAGGCCTTCTTAGACATTTTCTGGGTCAGAGTGGTTCAAAGGTGGACTCAGCTGCCCAGGGAGGCGGTTAGCTCCTCTTCACTGGTAGCTTTCAAGAAGAAGATGATGAAGAAGAAGAGACTGGATTTCTAGCCCACCCTTCACTACCCAAGGGAGTCTCAGAGCGGCTGACAATCTCCTTTCCCTTCCCCTCCCCACAACAGACACCCAGTGAGGCAGGCAGGGCCGAGAGAGCTCTTGACAGAAACTGCTCTTTTCCAAGAACAGCTGTGCCAGAGCTTGTGACTGACCCAAGGTCACATCAGCAGCTGCGAGTGGAGGAGTGGGGGAATCAAACCCGGTTCTCCCAGATTAGAGTCTGCACACTTAACCACCACACCAAACTGGCACTCTGGAAGGTTGGTGGGGCTGACAGAGCTCTGACAGGAACTGCTCTTTTCCAAGAACAGCTATTGTCAGAACTGTGGCTTGCCCAAGGTCATCCAGCCAGGTGCAAGTGGAGGAGGGGGGAATCAAACCTGGTTCTCCCAGATTAGAGTCTGCCCACTTAACCATTGCACCAGACTGGCTGGACAAATATTTGTAAGGGATGCTTTAAACTGGTCCTGCCTTGGGCAGGGGATTGGATGGTCTGTATGGCCCTTTCCAACTCTGTGATTCTCTGTAATTTCTAAAAATGCCTGTGCTCCCTTACTAAAAAACACCATTATAGGGTCCTGACGGGAATTTGCAGTGACACGTTCAGGTCAGGCGCTGACTCTCCGTTCCTCCCCCGCCGGCCGCTCCCCTTTCCGACTGCCTTCCAGGACTCAAAACCCAGGAGCACTGAGTTCGAGTACCGCGGCACCGCTAAGGTCAGCCGTTTCCCGTTCCAGGCGCGAGGCTGCCCTGTGCCCGGCGCGCCCTTCGCCCAGAGCTCCAACAAAGCGAAGTCCCCGGTACCCCGAGGAGGAGGAGGAGGAGGAGGAGGCCGGCTCCCGTTTCGGCTGTCCCCGGCGCCCCGCCAGGGCGCTTCCTCCGGGGCTCCGCCGCAGCCTTGCAGGGCCGCAGCAGACGGGGCCAAGGGGAAGGGCTCCCGGGCTCCCTCCCGGGCTCCCCCCCCGGGCTCCCTCCCTCCCGCTCGGGGGCCGGCTCCGGCCTCTCCCGCGGCTCTGCTGCCCCCTGCCGGCCCGCGCCTCTCCCTCCGCCCGGCCCGGCCCGCGCCGGCGCCTCCCGCTGCCTCTGGCCCCCGGGGGTGGGGTGGGGGTGGGGGTGGGCGGGGCCAGGGGCGGATTCACCCTTCAGCGGACTCAGCGGGTGCTTTAGGGCAGCAGGGGGCCAAAGGGGGCGCCGCCAAATTGGGGAAAGGGTGGGGAAAATGTAGAAAGATGTCTCTCAGGTCATGAATATTGGAACTTGGACACATTCCACTTGTGAAATATTCAAATAGAGGTTGCGTTGCATTTTCGTAGAACTTTATGTCGCCAAAGCTTGGCTGAGTTTGCACAGTAGATATTGTGTGATTCTATGAATAAATGTTTGTATTGCCGCAACCTGCATGGTCTATCTGGTCAGATGGGTCAACCACTAGAATGGACTCTGGGTCCGTGTGGAAAAGAGGGGGCGCCAGGACTGGCCAGCGCTTAGGGCACCAGCGAGCCTTAATCCGCCCCTGGGAGGGGCACAGGAGAGAAGCGCACCCCCCCATCCAAGGGCCCCCTTTCCCCAGCCCCGGCTTGACGAGTGCCCCAGGCGCCCTTTGGCCAGCGAGACCAGGGAGGGCTCCAGGGATGCGGTAGTCTAGCCAGAGAGAGACACCCCTCCCCCCCCCAGGGCCAGCGCTCTCTCCAGGCTGGGCCAAGCCCAGCACCTTTGCAGTATCAGTCCAAGAGGTCCCAGGTGTGGGTGGGTCACCGTAGGGTAGGACAAGCCTGGAGAGGGCGGGGTTTGGCGAGGGGAGGGGCGGGACTCCCCAGCAGGGTATGGGGCATAAGGAACTTGTAAAACTCACACCTCCCCCAACAGATGCTGATGGCTTTCAAAGGGCATTCCGGGAAGGTAGGGGCGGAGCGGAGCCTCCACGTTCAAGGGCAGCAGGCTGCTGAGCGGTGTTCCCTCTAAGCTGAGTTAGTGTGAGCTAGCTCACAGTTTTTTTAGCCTCTAGCTCACACATTTTTGTCTTCGCTCAGGAAGGAGGGCTCCAGAGCAAACTCATTTATGCAAATGAGCCAAATTGCTCACTCACAACTTTAATGCCAATAGCTCACAAAAGTAGAATTTTTGCTCACAAGACAGCTTAGAGGGAGCCTTGCTGCTGAGTAGGTCTCAGTTCTGAGTGGGAGGGGCCCAGCAAAGCTGTTGCTTCCTGGGGGCTCTGGTTAACTGTCGTGAGAAACAGGAGGCTCGACTTGGTGTGCCTTTCTGATCCCACCCAGCCCAGATGTCCCTAAAGGCCCCTAGAGACATGACCCAGTGTGTGTCCCACAAGCAGCAGCTTGGCAGGCAGAAAGGCCCCCCCCCCGTGCCATCCTTGGGCATGGCCAGTTGAAAGCGCTGGGCAGGGAAAGACCCCCCGGGGTCGGAGAGCCACTGCCCACTGGAGCCAGAGCCCAAGAGAGACCAGCAGTCCGGCCTAGCCGAGCACGAGGCCCCTCCTCACTCCTTTAAAGGTGTGCTGGAGTCGCCCAGCAGGGCTGGGAGGTGGGTGTGTGCCCCCTTCACAAATTGTTCTGCATTTGCACCCCTGACACACACACACAACCCCATTCCCCACCACACACACGAGAGCTGCCCTCTCCGTCTCTTGCCCTGGGCCCCACACTGAAAATATCCTTATTGCTCTGCAGAGGGCTCCAGGGAGGCACGAGAGAGGCTTCCAAATCTGCGCACCAAGTGGGAACAGAGAACGGGGTCTGCCTCCGAGTTCAGCGATACCAACCTGAAATCGAACAGCAGTAGACTCACCACAGAGGAGGAAGGGTGTTGGCACAGTGGACGGCATTCCCTGCCAGAGGACGTGGGGAGGTCTTGAAAAGCGAAGGAGGCCTATCGAAAACATTGCCCACGAGAGCCAAATGGAGCTTCCATGTACGGAGGCAGTGCACCTCTGAACACCCGTGGCTGGGTAGCAATAGGAAGGGAGGGCTGTTGTTTGCTGCTGCAAGCCCTTCGGCTGGTTGGCTTCCGCTGGGACCTTTCAGAGCTGCCGTTGACATGTGATGCTCTCCCCCCCCACACCCAAGGGGGCAATCAGTCCTGAAGGAAATCCACCCCGGCTGTTCCCTGGAAGGCCAGAGACGGAAGCTGAAGCTCAAATCCTTTGGCCACCCGATGAGAAGGGAGCCCTCTCTGGAGAAGAAGACCCTGATGCTGGGAAAGGTCGGTCAAAGAAGAAGGGGAGGGCAAAGGATGAGATGGTTGGACAGTGTCATTGAGGCAATGAACATGAAATTGAGCAGAGGACGGAGGACGGTGGAAGACAGGAGGGTCTGGCATGATGTGGGGTCCACGGGATCGCGAAAAGTTGGGACTCGACTGTGCAACTGAACCCCCCCCCCCCCGAGGGCTACAGTATGGAGCAGCACATGCAGACGGGTTGCATCTTGGCCAGAAACCCAGACTGGAGGGTTTTCCACCTGGCAGGGCTTTATCCAGCCCAGATTTTGAGCTCTCACTCATGTCCCCGAAAGCATCCTTTTCACTCTTGACTTCCTGAGTGCTTGAATGACAAGTAGGCAGGAGTCCCTCCTCCGTCTCCTGCATTGGCCTGTGAAGACTGTGGGGCAAGGCCCCCCCCGATATTTGGGAGGAGGGGGGCACCGGGATTCCCGGCTGAGGGAAGAGGCTGAAGGGGGTGCCGAGGCTCTTCTTTCACCCAGGAGTGCTGGTGCCGGGTGAAGAAGGAGCCGGCCTTTGCACCCCGAAGAAAGGGCCCAGCTCAAGCGTCCCCTGTTGCAGCGCTGTCCCCTGGTGCCACGCCCTGGCCGTGAAGCTGGGCCGAGCCCACTCAGCCCCCAGGGACCCCCCGTTTGGTTGCTTGGATGCCTACAGCACAGGAGTCCCCGGAACAATCTGGCCCAGCCGACTGGCCCTCCCAGGGTCAAAGCCCAAGCAAATACAAACCAAGGACAAGAAGGAACCAAGGGCGTCTCCGTTCAAGCAGGAACGGCACTCCAAGACATTTGATTTTAAAAACCAAACCAAACCACTCTTTCTCCGCCTTATTTATTTATTTGACTTGCATCCCGCCCTCTCTGCAAAGCAGTCCCAGCGCGGCTTTCAAAACTGTATAGGACACGAAAGCAAGCGTCGCCTCGTTCGTGTCCCCCCCCCGTGGTCCTCGAAGGGTGCTCCGAGCTCAGGCTCAAACAAGCTCTTTCAATGAGAGGCCACAGAAATAGAAACGCACAAAGAGGGGAGCCGGAGGGAGGGCGAAGGCAGCGTCAAAACAGCCGACCTGAGAAGGGAGAAGGAAGCCCCCCTGGGCAGCTAAGGGCAATAACAGGATGCCTCCCCACCCCCCGCAATGAACAGAAGCCTGGGGGGGGGAGGAACAGGCCACCCCAAACTCGCTGGAGCAGGTGCCCAGGGTGAATGGGTGCAGGGTTTCCAGAGCGGAGGTGCCAGCTCAGAGGAGGCCCTCTTTCTGGAAGGCGCCCGTCCTGAGTTTGAAGGGGTGTGTGCACGCAGCAGGGCCACGTTTCTTGCAGCCACGTTTCTTGCAGCCGGAGTGTCTGCAAACATGGGCAGTCCATTCGGCCGTTAGCCAGAGGGGGGCGGGAATCTCCCAGAATGGCAACTGATTTCCCCCCTGGAGAAAATGGCTGCTTGAGAGGGTGGGCTCTGTGGCCCTGCCCTCCCACCGAGGTCCCCGCCCTCTCCAGTCTCCACCCCCAAACCCTCCAGGAATGTCCCCAGCTTGGAGTTGGCAGCCTTCCAGCCCGCCCAGCAGATGCCCAGCACAAGTCTCGAGGGGTGCCCTGAGATACCAGAAGGATTTGGGAGCCCTTCCGATCATCCCCGGCGGGCCACCCTGATGCCAAGCAGCAGTTTCCAGCCGGTGACCTGGGAAGACGCGGCTGCAGGCCGTCCTCGAGTGGCGCCCTGCCCCGCTGTGCCCGCCGTCCATCCAGCTCCGGTGGATCCCCGTGGGCCACGTGGAACCCTCGCCGGCGCGGCAGGAGCTTCCGGAGCCTCTCGTCGGACGATGCGGTGCAGCCCCTCAGGCCCGCCCAGGAGCCCCGGCTCCGCCCCCCGCCCCTGCGTGGCTCCCTTCAGCTGTGGCAGCTGCTGTGGCAGGGGTCGCCCGAGCGGAAGAGGCCGTAGACGTTGACCATGGGGAAGATGGTCAGGGCCCCCGCCATCGAGCCCACCTGCACCACGGCCCCGCACCAGACGAGGGCACAATGCCCCTCATCCCGCAGGATCAACCCGATCATCAGCTTGACGTAGGAGAGGGTGCCCACGAAGAGCACCCAGCACAGCACCTGGGGGGGAGAGAGCCAGAGGGTCAGCGCCGGGCAGGATACGTGCCACCCCCTCCCTTAGCCCTGTTCTGTGCAGTGGGGGGGGGAGACTGGCCCTGTGCAAACAGGAGGCCTGGGGGCAGATCAACGGCCCTCTAGCACAGGAGAGCCACCCGGCCACAGGGCTGCCCGCCTTCCTTCCATACCAGCAGCCCCAGCAAGGCACTGGGGGGGGGCGCCTGGGAGCAAGCCGCCCCCAGTGACCAGAGAGGCCGGGCCCCTTGGGATTTGTGCCCCCACATCCTCTGTGAACTCACACGGGGCCCTGGCATGATGCCCACCTCGCCCGGTCAGGGCTGGCTGGGCCAAAACGTCTCGGCCGGTCTTGCCTGCCTGTGTTGGGGGGTGGGGGGTGGAGCCGGGGAGAGGGGGGAGGTGCCAGGGCCCGAGTCTGGCCCCCCCCCAGGCGCTTACGATGAGGATGATCCCCGCAGGCAGGTGCAGGAAGGGCGGGCAGGGGCTCAGCACCGCCATGGACATGATGTAGGAGGCGAGGAGGGTTCCGGCCAGGGTGAGGCTCCCCATCAGCACCAGGGACCTGTGAGGGAGGGGGGGAGACGGGACGGAGAGAGGGGGAGGGCAGGAGTCAGCCGGGCAGCCTCCTTGCGAAGCCACCCACAGCGATCACAAAGCCTGGCGTGGCCCAGTCCTAGTCTGGTGGCCCCTGGGTGGGGCTCCCCACTTGGCCTGGCTGCCCTCTGGGCTTCTCCCCCCCTCCCAGCAGCCCAGGTGGCCGCTGCTTCCTTTCCGGGCCTCTCCTCACCTCTCTCCCCCCCAACCAGATTTCCATCTTTGTAAAAAGAAGGTGTAGTGTAGTGGTTAAGAGCGCAGACTCTAATCTGGGAGAACCGGGTTTGATTCCCCACTTCTCCACATGCAGCCTGCTGGATGGCCTTGAGCCAGTCACAAGTTCTCTCGGAGCTGTTCTCTCAAGAGCAGTCCTTGAAAGAGCTCTCTCGGCCCCACCGACCTCACAGGGTGCCTGTTGTGGGGAGGGGAAGGGAAAAGGAGATTGTAAGCCGCTCTGAGACTCCTTTGGGTAGTGAAGGGTGGGGCATAGATCCAATCTCCTCCTCCTCTCTCTCCTCATCTCTCCCCCCACCAGTCGAAAGCCAGTCGAATCCGACTCTAGGTTTGCGGGGCTCATCTCCGTTTCAAAGCCGAAGAGCCAGCGCTGTCCAAAGGCGTTTCCGTGGTCATTTGGCCAGCATGACTAAACACCAAGGCGCACGGAACGCTGTTACCTTCCCACTGAAGTGGTACCTGTTTATCTACTTGCAATTTCTTGCTTTCGAACCGCTAGGTTGGCAGGAGCTGGAACTAGAGACGGGAGCTCACTCCATCTTGCGGCACCCAGGTCTTGAACTGCTGAACTACTGACCTTCCACAGCCTACAGTTCAGCGTCTTAACCACTTGAGCCACCGCAGTTCCTTGGTGGTTAGGTATGTAGACTCTAATCTGGGAGAACCGGGTTTGATCCCCCACTCCCTCACATACAGCTGCTGGTGTGACCTTGGGCCAGTCACAAGTTCTGTCGGAGCTGTTCTTGAAAAAGAGCAGTTTCTGTCAGAGCTCTCTCAGCCTCACCTGCCTCACAGGGTGTCTGTTGTGGGGAGGGGAAGGGAAAGGAGATTGTCAGCCACTCTGAGACTCTGAGGGAAGGGCGGGGGATAAATCCTTCTTCTTCTTCTTCTTCTTCTTCTTCTTCTTCTTCTTCTTCTTCTTCTTCTTCTTCTCCTCCTCCTCCTCCTCCTCCTCCTCCTCCTCCCCCTTCCCTAACCCTGTCCTCCCCAGGCTCCAGCCCCAAACCTCCAAGAACATCACAGCCCAGCATCGGGGAACTCAGCCCTTCTCTGTGCCTTCCTCTTGTCCCACCTGGACTCCTGCCTTTGATTTGGACCCGGCCTGTGCCTGGCAAGACATCCCACCCCCTCCCGCCCCCCGCAGGGTCCTGGGCCTGGAGCCCAACTCACCTGTTAGGCAGGAACATGCCCAGGAAGCAGGCCAGCGGGTTGGCCAGGGCAGCCAGCGTGGCGGAGAGGTGGAAGGCGAGGTCCCCGTAAGGGAGGCACGAGTAGGACTGGACGGCGGGCATGGTGCCGTTGGTGAGGGCGTTGACCCAGGCCAGCACCCCGAAGAGGTAGGCCGTCTGGGCCCGGGAGCGGCTGCTGGAGCGGAGGGGGTGGTGGGCCGCAGCCCCCTCCTCCACCGTGACTTGCATGCCCTCGGGGCTCCCGACCCGCAGCCGCGCCTGGTACTTCTCCTTTGCTCGCTCCTGCCTGGCCGCCGGCAGGTGGTTGAGGAGGGCGAAGGCGGCCAGGCTCACGGCCATCATCCCGCTCAGGAAGAGGAAGAAGGCGCAGGCTGGGAAACGCGGGGCCTGGTACGCCGCCCGCAGCCTGGTGCCGTTGCCCTCCGCCCGGCTGCCGTTGAGGCACTGGGTCACACCCACCCCCTGCCCCAGGGCCACCAGCCCGGGCAGCAGGCCGCTCAGCCCCTCGCCCACGAAGTAGGTGGTGAGGTAGGGGGGGCGCAGGCGGCGCATGTAGGGCAGGAAGGTGACGGAGGAGGTGCAGTCCACCAGGGCCAGGCAGAAGAGGAGCCCCAGGAGGGCCACGCTGCGGGGGGCGCCCCCAACCACGCTGGTCTCCCGCCAGAAGAAGGCCAGCAGCAGGCAGGCCAGGCCGCCCAGCGCGAGGAGGGCGTAGATGAGGCCCACCTCGTTCAGCCGCCCGGGCAGGAAGCGGTGGGCCAGGGTGACCAGCAGCGGGCCCACGTTGGCCAGCTGGATGACCACGGTGAGGTAGGAGGGCAGGAGCCAGCCCTCGGGCACGCTGGGCACAAGCAGGGGCAGCTCCACCCACAGGCCGTTGATGGCCACCCAGGAGCCCGTGCCCAGGAGGCAGGCCAGGAGGTGGACCGCCAAGCCCATGGCAGCCGGGGTCCCGCACCGCGGCTGGCCCTGAAAGAGAGACGTCCGTTACTCGGCCCGGCCCGGCCCGGCCAGAGGCGCTCTCCCCCCACCCCGGCTCCTGTGCGAGAGGCTCTGAGGCACCCCCAGAGGGCCACCCGGCGCCCTCCTCCGCCGCTCCGTCTCACCGCACCCCACTCTGGCTCTCCGTGGGATCCGTCGCCAGGGAGAAGGAGGCGGCTGCAGGGGGGCAGAGTCTCTGGCGTGAGGCCCCTCCCTTCTCCCACCCGTGCCCTCCCCAGGCCCCACCCCTAATTCTCCAGGAATTCCCAAACCCAGCGTTGGCAACGCTAGACCCACACGGCCCGGAAAGTGTCACATGGCGAAGAGGCATCTACAGAAGAAGAAGCAGAGGAGGAGGAGGAGGAGGAGGAGGAGGAGACTGGATTTATACCCTGCCTTTCACTACCTGAAGGAGTCTCAGAGCGGCTGACAAACTCCTTTCCCTTCCCCTCCGCACAACAGGCACCCTGGGAGGTAGGCGGGGCTGAGAGAGCTCTCTCGAGGACTGCCCTTGAGAGAACAGCTCCGAGAGAATTTGTGACTGTCCCAAGGTCACACTAGCAGCTGCATGTGGAGGAATGAGGAATCAAGCCCGGTTTTCCAGATTAGAGTCCGCTGCTCTGAACCACTCCACTAGACAGGCTCTCCCAGAAGCGTCTGTCTGTCTGTCTCTCTGTCTGTGTCTTCGCTATGAGTTCCTGCCAGCAAGTACCCGGGAGTCCTGCCCTGCCGGCTGGCCTTGCAACGTGACTGGGAGACCGTGAGCCAGAGTTCTGACCTCCCCCTCAGCGGGTGTGTGTGTGTGTGTGTGTCCAGGTTGTGGCAGGTGGGGGGAGAGAAGGCCAGGGAGAGGTCTGGAGGAGAAGGGAAGGGAGGTCCCTGGGCGACCTCGTCTTGTCTCCGCTGGGGTGCCAGGGGCATCAGGGGGCACCGAGCTGTTGCTCTCTGCGCAGGCCCACGGTTGCTAAGGGTCGACATGAGAGAGGTTTATAACATTATGTCTCAGGACAAAGAAAACTTTCCCCCTCTCTCCCAGAATACGAGGATTCCTGGGCATCCGATGAAGCTCGTGGGCAGTAGGTTCCGGACAGACAAAAGGAAACACCGCTTTACAGCGAGTGATTAAAATGCGGAACTGGCTGCTAGAGGATGTTGTGATGGCCGCAGGAATACGCAGCTTTCAAAGGGGATTGGGCAGGTTAATAGATGAAAGGTGTGTCAGTGGCTCCCTACCCCTGGGACTAAAGGGAACCTTCACATCCAGAGGCTGGCCCCTGTGTGATGCTGGACTAGAGGGACCCTCCCTGGTCTGACCCAGCAAGGCTCTTCTTGTATTCTTATGTTCTTATGAAGTTCTTATGAAGGCCTTATCTGATGTTCTTAAGAAGGCCTCGGCCTCCCTGCCCTGTTGTTGGCCCTCCAGAGGAACTGGCTGCCCCCTGTGTGAGGTAGGAGGCTGGACTAGAGGGACCCTCTCTGGTCTGACCCAGCAGGGCTCTTCTGGTGTTATTATGAAGGCCTCAGCCTCCCTGCCCTGTTGTTGGCCCTCCAGAGGAACTGGCTGGCCCCTGTATGAGACGGGATGCTGGACTGGGTGGACCCTACCCGGGTCTGACCCAGCAGGACTCTTCTGATGTTCTTATGAAGGCCTCAGCTTCTCTGCCCTGTGGTTGTCCCTCCAGAGGAACTGGCTGGCTCCTGTGTATGACGGGAGGCTGGACTAGGTGGACCCTCCCTGGTCTGGCCCAGCAGGGCTCTTCTGATATTCTCATCAGGGGAAGGCCTCGGCCTCTCTGCCCTGTTGCTGGCCCTCCAGAGGAACTGGCTGGCCCCTGTGTGAGACAGGGTGCTGGGCTAGATGGACCTTCACTGGTCTGGCCCAGCAGGGCTCATCTGATGTTCTTATGAAGGCCTCGGCCTCTATACCCTATTTGTTGATCTTCCAGAGGACCAACCCTAACCGTAACTGGTTGGCCACCTTGTGTGAGACGGGAGGCTGGACTAGAGGGACCCTCCCTGGTCTGACCCAGCAGGGCTCTTCCGATGTTCTTATGTCCGTAGCACCGACCCTGCCCCAACGCAGCACCAGCGAGCAAGCTCCACTAGCCCCCCTGGAAGTCCTCCGGACCCCCTGGCTTGCAACCGGTGCTTTGGGAGCATGGCTGAGTGAGCTCTCAACCGGCTGGGCTCCCAGACCCTCTCTAGTGACCTCTCCAGGGCAACCCCTCCTTGCTGCCTGTCGCTGGACTTTGCACACACGTCTGGACAGCTCTCTGACCCTTTGCAAACTCAAATCTTTCAGGCCTCTGTGTGGAGAGACTTGAAGGTGGATGCCCAAGGCAGCAGGTTGCGGGCCGGGGGCAGAGGAGGCGCGGCAGGCCCTCCTGGTGACCATTCCACTGGGCGCAACCATTGCCCTCCTTCCCAGGTTCTGCAGCGGGGACACATTATGCGCAGGCAGGCATGGGGAAGTCAACAGTGACGTGCTATGCCAGATGTGAGCGAGTTCAGGGGAGAGGGCATGTTGGGGGAAGCAGTGAGGGACACGGAGACGGGCAAGTGGAAAGGTGGGGAAGGAAACGCTGCCCAAGTTCTGCCCCCAACTTTCTGATCCCCCCCCGTGCTGCCTTCTAGTCCTCTCAGCTTCGGCAGGGGTCCTCACCACTTAAGTCGCATCCGGCAAAAGGGGGTAACACAACGGAGGTAGAGAGGTTAAGTGCGCAGACTCTAATCTGGGAGAACCAGGTTTGGTTCCCCACTCCTCCACTTGCAGCTGCTGGATGACCTTGGGCAAGCCAGAGTTCTGATAAGAGCTGTTCTCTCACCAGCAGTCCTCTCAGGGCTCTCTCAGCCCCACCTCCCTCACAGGGTGTCTGTTGTGGGGAGGGGAGGGGAAAGGAGTTTGTCAGCCGCTCTGAGACTCCTTTGAGTAGTGAAGGCCGGGGTATAAATCCCATCTCTTCTCTTCTTCTCTTGGGGAGCCAAGTGAGCTAGAAACATCTAGATAATCCAGTGTAAGAAGTGCTACCACCTTTCGCTGCAATGTGTCGTTCCAGGGATTGGGATCGGATCTCTGTTGGCTTCCGGCATGGAGAGGCACGTCTGCACCATCTGTGCATTGGCTGCCGAGGCACGCTCAGCCAGACCAGCCCCGGGATCTTGGGGCGGGGGGGGGGGGCGGGCAGGCCGGGTGGGATTGCTTCCGGAGTTTCTGCAGGTGGCCTGGAGCGAGGGGGGGGCTTCCTCTCCCCCCTTTCTCCAGGACAGAAGATGGTCAGAGAGGAGTCAGAACTTCCAAGGGGCATTGTGGGTTTCTCTGCCCAGCTGGTTGCTGGACAAGACCCACGCATCATTTCTCTGGGCCTAGACAAACTTGTCGACCCCTCAGCTCCGTCCAGAGTCTCTGTGGAATCTTATGAGCCAAAGCTGACAGCCTGCGTGGTGTGTCGGTTCAAGTGTCGGGCCAGGATCTGGGAGAGCCCGGTTCGAATCCCCACTCTGACACTGAAACTTGCTGGGCGACCTGGGGCCAACCCCACACATTCTCATCCAGACCTACCTCACAGGATTGTTGTGGGGATAAAATGGGGGAGAGGGGAAGGAAGGATGGTTTAAGCCATTAGGGTCCCTGCTGGGGAGTCAGGTGGGGAAGAAGGAGGAGAAGGAGGTTGGATTTCTACCCCTTTGCCCTTCACTCGGAGTCTCAGAGCGGCTGACAATCTCCTTTCCCTTCCCCTCCTCACAACAGACTCCCTGTGAGGTAGAAGAAGAAGAGGAGATTGGATTTCTACCTCACCCTTCACTCAGAGTCTCAGAGCGGCTTAACAATCTCCTTCCCCTTCCCCTCCCCACAACAGACACCCTGTGAGGTAGGCGGGGCTGAGAGAGCTCGGACAGAAACGGCTCTTCTTCAAGAACACCTCTGACCAGAACTACGGCTTGCCCAAGGTCACCCAGCAGCTGCGAGTGGAGGAGCGGGGACTCAAACCCGGTTCTCCCAGATCAGAGTCCGTGCACTCAACCAGGACATCAAACTGGTACAAATGAAATAGCCAAATAGAATGTTCTACTTGATGCCTGCTGTGACCTGAATCGACCGCATCGGGATCTTACACTTGAAGACCCCCCCCAGCCCCCTGCTTGGCCCAGGCCTCGTGCATGAGGGCTGCCCCGTTTCTGGCCCACCCCCAGGCTCCTCTACCCGGGGCAGTCTCAGGGCAAACACCGTGGCCCTGCTGCTGGGCAAGCACCCACAAAAGCCCCTGGGCTGCAGGAACAACAGAAAGAGTGCCCCTGAGCCTGGGCAGAGCGCCTTCCCCTCTCGCCACTCAGGGGCAAGCGGCAACCCCAGCCAGCAGAGGAGAGGGGGGTGGCCGGAGAAGGCAACACTGAGCCCCCACCACATTTTGAGACATGAAACGGGAGGGAGGCCCACTTCCGTCAGCTGCACCCCCCCGCCCCCGCTCTGCCCTGCTGAAAGAGAGGAGCTTTTTTAGCTGAAAGAGAGGGGGAAGCTTGGGGGGGGGGCTTGTAGCACCGTGATGCTGCCGAAGCTGTCCTGCCCCAAATGGTAGGCACGGGAAGGCTCTTCTGCTCCCCCTGGGCATGCCGGGCTCCTTCCTGGTCTGGCCCTGGCTTCTGCACCAGCCTCTCTTGCATAATGTGTCCCCTCCCCACCCTGTTACCAGAGAAGCAAGCAGCCCCCAGGTTCATGGCATCCATGCACGCGCATCAACGGGCACCAATGCTCCCTCTACGCTGTGGAATCCCGTGAGCAGAAATTCTACTTTGCGAGCTCCTGGCCTTAAAGTTCTGAGCGAGCGATTTGGCTGCTGCACAAATTAGTTTGCTCTGGAGCCCCCCTTCCCGAGCGAAGGCAAAAGACTGTGAGCTGGAGCCTAAAAACCTGTGAGCTAGCTCACACTAACTCAGCTTAGAGGGAACACTGACGGGCACGTGTCCTGGAGCCAAAATAACCCAACGCAGAGATCCCCGGGGGGCAGGAGAGGGGGAGGTGGGCATGCCAGCTGTTTGCCCCAGACACCTTTCCAAAGGACAAAGGGGGACGGGGGGGGCTGGACCTGGGGGCGACTGGCAGCAAAGGTCAATCCCGCCTGCCCTCTTTCTCTCCCTCCCCCCTCTGCCCCCTGTCCTGCAGGACCACCACCACCACCCCCCGGCTGCTGCCCACAGCCTCCCCTGGTCCTCTCCTACCTTGTGGCGTGAGTCCTGGCCCCTGCTGCTGCTGCTGCTGCTGCTGCTGAGCAGAGAGTGGAGCCAGGAAGCCCAGGAGGGATGGGCCGTCCCTCCCCTCCCTTCGTCTGCACACGCCCGTCCACCCCCCACTGGCAAAGGGGCATGGCCAGCAGGGAGGGCATGGGGGTGGGGGGGGTGCCTCTCTGACACTGGCAGGTTTGGGATCTCTGGGCCAGCCCTCAAAGCCCACCGGCTGGCAGGCGGGGTGAGTGGGCGGAGCCTGACCAGGCGCAGAAGAGAGCCAAGAAAAGGGGTGAGACGACCAACGTGGGGTGCTCTCAGCCGGGCTGGCAGGAGGGTGGGCAGGGAAGATGCTTGTCCCAGCCCCTCCCGACCCAGGAGCGAGGAGAGCCCCCCCACACACTCATGTTGCCTCAACTGCTAGCAAACCTTTAGGTTACAGGTTTTGGTACTGACACCCTGCATTTCTCCCAGCGGGGACACAAAGTGTCCGTTTCAGGGAGCAAGATGCTCCAAACATCTAGCTGCACATGCTGCATGTCTCGCAGCGTGTCGACTCTGCAAAAGATGCCAAAGTCATGGTTACGGCAGGCTGGTTGTAGCACAGGGCAGAAGGCATGCGCAGGATGGAGATGTGCCTGACAAAGAAGCCCCCCCCCCCGTAGCCTCCTGCCCATGAGAAAAACAGACCTCAGAGCAGTTCCTGAAGAGAAGAAGAGGAGATTGGATTTATCCTCCGCCCTTCACTTGGAGTGTCAGAGCAGCTTACAGTCTCCTCTCCCTTCCCCTCCCCACAACAGACACCCTGTGAGGGAGGCGGGGCTGAGAGAGCTCTGACAGAAATGGCTCTTTTTCAAGAACACCTCTGACAGAACTATGGCTTGCCCAAGGTCATCCAGCCAGGTGCAAGTGCAGGAGTGGGGAATCAAACCTGGTTCTCCCAGACTAGAGTCCGCGCACTTAACCACAACACCAAATGGGCTCTTCCTGCCCTGTGCAGAGATGCTGTCCTCATTGTGCGGCTAGAGAGGCCATGGAGCTAGGGACCCAGGGAGGCAGAGGCCTGGCAGGACTGTTGTGGGGGGGGGATAGGACTCTGCATACCATGTGGCACGGCCAGGATGCCGGCACTCTGGAACCAGCCCTGCTCTGCCAACAGGCAGCTGGGCAGCAACCAATCCCGTCCTCTGGGCATGGCCACATGGAAAGGGGCCTGCTTCCTAATCCACAGGCACCTGCCATGTGCTGATGTTAGGAAGGGATGCACGGCAGAGCCCAGGAAACCCCTCCCTCCCCCTTCATGATTGCTCTCTGCCAAGCCCTGCTTTTGGTAGGGAGTCCAAAGAAAGGAGTCCTCAACTGAGCTTTGTTTTGGTGGAAGCTTTTGTGAGGAAGACCTCTGGCCCGGCCGATTCACGCCAGGAAATTAAGAGATCTGGGCCTCCTCGGGTGGTGTGGCCCAAGGGCCCGTTGACTGCTCCCGGTTTCTTGCGTCACAGGCTGGGCCCTCGTGAAGCAGTGTCCTAGCGGATGAGCAGTCGGCTGTGAGGAAGGCATCGCCTCTCACCCTGAGCACAAGGCTGCCTGGACTGACCCCCCACATGCCCTTAACAGGCTCGGGGAATCATAGAATCATAGAGTTGGGACCTCTGGGGTCATCTAGTCCAACCCCCTGCACAAGGCAGGACATTCACAAATACCTTCCCCCCCCACACCCCCAGTGACTGCTGTTCCACGCCCAGGATCTCCAGCCAAACTGGCCTGGAGAAAAACGGCTTCCTGACCGAATGATAAAAGGGTTGGGACACTTTCCCTATGGGGAAAGGTTAAAATGCTTGGGGCTCTTTAGCTTGGAGAAACGATGGCTGAGGGGTGACATGACTGAGGTTTATAAGATTATGCTTGGGATGGAGCAGGTTGAGAAAGAAGGACTTTTCTCATTTTCTCACAAGACAAGAACTCGTGGGCACTCCGTGAAAATGCTGAGCGGTTGGGTTAGAACGGATCAAAGGAAGTCCTTCTTCACCCAAAGAGTGATTAACAGATGGAATTCACTGCCACAGGAGGTGGTGGCAGCTGCAAGCATGGATGGCTTCAAGACAGAATTGGATAAACATATGGAGCAGAGGTCCATCAGTGGCTCTTAGACACAAGGTCTAGCTGGGAACTCTCAGTCTGGGGCAAGGGATGCTCTGTATTCTTGGTGCTGGGGGGGCCCACAGTGGGAGGGCTTCTGGTGTCCTGGCCCCACTGCTGGACCTCCTGGTGGCCCCTGGTATTTTTGGCCACTGCGTGACACAGTGTTGGACTGGAGGGGCCATTGGCCTGATCCAACATTGACTTCTCTTATGTCCTTACGTTTGAGGGGGTGGAGAAGGGAGAGAAGGGGCACACTTTGCCAGGCTTGGGGGGGGAGGGGCTGGGCTGGATGCCAATGCCCAAGTGGGGGGCATGTCTTGATTCTGCCACCACTCCCATTCCCACCTCACTTAAACCAGAATAAAATCGTGACACTCTTGCCTGAAGGGCTCAGCAAAAGTCACTTATACGGCAGTTGCTCTGGTTTGGGGTGGTGAGAGCCAGCGTGGTGTCATGGTTACAAGCGCGGACTCTAACTGGAGAGAACAGGGTTTTATTCCCCCACTCCTCCACATGCAGCTGCTGGATGACCTTGGGCAAGCCATAGTTCTGTCAGAGCTGTTCTCTCTGGAAAGAGCTCTCTCAGCCCCGCCTACCTCCCAGGGTGTCTGTTGTGGGGAGGGGAAGGGGAAGGAGTTTGTAAGCCGCTCTGAGACTCCGAGTGAAGGGTGGGGTATAAATCCAATCTCTTCCTCCTCCTCCTCCTCCATTGGTCACAAATTAGCTCCTGGGGTTGATCCAAGGTATTGGTTATCACCTACCACAGCGCTTCATGGCCTCAGACCCACCGCCCTGCAGGACCACCTCTTCCAATGTGCTCCGCTGAGACCGCATCACCCCTCAGAGCTACGCTTTCTGGAGGCGTCACGCTGCAGTTCAGCCAGACTGACCGTTGCCCATGCCCGCACATTCCCTGTTGTTGACCCCGGGGTGGGTGGAACGGCCTGCCTGATGAAGCCGGAGGGGCTCCCAGACTTCTATTATTCGGCAGAATGTGAAGCACAGAATTGTACAGCAGGTCATGCTCATAAAGCCAGTTTGGTGTGGTGGATAAGTGCGCGGACTCTAATCTGGGAGAACCAGGTTTGATTCCCCACTCCACCACATGCAGCTGCTGGATGACCTTGGGCAAGCCGTAATTCTGTCAGGGCTGTTCTCTCTGGAAAGAGCTCTCTCAGCCCTGCCTACCTCACAAGGTGTCTGTTGTGGGGAGGGGAAGGGAAAGGAGTTTGTAAGCTGCTCTGAGACTCCGAGTGAAGTGCGGGGTATAAATGAGTCCAGCAGCATGTTTAAGACCAACCAAGTTTAATTCTGGGTATAAGCTTCCGTGTCCGCGCACATATCTTCAGATGCACATATCTTTAGAATGATAAAAGGGTTGGAACACCTTCCCTATGAAGAAAGGTTAAAACGCTTGGGGCTCTTCATCTTGGAGAAACGACAGCTGAGGGGTGACATGATCGAGGTTTATAAGATTATGAATGGGATTGAGCAGGTTGAGAAAGAAGTCCTTTTCTCCCTTTCTCACCATACAAGAACTCCTTGTGGGCACTCCATGAAATTGCTGAGCAGTCGGGTTAGAACAGATAAAAGGAAATACTTCTTCACCCAAAGAGTGATTCATACGTGGAATTCTCTGCCACAGGAGGTGGTGGCAGCTACAAGCATGGACGGCTTCATGAGGGAATTAGATAAACCTATGGAGCAGAAGTCCATCAGTGGCTCTTAGCCACAGGGTATAGATGGGAATTCTCAGTCTGGGGCAGGGGATGCACTCTATTCTTGGTGCTGGAGGGGGCAGCAGTGGGAGGGCTTCTGGTGTCCTGGCCCCACTGCTGGACCTCCTGATGGCACCTGGTATATTTTGGCCACTGTGTGACAGAGTGTTGGACTGGATTGGCCATTGGCCTGATTCAACACGGGCTTCTCTTATGTTCTTATGCCATCTTAGCTATACTTATCACTCAATTACTTATGCATCTTGACTCTTTAACTCGTCCTTCCTGGCAACTAACCCCCCTCTACCTCTATGTAAGACTTGAGGAAGTCCATTTCAATGTATCTGAAGCAGTGTGCGTGCACAACAAAGGCTTATACCCAGAATTGAACTTTGTTGGTCTTAAAGATGCCATCCGGACGTGAACCGTGTTCTGCTACTTCAGACCAACGCAGCTACCCACCTGGATCTAGCTACTATTAGAGTTCTGCATAACCTCACTCCCTGACGTTTTGTGGTTGGCTCCGCCTACCGTGGCAGCCATTTCGTGGCTGCCACCAACCCCGTGTCAGAATTCCAAAGGTGCTCACAGGCTAGAAAAGGTTGGGGGCCCCAGCTCTAATAATTATCCAACATCCTGATAAAATCAAGCAAATATGCAGCTGGATAAACGTTTGCCGGGGATGCAGTCTAGGCCAATCCTGCATTGAGCAGGGGGCTGGACTAGATGGCCTGCAGGGCCCCTTCCGACTCTGTGATTCTGCCCGGCTTTTGGGTTGTTGTTCAGTCGCACAGTCGAGTCCGACTCTTCGCAACCCCGTGGACCAGATCACGCCAGGCCCTCCTGTCTTCCACTGTCCTCTGAAGTTTGCTCAATTTCATGTTCAATGACACTGTCTAACCATCTCATCCTTTGCCGTCCCCTTCTTCTTTGACCTTCAGTCTTTCCCAGCATCAGGGTCTTCTCCAGTGAGGGCTCCCTTCTCATTTGGTGGCCAAAGTATTTGAGCTTCAACTTCAGGATCTGGCCTTCCAGGGAACAGCCAGGGTTGATTTCTTTTAGGATTGACTGATTTGGGTTGTAATCAGAATCAAATATAGTTATGTGGGATTATTGAAGGCTGATCTCATTGAATATGAATTACATGCAATAGAGAGGTCAGAGCAAAAAACCACATTTTTTGCCTTTGGGTTAAATCTTACAATAACCCCTAACAGAATATCTAGGCTGGTGCCTTTTTTGTGTGCAGACTAGCGGTTCTCATTCACCCGAAAGAATTAAGTAAAATTAGAATTCCTCCGGAAGGGGCTGCCCTGTAAGAGAGAACCTCTTTCTTGCCCGCTGATCAGGATCCTTGCTGATTTGTTCCGATTTATGAAGAAAGCGGAGTGAGACAAGCGTTTGATTAGCAGATCTCCAGTACAGCAGCCGTGGAAGATGGATTAGACCAGCCTCTGCCCGCAGCACCACAGTCTCATTTCCCGGCAAGTCAAGTGTCTACTGCAAGTCTGATTTTTGTAGTTCACACTCACCAAAGTTAAAGGCGGCAAGGGCACCTTTGACAAGAGCCTTGGGGAAGATGGAGATATTTATTCCCAATCATCTTTGAACACTGCTATTGAAGAGCTTAACGATGTGTTCCGTGTTCCTAAGGGACACTTCACCCCATTCAAGAGATACACTCTGCCGTTCCAAGCTTCGTTAAGTAACCGCAGGCCAATTCGGAGTGAAACCACAGCACACAGAGAGAGACTTTCCCTCCTGTGCTGTTTTTTGTGACCTGAAACGGCCCCAGGGAGCAACTACTGGTGAGAGGGTTGGAATCCGAGTCTTATGAGGAAAGGCTGAAAGAGTTGGGTCTGTTTAGCCTGGGAAAGAGAAGGCTTAGAGGGGACATGATTGCAGGCTTCAAATACCTGAAGGGCTGTCATGTGGAAGATGGAGCAGATCTATTCTCTCTTGCTCCAGATTGCAAGACTAGATGGAATGGGTGGAAATGACAGGGGAGTCGTTACTGTCTAGATATCAGGAGAAACTTTCTAACTATAAGAGTGGTTGAGCAGTGGAACAGTCTGCCTCGGGAGGTGGTGGATGCTCCTTCGCTGGATGTTTTCAAGCGGAGGCTGGACGACCATCTTTTGGGTCTGTTGTAGGTATGTAGGGCTATCTTTCAGCTCTGCTCCTGCAGAGTGCAGGGGGTTGGACTAGATGACCTGCAAGGTCCCTTCCAACTCTAACATTTCATGATTCTATACTTGCTGTGCTGGGGAAGTTCACATGGAGCCTCCATCAAGACAATGTCTCCCTGGGTCTGTTTCAGGCTGGGAAAGCGGCATGGAGGTGGTGGGGTCATCTAAGCTCTCCCTCTCCCTCTGTGCCACAGTTCCAATCTTGAATCGGGCCTGTGCTCACCTGGGAAGACAACTCCAGTATACATCTCTTGTGCAAGCTCCAGGATATCCCGTTAGTCAGCAGCCTACTCTGTCCCTGATGGTCCTCTAGGAACATCAATAGATCACTCCCAAGTTAGAAGCTAGATCTATGACTTTGACACATAGATCGACCCTTCCTCAATATTAAAATCATGGTACAAACTAATTAAATTGGATCGCATTGTTGTTGTTCAGTTGCACAGTCGAGTCCAACTCTTCACGACCCCATGGACCTCCTCTGGAGTCTACTCAATTTCATGTTCGGTGCCTCGGTAACACTGTCTAATCATCTCCTCCTTTGCCGTCCCCTTCTTCTTTTACCCTCAATCTTTCCCAGCATCAGGGGGTCTTCTCCAGTGAGTGCTCCCTTCTCATTTGGTGGCCAAAGTATTTGAGCTTCAGCTTCAGTCTCTGGCCTTCCAGGGAACAGTCAGGGTTGATTTCTTTTAGCATTGACAGATTCGATCTCCTAGCAGCCCAAGGGACTCTCAAGATTCTTCTCCAGCACCATTAGAATTCCCTATCTAGTCATCATCTCTATGTAGTTAAGAGTGGAACACCTTCCCTATGAAGAGAGGTTAGAACGCTTGGGGCTCTTCATCTTGGAGAAACGACGGCTGAGGGGTGACATGATCGAGGTTTATAAGATTATGAATGGGACTGAGCAGGTTGAGAAAGAAGTACTTTTCTCCCTTTCTCACAAGACAACAACTCGTGGGCACTCCATGAAATTGCCGAGTAGTTGGGTTAGAACAGATAAAAGGAAGTCCTTCTTCACTCAAAGAGTGATTAACACGTGGAATTCACTGCCACAGGAGGTGGTGGCAGCTGCAAGCATGGACAGCTTCAAGAGGGAATTAGATAAGCATATGGAGCAGAAGTCCATCAGTGGCTATGAGCCACAGGGTATAGATGGGAACTCTCAGTCTGGGGCAGGTGATGCACTCTATTCTTGGTGCTGGAGGGGGCAGCAGTGGGAGGGCTTCTGGTGTCCTGGCCTCACTGCTGGACCTCCTGATGGCACCTGGAATATTTTGGCCGCTGTGTGACAGAGTGTTGGACTGGATGGGCCATTGGCCTGATTCAACATTGGCTTCTCTTATGTTCTCATGAGTGACCTTTACCTCCTTACACTTTCCATCAATGCCAGCAGCACTTTTATGGGGTCGCTTTAGCCCAATTCCAACGGCCGGACATGCATCTGTGGATCCAACGCACTTGAGGACTTACCTCACTACATCCTTTTTTGCCCGTTATATCTCAATCCTAGCACCAAATTTTCGGCAGGAATTTTATCTGGTTTAAGTTTACACCCAGCCGCTGAGAAGATTTCATTTTTGCTATCTAATATTGATGTGTGTCTTATAGTGCCTCATTTCCCCTTGCTGCAAAGACAATGAGGTCGAAAGCGGCAGGGAGACGGGATGCAACTTAGATCCTTGTTCTTACGACTATTGTTTTTGCCCTGTATTTATAGGTGCATTTTCTTACGGACTTCTGGTTCTACGTGATATTTTTATTTGCTGATTTATAGTCTGCACACAATCTGCATTCCTCTCCACTGTTGTTGTTGTTGTTGTAACATCCAATGGCTATTTACAATAAACCGAACAAGAGTAGTCAACTAAGGAAAAGAACAGGGAAGTGCCATTGCTAAAATCGGAATATACACTGACACTCGCCCACTGTTATTTCAATCAAATACTTTATCTGCACCAAATGAAACTATGCTTTTAGTTTCTTCCTGAGAGGCTGAAAACAATACATCTGATAATACCCTACACTGATCGGAGCTGTATCAGAACAAAACCAATTCGTTTCGTGGACTCCTGTGGGTATGACATTCTCTACTTCAGGGGTGCCCAAATTTGACAGTACTGCAGAGTCTGCAGAGGGGCACTTGAGTCTACAGCTGTTAGCTTCTGCTGCCTCCTTTCTGGGTGTTGCGGGACTGAGATTTGAGCCTGATGCCTGTGTGGTGTAGTGGTTGGGCGGTGGACTCTAATCTGGAGAACTGGGTTTGATTCCCCACTCCCCCTCCGCCTGAAGCCTGCTGGTTGACCTTGGGCCAGTCACGGTTCTCAGACCTCTCTCAGCTCCACCTATCTCACAACATGACTGCTGTGGGGAGAGGAGGAGATTGGATTTCTACCTCACCCTTCACTACCCAAGGGAGTCCCAGAGCGGCTGACAAACTCCTTTCCCTTCCCCTCCCCACAACAGGCACCCTGTGAGGTCGGCGGGGCTGAAAGAGTTCTGACAGAAACTGCTCTTTTTCAAGGACAGCTCTCGTCAGAACGATGGCTTGCCAAAGGTCATCCAGCAAGAGAATGAGTGGGGAATCAAACCCAGTTCTCCCAGATTAGAGTCTGCGCACTTGAGAAGAGATTGGATTTATACCCCACCCTTCACTACCCAAAGAGTCTCAGAGCGGCTTACAAACTCCTTTCCCTTCCCCTCCCCACAACAGACACCCAGTGAGGTAGGTGGGGCTGAGAATGACAGAAACTCTTTTTCGAGGACAGCTCTTGTCAGAACTGTGGCTTGCCCAACGTCACACCAGCAGGTGCAAGTGGAGGAGTGGGGGATCAAACCCGGTTCTCCCAGATTAGAGTCCGCACACTTAGCCACTACACCAAACTGGTTCTCACAAGCTTGCCAGTTGGTGGATCTATGCTACCACCTGGAGTTACAGGTAGGTCTTGCCATCTTGTCCTGGAATGGTTGAAGACATCTGTGATACAGTAAACAGCTCAATATCCTGTGTGCAGAAGAGCTTTCAGCCCACAATATTTCCAACATTGCCCATGTGCTGAAACCTAGCTGCAAACTCAGAACTGGTGGGGAAAAGGCAGCCGTAGGATGAGCCATCCTGTTCTAAGAACAGGGTCCTTGAGTGCTTATGTATGCTAATAGCTCTGGCCAAAGCAAGACAATGGTTTCCCATTTAAATACCCCACTAGCACGCCCTACCTCAAGGGACAGACTGCTGAGAACCAAAGGGCTACATGGTAAACCCTTCCTCTTGAAGCCAGAAGGGCTGAGATACCCAAGAGGAAGGCTCAGACTCTCCGCCAGGGGAAATTATACATTCCCAGGACATAAGAAGCTCTCTTACTCTTCCGTCTGGAGCAGCCCTTTGAAGAGGCACCAAGCATGAAAGACCTCCATCTTTCCCACATGGCAAAGGACAGAAAGATAGTGACAAACTTTAACTACTGCAACTTCCAATAAAGATAGTCTGTCCTATTTAAATATTTTTAGGATAAGTACAGCCAGTTTGGTGTAGTGGTTAAATGCGCGGACTCTAATCTGGGAGAACCGGGTCTGATTTCCCCACTCCTCCACTTGCACCTGCTGGTGTGACCTTGGGTCAGTCACAAGCTCTGGCGCAGCTGTTCCTGAAAGAGCAGTTTGTGTTAGAGTTCTCTAACTATGCTGGGGATTATTAGGAAGGGAACTGATAAAAAATCAGCCAGTATCATCATGCCCCTGTATAAATCATTGGTGCGACCTCATTTGGAATACTGTGTACAGTTCTGGTCACCACATCTCAAAAAGGATATTATAGCATTGGAAAAAGTGCAGAGAAGGGCAACTAGCATGATCAAAGGGTTGGAACACCTTCCCTATGAAGAAAGGTTAAAACGCTTGGGGCTCTTTAGCTTGGAGAAACGGCAGCTGAGGGATGACATGATCGAGGTTTATAAGATTATGAATGGGATTGAGCAGGTTGAGAAAGAAGCCCTTTTCTCCCTTTCTCACAATACAAGAACTCGTGGGCACTCTATGAAATTGCTGAGTAGTCGGGTTAGAACAGATAAAAGGAAATACTTCTTCACCCAAAGAGTGATTAACACATGGAATTCACTGCCATGGGAGGTGGTGGCAGCTGCAAGCATGGACAGTTTCAAGAGGGAATTAGATAAACATATGGAGCAGAAGTCCATCAGTGGCTATTAGCCACGGGGTATAGATGGGAACTCTCAGTCTGGGGCAGGTGATGCACTCTATTCTTGGTGCTGGAGGGGCAGCAGTGGGAGGGCTTCTAGTGCCCTGGCCCCACTGCTGGACCTCCTGATGGCACCTGGTATATTTTGGCCACTGTGTGACAGAGTGTTGGACTAGATGGGCCATTGGCCTGATTCAACATTGGCTTCTCTTATGTTCTCTTATGTTCTTATGCAGAGTACAGCCTTCCTTGTGTGCACCTGGATCAAACCATTTCAATTCCTACACTACAGTTACTCTTGAAAAACAAAGTTTCTTGCTTTGAACAAAACGCCAGTGGGCGAGCTGGTTTCTCAGGACTGTGCCTTCCAAGAGAGGGCATCCCACGTAACCTTCAATAATGCCCCCCAGCAGGCAACTAAATTTGGCCTCAGCATCATGAGGTTTGCCATGCTGAAGCCACTCCACACACCCCAGAGTCAGGAGGCAGGGAGCTTGCTCGTCTCATGATCTTCACACGACGGGCAGGCCGGACAGGCTCAGCGCCAGCTCCCAGTCATCCTGCTGAATTCTTCCTACCGTGCAGAATTGTAGGAATCTGTGGCCAGAGATGGTGATGCATAGATGGCAATGAAAGCCGTACGGAGAGTGCCTCTCGGAGAGCTAAAACGTTGCCTCGATGGTCAGAGGCACGACTATTTCAGATCACTGCTCTGGAGGGCCAGCCTCTACGCACCCCACTGGCTTGAGAACTTCGGGCGGGGAGGCACTTCTCTCTGACTTCGGTGGGAGCCGCAATGCAGGAAGAGGCAACCCCGTGGTCTGATTCTGGGAGACTAGCCAGGAGGAGGGGCAGCCCCATCAACCGCTTTCCGGCCGACCACCACGCAGACCAGAGGGGAGGAGAGCCCTCCTCCACGCTCCTCTCCAGGGAACTGCCATCGTGGCTCTGACTGTGGAACGGAAGGCGACTTCTAAGTCAGACTCTGGCAATTCAGCCTCTTGAGAAAACAGAAGCAGGTGTTGAGTGCCGTCCTCTTTGCAGACAGAGCGCTGCAGACAGTCCAGGCGTTTTGATGACAGGCAGCGAAAGGCTAGCAGGGTAGGTGGGAGCCCCCCCCCCAGCAGTCGGCGACCGGGCCACTCTAACTGGCCCACCCCCACCCCGCGTTTTAGAACAGAAACCTCTACAAACTCACTGGCAGCTATGCCTGCCCAAGGGTTGCACAACACTTCCATTCCAGGGAGCTTCAGACGCTCTCCCTCCTCCCATGCCTGAGAAACGGAGCAGGTCGAGATTCCCCAACGCAAACCTGGCAATGAACATCTCAGGCCTCAGTGATGCTGCAATTTCAAAGACTGGCGGGGGGGGGGATCTACGAGGCCGCAGTGGAGAACTGTGGATGGTCAGGCCTCACACTTTAGGAAGGATGTTGACAAGCTCGAGCGAGTCCAGAAGAGAGCGACCAGGATGGTGAGAGGGTTGGAATCCAAGTCTTATGAGGAAAAGCTGAAAGAGTTGGGTCTGTTTAGCCTGGGAAAGAGAAGGCTTAGAGGGGACACGATGGCAGTCTTCAAGTATTTGAAGGGCTGTCATGTAGGAGATGGAGCAGATCTCTTCTCTCTTGCTGTGGACCGAAAATAAATTGGGAGTACTGTGTACAGTTCCGGTCACCACACCTCAAAAAGGATATTATAGCTTTGGAAAAAGTGCAGAAAAGGGAAACTAGAATGATCAAAGGGTTGGAACACTTTCCCTATGAAGAAAGGTTAAAACGCTTGGGGCTCTTTAGCTTGGAGAAACGACGGCTGAGGGGTGACATGATCGAGGTTTATAAAATAATGCATGGGATTGAGCAGGTTCTCCCTTTCTCACAATACAAGGACTCGTGAGCACTCCATGAAATTGCTGAGCAGTCAGGTTAGAACAGATAAAAGGAAGTCCTTCTTCACCCAAAGAGTGATTCACACATGGAATTCACTGCCACAGGAGGGGGTGGCAGCTACAAGCATGGACGGCTTCAAGAGGGAATTAGATAAGCATATGGAGCAGAGGTCCATCAGTGGCTATTAGCCACAAGGTATAGATAGGGAGTCTTGATCTACGGCAAGTGATGCTCTGTATTCTTGGTGCATGGGGAGGGGCAGCAAGATTGGGGGGGCTTCTGGTGTCCTGGCCTCACTGATGGACCTCCTGATGGCACCTGGTATTTTTGGCCACTGTGTGACAAGCGTGTCAGACTGGATGGGCCATTGGCCTGATCCAACATTGGCTTCTCTTATGTTCTTATAAATCAGCCAGTATCATAACGCCCCTGTATAAATCAATGGTGTGGCCTCATTTAGAATACTGTGTACAGTTCTGGTCACCACACCTCAAAAAAGATACCGCATTGCAGAAAAGAGTAACTAAAACGATTAAGGAGGTGAAACACCTTCCCTGTGAAGAAGATTAAAGAAGTCAAGGTTCTTTAGTTTGGAGAAAAGACAACTGAGGAGTGAATGATAGAGGTTTGCAAAATTATGCCTGGGATAGAGAAAGCAGAGAAAGAGGCACTTTTCTCCCTTTCTGACAACGCAAGAACTCATGGGCACTCGGTGAAATGAATGAGTGGTAAGCTTAGAACAGATCCAAAGAAGTCCTTCTCTCCCCAAAGAGGAATTCACTGCCACAGGAAGGGGTGGCGGCTACTAGCACAGACAGCTCCAAGAGGGAAGTCTTTCTGGAAGTCTAGGCCAACATCTGGAGCAGTGGCTAGTATAGATGGAACACTATATATGGGTCAGTGGTGCTCTGTATCCTTGGTGCTTGGGGGGGGACAAGAGTGGGAGGACTTCTGCAGTTCTGGCCCTGCTGGTGGGCCTCCTGGTGGCCCCTGGTTTCTGTTTCGTTGGCCACTGTGTGACCCAGAGTGCCATACTGGACAGACCCTTGGCCTGATGATCCAACATGGCTCCTCTTCTGTTCTAACAGGGGGAGGCCTTCCCATCTCCATTCCAGCCGTGGCTCACAGCCTCTGCCTCTGCTGAGGGACACCCAGAAAGGGGCGACGGAACACCCTCCCCTCCACAGCACACAACAGAGCCAAGTCCAAAGTAGAAAAATGTATTCCTGGCCAGAGCACAACCCAAATACAGCTGCAGGCACCAAGGCACACCCCCCAACCCCCCAGCGCCAGCCCTTGCTGGCCACCCCCCAGAGAGACTCAAATGACCCGCCTGCCCGGCTGGCAAAACAAAAAGGGGCCGGGGAGGAAGGGGCACCACCACCACCCAGGAGTGGCAGTTCTGGTCCCGGGGTCTTCTCAGCGAGGGCACCGCTCTTAAGGCACGGCGGGGGTGGCAACACGGCATCCCTCCTGCACGGGGAGTTGCGGGAGGAAGGAAAGGAGGGGGTGGCCACTCCCAACTCACTTGGGAGGCTGGTGGCAGTAGTGGAGGGGCTGCTGCCGAGGATGGGTGCGTGCCCCCTTTCTCACCCAAGGGAGGGGGCAGAGAGGTGGCAGGGTCACGCTGAGGGAGTTTTGGTTTGGCCCGGAAGAGCACTTAGCCACTCACTGGTGCGGGGTGGCTGTGGCTGGAATGTGAATTTTCCAAGACAGAAAACAAGAGAAGAGACTGGGAATGTGTGTGTGTGTGTGTGCCTGACCCAAAGGACAAGAAGTGCTTGCCAGGAAGAAGGGGGGAGGGGTAAAGGACGCACTTCGTGCAGCAAGAGCTGAAGCCATGGACCCCCAGTGCTACGCTGGCCATGTTGGCCCCAATGGAGAAAGGCCACCCTGTGGCCTGGCTTCTTCCCCTCCAGAAGCTCTGGAGAAAAGTCGAGTTCAGGCTAATCAGCTGCGGAAGGGGGGGTGGGGATGGGCCCGGCCTCATCTCCCTCGGTCTCTTCTCTGCTCCTGGCTGGGCTTTCACACCCCACAGTTGTCCGCGCAGTCCGTCCCGCTCTGGAAGAGGTGGTAGACGCTGGTGAGGGGGAACATGAGGAGGGCGCCCACCAAGGAGCCCACCTGGATGATGGTGCCGCACCAGACCAGGGCGGCGTGGCCCGCCTCGTGCAGCAGGCTGCCGATCACCACCTTCAGGTAGGAGAAGAGGCCCATGAACAGGATCCAGGAGATCACCTGCCGGGAGAAGACAGCCTCAGATTCCCTGCCCCAGGAGGTGGTGGCGGCTACGAGCATGGACGGCTTCCAGAGGGAATTGAATAAGCATATGGAGCAGAGGTCCATCAGTGGCTATTAGCCACAAGGTACAGATAGGGACCCTGGGGCAAGGGATGTTCTGTATTCTTGGTGCTTAGGGGCAACAGTGGAAGGGCTTCTGGTGTCCTCCTGGCCCCACTGCTGGACCTCCTGAGGGCACCTGGTGTTTTTGGCCCCTGTGTGACACAAAGTGTTGGACTAGATGGGCCATGGGCCTGATCCAACGTTGGCTTCTCTCTTATGTTCTTATGACTGATTAACACATGGAATTCACTGCCACAGGAGGTGGTGGTGGCTACAAGCATGGATAGCTTCAGGAGGGAATTGGATAAGCATCTGGAGCAGAGGTCCATCAGTGGCGATTAGCCACAAGGTATAGGTAGGGACCCCGGGGCAAGTGAGGCTCTGTCTTCTTGGTGCTTGGAGGGGGGTTCAACAGTGGGAGGGGCTTCTAGTGTCCTCGCCCCACTGCTGGACCCCCTGATAGCACCTGGTATTTTTGGCCACCGTGTGACACAGAGAGTGTTGGACTGGAGGGGCCATTGGCCTGACCCAGCATTGGCTTCTCTTATGTTCTTACATGGAGCAGAGGTCCATCAGGGGCTCTTAGCCACAAGGGATAGATAAGGACTCTCAGTCTGGGGCAGTGATGCTCTGTATTCTTGGTCGTTGTGGGGGGGCTTCTGGTGTCCTGGCCCCACTGCTGGACTTCCAGTTGGCCCCTGGTATTTTTGGCCACTGTGTGACACAGAGTGTTGGACCGGAGGGGCCACTGGCCCGATCCAACATTGGCTTCTCTTATGTTCTTAGATTGCGGTCCCCATTACCCAGCCAAGGGGACAGGCCCTGCTCAGCAGCCGGAGAGAGGTGAGGAAGGACAGGGCTTCTTTTAGCCTGACCGCTGCCAGAGACAACATTGCGACTGCCTTGGCATTCATTCCGTGCACGTGCCCATCACCCCTTCCTTCTCCAGGTATCCCACCCGTGTGACCGGAGGGATGGCCGAGTGCCCCAAACGGGCTTCTGGAGACAGACTGTGGCCCTGCCCTATTCCCAAGCCACGAGGGCCGTGTCTTCCAGCCCCACCTGGAAAAGGGACCGGGTGCCACGCCAAACCTTGCAGGCCCTGGTCCTGCACAGCAAGTGGGCATGGACGCAGAGGGGACCCCGGAGAGGGAGGGGCTGCATGTTCTCCCCCCCACACATACACCAGAGGAGCTGTGTGCTCTTCCCGGCAGCTGCTGCCATACTCACCACCAGTGCCACGCCTAAGGGGCTGCCCACCAGCGGCGGGCAGGGGCTGAAGGCCGCCAGGACCATCAGGTAGGCGCCAAAGATGCCCCCCAGGGCGGAGAGGAGGCCCAGGCCCAGGGACGACCTGACAGGGAAAAGAGAGAGGCAAGCAAGCAATCAGTGGAAGCGTGGCACCCACCCACAGAGAAGGTGGCCCAGAGGCCCCGAACAGAGGCAGCACAGCAACCCCCCACCCGCCCCACCCCCGAATTCCATCCCAGCTGGAAGGTGGGAAAGGGGGTGGGGCAGAGAGAGAGGACGGCGGCTGTTTGCTGCCACCTGGTGGCCAAGAGGAGCAGCCGCAGCCTGCAGGGATTTTAAAGAGTTCTGGAGTCTCTGCGAAGTTTGGGGCAGCCCAGACCTGACCCCGTCCTTCGCAGGGCCTGGGAGAGGCAGGTGCAAAGCTGGGAAGCCTCCCCTTCACTTACATACAAAACTGACAAGGCAAGGTGGGTCCCGGGCCCGCCACTCTCTTGCCGGCCCTCCCTCCCCGCCCCATAGGGGGCAGGCGCAAGCGTGATGGTCTACCTTACAGGGTCGCTAAGAGCGCTCTGGAGAAAATGTGAGTGAATCCTTCGGAGCCGCTCAGGACAACCCTGACAAACACAGACAGTGACCGCTGGATCCAAAGCCCATCCCCTGCCCTGGGTGGGCCTCTCTGCCGCCCCCCGCTGCCCACCGGCAGAAGGGCAAGAGCAGCGGAATGCCAGGAGAGGGGACTCGCGGGCACTCCATGCAATGGCTGAGCGGTCGGGTTAGAACGGATAAAAGGAAGTCCTTCTTCACCCCAAGAGTGATGAACACGTGGGATTCCCTGCCACAGGAGGGGGTGGCGGCTACAAGCATGGACAGCTCCAAGAGGGAATTGGATAAACATCTGGAGCAGAGGCCCATCAGTGGCTATGAGCCACAAGGTATGGATACAGACTCTCAGGCTGGGGCAAGGGATGCTCTGTCTTCTTGGTGCTTGAGGTGGGCAACAATGGGGGGGCTTCTGGTGTCCTGGCCCCACTGCTGGACCTCCTGATGGCCCCTGGTATTTTTGGCCACTGTGGGACATGGAGTGTCGGACTGGATGGGCCACTGGCCTGATCCAACATTGGCTTCTCTTGTGTTGTTAGGAAACACAGCAGGGGAGGGAGCGTGGCTGCAAGGGAAGGGGTCAGCAGTGAAGGCCACTAAGCCACCGAGAGTTACCGCATCACAGAACTAACAAGTTGGAAGGGGCCTGGAGACCATCTAGTCCAAGCCCCCGGCACCCGGCAGGATGACCCACATCACCCCTGACAGACAGCCATCCAACCGCTGCTTCACTGCCTCCCAAAGAAGGAGAGCTGGACGTGGTGAAGTGCACGGCCAGATTCTCAACAGGATGCTGGCTATGACGGCGTGGGGTGTGTGTGTCTGGACAGCCTCAGAATTGGTAGCCCTGACACTACTGATCGGCAGACCCTGAGCCCCCCTCCCAGAAGAGCCCAGCTGAGGCTCCACCTTCTCTCTCCAACCGTTTCTGACTTCTGAGCGGCCGGGCCAGACGTGCTCAGTCCCAAGGGGCAGGCCAGGCACAAAGGCCTCTGCCAGCAGCTTCGGACGGGGCCATGCCGTACCTGAGAGGGGAAAGGCCTCTCCGAAGCTGCTGGCAGGGGCCTTTGTGCCTGGCCTGCCCCCAGGACTGAGCACGTCTGGCCTAGCTGCTCAGAAAACAAATCAGCCAGTATCATCATGCCCCTGTATAAATCATTGGTGCGACCTCATTTGGAATACTGTGTGCAGTTCTGGTTGCCACATCTCAAAAAGGATATTATAGCTTTGGAAAAAGTGCAGAGAAGGGCAACTAGAATGATAAAAGGGTTGGAACACCTTCCCTATGAAGAAAGGTTAAAATGCTTGGGGCTCTTTAGCTTGGAGAAACAACGTCTGAGGGGTGACATGATCGAGATTTATAAGATTATGAATGGGATTGAGCAGGTTGAGAAAGAAGTACTTTTCTCCCTTTCTCACAATACAAGAACTCGTGGGCACTCCATGAAATTGCTGAGCAGTCAGGTTAGAACAGATAAAAAAAAGTACTTCTTCACCCAAAGAGTGATTAACACATGGAATTCACTGCCACAGGAGGTGGTGGCAGCTACAAGCATGGACAGTTTCAAGAGGGAATTAGATAAGCATATGGAGCATAAGTCCATCAGTGGCTATGAGCCACAGGGTATAGATGGGAACTCTCAGTCTGGGGCAGGTGATGCACTCTATTCTTGGTGCTGGAGGGGGCAGCAGTGGGAGGGCTTCTAGTGTCCTGGCCCCACTGCTGGACCTCTTGATGGCACATGGTATATTTTGGCCGCTGTGTGACAGAGTGTTGGACTAGACGGGCCATTGGCCTGATTCAACATTGGCTTCTCTCTTATGTTCTTATGCCTCTGACCCGGCGCTCCTGCCGCCTCTTCTGCTGGAAGCAAAAGGACCAGAAATGCAGGCAGCTCCAGACCCCCCCCCGGATGCCTTTCCTGCCCCCCGGGCCAGAGGCCAGGATCCTGCGAATGCAGGCCGCCACCCTGCCCACGTGGCCCCATAATGGCAGCAGCGGGAGGAGTCTTGGGCTCCCTGGTCTCAGTTGCTGCTTCTAGCTTCTGTAAAATGGGGATAAATCACCCACCAGACAAAGGTGGGATATTGTGAGACAAACTCACATGCGCCACATCTTTCAACGGGGTCTGGAGCCACAATCTGGAACCTGCTGCACCCAAATCCAGACACCCTCCCCCATGGCCCCTGCTTCACTGTTTCTCTGGATTGCAAGACTAGATTGAATTGGGTGGAAATGACAAGGGAGTCGATATCGGCTAAGTATCAGGAGAAACTTCCTAGCTGTCAGAGTGTTTGGGCAATGGAACAGGCTGCCTCAGGAGGTGGTGGATGCTCCTTCACTGGATTGGACAACCTTCTTTCGGGTCTGTTGTAAGGCTATCTTTTGGCTACGCTCCTGCAGAGTGCCGGGGGTTGGACCAGATGACCTGCAAGGTCCTTTTCCAACCCTAACATTCTATGATACTATGATTCTACAGTGTCACCAGCAGGGCGATATTCTGACCTGGCCTGGATGGCCCCGGGCGAGCCCACTTATGTCAGACCTCGGAAGCCAAGGTTGGCCCCAGTTAATACTTGGATGGGAAACCAGGGTTGCTACCAGCTCTGACTGTCTCTTGCCCTCCAGACCCCTGCAGGGGCCGTCCCACACGGGCTGGGCCTTGACGGTTCTTCCCGCTCCCACCAAGCGCACGTGACCTGGGGGCTGATTGCGCTCAGAGGACTGGAGGCCGCGTGGAAGCTGCCCTGGCGGACGGCCCCGGCTCACCCACCTGCACAGGAGGAACATGGCGACGAAGCAGGCCACGGGGTTGGCGATGTTGCTGAGCACCACGGAGAGGTGGTAGGCCATGCCCCCGTAGGGCAGGCAGGAGTAGCTCTGCACGGAAGGCAGGACCCCGTTGGTCAGGGCGCTGCAGACCCCCAGCAGCACCAGCAGGTAGATGTTCCTCCGCGTCCAGAAGCTGGTGGCTGGCGGCTTGGCGGGCGCTTCCGGGCCGGGGCTCTCCGTGGCGCCGTCGGCGGTGGGGGCACCGTCGGTCTGCAACGGGAAGGACTCCTCCGACGCCACACTCTCCTGGGAGGAGCTCTTCCCCTGGGAGGAACCCCCCTCCTTGTGCCAGAACGGCAGGGCCAGGAAGGCCAAGGCCGAGACTGCCAGGAGGCCGACGAGCAGCCAGAAGAAGGTGGTGGCTGAGAAGTTTTCCTCCTAAGTAATGCGGCCGCGAGGCGTTGCCGTGCGTGCCGTTGAGGCACTCCAGCTGCCCCACGCCTTGCCCCAGGGCGAGCACGCAGGGCAGGAGGGCGCTGAGTCCCTGCCCGATGAAGAAGGTACGCACAAAGAGCGGCGGAAACTGGTACATGAAGGGCAAGAAGGAGACGTTGGAGGTGCAGCAGACGAGGGCCAGCAGGAAGGCCAGCACCAGGTAGGCCAGGCTGTGCTTTGCACCAGCAACCGCTGTTGTCCAGTCCCAGAAGAGCGCCAGGAAGACGGCTGCCCCCACCGCCAGGAGCTGGACGGCGTGGATCAGCCAGCGCTCCTTCAGCCATCCGGGCGCCAAGTGGTGCGTCAAGGTCACACTCATGGGCCCCACATTGCCCAGGGCGATAAGGACAGACAGGTAGGCAGGGAGGTTCCAGCCTGCAAGGAGGAAAGGTGGAGTTGGGCCGCTGCACGGGCTTCCAGACCTCGACGACAGAGGGTTAGGAGGGAAAGGGGGCAGCAGCAAGGGCGGTCAGGAAAGAGAAGAGAGAGAAGAAGAGGTTGGATTTATACCCCACCCTTCACTACCCAAAGGAGTCTCAGAGCAGCTTACAAACTCCTTTCCTTTCCCTTCCCCTCCCCTCCCCACCACAGACACCCTGAGAGGTAGGTGGGGCTGAGAGAGCTCTGACAGAAACTGCTCTTTTTCAAGAACAGCTCTGAGAGAACTTGTGACTGGCCCAAGGCCACACCAGCAGCTGCAAGTGGAGGAGTGGGGAATCAAACCCGGTTCTCCCAGATTAGAGTCCGCATCCTTAAACGCTACACCAAACTGGGCTCTCGGAAAGGGAAACGGGCCAAGTCTGTGCCAAGGTTCAAAGCTGCTTCTGAGCGGCGACGCGGCAGGGCAGGGAATTCAGAACTGGAGACGGCCCCTCCCCCCTCTCTCAGAGACACACGGGCGTCCCTGAATATGGTTTCTGCTGGGAAACTGGATGTCAGGTAGCCCTGTCATGGGGACGGAATGTGGAGGGAGTACCCTCAGTCTACCAGCCTCTTGACCATTACTGTTTCTACTGTCTGTACGTTATAATTTGTATGACCTTGTAGACGCTCCAGCTGCAGAACTCCTAGGCTGGGAAATAACAGCTTTTAGATTGTTTGCTAGCTTCTCCCGCTTGCTTAGCCCGCGCACGTGAAATATACTCATTGGCTTCAGCTCATTTAGGGGGTGTTTGATTGTAGTATAATTTAGGTGGCCCTGCTGTTCCTGGCCATTCCTGACACAAGCTGTACACGTGTCTTAAGTTCTGATTCACCAATAAACAGTTCTCTTCTGAAGAAGCCCTGTGTTGCCTGACCTGACTAAGGAGCCTGACACTGGAGAGGCTCCATCAGTCCAACCGTCTAGAAAAATCCCCCACGGAACTGCCAGGAGGGTGCTGACGGAGGGCTTGGACAGCGTCGGCAGGGCTTCTGCAAAGGAAGTCCTGCTTCACTAGACTTCTGGAGTGCTCCGAGAGCTCATTGGAGAGATGTGGATCTCAAGCTCCCCAAAGGGACTTTGCCACAGTCCTGCCCAGAAGCTCCCAAATCTACCAAGGAGCCTGGGAGCAAGGAGAGGGGTCCCCTTGGGCGGAGCAAGGGCCGCTTGAGCAAGAGGAGGGAGTGGAGGGGAGGAAGCACACCCCAGCCGCACGATGGAGGGAAGTGAGCCGCTGAGGTCCCATGGGAACCGATGCTCTCCTGGCCACTTGTAAGTCGTCTCGGCCACAGTGGGAGGCAGGACGCCAGCCCGAGGGGCCTCTGCTCAGATCCTTGTGGCCCTCCCCGAGATCCAGATCCTGAAAAGGTTAGTCAGACGGAAAAGAGGGCCAACAATAAAAGCTAAATATATCTATCGTATATAAAAAGATACATGTAGTTATTAACAAAGAATTAAAAAAAAAATATAAGGGCCCAATCATGTAAAAATACCAGAATCTAGCACACAAGGGCTAATGGACTTTGCCTGACGCGTTTTGGCCTGCACAGGCCTTCTTCAGAGGTCAAACACAGTGAGGAACATATTGGCTTATATAATAGTACAGCACAATCATACAGATATAAAATATAGATACAAGAAGGACCAGATGAAAATTGTTCCAAAATAAAACCACAAGGCCCAGAATAAAAATACAAACGAGGCCTCCAAAGATGCAATCACAGGCCAGGTTGTGTCCCACTGGTAATAATCACTGCCCTTTGCCTAAGGACAATTCTACTGAGGACACTTTGGCTGAACAATCATAGGAAGGCACTTTCTGGACCAGAAATTATTACCAGTGAGACACCACTGGGCCTGCGATTGCATCTTTGGAGGCCTCGTTTGTACTTTTATTCTGTGCCTAGTGGTTTCATTTTGGAACAGTTTTCATCTGGTCCTTCTTGTATCTATATTTTATAGGATTGTACTGTACTATTATATAAGCCAATATGTTCCTCACTGTGTTTGTTCTCTGAAGAAGACCTATGCAGGCCGAAACGCGTCAGGTCAAGTACATTAGCCCTTGTGTGTTAGATTCTGGTATTTTTATAGGAGGTGTGTCTGGCCCTTATATTTTTTTAAAATTCTTTGTTAATAACTACATGTATCCTGAAGTTGAAGCTCAGATACTTTGGCCACCCAATGAGAAGGGAGCACTCACTGGAGAAGAAGACCCTGATGATGCTGGGAAAGATGGAAGGTCAAAGAAGAAGGGGACGGCAAAGGATGAGATGGTTAGACAGTGTCATCGATGCAACAAACATGAAATTGAGCAAACTTCAGCGGACAGCGGAAGACAGGAGGGCCTGGCGTAATCTGGTCCATGGGGTCGCGAAGAGTCGGACTCGACTGTGCGACTGAACAACAACAACATGTATCTTTTTATATACTATAGATATATTTAGCTTTTATTGTTGGCCCTCTTTTCCACTTGACTAACCTTTTCAGGTTCTGGATCCCAGGTTTCTAGGTTCAGTGTGTCCCCCCTCCCTTTTTTCCTCCCCGAGATCCCACCGCAAGGGCAGCAGAGCCATTCCAGGGGCACCTGCCTGGCATCCCCTTCTCCATCAGCTGGCCTCCCCTGCCCTGGATTCCCACTCCCGGGCTTCCCAGTGGCCCTCTAGACAAGCCCTCAGGCTGCTCCCCTCCCCTTCGTGCCTGTGTTCAACCCAATGATGCGGCTGTCGATCCCACTCGTTCCACAAGACCCCAGCCCCGCTGCTCACCTTCGGGAAGCCTCTTCACCACCACCGGGAGCTCCACCCACAGGGAGTTGATGGCGACCCAGGAGCCCATGCCGAAGAGGGCCACAAGCACGTGGGTGGCCACCGAGCGGCTCATCAGGGAAGAAGACATCCTCTCGGCCTGGGGAGAGAAAGCGGGTAGTAACAACCACCACCATCCAATCAGAGAGTTTCTCCTGCTGGGTGGGTTTGCCGATCCAGCCCTCTATACCTATGCTGCTATTTAGAGGCTATACCTAGTTGCTGTGTCTCCTCCTTTGCTCCAACAAGCTTATCGCAGAGGAAAGTAATTGCACTTTTGTGCTCGAGGAATATCAAGCTCACCTGCTGCCCCTCCTCTTTATTGCCCTGAAGACAGGTGTTTTGTGTTTACAGAGATCAGGCTTTGAGCATTCAAAATATAAGGAAGTTTAATAAACAAAAAGAGTACACGTTGTCTGTTCAAGCATGAAGCTGAGCAAGGATACAAAGAAAAGGTGAAAGCACACAGTCTTCTCACTCAGAGAGGGCGGGCCAGAGCCCTCCTGCTCGCTTCACCCCTGGCCTGCCCCTTCTCTGTCTCGGGCCACCTCCCATTCCCAGATGTCCAAAGGTACATTCCTAAGAGTGGGTCCTGCTATGGGGCACCCAGGAAAGCGAGGGCTTGGTCACAACACCCCTCTCAGCACCATCGTCTCCGCTTGAGGAGGGGCCTGCAAAAGGTTTGGCAGCAACACACCCTTCTGCACTAAACTACTTCCATCCTGCCTCGTGCCAAAGCTGGGAGGCTCATCACGATGGATTGAAATGGCAAGGCCAACGGGCAGTTCCATCAGAAAAAACGAGCCTGTGCCATCGAACCAGTACAGACCAAACGACTGAAAGCCAGAAAAACTGCTGGACAGGCATGAAAGAGATAGGGGTTGTTACACAGAGGCTGCGGGAGAGGCCACGGCTCGGTGTGACAATGCGTGCTCTGCTTGCAGAACGCCCCCGGTTCAATCCCCAGCATCTCCAGCTAAAAGGGCCAGGTAGTTGGCCTCAGTCTGAGACCCAGGAGAGCAGCTGCCAGTCGGCAGAGACAAGACTAACTGTGAGAGACTAGGGCCTGGCTCAGCAGCAAGCAACTTCAAGTCCAGCGCCCCCCGTTTTCACATGCAGCCTAAAGTCTGCCATCGAAGGGGTCAGCTGGACTCCAGACCAGTGTTCCCTCTAAGCTGAGTTAGTGTGAGCTAGCTCACACGTTTTTTAGCCTCCGGTTCACATGTTTTTGTCTCGGCTCAGGAAGGAGGGCTCCAGAGCAAGCTAATTGATGAAGCAGCCAAACTGCTCGCTCACAACTTTAATGCCAGGAGCTCACAAAGTAGAATTTTTGCTCACAGGACGCCACAGCTTAGAGGGAGCATTGCTCCAGACTATCAGAGCCACAATTCCGTTTCTCCCAAGGGGGTGAAACCACACACAGGCCAACCCCTAGGGCAATCTGGCTCCTGGCTGAGAAGGATTTTCATCACCCCCCAGCCGATGGAAAGGACGCTCTCCGGAGCTGAAAGAAGAGAGAGGCGGCGATCAAAGCATCCTTACCTTCCACGCCAGGAGTGTCTCTGGCAGCAGAGCTCTTTCAGGAGGTGCCCTGGAGCAGCCCTGCTTGGTCCTGGAAGAAGAAGCAGGCTTGATTATGGACATGGACGGAGCAGCTTGACCCTGACCCCGCTCATCCAGCTGCGGTGCTGGCAGCTGCTCCCCCAGAGCCTCAGGCAGGTGACACGGGAAGGGGAGGCCTGAGCCCGGGGCTTCCGCATGCAGAGCTGGGGCATCCTTGGGCCACTGAGAGCTCCTGACACAAGATCCTGCTACACGGCAAGAGCAGCAACAAAGCTCAAACTCTGCACCCAGGAGCCGGCCTTTCTGCAGCCAAACTAACCAAAGCGGCCGCTGCGTTTCAAGTCCCAGAACAGCATTTTTACTGCAAATTCTTAATAAAGAAGAGAAGAAGAAGAAGAAGAAGATATGCGATCTATGCCCTGCCCTTCACTACCGAAAAGAGTCTCAGAGCGGCTTACAATCTCCTTTTCCTTCCTCTCCCCACAACAAACACCCTGTGAGGTAGGCGGGGCTGAGAGAGCTCTTGACAGAAACTGCTCTTTTTCAAGGACAGCTCTGACAGAACTACAGCTTGCCCAAGGTCATCCAGCAGATGCAAGTGGAGGAGCGGGGAATCAAACCCAGCTCTCCCAGATTAGAATCTGTGCACTTAACCACTACACCAAACTGGCTCTGCAAGTCAAAGAGAAGAAGGAGAAGAAGAAGGAGGAGGAGGAGGAGGAGGAGGAGGAGATTGGATTTATACCCCTTGCCCTTCACTACCCGAAGGAGTCTCAGAGCGGCTTACAAACTCCTCTCCCTTCCCCTCCCCACAACAGACACCCTGTGAGGGAGGTGGGGCTGAGAGAGCTCTGACAGAAACTGCTCTTTTTCAAGGACAGCTCTTGTCAGAACCACGGCTTGCCCAAGGTTATCCAGTGAGGTGCAGGTGGAGGAGTGGGGAATCAAACCCAGTTCTCCCAGATCAGAGTTCGCGCACCACACCAAACTGGCCCTCAGGAGCAGTATGACGAGAAAGGAGCAGCATGAGGAGAAAGAGGAAAAAACGGGTATTTAAGGGGCGCAGGACCAGCTAAGAAAGGCCAGGCAGCCAACCCTGTCTCTTAAAAGACGGGAAGCAAAGGCCCAAACCTGCAGGTGCTCCTTTCCCCTCTGCTGCAATACCTCCCCACATGCAGGAGGACTTGAGAGGGAGCTTTCCTTTTGGAAGTCCGCTCCAACTGAAGTCAGATTACGATCATGCTGTTCCCGACACCAGCTTCTGTGCAGCACTGCTCAGAAGACACAACCCGCCGCCGCCGCCCCCCCCCGCAATGCACTACAGCGGTCGGAAAGGAAGATGCTAATAAGAGAGACTGCGTGAATAAAGCGAGAAGGGGAGAGGACACAGACTGGAGAGGAGGCAGCAGGGCCAGGCCAGGTGACAGGAGAGGTGATTTTAGCAAGGGAAGCATTTATTTATTGGTTGGTTCATCTTATTTCTGGTCCGCCTTTCTCAGTCTTGGCAGATTACACAGAATGGGTCTGCCACAGGAGGTGGTGGAGGCTATAAGCATGGACGGCTTCAAGAGGGACCTGGATAAACATCTGGAGCAGAGGTCCATCCGTGGCTGTTAGCCACAAGGTATAGGTAGGAACTCTCAGTCTGGGGCAAGTGGTGCTCTGTCTTCTTGGTGCTTGGGGGGGGCAACAGTGGGAGGGGCTTCTAGTGTCCTGGCCCCACTGCTGGACCCTCCTGATGGCACCTGGAATTTTTGCCCACTGTGTGACAGAGTGTTGGACTGGATGGGCCATTGGCCTGATCCAACATGGGCTTCTCTGATGTTCTTATATGGAGCAGAGGTCCATCAGTGGCTATGAGCCACAAGCTACAAGTAGAAAATCTCGGTCTGGGGCAAGGGATGCTCTGTATTCTTGGTGCTGGGTGGGGGGTCAACAGTGGGAGGGGCTTCTAGTGTCCTGGCCCCACTACTGGACCCTCCTGATGGCACCTGGTATTTTTGGCCACTGTGTGACACAGAGTGTTGGACTGGATGGGCCGTTGGCCTGATCCAACATGGGCTTCTCTGATGTTCTTATGATAATAACTCTCAGTCTGGGGCAAGGGATGCACTCTATTCTTGGTGCCTGGGGGGGTCAACAGTGGGAGGGCTTCTAGTGTCCTGGCCCCACTGGTGGACCTTCAGATGGTACCTGGTATTTTTGGTCACTGTGTGACAAGAGCGTTGGACTGAATGGGCCGTTGGCCTGATCCAACGTGGGCTTCTCTTATCTTCTTATGTAATTGGCCAATATAATCTCCAGGATGGGACATTCAATAAACCATAAAACAGGATCCTAGAACCAATCAGCTATCTAAAAACAGAACAGAAGCGAAGCTTAAGTCTTAGCGTGGCACGATAAATACTGCAAAATTATGCAGTAGGATCAATGTTCCCTCTAAGCTGAGTTACTGTGAGCTAGCTCACAGTTTTTTAGCCTCCAGCTCACAGGTTTTTGTCTTAGCTCAGGAAGGACGGATTCAGAGCAAACTAATTTATGCAGCAGCCAAATCGCTTGCTCACAACTTTAATGCCAGTAGCTCACAAAGTAGAGTTTTTGCTCACAAGACTCCACAGCTTAGAGGGAGCATTGAGTAGGATCCTGGTTTCAGCAAGGTAAACACAGCCGCATAGGCCATAGTCCCCCAATCATTTATCCAAGTAACTTGGTGATTGATTTAGGTCACTGCAGCTCTATCGCCTGTGTACGAAAGGCCTCTCAAATAGCTCAGCTCTGCCTCGTTTGCCGAAAGTCCAGAGGGGAGGAGCCTTCCTGACCTCCTCCTGGGGCAGGCCAATCCACAAGGTGGGGCTGCAATGGAGAAGGCGCCGCTCTTACCACAGATCAGAGCTTTGCTTTTCAGATACCACCGGCTTCCTCGATCTAGCCCTGAACGGAAGAAGACATCAGGTCGGATGGGGCATTTCTCAGACCACAGAGGCTGTTCTTGTAGGAAGAGAAAAGTTGGGATTGGTTTCTGGTCTGCACAGCATTTGTACAAAACACACATCAAGCAGAGCTCTCTCTGGGCAGAGGCAAAACAGCGGAATGGACACCAGGCTGTGCCCGCTCCAAATGCAGGGCGCGCGGACAAGTCATCACGACTCCAGCTGAAGAGCATGGAAGGAAAGGAGCAGGCATGGGGAATTCAGGCAGCACGGGGACCTTTCCTGCAGGGGTCATTACTGTGCTGGCCTGTTACTGCCAAAGCAAACAGCACAAAGGCAGACTAGAAACAAGCAACACAGAAGCCCTGCTGGATCAGAGCAGTGGTCCATCTAGTCCAGCATCCTGTCTCACAAAAACAGGGCATAGAGGCTGAGGCCTTCATACAAACATCAGAAGAGCCTCGCTGGATCAGACCAATGATGGTCAATCTAGTCCAGCATCCTGTCTCACAACAACAGGGCAGAGAGACTGAGGCCTTCAGAAGAACGTAAGAAGAGCCCTGCTGGATCAGACCAGTGATGGTCCATCTAGTCCAGCATCATGTCTCTCACAGTGGCCAACTAGTTTCTCTGGACAGCCGACAACAAGGCAGAGAGGCCAAGGCCTTCCTGAAAAGAATCCCTGCTGGATTAGACCAGTGATCCATCATGTCCAGCATCCTGTCTTGCATAGTGACCAGCCCAAGGACAGGGCAGAGGGGCCGAGGCCTTCCCCTGATGTTGCCCCCCAGCTCTGGGATTCAGGGGCTCAGTGCTCTGAACATGGAGGCCCCCCCCCAGTCACCATGGCCAGTAGCCACTGACAGACTTATCCCCCATGAATCTATCTCACCCCCTTTAAAGCTGTTTAATTCCTATGGCCATCACTACACCCGCTGGCAGGCGAATTCCACATTTTAATCACTCTCTGTGTAAAGAGGTATTTGCTTTTGCGCATTTAAGGCGGCACCTTAAAACCATCCAGGTGTGATCCCAGCAGAAGCTTTTGAGGGCTGGAGCTCGCTTTCTCAGGGGAACCTCACGGCAGTCATTTTTTGCAGGGGTGTGAAAAAAAAAATACACAGCAGCCTCACGGAGCCACGAGATGCAGGGTGAAACCACGTAATCACACACCATTAAGTCTCACCCAGAAGACACACGGGAGGCCATTCACTCGTCAAGCTGAGCCCCTTAACCCCTGAGTGGCTGGTGAGTGCCGCATTCCGCTCAGCCAGTGAGCGGCTCCAGAGAGTCTTCTGCTGCCGGGAAAGGGCCGTTTCCACACCCTGCCGGGCTCAGCCGACAAAGCCCTTTTCAACCCTCGAGCAGCCCCACAGCCAGGAATTTTGGGGGGAGGGGGTGCCGGGGCACTAATTAAATTAAATTTATACTAAATCACCAGAGGAGGCCGGTAGGCATGGGTGCACTCCGTGCAGGGGTTGAAGGCTGTGGCAGCATTTTCGGGGTTCGGCAGGTCTGGCGTGCGCTCGTTCGTCGTGTCTGCTGCCAATTCCTTGTTGGCTTCTCGACCGACTGTTTTGGGAGCCGGGGGGTGGGGGGTGGGGCAGGGCAACAGCTCGAGTGGCCTTTCCCAGCATGCAGTGCAGCGTGCCTAGCGAGCTGGTGGGGACGGACACAAACAGCTACATGGAGGCCGATGGAGCAAACGCCCACCTGCTGGGTTTGGAAGGGACAGAGCCACCGACTGTGTGGTGAATCTACCCCCCCCCAGGCAGTGCTTGGAGCTTGGGATTCTCCTTTCCCTTCCCCTGCCTTCTCTCCGCTCTTCCACCCATGCCGTAACCCCACGTCCTTCCCTGCCCTCAATAAGTTTGCATTCATTAACTGCATGAGTCGACCCAGAAGGGAAAACCACCCAGAAGTTGAATTAAGCCTCACCTAGAAGGCCTCAGCATCTCCCGCTTCAAGTCTGGGTGTTCTATACTGGCAGTCTTTAAGCAGCGTCTGGAGAAACACTTCTCGGGGATACTCTAGGCCACAGGTGGCCAAACTGGCTCGGAAGCCACATGCCGCTCTTTCACACATATCGTGTAGCTCCCGGCGGGGCAGCTGGGGAAGCGAAAGGGAGGCATGCCTCCCCGACCGGTCTTCCCTTCCCCGGCCAGTGTTCCCCTCCCTGGGTAGGCTTGAGGCGGGGGGGGGGGAGCAGAGAAAGAGAGCAACTTTAACTTTAAATGCATTCTCAAAGCCCCCTCCCCCCCCAGCCTACAAATATCATTGGACAAATAAAGATCATTATCAATATCTATTTTTACCCCCTTTTGTTTTTATTTTTGGCAGTCTCATTTAAGCTTGCATATCTTGCAATAAAAACATACCTGTGATATTTGTTCACGCCTCGTGGCTCTCAGACACCTGATGCTTGTTCCGTGTGGCTCTTATGTGAAGCAAGTCTGGCCACCCCTACTGTAGGCTGATCGAGGTTTATAAGATTATGCCTGGGATTGGGCAGGTTGAGAAAGAAGAACTTTTCTCCCTTTCTCACAAGACAAGAACTCGTGGGCACTCCATGAAATTGCTGAGCAGTCGGGTTAGAACAGACAAAAGGAAGTCCTTCTTCACCCAAAGAGTGATTAACACATGGAATTCACTGCCACAGGGGCTGGTGGCAGCTACAAGCATGGACAGTTTCAAGAGGGAATTAGATAAACATCTGGAGCAGAAGTCCATCAGTGGCTATTAGCCACAGGGTCTAGATGGGAACTCTCAGTCTGGGGCAGGTGATGCACTCTATTCTTGGTGCTGGAGGGGGCAGCAGTGGGAGGGCTTCTGTTGTCCTGGCCCCACTGCTGGACCTCCTGATGGCACCTGGTATATTTTGGCCGCTGTGTGACACAGAATGTTGGACTAGATGGGCCATTGGCCTGATCCAACATGGGCTTCTCTTATGTTCTTATGTTCAGATGGCCTGTATGGCCCCTTCCAACTCTTGTGATTCTATGATGAGTACAAATGAAGTGGGTGGGTGGGGGAGTGGGAAATCTGGCAGGGGGGTGCTGTCCCATGTGCCCCACCGCTGGCTACCGCACTTGAGTGGGAAGAAGGAAGATGCTCAGCTTGCCTTTTGGCACCTCTTATCTAAGACTGTGGAGGCCAGAGGGCACAACATTTAGGCATCAAGTGTGCCCAGCAACCACAGGACTTCCTCTGCACAGCCTCCCTCCCTTCCAGCCCACTCCAGCACAATCATCCACCCGGCACTTCCTACAGCATGGATCTCCTAAAGGATTCCTGCTCTATTCCATTCGGTTCCCGAAACCTCCATTCAATTCTCTTTAAAAATAAAAATCAAGCCTCTAGTCCCCTCGATCACCTAAACATTTTCTCCTAACCTTCCTCCAAGAAGCTCAGTACACTGTTCTTCCCTCTTCTGTTTTATCCTAATGACGGTCCTAAAAAACAGATGCAGCCGGGAAAGAGAGACAGGAAGCGGCCGAGGGCACTCACGGAACTTCGTGCCTGAACAGGAATTTGAAGACAGCCCTCGCCCGCCTTCGCCTCTAACCACCACACCCCCTGCCTCTCCTACAGAACTAGAATTCCAAAAACAACATCCGTGACAAAAATAACGAAGAGTCAATAAAGGTAAGATGCAAACACATTTACTGTAGTAATATTGTAGAAAATTTTCTTCTATCGCTCACATGCAATGAATACTGCGCAATGTAAACAATTTGTTTCACAATATTTGCTGAGAGCCAGTTTGGTGTCGTGGTTAAGTGCGTGGGCTCTAATCTGGGAGAACTGGGTTTGATTCCCCACGCTTCCACTTGCACCTGCTGGATGACCCTGGGCAAGCCATAGTTCTGGCACAGCTGTCCTTGAAAAAGAGCAGTTTCTGTCAGAGCTCTCTCAGCCCCACCTACCTCACAGGACGTCTGTTGTGGGGAGGGAAAGGAGTTTGTAAGCTGCTCTGAGACTCCCTTGGGTAGTAAAAGGCGGGGGATGAATCCAATCTCTTCTCTTCCTCTTCTCCTTTATCTGAGTGTGTAGCAATCCCAATTCTTATCAACTACTACTTATCAACTCTTGAAGGAAGCATTCCATGTTGACTCTCTAGTAACAGAACCCAAGGTGAAGAGTTGAAAAGTAGCCATTGATAAGAATTGGGATTGCTACCCGCTCAGATAAAGCAAATATTGTGAAATGAATTGTTTACACATTGTGCAGGATTCATTGCATGTGAGCGCTAGAAGAAAATCTTCTACAGAATTACTACAGTAAATGTCTTTGCAACTTATCTTGACTCTTCGTTGCTTTTGCCACAGATGTTGTTTTTGGAATTCCACTCCCGCCCGTGATCTCTCGTTTTTGGCTTCTCCTGCAGAACAGCCCAGGGAGTAGCAGGAAAGAGCCAGAGTCCAGGAGCCCCTTAAAGACTAACACAAGTTCCGGCAGGGGAGGAGCTTTCAGGCATCACAGCTCACTCCTGTAGAACAGGGAGTGGCTCACACCAGTTCCCCCCCTGCCACGAGTTCTGCCCGTCTTTATGGTGCTACCGGCCTCTATCGCTCTTTTCTGCTGTGACAGACAAACACGTCCATGGAGTGCAAGCCTACATTGAGCTCAACCTGTTGGAGATGCCTCCCGAAAGGCCAAGCTCCCCTCTCTTGCCAGCGCTGTTCATGCCAGTGCGGCCTGCAGCAGAGAAGTCCCCAAAGTTCTTTGAAATCAGAGGTCGGCTGGGGGCAGCCGGGCAGGTTCCTAGCCTCTCTCACCCCCGCCCCTGCGTACCTCTCGCCCCCACCAAGCTCTACCAGTTCTGCCTTGCCCTCACCGGCAGCAGGAAAGAGGGGCAGAACCCAACAGGAAGAGAAGCTTGTCCAGGCTACGAAAGGCACAAGCGGAGCACCGAGAGCAGCGTGGCCATCGCTTGTGTCACCGACACCTGGTCTCCTAGTTATGCAATTCATTCCATTGCAGCACTAGCACTTCTCAGTGGGCGGGGCCCCTTGCCCAGGAGCTGTGCACCACAGGGCTGGCCTAGCGGCAGGAAGGATGTTCCCTCTGAGCTGTGGAGTCTTGTGAGCAGAAATTCAACTTGGTGAGCTACACTGGCATTAAAGTTGTGAGCGAGCCATTGGGCAGCTGCATCAATTAGTTTGCTTTGGAGCCACCCTTCCTGAGCAAAGACAAAAATGTGTGAGCCGGAGGCTAAAAAGCTGTGAGCTAGCTCACACTCACTCAGCTTAGAGGGAACGCTGGTCCTGAGTCAAACGAGCCCCTCTGCAGGAGCGGCCAGGGTCTCAGAAGAGCCACCCTTCGTGACTGCCGGAGGGGACTGGCAGGTGAGCTGATCGGCCAGAACTGGAAGCATTGCGCACGTCAGGAGGTCCCGAATGCCGGCTTCCCAGGGGCGAGAGGCTGAGTCTCTCATCTTACCAGCAAGCCAGAACAATTCCAGGATGGTGCCACCTGTTCTCCCTGCCGATACCCAGCCCCGGGAGGCCAAACGTTCCTCCTGCCCCTGCGGTGTTTTTCCCTCCACTCGCACATGGGTTTGGCATCCTTCGCAAAGGGTTATGCAATCTACGCCGGCATCACACAGGACAGGGCGGGCTGCACCGTGGCCCAAGGCTCCTCCCAGCCCCTTCCAGGAACCCAGAGAACCCCGGGCGGGTCAGCCACAGAGCTCTGGTTACGCCTGCCCAGAGCGTGGAGGAGGAGAACAGCAAGCCTTGTACGGATCAAAGCCTCCAGAGCAACCTAACATGCCAGGGTATTTCAATGTTCCCTCTAAGATGAGTAAGCGTGAGCTAGCTCACAGTTTTTTGGCCTCTGGCTCACACATTTTTGCCTTCGCTCAGGAAGGAGGGCTCCAGGGCAAACTACTTTATGCAGTGGCCAAATTGCTCGCTCACAACTTTAATTCCAGTAGCTCACAAAGTAGAATTTCTGCTCACAAGACCCCGCAGCTTAGAGGGAGCACAGGAAGGCCTGACGTGGTGAACCTCTGCTTAGCTGCTGCTGAAACAGGAGCGCTGCAGCCGTTCCCCGGCTGATGATGGCTCCCCGAACTCCCTGCACCCGTTTGCCTACCCTCAGGGATGAGGAAGGAGGCCGTTGTGCCAACCATTCATTTTGCAGTTGATATTTGTTGTGGAATTAGGGCTGGACTGGGTCTCGGTCCTTTGATAAAACTCCACAAAACCTATGATACTTTAATATCTTCTGTAGTAAGAATAAGAGGAGGAGGAGGAGGAGATTGGATTTATACCCCACCTTTCACTCGGAGTCTCAGGGAGGCTTACAAATTCCTTTCCCTCCCCCTCCCCGCAACAGACACCTTGTGAGACAGGTGGGGCTGAGAGAGCTCTTTCCAGAACTGCTCTTTCAAAGACAGCTCTGACAAAACTATGGCTTGCCCAAGGTCATCCAGCCAGGTGCAAGTGGAGGAGTGGAGAATCAAATGCAGTTCTCCCAGATTAGAGTCCGCGCACTTAACCACGACTCCAAACTGGCTCTCTCTATTAGCCTATACAGTTGAAACTTTGGTTCTGTTCTGCTCCCAGGAAACTCAGGCCGAGCATTGTGGCCTTCACGGTACACGACATTGCCTCACACGACTTCTGCTTTCTGGGAATTTTTACACTTTGCAGAAGTCACTATCAAAAACTAAAGAGATAAAAGAGTATCAGAAACTAGGTTCTTTGATTCTGTGAGTCACCCTCGCCGAACCCGGCTTTCCTTGACTTTCCTGACCCTATAGATAGAAAGAAAGGGGCTGATCTTGTTGTATATGTCAGATGTATGTCAAATGCTCATCACAAACTTGATTGACAGTTACATTAGCTTCAGTGGGTGAAAGAGCGTACTTAATGTCTGATTTTAGTCTCGGTCCTGGTTGTTCTGACCAACTACCCTGCCATGGGTCTTGGCAGAACAACAAAAGATATCTTTTATAGTATTACAAGCACACTATTATGTATTGGGGTTGTGTTGAAGTATTCTATGTGGAATACTGAAATGCTACAAAAATGTTTTCTGACTTAGAGAGTGTGTAATGGAATAAACTGTGCCTTGATTTTGTACAACTCTCTCTCTCTCTTTTGAGGACATTGGGAAGCCAGCATCTCCCCCTCCTCGAAATTGAACACAGTGCGAATGAGGGTACATGATAAGGTCCCTGCGCAATGCTCCCTCTGAGCTGTGGAGTCTTGCGAGCAAAAATCCTGCTTTGTGAGCTACTGGCCATTAAAGTTGTGAACGAGCGATTCGGTTCCTGCATAAATTAGTTTGCTCTGGAGCCATCTTTCCTGAGCTACGACAAAGATGTGTGAGCCGGAGGCTAAAGAACTGTGAGCTGGCTCACACTGACTCAGCTTAGAGGGAACACTGTTCCTGATCTCCCCAACAATATTATAATATTACAATATTACAAAGACAGTGCTGCACAGTGGTTAAGGTTGGACTGAATTCTGAGTTTCCATCAAGCACACAACGCGTAGTGTTTACGCACTCAAAGTGGTACTCAGCATTTTGCTAGAGAAACCTCATTCCAGCCATCCTCACAGAAGCCCGTGTGTTGCGAAGAAACCTAAGCCTTCCCTTAGGCCACGTGCAGACCAAGAGGTATTCGGGAAGAGGCAACGGAGCGGAACTATTTCCCTAAAGTAGCCTTGCAATCAGTTCAAGAGCTGAGGATACTTCCACTACCTCAGGTGACCATGCAGAGATGCTGATCAGCAGACAGCTCTGCCTGGGCTCGGCACACACAAACGAGGCTTTGCGCGGCTTCCAGAATCTGCTGAAGATGCAAGAAACAAACTGGTTCTTTCTTCTCACATTTGGTGGCAGCACTCAGCAGTTAGGAAATGTTGCTAGGAAATAGCAAGAAGAGAAAATCCTACACAGTCCCAAGGCTGTCGTTTTATGCTACAGTAAAAAAAGGAAAGATAAAATCCACGCGCTTAGTAAGAACTCCTACTTCTAACAGCAAGACTACTAATAGCATGGTAACGGAAGAAACAAGAGAATCTATCCTGCCATGAAATTTGGTTGTGGAAAAGTATGGTTCATTAGGTATACAGGGGGAAAAATGCATACGAGCAAATGTGAGAAAGGAAACAATCTACCCAGGATAACTTCACCAACACATGGGCAGGCATCTGTTTAGTACTGGAACGGGTTAAGCAGCCAGAGGAAAACACGAGGACAGAAATTTTACGCTGCATATGAATGGATATGCAAACATGCAGCCTCAAATCAATGTTGAATTAAGAATTAGTAACAGCCTGTTTGAGAGGGAGGAATATCTGGTGGACCTGCTCCCGTTCTGGTTCCCTTTAGAAGTTGTCAGTGGCAAGCAGTGTTCCCTCTAAGCTGTTTTATCCTCTGCCTGACAGATTTTTGTCTTCGCTCTGGAAGGATGGCTCTGGAGCAAACTAATTTATGCAGCAGCCAAATCACTCGCTCACAACTTTAATGCCAGCAGCTCGCAGAAAATAATTTTTGCTCACAAGACTCCAACAGCTTAGAGGGAGCAGGCTGGAATGCTTTGAAGCCCTTTGCCTAAATACGCACATATCTATTTTAAAGAACCGGCTTCTCGACTGGGAGTTGTTTCTTGCAAGCTCACAAATGGCCTTTTAATACATTGTCTGAAAAACTACTCGCATGGCTCTGTGATATCAGGGATAGTGACGACTGTACTAAAGAGCTGCTCTTTGCTTTGCCATCCGTCTGCGACAGGCAGTTGACGCATCTCTAAAGTCTCTGTTTCTGCACGAACCCTTCCACGCAGAGGGAAGTGAATACATCCCGTACGCTACGTCGTGAACAGACCTGAGCGGTCTGGCCCATTCTAGCCAGCAGCCTGCGTTGGATTTCCCATCCCTTTAACCTCCCGCAGCAGACAGAAGTGGCACAACAATCCCCCCCCCCAGCCCCTCCTTACCTGCTGCCAGCCCTGGCTGTGGAGGATCAGAAAGGCAGAACCATCATTTTGGAGGTGGGCAACAGGGAAGCCGCTGCAGACGAGGCTTCAGCTGCGGACGCCACGGAGATGTTTGGTACCTTCTGGCCAGAGGCGCCCTTCAAGAGATCACAAAAGCATAAAGTCGGGTCAGTGGTGTAGAGACGACGCCTGGGACTGGAGGCAGGGACTCCCGTTCCAACTCCCTGCACAGGAAGCAAGACCCTGGGCGAGGCTCTCAATGCAGAAACGTTCCTCTGCTAGCCCGGAGACACCTTAACTGGTTGTACCAAGAGGGAAGCGCTCTGTCTCCCAGCAGGCGTTTCCTCCCCCAATTCCAACAGGAAAGGGAATTCAGTTTGGCATATTATGCAACGCAGGATTTGAAATCTCTTAGGGTTTGGGCGAGGCTTCTGGAGAAGGCGAATCCCCCCCCCCGCCCCAGCTTTTGCACTCACTTCAGATATCCCTGCCCGCCCTTTCCCCTGCCAGGCAGCTGTTGCTCCAACTTCTGGCAGCCTCCCCAACGGCTCGGCAGGAGACTTTGCTCTGCGAGTCCCTGGATGCCGGAGGCCCCTGCGCTTTTACGACTCCAAAGGGGAGTCTTATCAACAGCTGCCTCTTGTCTCCTCCTCTACAAACCGTCAAAGAAGGCGACCTGAGCTGCCCCTGGCCTCGGCAGGGAGGTCACGCCTGACGCTCCTGATTCTGGACTCTGCCCCTCAGGCGTTGTTCAGAGGAAGAGGCGGCAGAGGAGACCACTCACAAGATGGAGGAGCGTGTTCGGACACAGTGCCAGAAATGAGATTTCTGTGCCATGTCAGCACGCTGCTCTTCCCGGCTGAACATTTCTTCACGGGGTGGGGGTGACAAGATTCTCTCCCCCAAGGAAGTTCTCGACAATCAGTGTCTGCAGCGAGAGGGAGACTGCTCTAAGCCACGGAGAATTCAGTTCTGACTGTCCCACATAAGAACATAAGAGAAGCCAGTGTTGTCTCAGACCATTGGTCCATCCAGTCCAACACTCTGTGTCACACAGTGGCTAAAAATACCAGATGCCATCAGGAGGTCCAGCAGTGGGGCCAGGACACTAGAAGCCCCTCCCACTGTTGCCCCCCCACACAGGCACTAAGACTACAGAGCATCACTGCCCTAGACATAAGAACATAAGAGAAGCCAAATGTTGGGTCAGGCCAGTGGCCCATCCAGTCCAACACTCTTCTGTCACACAGTGGCCAAAAGCACCAGTTGCCATCAGGAGGTCCACCAGTGGGGCCAAGAGACAAGAAGCCCTCCCACTGTTGCCCCTCCAAGCACCTAGAAAACAGAGCGTCCCTTGCCCCAGACCAAGAGCTCCTATCTATACCTTAAGAACATAAGAGAAGCCAACACTGGATCAGGCCAATGGCCCATCCAGTCCAACACTTTGGGTCACACAGTGCCCAAAAATACCAGGGCCATCTGGAGGTCCAGCAGTGGGGGGCCCCAGGACACTAGAAGCCCTCCCACTGTTGCCCCCCCCAAGCACCAAGAATACAGAGCATCACTGCCCCAGACATAAGAACATAAGAGAAGCCAAATGTTGGATCAGGCCAATGGCCCATCCAGTCCAACACTCTTCTGTCACACAGTGGCCAAAAGCACCAGGTGCCATCAGGAGGTCAACCAGTGGGGCCAGGACACTAGGAACCTTCCCACTGTTGCCCCCCCAAGCACCTAGAAAATAGAGCATCCCTTGCCCCAGACCAAGAGCTCCTATCTATACCTCAAGAACGTAAGAGAAGCCAACATTTGATCAGGCCAGTGGCCCATCCAGTCCGACACTCTGTCTGTCACACATCGGTCAAAAATACCAGGTGCCATCAGGAGGTCCAGCAGTGAGGCCAGGACACTAGAAGCCCTCCCACTGTTGCCTCCCCCCCAAGCACCAAGCCTACAGAGTATCGCTTGCCCCAGCCTGAGAGTTCCTATCTATACCTTGTGGCTCATCTAATTCCCTCCTGAAGCCGTCCATGCTTGTAGCCGCCACCATGGGTTAATCACTCTTATAAGAACACAAGAACACCACCTCCCACCTAGTGGCCACTTTCAGATCTGTCCACAGCTTTTAAAGAAGCCCTTCGTGCTGACTGCTTTCCATCACCTGTTGTGAGTTCCACAGCACACTTTTGTACTTGAAGAACTACTTTGTTTCACTTGCCATAAACCTATCATTAAATTTCTCTGGGAGCCCCCTGGCCTTTTTGGAGGCCCTGTGTTTTATTTTTCATTCTCCTCCTAGACCACGGGAGGGAAGGGAATGCACTTGGTGATACAGCGCATGCCTTGTGCATGCCAAGGGTCTCAGGTTCAACCCTTGGCATATCAGCTGAAAGTTCTCAGGGCCAAGCCAGAAGAGGCACTGGGAGTTTTGTCTCTGTAGCTCTCAGGTATGTCAGGTGAGTGTATGGGGAGGAAGGTACCAGTATATTTCCCTAGAGGAGCAGAACCATTTTAGGACAGGTAAACAGCAGAGCAGGGGGATCTTAAATGGCCCTTAAATCAGGTCCCTGCAAACTTGATGACTAAATTTTTTAAAAATCCTGGGAGGTCAGACATTAAACTTCCAGCATGTGGGTTGGGCTGGCCCTTGGCTAGCAGAGGCCGGGAAAGGCCCCCCTCGCAGAAGACCTTGCAGAGCCAGGCAGAACTAACAAGTACCAAACCACGCAGACCCATTCAAGGCAGCTTCAGATGATTTTATAAACATACCGCTTGCCCATTAAGAGCAACCTTTTTATTGCAGCGTTTCTGCTATTGAATTGTTCCAAAAGTGGCTCACGTGGCAATAATATGTGTTGCAGAAAGTGCAAAATGGTAAAAATGGGTAAACCGTGTTAGTGTGTCTGTAGCAGTGGCTCAGAGGTTCAGATGCTGAGCTGCAGACTGGAAGGTCTGTAGTTTGGCAGTTTGAGAACCTGGTGCCGCGTGACTGTGAGCTCCTGTCTCTGTCCCAGCTCCTGCCTATCTAGCAGTTCAAAAGCAAGAAATTGCAAGTAGATGAACAGGTACCACTTTGGTGGGAAGGTAACAGCATTCCATGCACCTCGCCGTTTAGTCATGCCGGCCACATGACCATGGAAACGTCTTCTGACAGCGCTGGCTCTTTGGCTTAGAAACAGAGATGAACACTGCCCCCTAGAGTTGGATTTGACTGGCTTTCAAGCAAAACTTTTACCTTTAGCAGTAAAAAAGAGCAAGAGTCCAGAAGAACCTGAAAGACTAACACATTTGTGGCAGGAGAGGAGCTTGCGTGAGTCACTGCTTACTATTTCAGGTATCGACGGGGCTTATTTCCAGATAATTTGTGTCTCCCCTATACTTAATTGATAGTGTGCTTCAGTATTCTGGCTAGGTCCCTTGGCTAGTAAAACACAGGGAGGGGAAAACAAACCTGACCCAAAAACTGGAACCAAGAACCAAAAGGGTGAGAAGAAAGTCTAATGAAGGGCCAATATTAAAAACCCAGTTAAAAGTTATAATATACAAAAATACATGGTTATTTATTAGAAAGACAGTTAAAAAACATACATAAGGGCCCAATGAAAGCCTCGTAAAAAAGTAAAGCCAGAACACAAGGGCCAAGACACATGACCTGACACGTTTCTGCCGTATTAGAGCCTTCTTCAAAGGTCAAACAATATTGAAGTACACATAACTTAAATACATATTGCAGTAAGATAACCAGGAAAAGGAAGGCTGTAGAAAAAAGAGATAAAAAGAATATTGAATATGAATAATCAAATATTTAGATGTTAGAACGGATAAAAGGAAGTCCTTCTTCACCCAAAGACTGATGAACACATGGAATTCACTGCCACAGTAGATGGCGGGGGCTACAAGCACGGACGGCTTCAAGAGGGGATTGGATAAGCATTTGGAGCAGAGGTTCATCAGTGGCTATGAGCCACAAGGTCTAGATAGGGACTTTCAGTCTGGGGCAAGGGATGCTCTGTATTCTGGTGCTTGGGAAGGGGGGCAACAGTGGGAGGGCTTCTGGTGTCCTGGCCCCACTGGTGGACCTCCTGATGGCACCTGATATTTTTGGCCACTGTGTGACACAAGAGTGTTGGACTAGATGGGCCACTGGCCTGATCCAACAATGGCTTCTCTTATGTTCTTATTTTTTTTTAACTTGCAATCTAAAACAAAATGGCTATATTACTTAAGCAGCAAGATCTTTTTTTCCATGAGGCTTTCACTGGGCTCTTACGTATGTTTTTAACTGTCTTTCTAATAAGTACATGTATTTTTTGTATAAGTTTTAACTAGGTTTTTAATATTGGCCCTTCATTAGACTTTCTTCTCACCCTTTTGTTTCTTTGGTTCTTAGTTTTGGGCACCACATTTTAGGAAGGATGTCGACAAGCTCGAGCGTGTCCAGAAGAGGGCAGCCAGGATGGTGAGAGGGTTGGAATCCAAGTCTTACAAGGAAAGGCTGAAAGAGTCGGGTCTGTTTAGCCTGGGAAAGAGAAGGCTTAGAGGGGTCATGATGGCAGTCTTCAAGTATTTGAAGGGCTGTCATGTAGAAGCTGGAGCAGATCTATTCTCTCTTGCTCCGGACTGCAAGACTAGATCTAATGGGTGGAAATGATAAGGGAGTCGTTACCGGTTAAATACCAGGAGAAGCTTCCTAACTGTCAGAGTGGTTGAGCAGTGGAACAGCCTGCCTTGGGAGGTGGTAGATGCTCCTTCGCTGGACGTTTTCAAGCGGAGGCTGGACAACCACCTTTTAGGTATGTTGTAGGTATGTAGAGCTATCTTTTGGCTATGCTCCTGCAGAGTGCAGGGGGTTGGACTAGATGCAAGGTCCCTTCCAACTCTAACATCCTATGATTCCTCAGGAAAGCTCCTCCATTTCCATGTTCATAGCCTGGAAAACTCCTACAGTGATAATGACTCAGCCCTACCCCACCTTCCTGGGTAGATACCAATTACCTGCCTACCATTTTCCTGCTCACCTTGACACAGAGAGTCCTCCATCTCTCTGTGTGATACCTCTGAGGATGCCAGTCAGGGCTGCTGGCGAAACGTCAGGCCCTGCGATGCCAAGACCAGGGCCACCCAACCCGGAACATCTACAGCAGCTCACTTTATAATTGTTTAAGGGATTGCTGGGCAATCTTGGATGGTGTTTTCCACTAGTGGAATTTGTATGTTGGGGGCCTCCAGGTGGGGCCGGGAGACACCCCCCCCCCAGCACAATCGCAGCCCCTCTCCGGACAGCAGAGCTCAGGTCCCCGCGGAGGACACACGGCTCCTCTGGAGGAGGGGGCTCAGAGGGGCATCGGACTCCCACTGCGGGCCCCGCCCCCCCCCCCCGGCTCCAGCCCCGAACCTCAAGCCAGGGCGGCGCCTGCGTCCCAGCTTGCATGCCGGCTCTCCGGCAGGCCGGCCGGGAAGCGGGGCGCCGGCCGAGGGCTTTGCACACACACACGCGCGCGCGGCGTGTCAGCCCGTTCCCACGAGACGCCCCTCCCGCGTCCTTCCCCCTCGGCACGGCACTCACGCGCTCCCGCCAACGCCGCCTCCTCTTCCTCCATCCCCGCCCGGAAGCCCCGCCCCGGCGGAGGAGGAAGGGGAGAAAACGGAGCAGGCCCCGCCCGGCCGCGGCTGCCCCCGCCGGCCTCCTCCTCCTCCTCCCCCCCATCCCCGGCTGAGGCGAGCCAAGGTAAGGCCGGCCGGAGGCCCTCGCGCCCCCCTTCCCGGCGTCCTCCGCGGCCCGCTCGTCCTCGTCGTCGTCCCCCTCGAGGGCCTGGTGAGGTCGTAACGCCCCCCTCCCCAGAGTGCCTAGCGCGCCCGCCGGACCCGGTCCCCGAAACAGTGGCTCCAGACGGCGCCCCTTCCCAGCATCCTCGGCGTGCTGCGGGAACAGGGCTCCCTTCCCACAATGCCCCGCTGCACTTTGGCCAGAGTTTCTTCAGGCGCCCCTTCCCAGCCTCCTCAGCGCGGCTTCCTTCCCAGCATCCTCGGCTTGCTGCGGGAACAGGGCTCCCTTCCCACAATGCCCCGCTGCACTTGGCCAGAGTTTCTTCAGGCGCCCCTTCCCAGCATCCTCAGCGCGGCTTCCTTCCCAGCATCCTCGGCTTGCTGCGGGAACAGGGCTCCCTTCCCACAATGCCCTGCTGCGCTTGGCCAGAGTTTCTTCAGGCGCCCCTTCCCAGCCTCCTCAGCGCCGGCTTCCTTCCCAGCATCCTCGGCTTGCTGCGGGAACAGGGCTCCCTTCCCACAATGCCCTGCTGCGCTTGGCCAGAGTTTCTTCAGGCGCCCCTTCCCAGCCTCCTCGGCGCGGCTTCCTTCCCAGCATCCTCGGCGTGCTGCGGGAACAGGGCTCCCTTCCCACAGTGCCCTGCTGCGCTTGGCCAGAGTTTCTTCAGGCGCCCCTTCCCAGCCTCCTCAGCAGGGCTTCTTTCCCAGCATCCTCGGCGTGCTGCAGGAACAGGACTCCCTTCCCACAATGCCCTGCTGCGCTTGGCCAGAGTTTCTTCAGGCGCCCCTTCCCGGCATCCTCGGCGCGGCTTCTTTCCCAGCATCCTCCACCTGCCGCAGGAACAGGGCTCCCTTCCCACAATGCCCCGCTGCGCTTGGCCAGAGTTTCTCAGGCTCCCCGCCTCTTTCAGCTGCCCCACCAAACATTGGCCCCCTTCCCGGAATGCTTTGAAGCCACCCCCCCCATTTCCCTGAATGCTCCGCAGTGGCCTTGGTCTCTTCCCTAACAGATGGTCAGCAGTAGGGTTGCCAGCTTCCAGGTGGAGCCTGGGGATCTCCCGCTTTGACAGCTGATCTCCAGCTGACTGAGATCAGCTCCCCTGGAGAAAATGGCTGCTTTGAAGGGTGGACTCTCTGGCATTGCACCCTGCTGAGGCCTCTCCCCTCCCCAAACCCTGCCTTCTCCCGGCTCCACCCCCAAAGCCTCCAGGTATTTCCCAGCCCAGACCTGGTAACCCTAGTTCATAGAATCATAGAATGTTAGAGTTGGAAGGGACCTTTGCAGGTCATCTAGTCTAACCCCCTGCACTCTGCAGGAGTGTAGCTGAAAGATGGTCATCCAGCCTCCGCTCGAAAATGTCCAGTGAAGGAGCATCCACCACCTCCCGAGGCAGAGTGTTCCACGGCTCAACCACTCTGACAGTCAGGAAGTTTCTTCTGATATTTAGCCAGTAACGACCCCCTTGTAATTTCCACCCATTAGTTCAGCGTCATTGGCTCCCTTCCGTGAGCTGCAGCATCCTTTCCCCCCCGGCCTGACCCATTGCTGTTCCTCTGGCCTCCTTGGTAGGCCTCGCAAGCTCTGCTTCCTTCCCGGGACGCCCTTTCCCCAAAGGGACTGCATTACCAAGGTTACACAAGCAGGGGAAATGAGGGGCCAGAGACCTGAGCGTGGTCTGCACACACCACTTTGGGGCACAGGTGGAGACTTGCATCCTGGAATGCTAAAACTCCCTGCAAATGGAAGGTCAGCAGAGCGTGCAAAGAGAGACTGCCCATCCCATTGTGCTGTTTTTTCTATTTGCAGGGAGTTGGTTATGCAAAGGAACACGCCTAGCTGGAATCCTCTACCTGCAATCCAAGGGCCATTCTACCATCTCGGTGTGTGTGTGGGGGTGCCCCTTTGGTCTCTGGCTTGTGTGAAGCCAGGCCTTAGGTGTCGGGGGGAGGGAAGGAAATGAAGGGTGGTCAAGGCACACCTTGAGTCTGCAGAGGAGGTGCATTGGCACTCTCTTTGGACTGGTAGGGGAAGAATCACTGAAAATTGAGATGTGAAGGCACAGCAGCCAGCTGGAACTTCAACGTTGGCATCCTTAACTCATGCCATTGGTTTGTCAAGTGTGGCTGTTGTAGGAGGGAGGAAATGGGGGCATGTATGCTTTAGACAAGCTCCATAAGGCCTGATTTAAGCACGATGCTGGGTGAGGCAAAAGCACTTGCCTGTGGGGTTTTACACACGTGGTGTCATATTGCAATGGGGCTGTGCTGCCAATACGTCACTGCTTTGTGTGGGTGGCAGCCCAGTTTTATTGAGATATGCGTAATCTCAAAAGGCCTCTGAAGATGACCATAGTGGTCAGGCAGTTTCCTAAGGGAGAAGGCGAGTAAGTTGTAAGCAGGATTGATTCTTCTTCTTCTTACTGTCCCATGGTCCTTGACAGCAGTCAGACGTACCAGCAAGGGGAGCTTTGCTTTTGTGGCAGTAAGGGTTGGGAAAAGCTTAACAGGTTGCTGTTCTGTTCAAAGCAGCAGGGCTGTTTGCAAGGAGAGCTGAGGTTGAGTCTGCTTGTGAATGAAATTCAACAACAAAACCATAATCAGATGATGAATGGATTTGCACAGGATTTTCATAAGGGCCAGGTCACCAAATGGCAACTTCAGGGGGGGACATACACTGGGTAAATGTACCCAGCCATACAATTATTATGTTATGCTGGTTATTTCCTTCCTGGTTCTTTCCCTAAGGAGACTTCAGTGATCAAGCATGGAAGAGAAGCCTTCTGGAACTGGGCTGTCCCCGGCGGCGCCCACAGCCACTACGAAACAGCGTGCTCCTCGGAAGAGGAGGGTGGAGTCCAGCAGGAGCACGGGGCCCGCCAAGAAGAAGGCCCGCAAGGCCCCCAGGAGAGCTGCCCCCCATTTTCTGGTGCAGGAGACGGACAATGACATGCTGCTGATCATTTCCAACGTGGGCGAGGAGCAAGAGCGGCCAGCTCGGAAGGTGCCCAAGAGGAAGCGGAAGAAGCCGCGGAAGGGGCTGAAGAAGCCTCAGCAGCGGAAGAGGCTGAAGAAGCCTCAGCAGCGGAAGAAGCTGAAGAAGCCGGCAGCGAGTGGAGAGAAGGGAGGGACTTTGGCAGAACAGCCCGTGACTGCGGGAAGCCTGGGAGAGGGCAGTAAGGTGTTTCTACCCGGCACCCATCCAGCCGCCGGTGGGTCCTGGGGCGAGCAGCTCCCGGTGGAGATCCTGGTGCAGATATTCCAGCACGTTGTGGCATCGGAGGGATCAGTGCCTTTCCTCTGCAGGTAAGTGATGGCACTGGACCACGGCAAAGGACCGGGACAGGACCCATTCCTCAGCGGGAGTAGCTGATCCTCCCTAGGCTGTGGGTGTGGAGGGACATTATCTTCATAGCTGCTTTTCTCTCTAGGGTGGCCCGCGTCTGCCGGCTCTGGTACGGAGCAGCCGCTAACCCTGTGCTTTGGCAAAAGGTGTCCCTTGGCTATTGCTGGGCAGCGCCAGGCCAAAAGTGGTCTCCCACTGTAGAGAAGAGAGTCCTTGGCACTGTGGAGTGGTTGGCTGGCCAGAGGTGAGGAGTTGCCTTTCCCTTGTGGGAGACGCCCCCGCTTTGTGAGATGACGCGGCATCACCTGCCCACCTGCCATCTTTTTTCCCTTGGCAGTGGTCCCGTGCCCACCACCTCCTGCTCTTTGCACCTGCTTTATTCTCCCTTTGCCAGGGGGGCAGAGGCTGAACTCATTTTATGCTTGCTTCCTTCTTGCAGATTTTCTCGCCTCCGGGACTTTGCTCTCTGCCACTGGAAGAATCACGTGCCCTTTGTCCTGAAGGTGAGGGGAGCTGGCAAACTTGGTGACATCTACCACACCACCCTGTGTGCCTCTTGTTTGCTTTCCTACAGATCATAAAAGCAGAGGCAACACAAGCGAGTGACTCACAGTTTCCCTCAGTTTGTTTAATCAGTGTGCAGGATTTGGAAGTTTGAATCTAAGTATGCAATATTTTTTTCCTGAGGTGCAGAATGCCTAGCCTCACGTGTACATAAGGCAGAGTTCGTTGTGCCCCCTAATCTCCTTTTCCTGTCCTTCTTGCTTTCAGGAAATTAGTAAGTCCTGCCCCCTCCTTGCCTCTCTCAAATTGTCCCATTGCAGTGGAGTGACTGCGGAGTCTTTGGCCACGCTGGCCGCGTGTTGCCCCGATCTGGAGAGTCTGAACGTGCAGCATTCCCAGGTGAGGGCTGGATGCATCCGAAGGGAGGGGCTCAGAAAGTGGGGGCCAGCTGGATCCTCTCAAAGCGGTTCAGTTGCAGGGCCTCTCTAACGGCCGTCTTCTTCTGCACTCCCAGGTTCACTCTTCAGCTGTGGTCAGCTTCCTTGAAGCGGCCGGCTCCCGAATCCGGCACCTGTGGTTGACTTACAGCACCCAAACAAGCGCCGTTATCGCTGCTCTTTCAGTAAGCTCGGCTGGTGCATTCGGGAGGACGGCTTGACGTGAGATGGTTTCAGCCTGCGGTTGAGGGGGAGTTCTTCCGAGGGAGGGGGAACAGGACGCCTGCTCCTGACCAATGTTCCCTCTAAGCTGTGGAGTCTCGTGAACAGATTTCCCTCTAAGCTGAGTTAGTGTGAGCTAGCTCACAGTTTTTTAGCTTCCGGCTCACACCTTTTTGCCTCAGCTCAGGAAGAGATGGCTCCAGAGCAAACTAATTTATGCAGGAGCCAAATTACTCGCTCACAACTTTAATGCCAGGAGCTCACAAAGTAGAACTTTTGTTCACAAGACTCCACAGCTTAGACGGAACATTGCAAAAATGTGTGAGCCAGAGGCTAAAAACCTGTGAGCTAGCTCACACTAACTCAGCCTAGAGGGAACGCTGCTCCTGACTGTCCTTTGCAGTCGTTCCTTCAGTTGGCCTCACAACAGCCCTGCTGTTCCCATTTTGGAGAGGCAGTGTGGTCCAAGGGAGAGAGAGAGATCTGGAAGGACCTGGTCCGTATCCTTCCTTAGCCAGTGGACTCCACGGACTGCCTTGGGCCAGTCACTCAGCTCTCTGCCTCAGTCCCTCTGCCTGTAAAATGGGAGTCACGGTGCCTGGCTTCACAGGGCTGTTGTGAGGACAGCTGAGAAAGTGCAAATGCGTCATACACTAGAAATTCTGTATATTATGATTTTATCAGTGGGTCACCAAAGTGGAGAGTATGGTCTGACTGGAGACTCTGCCATTTTCCAGTATCAAAATGGCAAGTCCCCTCTGGCTGCCAGGCTAAGCTGATGGGGTTGGTCTCATGAAAGAGATGTTGTATGTGCATCCTGGGAGCATCATCTCTCTGCGTCATGGTAGCTTAGTGATAATGGGAGCAGATCCATTTGCCCCAGACCTTTTTTGTTGTCTGCTAGGGCTGCTCGTCCTTCGGGGTGGGGGGTGGCTGTGGGGCTCCCCATGTGTAAGTTCCAAGCTGCTGAGTAGCTAGCCCTCTAGCAAAGTAGTTCGAGTGAGTCTTCCTGGGAAGCAGCGCTTGCAGTGCCGCTTCCTGAAGTTCCTTTCTCTTACAGAGCGGCTCCTGCCCTCGGCTGCAGCTCCTGGAAGTGAACACAGACATCAAGCGAGTCAGCCAGCACTTCCAACTTCCCATTGAACAGCTCCAGGTTGCCTGCCCCCATCTGCAGGTAAGAAGATAAGGCCACTGTGGTGCATGCCCTGGTAACATCTAGATTAGATTGATGCAATATGCTTTATGTGGGGCGGTCCTTGAAGTCTTGTCTGGAAGCTGACTGGAATCGGTAGTAGAGGCCATATCGCTCCAGCCTTGTTCCATCTATACCAGCTTCCAGTTTGTTTCCAGGCTGAATTCATGGTGCTGGTATTAACCTTTAAAGCCCCGTACGGCCTGGGACCAGCATACCTCAAGATGAGCTGGTGTCTCTGTGGCTGTTGTCTTTTCTTGTGCTGACCCAGCTTGCCTCTCCTGCTGGAGTTATCTGGAAGCATGAATTGCCACACTGGCCCCATGTTCGCTTCTGGTCTCTGCATGGGGCACGTTGGGCTCTGAGTTTGTCATATGAGGGATGGGGTGGGGAGGCTAAGGTTAGGGGCAGTGTTCCCTTTAAGTTGAGTTAGTGTGAGCCAGCTTACAGTTTTTTAGCCTCCGGCTCACACCTTTTTGTCTTCGCTCAGGAAGGATGGCTCCAGAGCAAGCTAATTTATGCAGTAGCCAAATCGCTCACTCACCACTTTAATGCCAGCAGCTCACAAAGTAGAATTTTTGCTCACGGGACTCCACAGCTTAGAGGGATCATCGGTTAGGGGTAGGAGGATTTTGCCCTGGCATAGGGCTTTGCCCCTGTGGCCTAACTGCAGAGGCCAGGGGAGTCTAGGGCGGAGGGCTCCAGGTGTTCTCTCCCTCCTTTTCCCGCCGTCCAGGTGTTGCGTCTGCTCAACATCGTCTGGAGCCCGAAGACCAGCCCCCGCTCGGCCCCCTGCTCCCGGGGCTTCCCCGAGCTGGCAGAGCTGTGCTTGGCCACCACCTCCTACTCCTTCGTCAACGACAGCACCTTGCAGCGGATCTTGTGGGCCTCTGACCGGCTCCGCGTGCTTGACCTGCGCGGCTGCTTCCACATCACACCCAAAGCCCTGCACCTGCTGCCCTGCCCAGGTAGGTGTGAAAGGATCCATAAGAACATAAGAGAAGCCAAGGTTGAATGAGGCCAATGGCCCATCTAGTCCAACACTCTGTGTCACACAGCGGCCAAAATATATCCAGTACCCCCTCATCTCCTGTACAGCTTTGCGGACAGCCAGCTTTTTAAATAACCTGTCTTTCCCAGACACTCAGGTAAGCCCTGCCCTTCAGGCTCAGCCCAGGTGTGAGAGCGGCAGGTCTGTGGGTCTGAATCCAGGACTGCCACCTGATGTGGGTGGTGGGAAGTGCCGTCAAGTGGCAGCTGACCTGTGGCAACTCTGTAGGGCAGGGGGTCTAACTCATTTGTTACAAGGGCCGGATCTGACATAAATGAGCCCTTGTTGGGCCGGGCCAGGCGTGTTATAAAATGTAATGCCAGGTAGCAGAGATATAAACCTGATAAAGGAACCAGACACAAAGAGGTTTTTTTTACTTAAAACAAAAACATACTTAAAACACCAGCACTGTTGCAATATTTTGTTTATTTAACAGTGTCTGACATATGGAATTCACTGCCACAGGAGGTGGTGGCAGCTACAAGCATGGACAGTTTCAAGAGGGAATTAAATAAACATCTGGAGCAGAGAGGTCCATCAGTGGCTGTTAGCCACAGGGTATAGATGGGAACTCTCAGTCTGGGGCAGGTGATGCCCTCTATTCTTGGTGCTGGGGGGGCAGCAGTGGGAGGGCTTCTGGTGTCCTGGCCCCACTGGGGGACCTCCTGATGGCAACCTGTATTTTTGGCCACTGTGTGACACCGAGTGTTGGACTAGATGGGCCGTTGGCCTGATTCAACACTGGCTTCTCTTATGTTCTTATGATAACTGACACCTCTTGCTCTGAATGATTGCATCAAAACATCTGTGCTGTTGCAATCTTGAGTATGCTGTTCAGGTGTGTGTATCTGTAAGCTGCAAACCTACGATGACGCAGCAGCAGCAGAACTGGAAGAAGAAGCAGAAGACAGCCAGTTGCACTGCGGGCCTGATAGAAGCCCTCCGGGGGCCTCATCTGTTTGACACCTGCACTGTAGGGTTTCCGAGTCAAGAAATATCCAGAGGTGACTTGTAATTGGCTGCCTCTGTGCGGAGACCCCAGACTTCCTTGGTGGTCTCTCATCCAAATGCTGACTGGGGCCGGCCCTGCTTAGCTTCCGGGCTTTGATGAGACCAGGTTAGCCTGGAGCCTGGGAGCAAATCAGATCACCGGCCCGTCTCACTTGGGGGCTTGGGCGTCTCCGTCTCTCTTGTCCGTGTCTGAGCCCCACCAGGCGAGAAGGGAAGTCTGGACAATGGAATGTAGGGAAACAAGCTGCGAGAACGTGTTCCGTTCTTCTCACCCCCGTGCCCCTAAATCCCACTGCCAGGCGTGCTTTGCATGGGATTGGTGCCAATCTGGGTTTCAAGCGCTGGGTCTCCCACCGTCCTGTTTGGTTTGAGCCTTGGACAGTAACTTCCCACAGCCTCTTTGCAAGGCTTTGAGAGCCAGTTTGCGGTTGTGGTTAGGAGTGTGGACTCTAATCTGGGAGAACCGGGTTTGATTCCTCCACTCCTCCACTTGCACCTGCTGGATGGCCTTGGGCAAGCCATAGTTCTGATAAGAGCTGTCCTTGAAAGGACAGTTCTTGAAAGAGCTCTCTCAGCCCCGCCTACCTCACAGGGTGCCTGTTGTGGGGAGGGGAAAGGAAAAGTGTTTGTAAGCCACTCTGAGACTCCCTTGGGTAGTGAAGGGCGGGGTATAAATCCAATCTCCTCCTCCTCCTTTCTTCTTTTCATCTTCTTCTTCTTCTTCTCCTTCTTCTCTTTGACTTGCAAAGCCAGTTTGGTGTAGTGGTTAAGTGCGCGGATTCTAATCTGGGAGAACCGGGTCTGATTCCCCACTCCTCCACTTGCACCTGCTGGATGGCCTTGGGCAAGCCGTAGTTCTGACAAGAGCTGTCCTTGAAAAAGAGTAGTTCTCAGTCAGAGCTCTCTCAGCCCCACCTGCCTCATACTGGGTGTTTGTTGTGGGGAGGGGAAGGGAGAGGAGTTTGTGAGCCCCTCTGAGACTCCTTTTTGTAGCGAACGGTGGGAGATAAATCCAATCTCCTCCTCCTCCTCCTCCTTCTGTCTGTAACCCTAAAACGCAGTTTGTGTCCCGTGGGCTGAATGGTCAAAGCAATTAGCGGAACGGGAGAATCTCAGCAGGAGGGAATCAAGGGGAAACTCAAGGGTCACAGGCCCGTGGGTGGCAGCTGAAGGGACTGGACACCAGGCCATGGCAGTGCTGGAGCAGGAGGAAGCCCTGCCTGGATCTTTGGGGAGGACCGTCTTCACCTCCCCCAGCGCCTGCCCTTCCAGCAGCCCTTGGCCCAGCCCCTCAGAGGAAGTGAATACAGATCCTGGCCCTCTTCTTTCCCCCCTTTGTGTCTTGCCTTGTCTGTCTGAGAAGACACCTCTATGTGTGTGTGTGTGTGTTTGTCTGTCTGTCTGTCCGACAGTCTGCCCACATGCCTGAGCCTTGGATCTCAGGGCCAGGAAATGACGTCCCAGTTAGGGCAACTGGTTGCTGCTGCAGGCCTCCGCATTAGACACATCAGGGCCCATTTAGTGAAGCCAGGAGAGGAAGGGCCCGGTGTGGATGACGAAGGTGCTCGGGTGGCAGAAAAGGCTCTGCGGGAGGCATGTGGAAGGGGGCTCCGGTGGTGGGCAGTTGGGCGTTGCAGAGGCCCGGGGAATGGGTGAAGGGTTGGGTGGGGCAGGGGGGACTGCTGGAACTTTCCCACTGACCTCCTTCTAGCCACTATTTGTCAATTTGTGTTTGACACCCCTGCAGGAAGGACCGCTCTCCAGACTTAGGCAGATCAGGAGAGGGAGGGCAGGAAGGGTTGCATCAGAAATTAGTTCTCGTGGCCCTTTCTTACACGTCCAGGAAAATGCTAGTCGCGCCTTTGGGGTCAGGAAGCCATTTTTCTCCAGGCCAGTTTGGACAAGGATCCTGGAGGTTTTTTGTCACCTTCTGGGCATGGAACAGGGGTCACTGCAGGTGTGGAGGGGGAGGTATTTGTGAATTTCCTGCCTTGTGCAGGGGGTTGGACTAGATGACCCTGGAGGTCCCTCCCAACTCTATGATTCTGTGACAGCCCTTTCTTCGAAATTGCTCCCTGCCTTATATCTCTCTTCCTGTCTTTCTTCTTTAAATGTTTGTTGTGATTTTATTTTATTCACTTCTTTAAAACATTTGTTAGCTGTGTTTCCAAAACTCAAGGAGGCTTACGATGCAAATAAAACGACAATGATATAAACCCATAAAAGACCACCAATTTAAGCTCTCCGGACGGGCATCAATCAAATGCTGTCCTAGGTAGAATCGTCTTCAACTGCCTCCTGAAAATGGAAAGTGAGGGAGCCTGGCGCACCTCCCTGGGGAGGCTGTTGCATGATTGTGGGGCTTTCAATACAGTTCACTACATTACTATATAATGAAAACAGAAGACAAAATCAAGTGTCGTTAACTGGATGTTTTAAGCGGAGGCTGGCCGGCCATCTTTTGAGTATGTTGTTGGGCTATCTTTCGGCTCTGCTCCTGCAGAGTGCAGGGGGTTGGACTGGATGACCTGCAAGATCCCTTCCGACTCTATGATTCTATGACTCAACAATTACAACTTGCCAAAAAGCTGAAGAACATGTAATACAGAAATATATATACAAAGTAGCTACAGTGAAAAAGTACGAAATGTAAACAATAGAGAACTGGTATGTGCTACAATGTCTAAACCAGGGATCCTCAAACTTTTTAAACAGGGGGCCAGTTCACTGTCCCTCAGACCGTTGGAGGGCCGGACTATAGTAAAAACAAAAACTATGAACAAATTCCTATGCACACTGCATATATCTTATTTTGAAGTGAAGAAACAAAATGGGAACAAATACAATATTTAAAATGAAGTAAAGTTAAATCAACAAACTTACCATTTGGCAGCTATGGCAGAGCAAAACCACCAGGTGGGAGCAGCCATGATGAACCGACTTTGGGTTTTGCTTGATTCAGAAACCCTGGGAAGCCATTCTCCAGTTTTACTCTTTTCTCAGTTCTTCCAGTGTTTGGTACACCCTCCCCCCAGCTCAGACATCCCTACAGCCAAATTAATCAGGACGGGACCTTAAAGAGGAACATAATTTCTCAGCGTAGTTGAGCTTTGTTGCCGCAAAGCTTATGCTGGAATACATTCTGTGCCAGTCCTAAACAGGGTTACCCCTCGGTCTTTAAGGAGGATCCCAGATTAATTTCGCTGCAACGGACCAACAAATGGAACTTCTAACCAGAACCACGCGGCGGGTGATGTCGCAGAGATGGCTGAGCCAAAGAGCAGGATCCCACACCGACCGTCAGAGAGAGACAGAGGGGAAGCCAAAGGGAAGTCGAGATTTCGGTTCCACACGGGCTACAGGCACAGCGGGGGGAGGGGATGGGGACGGACGGATGGGAAGACACGTCTTTTGAGGCGGTGTGTGCATGTGGACTGCGCGTGGGGGGGGCCTAGAGGCAGGTGAGCTGGTGAGGGGCAATCGATTCTGGACGGACAAAGGGGACAGCACGATGCTGGACTGGCCGCACCGGTGGGATGATCCGGCGTGGGGGGGGGGCACCTTGCAAGAGACAGCACGTTGCTCGGCTTGGCACGACGGCGATCAGAGCCTGAGCTTCCAAACAAGACCCCGTGCGAGCGAGGCTACGGGAAGAGAGCGAGCGAGCGAGATGGCTGCGCCAAGCCCCCAAACCTCCAGCCTTGGCGCGCCACGCCACGCCCCTTCCCCTATAGGGCAGCTCCGGGCCTGCTCGCAGGACACACCAGCCGGGAAGCGCGGGGGAGCCGGCGCTGAGTGTCCCCCCTGCCCTGCGCCTGCGCTGTCCCCCCCTTCCCCACCTCGCATCGTCAGCCTCGGCAACCCCTTCCCTCGCTCCCGCCCGCTGGGGCACTCTTCACAGCCTGGCGGCGGCAGCAGGACTTTCCACGGGGGGCGCAGTTTGGCGGAAGAGGAGCCCGCAGGCGGGCGGGGGCGCTGCTGCTGCGCTTCCCGAGGAGGAGGAGGAGGAGGCGGGCATAAACACCCGGCGGGCCGTATAAATGGCCTCGGCGGGCCGCATGTGGCCCGCGGGCCGTAGTTTGAGGACCCCTGGTCTAAACAATGGAGAACTACTAAATAATTCAACGTTGTGTCCGGATGTTTGACAACAATGTTTCAAAGTTCATCCTTCATCAGGGTGTTCCCTTTAAGCTGCTGTGGGTTTTCATACTCCTGCTGACATGCATTGGGAACAGTAACAGTTCAATACAAAATCGGACGCCAATCTCCAACATGTAATCAGCTTAAATAGCTTCTAGGGTTGCCAGGTCTGGGTTGGAAAATACCTGGAAACTTTGGGGACAGTTTAGCATGGACAGTTTCAAGAGGGAATTAGATATATGGGGCAGAAGTCCATCAGTGGCTATTAGCCACAGGGTATAGATGGGAACTCTCAGTCTGGGGCAGGTGATGCACTCTATTCTTGGTGCTGGAGGGGGCAGCAGTGGGAGGGCTTCTAGTGTCCTGGCCCCACTGCTGGACCTCCTGATAGTACGTGGTATTTTGGCCACTGTGTGACAGAGTGTTGGACTAGATGGGCCATTGGCCTGATTCAACATTGGCTTCTCTTATGTTCTTGTGGGGGTGGAGTCAGGAGAAGGCGGGGTTTGGGGTGGGGAGGGGAGGGGCCTCCGCTTGGTACAATTCCCATAGAGTCCACCCTTCAAAGCAGCCATTTTCTCCAGGGGAGCTGATCTCTGTCAGCTGGGGATCAGTTGTAAAAGCGGGAGATCCCCAGGCCCCACCTGGAGCCTGGCAACCCTAATAGCTTCAGACTCACAGTGGGACTGGCAGTGTCTCCTGCTTTGTATACATCATTCTGTATTACACGTTCTTCAGCTTTTTGGCAAGTTGTAATCATCGAGTCTGTTAACTACACTTGTTTTTGTCTTCTATTCTCATGATTGTGGGGCCGTCACTGAAGAGGCCCTGCTCTCGGGTGCCCAACAGATGAGCTTCTTTGATTGGTGGGACGGTCCAGAGAGGACTCTCCCTGCGATCTCATCCCCCTCCTTCCTTCCTTCCTTCCTCCCGCAGACCTGGAGCAGCTCTACTTGGGCCTGTACTGCAGCGCCAGCGACATCCGCCTGCCCCTGGAAGGGATACCCCTCCTCACCCAGAAGTGGAGCCGCAGCCTGCGGGAGCTGGACCTGGCCGGCCAGGGCTTCAGCGAGAGCAGCCTGGAGCAGGCGATGGCCGCCTTGGCCCAGGGGCAGAGCCAGAGGGGCGGCCCCACCCTGCACTCCCTCAATCTCACGGGCACCAAGGTCCTCCTCGGCACAGTCTGGTGAGCTGGAGGGAGGGGTGGGGGAGGGCTCCAAGGGCGGTCCGTTTCCCCAGCCCCCTCTTGCTTCTTGCTGCTCTTTGGGCCTGACTTTGGGGAGCGGCTTTGGCTTTTTGGGAAGCTGAGAGCCAGTTTGGTGTTGTGGTTAAGTGGGCAGACTCTAATCTGGGAGAACCGGGTTTGATTCCCCACTCCTCCACTTGCACCTGTCTGGATGACCTTGGGCAAGCCATAGTTCTGATAAGAGCTGTTCTTGAAAAAGAGCAGTTTCTGTCAGAGCTCTCTCAGCCCCACCTACTTCACAGGGCGTCTCTGTTGTGGGGAGGGGAAGGGAAAGGGGATTGTAAGCCGCTCTGAGACTCCTTCGGGGTAGAGAAGGGCAGGGGATAAATCCAATCTCCTCTCTTCCTCTTCTTCTTTTCCTTGCTTTTTGTGAACCTTTGCCCTGGAATCAAGAACCACAAGGGTAAGAAAGAAGTCAGGTAAAGGGCCAGTATTAAAAACCTAGTTGAAACTTATAGTATGCAAAAATACATGTATTTATTAGAAAAGCAGTTAAAAACAAGTAAGGGCCCAATGAAAGCCTCATTGAAAAGTTCAAGTGGCCTAAACACAAGGGCCAGTGCACGTGACCTGACGCATTTCCGCCCTATTGGGGGCCTCCTTCAGAGGTCAAACAGTATTGAGGTACACGTAACAATAATACATATTACAATAAGATAACCAATAAGTTAATACTGGCTATGTTCCCTCTAAGCTGAGTTAGTGTGAGCTAGCTCACAGTTTTTTAGCCTCCAGCTCACACATTTTTGCCTCAGCTCAGGAAGGAGGGCTCCAGAGCAAACTAGTTTATGCAGTAGCCAAATCGCTCGCTCACAACTTTAATGCCAGGAGCTCACAAAGTAGAATTTTTGCTCACAAGGCTCCACAGCTTAGAGGGAACATTGACTACTGGACCAAGAAAAGGCAGGTTAAGCAGCAAGATCAATAGTCACAAGACAAAGATGTCTGTGAGACCTCTAAAGATGAGAGTCCTGTGTCTGGTGCCAAATGCACAGCTGCTGAATTAGAACATCTTCCAATTTTGGTCCCAAAAGCACCTGTGTGGCTCTCTTAGTCAGAGCTAGAGGGACCTCAAGCAAATAGCAGTCCAATAAGCTTTGCTCTGGACCCAGTTCCCCCGTGGATCTGCGTAATCCCCCTTTAAAGAAGAAGAAGAGAGGAGATTGGATTTATACCCCGCCCTCCACTACCCAAGGGAGTCTCAGAGCGGCTGACAATCTCCTTTCCCTTCCCCTCCCCACAACAGACACCCTGGGAGGTCGGTGGGGCCGAGAGAGCTCTGACAGAAACTGCATCAGATTGCGGTGACAAGAGAGGAAGTCCTCCGACTGATGGACAATTTAAAAACTAATAAATCACCAGGCCCGGATGGCATTCATCCGAGAGTTCTGAAAGAACTCAAATGTGAACTTGTGGATCTCCTGACAAAAATATGTAATCTTTCTTTAAAATCTGCCTCCATTCCTGATGACTGGAAGGTAGCTAATGTCACTCCCATCTTTAAAAAGGGCTCCAGGGGAGATCCAGGAAATTACAGGCCAGTCAGTCTGACATCGATACCGGGTAAGTTGGTGGAAACTGTTATTAAGGAAAGAATTAGTAGGCACATTGATGAACAAAAACTATTGAGGCAGACTCAGCATGGGTTCTGTAAGGGAAGATCTTGTCTCACTAACCTGTTAGTGTTTTTTGAGGGAGTGAACAAACATGTGGACAAGGGGGACCCAATAGATATTATTTACCTTGACTTCCGGAAAGCTTTTGATACAGTTCCTCATCAAAGGCTCCTAAGTAAGCTCAATAGTCATGGGATAAAAGGACAAGTCCTCTTGTGGATCAAAAACTGGCTTATAAATAGGAAACAGAGAGTGAGTATAAATGGGAAACTTTCTCAGTGGAGGGTGGTAAGCAGTGGGGTACCACAGGGATCGGTACTCGGTCCCATGCTTTTTAACTTGTTTATTAACGATTTGGAATTGGGAGTAAGCAGTGATGTGGCTAAATTTGCAGATGACACGAAGTTGTTCAGGGTGGTGAAAACCAGGGAGGATTGTGAGGCACTCCAAAGGGATCTGTTGAGGATGGGTGAGTGGGCGTCAACGTGGCAAATGGGGTTCAATGTGGCCAAGTGCAAAGTGATGCACATTGGAGCCAAAAATCCTAAATATAAATACACGTTGATGGGGTCTGATCTGGCAGAGACTGACCAAGAGAGAGATCTTGGAGTCGTAGTGGATAACTCGCTGAAAATGTCTACACAATGTGTAGCTGCAATAAAGAAGGCCAACGCTATGCTGGGGATTATTAGGAAGGGAATTGATAACAAATCAGCCAGTATCATCATGCCCCTGTATAAATCATTGGTGCGACCTCATTTGGAATACTGTGTACAGTTCTGGTCACCACATCTCAAAAAGGATATTATAGCATTGGAAAAAGTGCAGAGAAGGGCAACTAGAATGATAAAAGGGTTGGAACACCTTCCCTGTGAAGAAAGGTTAAAATGCTTGGGGCTCTTTAGCTTGGAGAAACGACGGCTGAGGGGTGACATGATCGAGGTTTATAAGATTATGAATGGGATTGAGCAGGTTGAGAAAGAAGTACTTTTCTCCCTTTCTCACAATACAAGAACTCGTGGGCACTCTATGAAATTGCTGAGCAGTCGGGTTAGAACAGATAAAAGGAAATACTTCTTCACCCAAAGAGTGATTAACATATGGAATTCACTGCCACAGGAGGTCGTGGCAGCTGCAAGCATGGACAGTTTCAAGAGGAAATTAGATAAACATATGGAGCAGAAGTCCACCAGTGGCTATTAGCCACAGGGTATAGAATGAGAACTCTCAGTCTGGGGCAGGTGATGCACTCTATTCTTGGTGCTGGAGGGGGCAGCAGTGGGAGGGCTTCTGGTGCCCTGGCCCCACTGCTGGACCTCCTGATGGCACCTGGTATATTTTGGCCGCTGTGTGACAGAGTGTTGGACTAGATGGGCCATTGGCCTGATTCAACATTGGCTTCTCTTATGTTCTTATGTTCTTATGCTCTTTTTCAAGAACAGCTCTTGTCAGAACTACGGCTTGCCCAAGGTCATCCAGCCAGGTGCAAGTGGAGGAGCGGGGAATCAAACCCAGTTCTCCCAGATTAGAGTCCGCGCACTTAACCCCTACACCAGACTGGCTCCCTGCCTGTGGCTGCTGCCACTACATCCCCTCTGTCATCTCTTTTCTAGATTGGAAAAGCCCAGGCTCTTCAGCCTTTCCTCAGAGGGGGGAGGTGCCCCAGCCTCCAGGGTTCTTTGTACTTTTTCAAGCTTTGCCTTGTCCTTTTTGAGATACGGTGACAGGACCCGCACACAGTATTCCAACATGACGTAATCCACCTGGAAGGGCGGACTGTGAACAGCCTAGTGAGGATAATAACTTTTTTTTAAAAAATGAGGCTGCCCCTCAATCTGTACAGGGGCATTGTAATGTTAGCCATTTATTCTCAATCCCTTTGCTGCTAACCCCGAACACGGAGTTTGCCTTTTTCACCGCCGCAGCACACTGGGTAGACACTTTCATGGAGCAGTGCTCCCTCTAAGCTGTGGAGTCTTGTGAGCAAAACTTCTACTTTGTGAGTCCCTGGCATTAAAATTGTGAGCAAGCGATTTGGCTGCTGCATGAATTAATTTGCTCTGGAGCCCTCCTTCCTGAGCTAAGACAAAAAAATGTATGAGCCGGAGGCTAAAAAACTGTGAGCGAGCTCACACTAGCTCAGTTTAGAGGGAACACTGGCTATCCACCCCTGCCTCGGGAGGTGGTGGGTGCTCCTTCCCTGGACATTTTCAAGCGGAGGCTGGACGACCATCTTTTGGGTATGTCGTAGGTATGTAGCACCTGACTCCTCAGGGTCTCTTTTTGTATGCCTGATTGTCGACTTGCGTTTCTTTTTGCCCAAGCCCAAAGACCAAAGAAGGGGTCACAGTGACAGACAATATATCAAAACAAAGAACCACTGTGATGAAATTGAACATTTAAGGACAATTATGTATATCTATAAAAATTTTAGAAATTCTAACATATTCAAGACAAAACTTTGGAAATTTAAACATATTCAAAACAACATCCAATATTTTCAATGAGCACCCGGTTATACACTCATTTCAGTAGTCTTCCTCAGGAGTAATACTCTTAAGTAGCAAGGTGTCAGCCTTTTGATACATTTTAACATGGCAGCATTAAACACTCATTTCAATAGTCTTCCTCAGGAGTAATCCTCTTAAGTAGCAAGGTGTCAGCCTTTTAATAGATTTTAACATTGCAGCATTAACTTCTTTTTCTACTTTCTTCAGACCATAACTGTTTGACTTCTTCAAATTCTCCTAAAACTAACATGATTATTAAGCATTGAAAGAAACATGAAGCTGAATGGAAACTAGTTCTAATTTTAATTTTTGAAAATTATTAATTTTTAACTTTAATAAATTTAAACTTACTCAGTTCCATTTCCAGTAGTTGTATAAGGAGCAAGCCAGTTAAATCATTTCTTAATAGTAGCAACCAGTCCTTTTATTTTTATATCTGGCTAGAAGCCTTCTTTTCAAATAGGCTGGCCAATGCTCTCTATATTTCATGTGGCTGGCTCTATTGCTCTCCAGTAAATTTTAGGAGTAACATTGCAGTCTTGTTTTCTATCTTTGCCCAAGCCCAACAGACCCTCCTGTTCGATTCACTGAGTCAAACCTCCCACTCTTTAAAAGAAGCCGCTTTACTTTTTATAGCTTCCTTGACTTGGGTCGTTAGCCACGCAGGCATTCTCGTAGACTTGGCAGTGCCTCTACTAACCGGAGGAATTCGTTCTGTCTGGGCTTCCATTAGTGTGGTTTTAAACAGCTCTCAAGCATCTTCTAGGGAGGTGACTTTCTTATGTTTCCCTTTCAGCTTTCTGTTAACTATTCCCCTCATATATATATATATTTTTGGGGAGGGGGTTGTATTTTTTATATGTGCATGCGCATGCATATGTTGTGTGTGCACCTGGAAGTCATGGCAACCTCTGGTGACTGACTCCTACTGGAGGCTTGGAGGGTATTCAGAGGGGTGGCCTGATGTCGCAGTGAGTTAAAGTGGGACAAAAGGGGGGGGGGTACTGAACCTGGAAACCTTGAATCCAGAACCAGGCAGTGAGTTAAAGGCCAGTTGTCGGTCATTTCTGCCCAGTGGGTAGATAATCATACACTTGGTGCTCCCTGCAAAACATGGGATAGCCCCCACTGCTCCCTTGCTGGCTTTTTACCTCCATAACTGGTTTAGTCGTTTAAAGTTGTTTTAGAGTGACGTAGGATGAGCACTTCAATTTCCATGGCTGGAAGGATACAGCAGCACACCCCCTCCTCCTTGCTGGTCTGGAACTTGTGTGTCTCCTCTGAGGAAGCTCATACCAAAGGGGTTCTCTCGTGGTTAGGTGCACGGACTCTAATCTGGGAGAATTAGGTTTGATTCCCCACGCCTCTACTCGCAGCTGCTGGATGACCTTGGGCAAGCCACAGTTCTCTCACAGCTGTTCTCTCAAGGACACTTTCTGTCAGAGCTCTCTCAGCCCCACCTACCTCACCGGGTGTCTGTTGTGGGGAGGGGAAGGGAAAGGGTTTTGTAAGCCGCTCTGAGACCATGAGTGAAGGGCAGGGGATAAATCCAATCTCCTCCTCCTCCTCCTCTCCCTCGACCTCCCCCACTGAACTCCCAAGCTCATCTCCCCTCCTAGCAACTCTGTCGGGAGCCCTGATCGCAAGCCCCACAGGGATCCTGCGTGCCTCTCGCCCTGGGATCTCACTCGCTGCCTGGGAGGGAGGAATCTCTGTGCTCCTCTCACGTGTCTGAAGTCTCCCCCAACTTTTGAACTAGCTGGGGGGGGGGGGGGTTAACTGCTAAGCTTTTTCAGAACAGTATCTCACAGCTGTGTTCAATGTACTCCGACCTGGGGGCTGCCGGACCTTATAGCCAATCCTCCCTTCCCTGGGAAGGAGCACAGTGTTCCCTCTAAGCTGAATGAGTGTGAGCTAGCTCACACATTTTTAGCCTCCAGCTCACACATTTTTGTCTCCACTCTGGAAGGAGGGCTCCAGAGCACACTGATTCATGCAGCAGCCAAGTCGCTCGCTCCCGACTTTCATGCCAGCAGCTCACAAAGTAGACTTTTTGCTCACAGGACTCCACAGCTTAGAGGGCGCATCGGAAGGAGGTTGGCATTTTCTCCAAAACCTTGATGCATCTGGGCTTGGGCCTTGGGGAGAAGCCAGGCCTTGCGCGCCTAGCCATATACAACCACCGATCTGGTGCATTGACTGACCTTGGCATATACTAGCGGTGTTGTGATAACCAGTCCTCCGACCGAGCCAGGGTGGGGAGAAGGCAGGCACGGAACTCTGGGTATGTCCCACTAACGCCCATCTCTTCTTCTTCTCTTGCCCCCAGCAGCACCCTGATCAGCAGCTGCCCTGCCCTCACCTACCTCAACCTCTCGTCCTGTCGCCATCTGCCACGGGGCACCAAGAAGGCCTATCGAGGCCAGGAGGAAATCCGCCAGTGTTTGCACCACCTCCTGGCCAGCACGGGGGAGCCTCTCTGAACCTCCCGGGCTCCCGTCTCGGACCACTTGCCCCTTGCCAGGCCCTGTCCCTGGCCTCTGTGGCACCTGTGCCTTTCCCAGCTGCTTCTTTTGCTCCTCCGCCAGGACAGCCGTCCTCCTCCTCCTCCCCCGCAAGGGGTCCTGGGCGGCAGAGAGGCTGAAGGGGAAGCATTCCGGATGCTCAGTGGGACCCTCTTCCCCAGTTCCTGGTTCCTGGTGTCTTTTCTGGCACGTTTAGGTCAGAAAGCTCTCATGATTTTCTAGAAGTTTTTGACTTTGGTCCTGATGCTGTTTGTGGCACTGGGTCACCACTCGAGCTACGGGGGGCGAGGCCCTCCCTGGCCCCTCTCCGTTCCTGCGTGCAGGTCCTGAGCCTTTCCGAACGGGGGGGAGCACTGGCAAGCTCGGAAGGGGTAGCTGTTGCGGAACTGTGAAGAGCAGGACTCCTCAAGGCAGAGTTGCCGCGAGTGTCCCTTTTGTCTGGGAGAGGGGGAGCGGTTGGCACACCTCCAACTCTTTGGGGTTATTGACTCTCTTACCCAGCCCCACCCCCGATCAGGAGGACGGGAGGTGTGCCTGGGAATTCATTTTTAAACCGTCGCTCTGGACACAGCCCCCAGCATGCATCTGGTTTAGGCCTCGTTTGACACTCTTGCGGTCTTGTTTTATACCATTTGAAGTTTCCGGACCGTCTTCAGGGCACTTCTCCCTAAAACCGGTTTCTCTACCACGGAGCACCCCAAGCTGGGCAGCTGCTCTGTCAGGAGCTGTGTTACCCCAGAGACAGCTCAGGCACCAATTCCCACATTACCGTCTCCACCCGTGTTCTCTGACCCAGGACTTGAGATCCGTAGGGAAGTGTGGCTGGTGGGAACCTGAAGGAAAGGTGCCTCTGTTGCCACCGTCCACCCCCCCCAACGCTTCCCCAGGAATTGAGAGGCACCTTCTGGCTGGGTCTAAAGACTAGGCAGTTCCAAAGGGACTTTACGCTAAAGGGACTTTTTAATAAAATGGATGTTTATATTTTCGGGTGGCTTTTTGGGGAGAGAAGGTGGCTTTACGCCTGGATCTTTTTGAACTTTTTTGAATGATTCCAGCCGTTATGTTCTTTTGTGTTTATCTGATGTTGTAAATTACCTCGCGGGTCTCTTTGGGCTGAAAGGTAGTTAATAAAGTTACTAAACAGTTTTTTTAAAAAGCAAGCACGTTGATGGCACTGAGCATCAGATCTCTGCTTGCAGCTTCCCTTTAGCTGCTAAGTGACGTGAGGGGACCAGATGGAACCGCGCGGCGTCCTGTGTGCAGGAGAAGGCTTCAGGGAAGGGTTTGAACAACTTCCGTGCCCAGGACTGGACTTCAGAACGACGCTACAAGATGAGGATGCCTCAGAAGAGGAACTTTCAGAGAGGAGCCGTGTCGGTCTACAGCTTAGATACGAGTCCAGGAAGAAGAAGAAAGAGGAAGAGATTGGATTTATACCCCGCCCTTCACTACCCAAGGGAGTCTCAGAGCGGCTTACAACCTCCTTTCCCTTCCCCTCCCCACAATAGACACCCTGGGAGGTGGGTGGGGCTGAGAGAGCTCTGGCAGAAACTGCTCTTTTTCAAGGACAGCTCTTGTCAGAACTATGGCTTGCCCAAGGTCATCCAGCAGCTGCAAGTGGAGGAGGGGGGAATCAAACCCGGTTCTCCTAAATTAGAGTCCGGGCACTTAACCACGACAGCAGGCTGGCTCTGCTTGCAGCTTCCTTTAGCTGCTCAGGAGCACCTGAGAGGCCAACACGATTTTCGGGGCTATACAGCTTTCGAGAGTCTACGAAGGTGTCTGGCGAAGGGGGCTCTGGCTTGCGAAAACTCACATCCCGGAAATCTGGTTGGTCTCTAAGGTGCTGGCTGGGCTCAAATTTGGCTGACAAGACAACAGGCTTAGCGGAGCTATTTGGAAACGAGGATTTGCTAGTGTTTGCCTTTGGCGGCCAAAGGGAAATCCCTCATCATAAAACAATTCAGGTGCCTTGCCTGCAGCCCAGCGGTCCGAAGGCAAAGTCTCCCACCGAGGAAAGAGAAGAAAAAACAAAGGGGTGGGGAGGGGGGAGCAAACAGGCCAGGAAGCCGTAAATGACGTAAGTTGATCCAGTGCCTGGACGGTCCAAGGCTGGGCATCACGTTCGTGGCAGCAGGAATGAACAGCTCCGTGCTGCTTAGAACTGGAAAAAACAAGGCTGTGTTTTGTTCTGGGAACAGCCAGGCCTGGGTTTTTGTGGGGCCCCTGGGAACTGCAGCTAAGGGACTGGGAACCAGAGGGTTGCCAGGTCCCCCCTGGCCACCGGTGGGGGAGGAGGGGTTCCCAGGTCGGGAAGCTACAGATTTGGGGGACGGGGGCCTCAGTGGGGCACAGTGCCATTGAGTCCCTCCTCCAAAGCATCCATCTTCTCTAGGGACACTGATCTCTGTGGTCTGGAGGGGAGCTGTAATTCGCGGTGTGGGGAGCCCCAGATCCCATTTGGAGGCCGGCATCCTTAGGAACCAACGTTTGCCTTGTGCGCTCCTGGTTAGTGGGAGGGTTCTGGGCGGAAAGGGAGGGAGAAATCACGTGCCGCCTCGGAGGCCACGAGAGCATCCCTTGGGGACCAGTGCTGGCCAGTGCTCCCTCTAAGCTTGGTCAGTGTGAGCTAGCTCACAGTTTTTTAGCCTCCGGCTCGCACATTTTTGTCTCCGCTTAGGGGGGAGGACTCCACAGCAAACTAATTTACACAGCAGCCCAATTGCTCACTCACAACTGGAATGCCGGTAGCTCACAAAGTGGAATTTTTGCTCACAAGGCTCCACCCAGCTTAGAGGGAGGAGCATTGCTGGCATCTTAGACACCTTATCAGGTGTTTACAGCTCTGGGGGGTGTCTGCCTGCCTCAGCAGTGCCCTTGGGCTCTGCTCGGAGCAGAGAGGGCAGGCCGAATGGAGGAATCGCACGAAAGCTCTCTGCGGGACAAGCGGCGGTGGACAAAACCCAGCTTTAGGGTTACTCCAGGCATAGCCCCCCCCAAGCGAGGCAGCTCTGGCAGAGCGGCCGTGGCAGAATTGTCTCATGCACACAGACACATGTGTATTTATTTTGAATATAAATATATATTCGCTGATTATATAAGATTATGCATGGGATTAGAAGAGGTAGAGAAAGAGGTACTTTTCTCCCTTTCTCACAATACAAGAACTCGTGGGCACTCCATGAAATTGCTGAGCGGTCGGGTTAGAATGGGTAAAAGGAAGTCCTTCACCCAAAGAGTTATTAACACGTGGAATTCACTGCCACAGGAGGTGGTGGCAGCTACAAGCATGGACAGTTTCAAGAGGGAATTAGATAAACATATGGAGCAGAAGTCCATCAGTGGCTATTAGCCACAGGGTATAGATGGGAACTCTCAGTCTGGGGCAGGTGATGCACTCTATTCTTGGTGCTGGAGGGGGCAGCAGTGGGAGGGCTTCTAGTGTCCTGGCCCCACTGCTGGACCTCTTGATGGCACATGGTATATTTTGGCCGCTGTGTGACAGAGTGTTGGACTAGACGGGCCATTGGCCTGATTCAACATTGGCTTCTCTTATGTTCTTATGTTCTTATCACTTTGCACTTGGCCACATTGAACCCCATTTGTCACGTTGACGCCCACTCACCCATCCTCGACAGATCCCTTTGGAGTGCCTCACAATCCTCCTTGGTTCTCACCACCCTGAACAACTTTGTGTCATCTGCAAATTTAGCCACTTCACTGCTTACTCCCAACTCCAAATTAATTAATGAACAAGTTAAAAAGCAACGGACCAAGTACTGATCCCTGCAGTACCCACTGCTTACCACCCTCCACTGAAAAAATTGGCTGTTTATTCTCGCTCTCTGTTTTCTATTAATTAGCCAGCTTTTGATCCACAAAAGGACTTGTCCTTTTATCCCGTGATTTTTGAGCCTTTGATGAGGAACTGTATCGAAAGCTTTCTGGAAGTCAAGGTAAACAATATCTATTGGGTCACCCTTGTCCACATGTTTGTTCACCTTCTGAAGTGGGATGGTCCGGGGGGGGGCAGGGCAACACTCCCTCTAAGCTGGGGAGTCTTGTCAGCAAAAATTCTACTTTGTGAGCTACTGGCATTCAAGTTGCGAGTGAGCCATTTGGCTACTGCATAAATGAGTTTGCTCTGGAGCCCTCCTCCTTGAGCGAAGACAAAAATGTGCAAGCTGGAGGCTAAAAAACTTGCGCACACTAACTCAGCTTAGAGGGAACACTGTCGGGGGGGGGGAGTGAAGCGGCCCAATGCAGGCAGCCCCCACCCTACAGCGGCACCAGCGTCCGGCACGGATCACGCAAACACCAGGCCCAGTCTCTAGGGGAGACGGGTTCCGTTGCCAACAGTTGCTACAGGACCCGCCCTGTGCCAGTTCCACAGCTCTGGCGTGACTGCCCAGACTGCAGGGACCTGCTGTGGACGCCCGTCCTCGTGGGGTCTCTTTGGTTCTGCCGAAGCTTCAAGGTAGCCGTTACCGGGGCAGCTTCTTTAGGGAGAGGGAGCGTTGGAGCTCGAAGTGTGGCTTTGTGTGATCTGCTGTTGTGGGGGGGGGAGGCTCAGCATGAAGCCCCCCCCTTCTGAGGAGCGTTGGGTGCCCTTCCTGAGGCCTGGTTCCCTTTCAGTTCAAGTGAAGCCCGTCTCTTTTGTATAGGGTTGCCACCTCCAGGTGGGGCCTGGGGACCTCTTGCTTTTACCACTGACCCCCTGCTGGCAGAGATTGTCTCCCTTGGAAAAAACGGCTGCTTTGAAGGATGGGACTCTCTGTGCCATTGCGCCATGCTGAGGCCCCTCCCCTCCCCAAACCCCGCCCTCTCCTGGCTCCACCCCCCAAAGTCTCCAAGTATTTCCCAACCCAGACCTGACAACCCTACTTTTCTACAGGATTGGCTTGTTCCAGAAAGTTCCCCAGTGGCTCACAAATCCAAACCCCCTTCCTAACAGCACCACTTTCTCATCTGCACACTGAACCCCCCCCCCCGGATCGGTGCCTGTCTAGCTGGCCCCGCCTGTGGAACCAGCAGCACTTCTGAGAACGCTGCCTTTGGGGTCCTGGCCTTTAATTTTCTGCCTAGTAGCCTGTGTTTTCCCTCCAGGACCACGGGACTCCTTCTCCCAGTGTCATTGGTGCCAGCGTGCACCATGATTGCTGACTCCTCCCCAGCCGTGTAGCAAGGTGCGGCTTTGCATGATGTTGCTGGGTAGCAATCCTGGCTGCTGTAGTTTTGGAGTCAGGAGCTCAGCTTCACTCCAGGAGCACCGGCCCCACCTCCACCTCTGGTGGACAAGTCTCCTCCACTCCCGCCTCAGGGAGAATCTGTCCCTTTGGGCATTTGTAGCCACCAGAGGAGAGGCTGCTTTAGTTTGCAGGGACCCTGTATCCCCCTGGAATCAGGGCTGGCCCAAGGGTTTTTCTTCTCCAGGCCCCCTGTTTTGCTAGGAGCACTCATTCTCCACATCTCCTCCTCTTCTCCTTTTCTCCAGCAGATCTTCTCTAGGACAGAGAAACAGCCACTCCCCATCTCTGGCCTTATGGGGATGAACGTGTCCCTCTTCCGGGGGCCTTTGGCCCTCTGGGATTTCAGCTTCTCCAGTCCAGAGAAACACCTCTCCCAGAAGCTCCAAGGGAACAAATACTTTCCATTCCAGGTGCAGCAGCCCAAAGGTAAGGAAGCTCCTGGAGTGGAGCTTACATAGAGGGGTGGGGGGGAGCTGTTCCTACCCGGTTGGTCCAGTGTGGTAGCTGTACAGGGAGGCAGAATCTATATAGTTTCAATCCAGTACCAAATAGCCCTGCGCCCCAAATCACCTGTCCCAGCCAGGGGCTTCTGACACCAGCCTGGTTACTCTTGGGCACTGGTATGGCAAGGGGGAGAAAAACTGGGGTCATGGTCTTTGAGGGAACAGATCCACAAGTCCTGGGAGGCTGGAATACTCCACAGTGTCCCAAGTCTCCATTAAACAATGCCACCATTTCCCCTTCCTTCTGACCCCCAGAAATAAAGTGGGTAGTAACTACCACAACCAGCAAATTAGAGGGTTTCTTCTGCTGGATGGGTTTGCAGATCCAGCCCTCTAAACCTGTGTTGCTATTTCGAGGCCCTACCTAGTTGCTGCGTCTCCTGCTTTGCTCCTTTTGTGCTCCAGGAATAGCAAGCTCACCTGGTGCCCTTCCTCTTTATTGCTCTGAAGATAGGTGTTTTGTGTTTACAGAGATCAGACTCTGAGCATTCAAAATATAAGAAAGTTTAACGAACAAAAATATTACACATTGTCTGTTCAAGCATGAAGCTGAGCAAGGATACAAAGAAAAGGTGAAAACACACAGTCCTCTTATCCTACATTCGGTATTTATTCTAAGCAGTATATAACTAGGGTAGGCTAGTACATGTTGCAGCACTGAAAAGACCATAATTACCTTTGTTCTCAGAACTGGGACTTGTTCCTTTTGTCCCTGGTTACGTGAACAAGATGGAGACCTTAGGTAAAAGTTTAGTCCATTGCTTGTGCCCATCCAAGGAGAATAGCAAGATGGAATGGAAAATGTCTTGGGAATTCAAAATCTCCCTTGGGGATTCCATCCCTCTCTGGGCAATGTCCGTCTCCCTAAAGGGGTAGGAATTACTATCTACCTATTTGACCATCTCTGTCCCTTGGGTGTGACATTCTAGCAAGGTGTGAGATGGTAAACCCTCTTGTTCTCTTTGAATAGAGCCAGTAACATCTGTCAGCACTGAAGCACTCTGTGCATGGAGCTGAGTGACTCCTTCCTTCAGCCCCCTCCTTTCTGCCAGCTACCAGTTTGCAGCTGGTTCCCCACTGTGACCAGAGTGTAGTCCCAATGGCTCCATTATTGGAGTGAATTCTAGGGTGGAGGGCATTTCTCCACAGCCAGAGAGGCATTCCGCCTTCCCAGCCCCCTGCAGAAAGAGACATCCTGAGCGCTTCTCAATCAATCAATCAATCAATCAATCAATCAATCAATCAAAATTATTACAGCAAGAGCGAATAAAACAGTACAGTTATAATATAAGAAGCATTAAAACAGTAATAACATGGGAATAGCATAAAAACATTAAAATGGGGATAGTTTAAAAACATTAACTGGAGAAAATTAATAAAATCAGTAAAATAAAATTAATAAGAGAATCATACAGTTTTCCCAGCTAAAATAAGTTTGCGTTTCCTAATAGCCAAGCAACAAATTTTTGCCACAGCATAAGTCACTGAGCTCTGAACGTCTTCTAAGAGGAATTTATGAAGGACTTCTGGCCTAAAGTCAAGACAAGACTGCAGAGGGCCAAATCTAGACAGAAGGGGGTAGTATAAGATGGTCTCGTTTCTCCTGGTAGAATCGGCAGAACAGGAGGACGTGAGTAACTGATTCCACCATATTCGCCATGCACGGGCATCTACGTTCACGCATTGGCACTCGAGTGAATTCTGCCTTCCCAACCCCCTGCAGGAAGAGACTTCCTGAGTGCTTCTATTGCTAGGACCCTTGTTAGCCCCAGCCTCACCCTGCCTTTTCGAGGGGAGGGGGTTGCTGAGCTGGTTGTATCCCAATTCGTTGAGGGTTGCCGATGCCTTCCGCTTGTTTTCTCCCTTAGTAACATGTCTCCAAATCTCTCTGGAAAAGGCAAACAAGAAATACAAAATAAAGCTGAATTTAAGTTGCTTTGATTACAGCCCGGGTCCCCAACCTTTTTTGAGCTTCCGGGCACATTTTGAACTCTGACACAGCATGGTGGGCGCCAGTGTTCCCTCTAAGCTGAGTCAGTGCGAGCTAGTTCACAGTTTTTTAGCCTCCGGCTCACACATTTTTGTCTCAGCTCAGGAAGGAAGGCTCCAGAGCAAACTGATTTATGCGGCAGCCAAATCCCCAGCTCACAACTTTAATGCCAGGAGCTCACAAAGTAGACTTTTTGCTCACAAGACACCACAGCTTAGAGGGAACATTGGTGGGCGTGGCCACAAAACGGCTGCCACAGTTGCCCTTCAGTCGCACAGTGAAGATCCTGGTGCTGTTGCGGCAGCTGCCGTCAAAGCAACGACTTTAAAAATCTGAACAGCCAATCAAGTCTCCAGTGGCCAGTCAGAAGCCCTGTTGGGTAAAAGCCCCGCCTGGCCCTGCCGGCTTTCTAAAAACACTTGGCGGGTGCCAGGAAATGTTTGGGCAGGTGCGGGGATTATATAACAACAACCTGTTACTTTCCCCGTGTGTGTACAACACAACCAGTGTTCCCTCTAAGCTGAGTTAGTGCGAGCTAGCTCACAGTTTTTTAGCCTCCGGCTCACACGTTTTTGCCTTAGCTCAGGAAGGAGGGCTCCAGAGCAAACCAATTTATGCAGCAGCCAAATCACTCACTCACAACTTTAATGCCAATAGCTCACAAAGTAGAATTTTTGCTCACAAGACTGCACAGCAGAGGTGTCAAACATGCAGCCCAGGGGCTGGATAAGCCCCCCGGAGGGCTTCCATCAGGCCCGCGGTAGAGCCGGCCATCTCCTGCTTCCAGTTCTGCTGCTGCTGCTGCATCATCGCCTGCTACGCCAGACTCTCTCAATCGCTCAGCCATTTCATGTTTTCCCCTGGGTCCTAGACTCAGAACTCTGAGCAGGAGATTTCTGTGGGGAATGTCAATAAATCAAAAGTTGGTTTGCAGCTTACAGAGCAAATGTTTTAAGCATGTTTTTATTTTAAGTAAAAAAAACCCCACCTTTCTGTGTGTGTCCTTTATAAAGTTTATATCTCCACTCCCTGGCATTACATTTTACGACACACACGGCCCAACAAGGTCTCATTTACGTCAGAATCCGGCCTTCATAACAAATGAGATCGACACCCCTGGTTTAGAGGGAGCATTGAACACAACATAACTGTATTTGCAGTTGCTAAATTAATTTCTATGCCATGCGGCCCCTGTCCTTGCCCAGGAGACGCTAGGTGCTGTGGCCTGAACGATGGGAAGGGCTGTGGCATCTAGCAGAATTCGGGGGGGGGGCGCTGCCTGACCATTGTCTCTCCTCCCCCCCCCCCGCAGTGTTTGTGATGGAGTACTACAAGGACCTGCTCTGGAAGGGGGCCGTGCTCTTCATCACCTCGCTGGTGGCCAGCGTCTTCTACTTCAGAGCGCAAACGGTAGGCACCGGACCGGTTGCTCTTGAGGCCGCCCGCCCTGAAATGTCTCCAAGCGCTCCTCCGTTGATGGGCTCACAGCCACCCCTGCATGGTGCCTCCACCCTCCCCCGGCCCTCCTTCAAACCTCTTCCACAACATCCACCTGATCCATGAAAGCATCAGCCCCCCCCCCGCCTAACCCAAATGCCACTGACACATGGGGGGCATGTGTGTGGGCTCCACTCATCCTTCCTAATCTTTATCCTCCCTGCCATTGGAGGCCAGAGGGAGCCCTTTTGTTGCATTACATACTTAGAGAACATAAGAACATAAGAGAAGCCACTGTTGGATCAGGCCAATGGCCCATCTAGTTCAACACTCTTGTGTCACACAGTGGCCAAAGAAACCAGGTGCCATCAGGAGGTCCAGCAGTGGGGCCAGGACACTAGAAGCCCTCCCACTGCTGCCCCCTCCAGCACCAAGAATAGAGTGCATCACCTGCCCCAGACATAGGAACATAAGAGAAGCCGATGTTGGATCAGGCCAATGGCCCATCCAGTCCAACACTCTGTCACAGAGCGGCCAAAAATACCAGGTGCCATCAGGAGGTCCAGCAGTGGGGCCAGGACACCAGCAGCCCTCCCACTGCTGCCCCCTCCAGCACCAAGAATAGAGGGCATCACCTGCCCCAGACTGAGAGTTCCCATCTATACCCTGTGGCTAATAGCCACTGACGGACTTCTGCTCCATATGTTTGGCCCTTATTTGGCCCTGTGTAAAAATACACCCTCCCTGTGAGGTAGGTCACTGTGATTCCCATGTTACAGCTAGCAATAGGGAAAGCAATTGGTCGGAAGGCCCTGAGTGCTTGTGGGGAGAGGAGGGGGGCTCCAGGTTGCTTTGGCAAGGGGCCGTGGCTCAGTGGAAGAGCATCCGCTTGACATGCAGAAGGTTCCCGGTTCAATCCACTGCAGCATCTCCAGTTAAAAAGGACCAGGCTGGAGGCGATGTGAAGGACCTCCGCCAGAGACCCTGGAGAGCCACTGAGGGACCAAGCGTGGCTCCACATGTGTTCTTAGGTTTACCAACCCCTCCTGCGATTGCAACATCAGCAGACGTGGGCTTTGTCTTCTTAATTTGCACACAGTCCTTGGTCTGTGTGACCCTCTGTGGAGCTGTGAAAAGCCGAGCGGGTGAAGGTGGTCTCGGGCCTGGTGCTGCTGACCCTCCCTAGGCCTTCGGTGTCCACTTTGGGTCTACCTCCTTGGGTAGTGCTTTCGATTCCACGCCTCCCCTGATGGCCACAGGGTGACCGATCTTTCATGGCCCATCACAGCTTGCAGGATGGAAACTGAAGCTCATGTTCCACCCCAGCTGTAGAAAGATCCAGTTGGTCAGCCGTGCTGGTCTGAAGCAGTACGGCAAATTTAGAGTCCAACAGCACCTTTAAGACCGAATGTATTTGATAAAGCGTGCCTTGCACACGAAAGCTCTTACCTTGAATCAACCTTTGTTGGCCTTAAAGGTGCCCCACTGGATGCTAAATTTGTTGTCCTGGCTGTAGAAGTGGCCTTTGGAATGGGGAGGGGGCGTTTCCAGGCCAGGGGTGGATTTCTGGGGCTCTTTCCCTCCATAGGGCTCATGGAGTCTCAGTGCGCGACTGCAATAAAAAAGGCCAACGCTATTATTAGCGTTGGGGATTATTAGGAAGGGAATTGAAAACAAATCAGCCAGTATCATCATAATGCCCCTGTATAAACCAATGGTGCGACCTCATTTGGAGTACTGTGTACAGTTCTGGTCGCCACGTCTCAAAAAGGATATTATAGCATTGGGGAAAGTGCAGAGAAGGGCAACTGGAATGATAAAAGGGTTGGAACACCTTCCCTATGAAGAAAGCTTAAAACGCTTGGGGCTCTTTAGCTTGGAGAAATGACGGCTGAGGGGCAACATGATCGAGATTTATAAGATTATGCATGGGATAGAGCAGGTAGAGAAAGAAGTACTTTTCTCCCTTTCTCACAATACAAGAACTCGTGGGCACTCCATGAAATTGCTGAGCAGTCGGGTTAGAATGAATGAAAGGAAGTTCTTCTTCACCCAAAGGGTGATTAATACGTGGAATTCCCTGCCACAGGAGGTGGTGGCAGCTACAAGCATGGAAATATCTTCAAGAGGAAATTGGGATAAATGTATAGAGCAGAGGTCCATCAGTGGCTGTTAGCCACAAGGTATAGATAGGGAATTTCAGCAAGGGATGCTCTGTATTCTTGGTGCTGGGGAGGGGTCAACACACAGTGGGGGGGCTTCTGGTGTCCTGGCCCCACTGCTGGACCTCCTGATGGCCCCTGGTATTTTTGGCCCCTGTGTGACACAAAGTGTTGAACTGGATGGGCCACTGGCCTGATCCAACACTGGCTTCTCTTATGTTCTTGTGTCCCACCCCCAGAGACTAGTAGATGTCCGGTGGTGACTGGAGTTTTCCTGAAGTCACAGCTGATCTCCAGGCTGCAGAGATCAGTTCCCAGGAGAAAATGGCTGCTTTGGACCCTATGGCGTTACACACTTCTGAGGCCCCTCCCCTCCACAAGCCCCACCCCCAAATATCCAGGACATTCCCAGCCCAGAGGTGGCAACCCTGCACCTGCCAGATGTGTCCGCCCCAGTCTCCTCTGGTTCAGAGTCATCGTCCAGGCTAAACCGACCTCGTCTTTCTGCTGGAATTCTCCTGGAGGAGTGTCCCTTCCATTCCCCCCCCAGGGCAGCTGCTTGCCTGGAGACCGGTTGTCATTGCAGGAGCTCTCTAGGCCCCTGCAGATGGGAGGCAGGTGGGAGACAGGCTGCACCTCTGAAAGGATCGGGGAGGGGAGCTCGGTTGGGGCGGAATAACGTGGCCTCCTGCTCTGCCCGCAGGGCTCCCAAAACTTCTCCGGCTTCTTCATCTACGGCATCATGATCGGGCTGTGGCTCATCATCAGCAACATGAACAAGCGGCGGCTGATCATCAACCACAACAAACACCTGTACCAGTTCTACATCAAGGGCTGCCTCTGGCAGGAGGGCCCCCTCTACCAGATCTACGTGCGCCTGGTGGCCCAGCGGGACGGTAACTGCCCGGGGCGGGGGAAGCAGCGACGGCTGCTCGGGTCACTTCACCTGGGTCCGGTTTTGTTCTGAGATGCAGACCCTAACCCCAGCCAGCCAGGGGACTCCCAGCCCCTCCAGTGACTGCCGGGGGGTGGTGCCACACCATTCCTGGGGGACTTTTCGGGGGGGGGACTCCTCTGCTTACACCCCTTGAGTATCACAGAAGATGACCAGCACCCATTCCTGCACCCATACTGCTACACACCAGGTCCAACCAAGCCCCTATGGTGTAGGGTTGCCAGCCTCCGGGGGGGGGGGGTTCTGGAGCAGTGCTTCCTCTAAGCTGCGGAGTCTTGTGAGCAAAGTTTCTACCTAGTGAGCTACTGGCATTAAAGTTGTGAGCGAGCGATTTGGCTGCTGCATAAAGTAGTTTGCCCTGGAGCCCTCCTTCCTGAGCTAAGACAAAAAATGTGTGAGCCGGAGGCTAAAAAACTGTGAGCTAGCTCACACTAACTCAGCTTAGAGGGAACATTGGTCTGGCATTCTCCTGGAGTTACAACTGATCTTTGGACTGCAGAGGTCAGCTCTCCTGGAGAAAAGGTAGAAGAAGAAGAGATTGGATCTATACCCTACCCTTCACTACCCAAAGGTGTCTCAAAGAGGCTTACAAACTCCTTTCCTTTCCCCTCCCCACAACAGACACACCCTGTGAGGCAGGTGGGGCTGAGAGAGCTCTGACAGAAACTGCTCTTTTTTCAGGAACAGCTGTGCCAGAGCAGGTGCAAGTGGAGGGGTGGGGAATCAAACCCTGTTCTCCCAGATTAGAGTCCACGCACTTAACCACTACACCAAACTCGAGGTCTGCTTTGGAGGGTGGACTCTGCGGCACATTGCAGACCAGCTCACTGGCAGAGCCGTCCACCACCAAAAGAATGCTCAAGTGATGCATACCAAATGCAAAATGCTAGAACTCGAGGGCATCCAAGGAAACTGATGAGCCGTAGATCCAGGACGGAGGAAGGGAAATACTTCTTTACGCAAGTAGCAATTAAAATGTGGAATCCGCTAGCCAGATGGTGATGCCCACAGGCACAGTCAGCTTTAAAAGGGAATTAGGGAGAATCACAGAGGAATCTGCCAAATTCCTTGACACAGAGAGCGCTCCCTCTTTCTGTGTTACACCTCTGAGGATGCCAGTCACAGCTGCTGGCGAAACGACAGGTCCTACAATGCCAAGACCACGGCCACACAGCCCAGAAAATCTACAGCAACTAATCGGGCTGCTAGCCATGGGGACTAAAAGGAACCTCCATGTTCAGGGGCAGTGAACCTCTGGAGATGAGCCTGGGGGCCATTTGGGGTGGCAAAAACAGCACAGGGGAGGGAGGATGAAGCCCCTCCTCCCTCCGCGCCGTGGTTCTGATCTGAACTGGGTCTATGCGATCCTTGGGAGATTAGCTCCCACTTGAGGCCCATCCCGCCAAGGAGAACGAGAGGCAGGTCGAGGGAACCCGGAGCCAGCTCATTTTAAGCGCCCTGTCTGGTTTGGCCCTCCTTGGGATGGTATATCGCACGTCAGAACCAAAACAGCCTTATAAATAAACCCGTGAGCAGCCCGTAACTTGTGCCCCCTCACCTGAGTTATCTATGAAAGCCTTGGCTGATTAATTAATTAATTAGATTCATTTATAACCCACCTTTCCCCTTAGTGGGGAACAAAAGCGGCTTACGTAATTCTCCCCTCTCCTCCATTTTATCCCCACAGAAAGCCTGTGAGGGAGAGTTAGGCCGAGAGAGTGTGACTGGCTCAAGGTCACCCAGCGAGTTTCTGTGACATGAATGCAGATTCGAACCTGGGTCTCCCAGATCCTAGTCTGACACTTTTAACCACCACACCACATTGGCTCATTTCTCTCCTCAGCAGGGACCCAAAGTAGCTTACAACTGTGTTCTCACCCCCTGCATTGTATCCTCACAACAACAACCCTGCGGGGTAGACTGGGCTGAGAGAGAGGGGACTCTTCCAGGGTCTCCCAGCCAGCTTATGGTAATTATTGAGGAAAATTTTATACTGCCTCTCCAGGAAATCTGCCCCAGGCAGCTTACAAACCAGTAAGTAATAAAAACAGACATAATAACTGTTATGAAGATCCCACTTGGCGGATTGGAGAGCAGGTGGTTGTCTGATCCGATCCCACATCCGATCCTGGTCCGAACTCTCGGCTGCAGCACCAGGCTGGCTCTTAGACCAGAATCTGGATCCGTTCTTGTCCTCCAGCTGCCGCTGCTGATGGTAGCTATTTTTATCGCCCCGCACTTGGCACGGTTTTCAGCCTCAGCTGCAATCTGCCCGGGCGAGCGCCACGGCTGGGCGGAAAGGTGGGGCAGAGCTGCCCTCCTCGATCGGTACATCACCTGCCGAGCTGCCAAAAGGCTTCCGGCGCTGCGGAATCCAGAGCCCGGCCTGGAACATGATGTGCGTTCTTTCTCCTCCTCCTCCTCCTCCTCATTCCAGCCTACGGGAAGCTGTTCTACAGCCTCATCATTAACGGATACCGTCTGGAGGTGCTCAGCTTGGCCAATCTCTCCAGCAAGTTTGAGGTGAGCATGAGGATTTCTCTGGGCTCAAGCGCAGAGCCGGCTCAGCCACTGCCCGTGATTCCTTTGCGGCAGACGTCCTCTCTGTCCCTTGGCCAGCGCTGTGACAGGCACAAATGCAGCCCATGCGCAGCCTCCCCCAGCAGGTTTCCCGTCCTTGTTTTCTTCAGCGGTTGCCTTGAAAGGGTCCCTCCTTGCATCTGCTTGGTGCATCTTGGGATATATTTCAGCAGCAGTGAAAGGTCATTGAGATCCAGGGTGCCTAGAGCAGGGGTATGAAACGAGGGCTGGATCTGACATAAATGAGACCTTGTCGGGCCGGGTCACGTGTGACATAAAATGCAATGCCAGGCGGCGGAGATATAAACTTTATAAAGGACACAAACACAAATGGTTTTTTTTTTTAAACTTAAAATAAAAACATGCTTAAGACATTAGCACTCTTGCAATATTTTGTTTATTTAGCAGTGCCTGATAACTGACACCTCTTGCACTGAATTATCGCATCAAAATGTCTGTGCTGTTGCCATCTTGAGTATGCTGTTCGGGTGTGCATCTGTAAGCTGCAAACCTACTTTTGATTTATCGACATTGACCACAGAAATCGCACGCTCAGAGTTCTGAGTCCAGGACTCAGGTTAAAACATGAAATGGCTGAGCGATTGAATCTGGCCAAGCAAGCGATGGCGCAGCAGCAGAACTGGAAGCAGGAGACGGCCAGTTCCACTGCGGGCCTGATAGAAGCCCTCTGGGGCTTAATCTGGCCCCCGGGCCACATGTTTGACACCCCTGGCTTAGGGTTTCTGAACGGTTTGGCTCTACCCATTACACAGAAATGCCGGGTTTCTCGGGTCTTGGGATGCCCAGGAGAAAGAACAGGCAAATAAACAGTTTTAAAAAGTAAACGTAAACAAATTAATTCATGCGAGACCTCTGCCCCCATGGAAGTATTTATTTCTGCGTACCAGCCACGTGAGGAAAACCAGATTGAATCTGGGACACCACGGTTGACTTGTGACTGCCAAGCCGTGTTTGACACCAAGGTCTTCTGGGCGGACTTAACTTTCATGGGATAAATGCCGGTGGGGCCGCCATACTGGTCTGAAGCAGGAGAAGAAAGTCTGAGTCCGGTGGGGGGCGCCTGGAAGACCAACAAGGCTTCATACCCGGAATAAAACTTTGCTGGTCTTCAAGGTGCCACTGGAGTCAAACTTTATCATGGGATAAGAGGGTATGATGTTTAGCCCATTCACAACTAAAAGAGCAGGAAACAGGAGAAGAGAGGGATGTGCCGGGGGCTGGACTAGATGACCCTGGAGGTCCCTTCCAACTCTATGATGCTGTGATTCTATGATTCTCCCGCTGCTGCTTTCAGAAAATAGGGAATATATGGGCAGTGGAAGGATGGGGGTCCCCCAAGGGTTTGTGTGAGGCCTGGTGCTGTTTAATTTGTTCACAAATTACCCCAAAGTGGGGGTGATCATGGGCAGGGGCAGGTTCACCATCAAGCAGACGAGGCAGGTGCTTTGGGCACCAGGGCCAAAGGGGGCACCGCAAAGTTGGGGAAAGGGTGGAAAAATGTAGAAAAAATGCCTTTCAGGTCATGAATATTGGAACTTTTGATACATTTAACTCGTGAACTATTAAAATGGATGTCGTATTGCATTTTTTGTCGAACTTCTATGTAGCCAAAGCTTGGCTTAGTTTGTACAGTATATATTGTGGTATCATAGGAATAAATTTTTGCATTGCTGCAACCTGCATGGAGTATCTGGTCGGACAGGTCAACAACTAAAATGGACTGGGTCAGTGTGGAAAGGAGGGGGGCACCAAGATTGGTCAGTGCTGCTTAGGGGCACCAGGGAGACTTCATCTGCCCCCGATCATGGGCAATGCTCCCTCTAAGCTGTGGAGCAAAAATTCTACTTGGTGAGCTACCGGTGTTAAAGTTGTGAGTGAGCAATATGGCTAATGGCATAAATTAGCTTGCTCTGGAGCCCTCCTTCCTGAGCCAAGGCAAAAAATGTGTGAGCCGGAGGCTAAAAAACTGAGCTAGCTCACACTCACTCAGTGTCAGGTAGTCTGCATAAGATGGATGGAAGGGAAGGAGGGAGGCATGGTCTGCAACTTTTCACGATTGGAATGTAGGGAGGTGTGCAGGTTGCCTAGGAGATCCAGGATTCCACGGCCTGGGCAGCCTGTTATCTCACCAAATGTCCTTGGTCTCACAGTCCTTGTTTTCTCTGTCTGAGACAGCTTTGGGGCAGTTTGGTTATTTACTGCTTTACCACTTTCGCACCTCTTCCCACACGCGGGCTTAGTGACCATTGGTAGATGGAGGGGGGGGCACTTCGAGCGGGTATAATTGTAGATGCTTCTTTTGTTTGAGTCATCCCTGACAGAGAGATGTTAACGTGCTTTTAGAACTGCTTTCAATAAACGCTATCTTCTTCATGAAGCCTGGTGTTTGACTGACTTTCTGAAGTGCCTGACACTCAGCTTAGAGGCAACACTGGCCATGGATGGAGGCAACACTGTTCAGGATGGAGAAGGCGTAAGGGGAGTGAGCTCCAAAAGGCCTCTCTCCGTAGTGGGTGGACAGGCGTCCAAATGGCAGCCGAAACGGGAAGCCGACAGGGCTCTCCGTTTGCAAGACCAGAGCGAGGCTGTTCGCGACAGGATGTCTCGGAGAGCCTTAATTCATAGGGTTGCCATGAGTTGGAAGTGACTTGACAGCACTGAACACCCGCCCACCAGTGATGTACGTCTGGGCAAAAACATCTTGATCTCACAGATCTGCTGATGGGGCGTGAGCGAGTGACGGCAGGCCAAGAAAAAGAACTTGTGCTTGCGGGTAGGAAGCTGAAAATGTCAGTTCTGCGTGCAGCAGCAGCAGCAATTTTAAACACCAGATTCCACGCTGGGGATTATCAGGCAAGGATCTGGGAATGAAACCTCCGACAAAGGAACGGTCTTACACAAGTCTCCGGCAATGCTTCCTCTAAGCCAGGGGTGTGAAACATGCGGCCCGTGGGCCGGATCAGCCCCCCGGAGGGCTTCTATCAGGCCCGCAGTGAAACTGGCTGTCTTCTGCTTCTTCTTCTGGTTCTGCTGCTGCTGCTGTGTCATCACAGGTTTCCATCTTACAGATGCACACCTGAACAGCAGACTCATGATTGCAACGGCACAGACATTTTGATGTAGAGCAAGGGGTGTCAGTTATCAGACACTGTTAAATAAACAAAATCTTGCAAGAGGGCTAATGTTTTAAGCACGGTTTTATTTTAAGTAAAAAAAACACCTTTTGTGTTTGTGTCCTTATAAAGTTTATATCTCCGCTCCCTGGCATTACGTTTTATGACACACACGTGGGCCCGGCCCAACGAGGTCTCATTTATGTCAGATCTGGCCCTCGTAACCAATGAGTTTGAGACCCCTGCCCTAGGCTGTGGAGTCTTGTGAGCAAGAATTCTACTTTGTGAGCTCCTGGCATTAAAAGTTGTGAGCGGGCGATTGGGCTGCTGCATAAATGAGTCTGCTCTGGAGCCCCTCCTTCCTGAGCAAAGACCAAGATGTGTGAGCTGGAGGCTAAAAAACTGTGAGCTAGCTCACACTAACTCAGCTGAGAGGGAACACTGGTCTCCGGTGCAGCCAGATTTGGGCTAATGGGGACAGTCCTGGTTTGCCGCAGCGCAACAAGGCTATTGCAGAACTGAGGAAATGTCAACCAAGACGATCACAGGGTTGGAACTGCCTGTCCTATGAAGCAAGGCAAAAACAACGAGGACTTTTAAGTTTAGGGGAAAGGGTGGCTCAGGCATAACTTGATAGAGAGGTCTACAGGACTATGCACGGTATACAGAAAGAGAGGAGAGAGAGAGAGAGAGAGAGAGAGAGAGAGAGAGAGAGAGTTTCCCCCACCCCACTATTAGAAAGTCCAGGTCTCCTGACTGGCCATAGATTCATGGCTGACCAAAGGAAGTACTACTTAGTACAATGGGCAGTCAACACCTGTGGAACTCACCACCACAAGATTTGCTGTTAGCAAGTGGCGTAGGGCCAAATGACACATTACAAATTTTGGCCGGTCAGACCTGGGTTTCCTGGACCCGACTTTCCCTACAGTCACACAGCAGCCGCAGGAAAGGAGTTTTTAAAGTCCACAGGGGCCCAACTGGGCTCAATGGTGCAGGGGAGGAGGGACTCCTGCCTCCCCCCACCCCCACCCCTGTTTCCCCCAGCTGAAGTGGCCCTGAGGGGAGTCGTCTGTTCTGCTTCAGAGAAGCACCTTCCCTGCTCTACGTGTGTCTCCTCTGGCACCTCACCACCACCGGTGAACATAAGAACATAAGAGGAGCCAATGTTGGATCAGGTGTGGTGACCAGAACTGCACACAGTACTCCAAATGAGGTTGCACCATTGATTTATACAGGGGCATGATGATACTGGCTGATTTGTTTTCTATCCCCTTCCTAATAATCCCCAGCACAGTGTTGGCCTTTTTTACTGCAGTCACACACTGTTTCGACATTTTCAGTGAGTTATCCACTACGACTCCAAGATCTCTCTCTCTCTCTCAGTCTCTGCCAGTTCGGACCCCATCAACGTGTATTTATAGTCAGGATTTTTGGCTCCAATGTGCATCACTTTGCGCTTGGCCACATTGAACCCCATTTGCCACGTTGACGCCCACTCGCCCATCCTCAACAGATCCCTTTGGAGCGCCTCACAATCCTCCCTGGTTCTCACCACCCTGAACATCTTCATGTCATCCGCAAATTTAGCCACTTCACTGCTTACTCCCAATTCCCCACTTCCAAAAAGCATCGGACTGAGTACTGGTCCCTGTGGTACCCCACTGCTTACCATCCTCCACTGAGAAAATTGCCCATTTATACTCTCTGTTTCCTTATTAACGAGCCAGTTTTTAATCCACAAAAGGACTTGTCCTTTTATCCTGTGACTATTGAGCTTACTCAGGAGCCTTTGATGAGGAACTTTATCAAAAGCTTTCTGGAAGTCAAGGTAAACAACATCTATTGGGCCCCCCTTGTCCACATGTTTGTTCACTCCCTCAAAGAAGAAGAAGAAGAAGAAGAAGAAGAGGAGATTGGATTTATACCCCGCCCTTCACTGCCCAAAGGAGTCTCAGAGTGGCTTACAAACTCCTTTCCCCTCTCCTCCCCACAACAGAGACACCCTGTGAGGTAGGCGGGGCTGAGAGAGTTCTGGCAGAAACTGTTTTTCAAGAACAGCTCTGAGAGAATTTGTGACTGGCCCAAGGTCACACCAGCAGCTGCAAGTGGAGGAGTGGGGAATCAAACCCGGTTCTCCCAGATTAGAGTCCGTGCACTTAACCACTACACTAAACTGTCTCTCACCAAACTAAGAATACTTAGCCGTCCATGAGGGGTGGGAAGAGTTGGCCTCCTAGCTGTCACTGAGGGTGGGGGCCGGGCAGTGGACCTTGTGGAATTCCTTATCTCCCCACTTCCAATTCAAACACCGGTCTCTTCCTCCCCCGCCAGCCAATAGATGTTCTGGGGCGCCGCATCGCACGCAACCTGAACCTCAACTACTTTGATTACGAAGACGTCTCCACGCGCCACGTCATCCGCCACAGGCCGCCCGAGGCCAAGAAGGAGGGGAAGGAGGAGAAGGAGGAGGAAGAGGAGGAAGAGTCAAATGAGGACCAGATCGTGTGAGGGGGAGGCTGTGATGTTAATAATGGGGGGGGGAGAAGCTGCTTATTAAAGATGTGAAGGGGCGGGACCAGCCCCTCTGGGGGGGGAAACGGCTGTCTCCAGAGTTTGTTTTCTTCCTCTGGAAAAGAGGAGGAGGAGGAGGAGGAGGAGGAGGAGGAGGAGGAGGAGGAGGAGGAGGAGAAGAAGAAGAAGAAGAAGAAGAAGAAGAAGAAGAAGAAGAAGAAGAAGAGGAGATTGAGTCTCAGAGCGGCTTACAAATTCCCTTCCCTTCCCCTCCCCACAACAGGCACCCTGTGAGGTAGGCAGGGCTGAGAGAGCTCTGACAGAAACTGCTCTTTTTCAAGGACAGCTCTTGTCAGAACTACGGCTTGTCCCAAGGTCATCTAGCAGCTGAAAGTGGAAGAGTGGGGAATCAAACCCGGTTCTCCCAGATTAGAGTCCGCACACTTAACCACTACACCAAACTGGCTCTCTCCAAACTAAGAACCCTTAGCCGTCCATGAGGGGTGCTGCTTCTACCGGAACTCTCAAGGGGGAAATGAAGTTTTCAATCCATATACTGAAAACTCATGAACTGTTTAAAATGCTTAAAACAGAATTTTGTCCAAGAGGTCCCAGACAAAAAAAAAAGCCCTGGTCGTCTCCAAAGCTTGTATGCTGTCTTCAGGGCTGTCTCCGAGCGTTTGAGGCGGTGGGTATTTTTCGGCGTAGCATTTTACATGGAGAAGGATCCCATCGAAGGGGGAGAGGCCTCCAGTGAGAAGCTCAGGGCCCTGGCCAAAAACCCACGGAAGGCTGGTGCAGGCGTGCCTCAAACCAGGCATGCTGGGAATACTGGCAGAAGCACAGCCGCCAAGCAAACCTGGGGTGGGGCTGCGGCTCAGGAGTGGGCAATTCCCGCCGTGTCCCGTTCAAGGCGCCAGGCAGTGGGTGATGCAGAAGACCTCGACCTCAGAGCCAGGGACAGTCAGAGGGAGGCAAGACTGACCTTGAGGGTCTGACCCGGGTCCGCCCCTGCAGGAGGCAAATCCTGTGTGTTCACACGGTCTTCCTGGCTCGAACTCCATCAAGGGGAACTCCTGACTGATGTTCCCAAGCAACGAGCACAGTGCCAGGCTGGGCAGCTTCGTGCCCACACAGCACCCACCTGCACTGCAGGGCCAGGTCCTTGCAGCTTGTGGGTTTTTTTCCCGGCCGGAGGATGCAGGCAACTTTTACCAGAGAAGACAAAAGCATCCCCCGGAGCCGTTGAAGTGACCAGTTTGTATGGTAAGGCATGGAATCACTTGCCACTTTGGGGTAGAGCCAGTTTGGCATAGTGGTTAGGCGCACGGACTCTAATCAGGGAGAACCGGGTCTGATTCCCCACTCCTCTGCATGCAGCTGCTGGTGTGACCTTGGGTCATTCACAAGTTCTCTCAGAGCTGTTCTCTCACGGGCACTTCTGGAGAGAGCTCTCCCAGCCCCACCTACCTCACAGGGTGTCTGTTATGGGAAGGGGAAGGGAAAGGAGGTTGTAAGCCGCTCTGAGACTCCTTTGGGTAGTGAATGGCGGGGTATAAATCCAATCTCCTCCTCCTCCTCCTCCTCCTCCTCCTCCTCCTCTCTTCTTCTTCTTCTTCTTCTTCTTCTTCTTCTTCTTCTTCTTCTTCTTCTTCTTCTTCTTCTTCTTCTTCTTCTTCTTCTTCTTCTTCTTCTTCTTCTTCTTCTTCTTCTTCATAGCCTGCTTCTTACACGGGTGCAGATGGTCACAAGAGTTCATGAACACACACAAAGCTGCCTTCTCCTGAATCCGACCCATGGTCCATCGAGGTCCGTGTCGTCTAGTGAGACTGGCAGTCGCTCTCCAGGGTCTTTCGCATCACCTGCTGCCAGATCCTTAAGCTGGAGATGCTGCCAGGGCAGGGATTGGACCTGGGACCTCCTGCAGGCAAAGCAGAGGCTCTTCCACTGAGCCAGGGCCCTTCCCCAACTCCCTGCCCAATCAACCTGGCTTTGTGGGCCGACTCCAAAGGCACACTGTCAGTTTTGGAGCGTCGACTCCAAAATATCGAAATCAGTTTTTAAAAAACTTACCATATGCCTTTTAAAATTGCGAGTGGGTGGTCTGCTGTCTTGCCTGTCCTTCACCTAACCTGCTTGACAGTCGCTGACTGCAGCGTCTTACTCGGGGTCTGCCCGGCCTGGTCTCCAAGAATGGGCAACATGAGAAAGAAGAAGAGAAGAAGAGATTGGATTTGTACCCCGCCCTTCACTACCCAAAGGAGTCTCAGAGTGGCTTACAATCTCCTTTCCCTTCCCCTCCCCACAACAGACACCCTGTGAGGGAGGCGGGGCTGAGAGAGCTCTGACAGAAACGGCTCTTTTTCAAGACCAGCTCTTGTCAGAACTGTGGCTTGCCCAAGGTCATCCAGCCAGGTGCAAGTGGAGGTGTGGGGGATCAAACCCAGTTCTCCCAGATTAGAGTCTGCGCACTTAACCACTACACCAAACTGTCTCAAAGCACCAGCAGAGGGCCAGAGGGGAAGGTTTTGGGCACTGCTAATAGCCTCTGGGTGGGAGACAGACAGAACTGATCCAGGACAAGGGCCAAAATAGAAAACGCCGTCCTCTTTGGGTCGTGGGGAGGTTTGGTGGTTCACGGGGGAGCCACTGCTTTGTGCCCCAAGTAATGTCTGGCCACACCACTGCTGCAGAACTGGGCTGTGTCAGTTTGCATATTGTTGGGGGTGGGGGAGGCGGCACTCCCCTTGCTCAGCCGCCGTCCACGGAACAATCCTGCTTGAGCGTGCCCCACTAGGTGGTGCTGCTGTCCTTCGCTGGGACCACAACGGCCGGCTTGCTGCAGTGAGGAGAGGCAGAGGGTCTCTCAGGTCCCCACTTCCGCAGAGGACAGACCGGCCCTCGGACTTCCCGGGCAACTTCCCTGTGTGGGCATCCTGCCCTGGAGGCCGGGAGCAAACGGAGACCAGCAGCCCCTTGGCTCTGCCTTCTCCAGGGCTGTCGAAACAACTGAGCATCCCCAACCTTTTTGGTCTGTGTGGGCACCTTTCCAATCCTGACACAGTGGCGGGCACACCCACCAAACAGCTGCGGGGAGAGGCAGAGCCAGCCAGCCACCCAGAAGAAGCCCAAGGGTCCTGGGGAGAATAAGAGCAATTTTTTAAAAACACCCTGGAGAAGAGGAGCGAGAGAGAATAAAAGTAGCAAAAAGGGTTGGAACACTTTCCCTAGGAAGAAAGGTTAAAGCGCTTAGGGCTCTTTAGCTTGGAGAAACGACGACGGCTGAGGGGTGACATGATCGAGGTTTATAAGATTATGCATGGGATAGAGCAGGTTGAGAAAGAAGTACTTTTCTCCCTTTCTCACAAGACAAGAACTCCTTGTGGGCACGCCATGAAATTGCTGAGCCGTCGGGTTAGAACAGATAAAAGGAAGTCCTTCTTCACCCAAAGAGTGATTAACATATGGAATTCACTGCCACAGGAGGTGGTGGCAGCTACAAGCATGGACGGCTTCAAGAGGGAATTGGATAAACATCTGGAGCAGAGGTCCATCAGTGGCTATTAGCCACAAGGGATAGATAGGAACTCTCAGGCTGGGGCAAGGGCCAACGACAGGGCACGGAGGCCAAGGCCTTCCTCTGAGAAGAGCATCAGAAGAGCCCTGCTGGGTCAGACCAGGGAGGGTCCCTCTAGTCCAGCCTCCTGTCCCACACAGGGGCCAGCCAGTTCCCCTGCAGGGGGCCAACAGCAGGCATGGCCGAGAGGCCGAGGCCTTTCCCTGATGTTGCCTCCTGACTCTGGGATTCAGAGGATTGGTGCCTCTGAATGTGGAGGTTCCCCTCAGTCACCATGGCTAGTTGCCACTGATAGACCTCTGTCAATTGGTCTAATCTCCTTTTAAAGCTGTTTGTGCCTGTGGCCATCACCACATCCTCTGGCGGCGAATTCCACATTTGCAGGCCATTGGCAGCCCCAGGCCCAGCCCGTGTGCTTTGGTTTCAGATGCAGCACCTCGGCTGTCCTAAGTCAGCCTTGGAAACCATCATCTTGGGGAGGCGGGACGGACCCCCTGCACTGAAGAGGGAGGGGCTTCTAAAAACCACCGGGCAGCCGGAGGGCAGTTCAAATCCGACCGGAGCAGCAGCTTGTGTGGGGAGGGGGACCTCCAACCTTTCTCGGCAGGCGGCTCTTTCCTCCTTGCAGGGAACCATATCGGGGTCGCGTGGCTTTTCCCTGCAGGAGTGAAAGTATCCCTATGTATTTATTAACAAGATTTTGACCCCATCTTTCCGCCCTGTAGGGTCACCAAGGTGGCTAACAAATGAAAACATACAAATTACAATGTTCTCTTAAGAGCCATTAAAACCAACACACCAATACATTATTAAAACGAGTTAAAACCGAAGCTTAAGATAAGTACAAAAGAGGAGGACAGCGGCCCAGAAGACACCAGAGAGGCAGGCGGGGTCTCGGAAGGGATGCCAGAGTAGACGGGCGAGGCTGTAAACCTGAGCAGTGAAACGACGGGAGGAGAAGAGCTCAGCACCGGCAAGCTTCACCAGCACCCCTGGCCTGATCCAGTTGGCAGTCCCGCCCTCCCAGCCCTGAAGAAGAAGAAGAAGAAGAAGAAGAAGAAGAAGAAGAAGAAGAAGAGGAGGAGGAGGAGGAGGAGGAGGAGGAGGAGGAGACTGGATTTATACCCCGCCCTTCACTACCCAAAGGAGTCTCAGAGTGGCTTACAAACTCCCTTCCCCTTCCCCTCCCCACAACAGACACCCTGTGAGGTAGGCAGGGCTGAGTTCTGACTGAGAACTGCCCCTTTTCAAGAACAGCTGTGCCAGAACTACGGCTTGCCCAAGGTCATCCAGCAGGTGCAAGTGGAGGAGTGGGGAATCAACCCTGGTTCTCCCAGATTAGAGTCTGCGCCCTTAACCACCACACCAAACTGGCTCTTCTACAGATGGAGTCTCCTTTTGCAAGACCCAACCAGTGAGAGACATCCGGGGTGTCTCTCCCGTGTCCCGATGTCATTCCAGTTTGGCCTGTGATCTGTACCAATGCTCCTTCTAAGCCGTGGAGTCTTGCGAGCAAAAAAATCGACTTTGTGAGCTGCTGGCATTAAAGTTGTGAGCGAGCGATTGGGCTGCTGCATAAATCAGTTTGCTCTGGAGCCGTCCCTTCCTGAGCCAATGTGTGAGCTGGAGGCTAAAAAAACTGCGAGCTAGCTCACTCTAACTCAGCTTAGAGGGAACACTGATCTGCACCCATTCCGTGTGTGGTGCTGGATCCGGCCGCACCCCTTGCTTCAGTCTGCAGAATGCCCATCAGGAGCACTCCATCCAGGCCGGGTGCAGGCAGAGACCTGCCCCCTCAGGGTTTTCCAAGGACCGCCAGAGTTCCAGAGCAGCCGCCTGCCCACCCTCCCTCCTTCCCGAGCAGGGCCTCCCTTCCTCCTGCTCTCTCCTGGGGTGGGGGAGGTCTGCCTGCTGTGCTCCGGCGGGGCTTTGCTTCCCTCTCGGCCTTATCGCTGCCACCACCTTGGCTCATCATTCGTCCTGCCGGCTGGGCTCTGGGGGTGGGGGGAGGGGGAGGAGGGGGCAACCTTGTCTTGCCTGACTGGGGTGGGTGGGTGTCGGTCACTCGCCAGGCCCCGTCTCTTCTTCTCAGGCTGCTCTTCCATGACCCTGAGCATCTCTGTGGGGGCCTGGGGGAAGCTCCGTCCCAACTCCCGACGAGGTTTGTCCAAAGGCTGCAGAGATCTCAGGCCCCAGAACCCCGTGGGGCACCTGTGGTCAGGAGCACACGGGGATGGTCGTGCAACCCCAGAGGACCAGCTGGAGGCCGGATGGCTGCTCAGCAAGGGCCTGGCCCACAGCGACCCTGCCCAGGGCCACTGGCTCCCTGGAGAGAAGGCAGGCCGGGCCTACCAAGCTCCGCTTCCTCCTGGCCACCTTCCCGCCTGCCCGGTAGGCTGGTCAGTGTGGTTCTTAAAACAATCAGCCAGTCCTATTTTCCGAAAAAGATGCAGCATCTCTACCATAAGTTTAAAATCATCGTGCTGGGGGTGGGTGGGGACAAAGGAGAGTCCTTTTTTCCAAAACAGAAATTTCTGGTTCTGCGAATGGCCTCTTGGACGGATGAACTACCTGTTCGTTTTCGGTATCTTCTTTCTGTGAAATATTCACAGCTTTGGTTTTCTCCTGTGTCCCGTCCTCTCTGTCTAAAAATCGTTTATCCCTCGAGGTTCTAAACAGTGAGGTGTATTGGATTTATTGGAATTCTGTCTATTGTAACTAGCAGGAGTTGTTACGACGACGGCTGAGGGGTGACATGACCAAGGTTTACAAGATTATGCATGGGACAGAGCCGGTGGAGAAAGAGGTCCTTTTCTCCCTTTCTCACAAGGCAAGAACTCCTTGTGGGCCCTCCATGCAAATTGCTGAGCAGTCGGGTTAGAACGGATAAAAGGAGGTACCTTTTCACCCAAAGAGTGATTAACACGTGGAATTCACGCACGGAAGGGAACGCCATCAGCGTTATGAAGAGACTTGCACTGATACCGACTGATATTTCCTTTCTTAGAAGAAGAAGGAGAAGAAGAGATTGGATTTATACCCCGCCCTTCCCTACCCAAGGGAGTCTCAGAGCGGCTTACAAACTCCTTCCCCTTCCTTTCCCCTCCCCACAACAGACACCCTGCGAGGTAGGCGGGGCTGAGAGAGCTCTGACAGAAACTGCTCTTTTCCAAGGACAGCTCTTGACAAGGGCTTGCCCAAGGTCATCCAGCAGGTGCAAGTGGAGGAGTGGGGGAATCAAACCCAGTTCTCCCAGATTAGAGTCTGCACACTTAACCGACACACCAAACTGGCTCTTATGAAATGCAAAAACCTGGACACTATAAATCTCGTTCTCACATCTGTTTGTTAACTCTTGCATTTGTATGCTAATTGGCTGCTGTTCACAGGTCTTACCAGCAGCTTTAATCCAATCTCAGCTATCCTTATTGCCCAATTACTTATGCGTCTTGACTCTAACGAGCCCTTCCTGGCAACTAACTCCCCCCCCACACACCTTTATGTATGATCTGGTAAGAAGAAGAAGAAGAAGAAGAAAGTGGATTTATACCCCGTCCTTCACTACCCGAAGGAGTCTCAGAGCGCTTACGAATGCCTTTCCCTTCCCCTCCGCACAACAGGCACCCTGTGAAGTCGATGGGGCTGAGAGAGCTCTGACAGAAACTGCTCTTTTTCAAGGACAGCTCTTATCAGAACTATGGCTTGCCCAAGGTCACATCAGCAGCTGCAAGTGGAGGAGTGGGGAATCAAACCTGGTTCTCCCAGATTAGAGTCCGCGCACTTAACCATTACGCCAAACTTCCATATCTCAAGAAGTGTGCATGCCCAGGAAAGCTTATACCCAGAATTAAACTTCTGTCTTAAAGGTCTTAAAGGTGCTGCTGGACTCTAACCGAATCTATCTGCACGGAATATTCCTTTCCAGCGATGGAGGCCGAATCTCTGCTGTCCGCGGCCTCGTTGCTCAAGCATGCCGTCCCTCTAGCAGAGCCTCCATGCATGCGTGGGCCTCCCCCCGCCCACCCGCCCGCCCGCCAGCCAGCTTCACGGCTGTGAGAGGCATCCCCTTTTAATTGCTTTTATAGAGTGAACAATGAAACAGACTCCATCCACAACTAATGAACCCCCTCCTCCTCCTCTGCGCCAGCGGCTGCCTGCGGCCTCCCTGGGGGGGCAGCTGATCTGTTCCTTTACCGCTTCATTTGTGGCCGGTGACAGTGACGAGGCACACAGCACAAAGGGTGGGGTGGGGGTTGCACGGGGGGGCTGCACTGGGTCTTAGTGCCCACCCTCGTCTCCCCATCTCTACACCTGCTGAGGACAGCCGATTCCCCCCCTCCCCTGCCAGTGCCAACCTCCTTGACTTGTGCTGGTTGCACCCGGGGAGAGTCCAAGCATCTTCACCTTCCCAGGCACAAAGGGGAGGAGGGAGTGCAGAATGAGTCCCCAGGGTGTCTCCCCCCAAATCCTGCACTGAAGTGTGGAGTGGTCCCTTTGGGGCTTGGATCCACCGTCATTCCCCTCCCTTCGAAACGTATACCAGCGAGGCAAAGGGAAGCCAGTTTCTCCAGGGGCAGCTGTGCGCATCAGCGCAGCCCAGCCGGATCAGGCCCCCGGCGCTTCTCCTGCAAGACCAGGGCCCCAAGACGGCTTAGCTGCCCTCCACCCGTCCGGAGCCTTTGGGAGGCTGGGCTGTTCAGGCGGGATGCATCCGGCAAAGGGTACAGGACACCATCCGCCGGGACGTTTCCCCCCATGCATGTGTGAGTAAGCACCCGGGGAGGAGCTTGCTTGGTGGCAGGCCTCCTCTTCCCCTTCACGGGGCAGCAGGGAACATTTTGTGCCTGGATTCCATTTGGCGCAGCGCCATCTGGGCTTACTTTGGTGTAAGGGATTCAGGTGGCCAGCCCTGTCGGTCTGACGCAGCAGAACAAAGTCTGAGTCTAGGAGCACCTGGAAGAGCGTCTAAGCTTTATTTCTGGGTAGAAGCTTCTGTGTGCAGGCACACCTGGAGTAGTAGTAGTAGTAGTAGTAGTAGTAGTAGTAGTAGTAGTAGTAGTAGTAGTAGTAGTAATACTATAATAGTAGTAATAATAATACTATGATAATAGTAATAATAATACTATAATAATAGTAATAATAGTAATAATAATACTATAATAATAACAACAACAATAATAATAATAAGAGACTGGATTTATACCCCACCCTTCACTGCCCAAAGGTGTCTCAGAGTGGCTTACAAACTCCCTTCCCTTCCCCTCCCCACAACAGACACCCTGGGAGGTGGGTGGGGCCGAGGGAGCCAGTTTGGTGTGGTGGTTAAGTGCGCAGATTCTAATCTGGGAGAACCGGGTTTGATTCCCCACTCCTCCACTTGTGCCTGCTGGTGTGATCTTGGGTCAGTCACAAGTTCTCTCAGAGCTGTTCTTGAAAAAGAGCAGTTCCTGTCAGAGCTCTCTCAGCCCCACTTTACACCAAAGTAAGCCCAGATGGTGCTGTCTGTTGTGGAGAGGGGAAGAGGAAGGAGTTTGTAAGCTGCTCTGAGACTCCAAGTGAAGGGCAGGATATAAATCCAATATCTTCTTCTTCTTCCCAAGAACTGCCCTTGAGAGAACAGCTCTGAGAGAACATGTGACTGACCCAAGGTCACCCCAGCAGCTGCATGTGGAGCAGTAGGGAATCAAGCCCGGAGAGCCAGTTTGGTGTAGGGGTTAAGTGCGTGGACCCTAATCTGGGAGAACCGGGTTTGATTCCCCACTCCTCCACTTGCACCTGCTGGTGTGACCTTGGGCACGCTGTAGTTCTGACAAGAGCTGTTCTTGAAAGTGAGCAGTTTCTGTCAGAGCTCTCTCAGCCCCCCCCCACCTCACAGGGCGTCTGTTGTGGGGAGGGGAAGGGAAGGGAGTTTGTCAGCCGCTCTGAGACTCCTTCGGGTAGTGAAGGGCGGGGTATAAATCCAACCTCTCTTTCTTCTCTTTTCCCAGATTAGAGTGAAGCTGTCTCTCCACAAAGCTGGACTCAAGCTTTGTTTTGGTGCAGGGGAACCTTTGGTGGGCTGGATGTGGAATTCTCCAGAGACCCCCACAGAGCGGTGCAGTAGGTGCTGAAGAGACCCACCCGTGTCCCAGGCTCCATCTAGGGCACTTTTGGCCCTGCCCATCCTCCAAGGTGCTCCTCCCCCATTTCATCCTCACAACAGTCCTGTGAGGAAGGCCAGGCGGAGAGAGAGTGATGGGCCCAAAGTCAGCCAACTAGCGGGATTTGAACCTGCATCTCCCAGAAATTACTCTAACCACTCCACCGTCCTGTCACCAATGCTCCCTCTAAGCTGTGGGGTCTTGTGAGCAAAAATCCTACTTTGTGAGCTACCAGCATTAAAGTTGTGAGCAAGAAATCTGACTACTGCATAAATGAGTTTGCTCTGGAGCCCTCCTCCCTGAGCGAAGACAAGAATGTGTGAGCCGGAGGCTAAAAAATTGTGAGCTGGCTCACACTAACTCAGCTTAGAGGGAACACTGGCTTCCACAGCCAGAGACGGTGAGAAATTCACTTTCTGCTCTTGCGCCCAGCCGTTCTCCCCCCCCCATCTCCTCTGCCTTCCAAGGCGCCCAGAGCCCCCCACAAAGACTTGGACCACAGAGGTCCTCACGACAGCTCTGAGTAGGAGGGGCTGGCTCCCTAGGGCTGAGCTGGGGGTGTGAGCCCGGGTCCCCCCCTCAGATCCCACAGGGCACTCCTCCTTGCGCTTCATTTCACCTAGAGAGGGGTCATCCCGTCTCTTCTGAGGGAAGTCAGGCTGCTGGTTTTGCTGAAGCGACACACCGTTGAGCATGAATGCATGCACACACTCAAACTTGCCGCCCCCCCCCCACATGGACGTGCGGCTCACGTTTGTGTGGACAGCAAGTGGAATCGGGAAGGCCGGAAACAGGAGTGGCAGCACATCAGTCTCTGCTGGGGAGCTCCCCGTCTCCTGAAGCTGACCCAGTTCTCAGCCTCCGCCCTCCGAGGTTTCTAGGCCGCCCCTGTCCATTTTGTGTCTTAGGTCACAGTGAGATGCCGCCGGGAGTGACCCCAGGCACTGTGACTGGACCAAGGCTCTGGGGGCCGGCCGACCAGCCGGGAAAGGCAATGAGGCCTCTCCTCCAGAGCCACCTTTCTCTCCCTGAAGCCTGGATTTCTGTCACCTCAGGGATATTTATGTGGCACGCACTGCTGCCACATCCACTCCAAACCAAATAACCAGTGTTCCCTCTGAGCTGAGTTAGTGTGAGCTAGCTCACAGTTTTTTAGCCTCCGGCTCACACATTTTTGTCTTAGCTCAGGAAGGAGGGCTCCAGAGCAAACTAATTTCTGCAGTAGCCAAATGGCTCGCTCACAACTTTGATGCCAGCAGCCCACAAAGTAGAATTTTTGCTCACAAGACTCCCCAGCTTAGAGGGAGCACTGCCGGACAGCCAGTTTGGTGTAGTGGTTCAGAGCACAGACTCTAACTGGGAGAACCGGGTTTGATTCCCCAATGCCTCCACTTGCAGCTGCCGGTGTGACCTTGGGTCAGTCACAAGTTCTTTCAGAGCTGTTCTCGAGAGAGCTCTCTAAGCCTCACCTACCACACAGAGTGTCTGTTGTGGGGAGGGGAAGGGAAAGGAGATTGAAAGCTGCTCCGAGACTCCAATCTCTTCTCTTCTTCTTCATGGACAAGAATGGCTTGTGGGTTGCTCTGAGTTCTCTTCTTGTCCAGCAATAAGAATACGAGAAGAGCCCGGCTGGATCAGACCAGTAAGAGTCCGTCTCGTCCAGCACATCCCGTGGCCAGCAGCCGGTTTCTCTGGAGGTCCAGCAACAGCCATGTCTTCAGAGGCGGAGCTACGCAAAGGGCCAGGCCAGGTGCTGAAGCTGGCTGCGGGAGCTTGCCGCTGCCCCAGCAGGCTTGGGTTCGAAACTAGCCATCGGCTGATTGTCTCCTGGGCCAAGTCAGCTGCTCCAAGAGATGCAGCTGTGACTGAGGGTCCAAAGACCCCTCTGTCTGGGGGGGCAGTGTTGGCCAGTGGCTTGCGACTCCAAGCTGGGCACCCTGTGGGTGGCAGATCCTTCCTTGGTATCCCAATTGTGTGTGGGGGGGAATAATGCCCTGAGAGGTAGAATTCTCTTGCCCTCTGCAGAGGAGGGGGGGCTGGTTCCCAGGCAAAGAACTCGTGGGCACTCAAGGAAATTGCTGAGCAGTCAGGTAAGAACAGTTAAAAGGAAATACTTCTTCACCCAAAGAGTGATTAACACATGGAATTCACTGCCACAGGAGGTGGTGGCAGCTACAAGCACAGGCAGCATCAAGAGGGTATTGGATAAACATCTGGAGCAGAGGTCCATCAGTGGCAATTAGCTATAGTGGCTATAGATAGGGACTCTGGGGCAAGGGATGCTCTGTCTTCTTGGTGCTTGGGGGGCAAAATTGGGGGGCTCCTGGTGTCCCGGCCCCACTGCTGGACCTCCTGAGGGCACCTGGTGTTTTTGGCCACAGTGTGACACAGAGTGTTGGACTGGATGGGCCAGAGTGGCCTGATCCAACATTGGCTTCTCGTATGTTCTCTTATGTCCTTAAAGGAGTGGGATACCTTGTGGGGGAGGGGGGCATCCATTCTTCCAAGGGTCCTGCGAAATGTCCCTGTTTGCCCAGGTTGGGCGGGGGGGGGGGCGGCTGGCCTCCGGCCGCAACAGGCCTCTGCCTCTGCCCCCGCAAGCTGGGTGGTCTCCTCGGGAGGGCCAAGAAAGAGAGGGCTGCAGCAGCTGGACTTGGGGCCATCCTTGCAGTGCCTCCCCTGCCGAATCGGGGCCCAAGTTGGACCCGCAAGGTGCAGGTGTGGCCGCCCGCGGGAAGGGGACCGCGCCCCGGAGCACATGCAAAGCGCCCTCCCCACCTCTGCTGGGCGAAGTCCAGCTGGGACGCCTCCCCCCCAGGCCGAAGGAGAGCCAGAGCGCAGGCGCGGGATGGCGTGCATGGTGGAGTGGCCAACCGCCCGGGAGACTGCCTTGCACCTTTGGCTGAGGCCCCTCCCTCCTGCCCATTTCCACGCCCCGTCAGGCCTCCCGGTGGTTGGGGGCAACTCGCAAGGAGGAGGAGGAGGAGGGAGGGGGCAGCGATTCCCCGCTTCTGTCCCCGCCCCTCCTGCTTGGGGGCCTGTCCCACAGCCTCCCGCCTGGGCTCTTCCCCGCTGGCACAGCCCCGAGTCCGGGGGGGGCACTAAGGGGAGACCAGGTCCAATGGGTGGAAATGATGAGGGAGCTGATACCGGCTCGATATCAGGAGAAACTTCCTAACTGTCAGAGTGGTTGAGCAGTGGAACAGTCTACCTCAGGAGGTGGTGGACGCTCCTTCGCTGGACGTTTTCGAGCGGAGGCTGGACAACCATCTTTTGGATATGTTGTAGGTATGTAGGGCTGTCTTTCGGCTACGCTCCTGCAGAGTGCAGGGGGTTGGACTAGATGACCTGCAAGGTCCCTCCCAACTCTAATATTCTAGGATTCTAGGATTCTATAAGCCCTGCTGCAGCAGACCGTGGCCCTCTCCCTTAGGAAGCTGCTGCCCGGCCTGGATATCCGCTCTGCCCCCCCCCCCGGACACCTCTTTGTATCAGCCCTGGGGGGAGCACACGGGGGGGGGCAGTAGGTGCTCTGGCCCTCATCCCGCGCCTGGGCTTCTTTGCAGAGGCAGCTGTGGAAAAAAGAGCCAGAGACCGGGAGCACCTTCAAGACTAACAAAAGTTCGTGGCCGGGGAGGAGCTTGTCTGAGTCACTTCTTCGGATACAGCTAGATACTGCTGCCCTTATATCTTGCAGAGCGGATTTCAGATGCCGAAGGACAATAGCAGGCTGCTGCTCAGTGGCTGTGTGATCAGACCGCTGGACTGGATGGGCCTTTGGCCCAGTCTGGCAGTGGGCTCTTCTGATCTCCTTACGACCTCCCGTGCGGTCCTCTTTGCTGAAAGAATTGGGTCTGTTTAGCCTGGGAAAGAGAAGGCTTAGAGGGGACATGATGGCAGTCTTCCAATATCTGAAGGGCTAACCTGTAGAAGACGGAGCAGATCTATTCTCTCTTGCTCCGGATTGCAAGACTAGATCTTACGAGGGAGTCGTTACCGGCTAGATATCAGGAGAAACTTCCTAACTGTAAGAGTGATTGAGCAGAGGAACAGACTGCCTCGGGAGGTGGTGGATGCTCCTTCCCTGGACGTTTCCAAGCGGAGGCTGGACGACCATCTTTCGGGTATGTTGTAGAGCTATCTTTCGGCTTCGCTCCTGCAGAGTGCAGGGGGTTGGACTAGAACACCTCTGACAGAACTGTGGCTTTCCCAAAGTCATCCAGCAGCTGCAAGTGGAGGAGTGGGGAATCAAACCTGGTTCTCCCAGATTAGATTAACCACTACACCAAACCTCCATTGGCCCCTATCTATGGAGGGGTGACCATAGGAGATTTAGGGAGGGGCTCCCCAGAAATTTAAAAGGGCCTGGGCATGCCCCTTAGCAATGCCCGTGGGCTGGGCCAAACCTAGGAAAAGGTGGGCGTTCACCATTACTTAGAGTGGTATCTCAGCGATCTCCTGCCGTGTCCTGTTTTTGAAATTTACTTCTAGAACAGTCACTTTAAGATCTGCAACGATACATACCAGGTGCATAGGACAAACAAATGGTCACAGATTTGGCTCTGAGAAAGGCAACACAGAAAAAACCTGTAAGGGAACATTTTTAAAGTTTCCCTGGACGTTCCTTTACGTCTTCAGCTGCCATCCACTGTGACCGAGTCCCTCATGGGAGTGTCAATATTGCCTGGCACTGGTTGCCCGGGGGAGGCTCAGCACCCCTTGGCAAAATCTGGGGGGGAGGGTGCTTGAGCCTCCCCAAAGGGTATGCCTATGCCGGACAGGGTCTTCCCGGCTGCTCCTTGGACTCCCACGAGGGTGGAAGTGGCGGGCGGGAGAGCAGGCCCTGCTCAGATCGGGCCGGGCACAGGAGAGCCCGCACGGGGCGGGTGGGGTGGGAGTAAACAGAGGCCAAGGAGGGCTGATGCAAACGAGAGCTGGCAGTTGTGCTCCAGGAGGAAGCTAATGAGCGGCTGGAACATCTGCTGGCCCTGCCGGAGATTCCGGAGCAACAGACGCCGCCCACTACCTGCCACCTGGCCGTTGCTCTCTTGCCCACTGGGCGGCTGCCCCCTTCGGAGGGCAGGGAGGCTCCACAAGGCCGCCTCTCGATTCCGAGAGGGACGCTCAGGCTGAGCTGTCTGGTTGTGCCACATGCAAGAGGTGGAGGGTTCAGACCCCAGACACACGCATGCACGCAACAGGGGGAAAGGACATGCCTGGGGTGGGAAGGAGCATGGGTCTGCAGCGGCAGGGCATCTGCTTGGCAGGGGCTAGGCCCCAGGTTCAGACTCCGGGACATCGGAGACCCGCTCCCATTGGAAGAGAAAATGTGGGCCTCAACCACCTGGGGGTCTAATTCCCTGTGTGCACCCCACTTCGCTTCACTGGAGCCAGGGGATGCTCGGAGCAGGTGCTTGAAGGGAATTGCAGACTGGTTGGATGGCGGGGGGGGGGAGAGGTGAATGGACCCCGACACTCCATCCAGGGGAGGTAGAGAGGCTGCCGGGGAAAGGCCAGAGAGGGCTGCCCGTTCTGGATGAGCCTGCTGTCAAGGACTGGGCTGTCCGTGAGCCTTTCCTCCATTCCGGCAGTTCACTGGGCTGTCTGTGAGCCTTTCCTCCATTCCAATGAGACGTGCGCCGGCAGAGAGATGTTCTGTTGGACTGTGCCCCGTGCTCATTAGTCGGAGCGACCTGCTATTTGGCTTTTCCGCCTCGGGCACCAGGATGTTTGGGGTCAGCCACGATAGGGATTGACTCAGAGCGGTTTCCGTGCCGTGCACCCAGCATGCCAGCCGGCTCTCTGCCCGAAATTCACACTGACGTGGGAGCAGCCAGGCCGGACCCGGGAAGGCTCGCATTGGTTCAGGGCCGTGGCCAACCAGACGCCCTCGGAACAAAAGGCACACGAGGAAGACACGGAGGCCGATGCCTTCCCCGGCCTCTTCTCCGTCTCTCCCTCCCCGGCCTCTTCCGAGTGCTGATGCTCCTCCCGGGTTTCCACGAGGCCCAACCAGCCCTCATTAGCAAGCGGCAGCTGTTCTGGCTGGTGGCTCAGCCCTGCAGGGGTGGTGGTGGTGGTGTGTGGGGGGGTAAGTCTGTGCCCCCCCCATGTATGCTGAGACCCATGGCGCTGGAGCCATGCGTCGCCTGCTTAAAGCACTCCCAGTCAGAGCGGGTCGGGCTCTCCCGCCTCACGCCAGTGATTCAGCGCAAGTGGGAAGGTGCCGAGAGCCCCGGTGGCTCCCTTTTGCGGAGCGTGGGGTGTCTGGGAGAGATTCTGCAGCATTTGTTCCCCTTGCAGGACCATGTGTGAGGCATGTCCGTGCGCATGGGCACATGTGCCAGTTTGGTGTGGTGGTTAAGTGCGCGGACTCTAATCTGGGAGAACCGGGTTTGATTCCCCACTCCTCCGCTTGCACCTGCTGGTGTGACCTTGGGTCAGTCACAATCTCTGGCACAGCTGTTGTTGAAAAAGCAGTTTGTGTTAGAGCTCTCTCAGCCCCACCTACCTCACAGGGTGCCTGTTGTGGGGAGGGGAAGGGAAAGGAGTTTGTAAGCTGCTCTGAGACTCCGAGTGAAGGGCAGGGTATAAATCCAATCTCCTCCTCCTCCTCCAGGACTGAGCCCAAATGCTCTCTGGGGACACTTGTGCATTTCGTGGCCCTTTGACCCCTGCTGGTTTCTCTTTGCCCACCCAACCTCCTCCGTAGAATGGCGGCTAGATGGGGCAGACTGGCTAGAAGGCGTTGGAGGAAGGCGTTGGGATGTTCCAGCCCAGAGCTGGGAAGCAAGCAGGCCCCCCTTCAGCCGTGACGTCAGCAAGCAGGCTGGAGAAGGGAGCTGCCCTCCTGCTACGGCTACCTGCAGGAAGCACCGGGTGACGACAAATCTGACCTTGCAGTTTGTTTTTTCCATATCCCCCTAAAATGCAGCCGCCCTTGGCCTCCCTCCAAAGAAGTTCACAACAGCTTCTGATGGCATAAAGCAGGGGTGTCGAACTCATTCGTTACGAGGGCCGGATCTGACATAAATGAGACATTGTTGGGCCGGGCCGGGTGTGTCGTAAAACATAAAGCCGGGTAGCGGAGATGTAAACCTTATAAAGGACACAAACGCAAAGGTGGTTTTTTTACTTAAAATAAAAACATGCTTAAAACTTTAGCACTCTTGCCATATTTTGTTTATTTAACAGTGTCTGATAACTGGCACCTCTCGCTCTGAATGATTGCATCAAAATGTCTGTGCGCTTGCAGTCTTGAGTCTGCTGTTCGGATGTGTATCTGTAAGCTGCAAACCTACGATGACGCAGCAGCAGCAGCAGAACTGGAAGAAGAAGCAGAAGACAGCCAGTTTCACTGCGGGCCTGAGAGAAGCCCTGGACCGCATGTTTGACACCCCCGGTATAAAGTTTTGTTGGGGTGGATCAAGAAGACTCCTGAGTGTTTGACGGGAGGCGACAGACACTTGGGGGTTCTCCATGGGAAGGGGCCCTTCTTATCAAACCACCTTCTGGACTTACCTGCCTCCAGGCCCAGTGAGCTGGGGGCTCTGCAACCTGGCAGGTTCTGGCAAAACGGGAGGGGCCCTACGGGGGAAAGAAGAAGAGGAGGAGGAGGAGGAAGAGGAGGAGACTGGATTTATGCCCCGCCTTTCACTACCTGAAGGAGTCTCAGAGTGGCTTACAATCTCCTTTCCCTTCCCCTCCCTGCAACAGAGACCCTGTGAGGTTGGTGGGGCTGAGAGAGCTCTTTCCAGAACTGCCCTTGAGAGAACAGCTCTGAAAGAACTCGTGACTGTCCCAGGTCACACCAGCAGCTGCATGTGGAGGAGGAGTGGGGAATCAAACCCGGTTCTCCCAGATTAGAGTCTGCTGCCCTTAACCACTGCACCAAACTGGCTCTTTGGGCTTGTGATGTGCATTTATTTATTTATTTATTTATTTATTTATTTATTTATACTTTCGATTTATATACTGCTCTAACCCCAAGGGGTCTTTGAGCGGTTTACACAGTTCAGTTCAATTTCTAACTAGGGCCACACAATTTTATAGGGGAGTGACATCCTACCAGCACCCAGGCAGCAGGGCTTTATTGTCTCCTTTCCGGCGGGCCACAGATGTCAGTATTCCCTCTTCGATGTCCTGGGGCAGATCTTTTTTTCCTGGTCTGGCAGCTTCTTCCCGGCAGGCCCATCTTGGTGCACGGCCTCGTGTCGGCCGCAGCTCCGGCCAACGTCCTTTCTGGCTCCGGCGGCTGCGCCGGCACGCTGCCTGCACCTCCGTGGCTCCGCCTTCTGCTGGATTCAGCCGCTCAGTGTCGTGCTCCCAGGAACACTTGCCAGTTGTCCGTCCGCCTCCGCCGCCATCGCCACTGCTGATGCCTTCACTGCACACCCCAAGGAGGGAGGGTGCCCCCCGCCACCTACAGGCAGGTACCCATTTATCTACTTGCTACATTTAATGCTTTCGAACCGCTGGGTGGGCGGGAGCTGGGACTAGGGCCGGGAGCTCACCCCGGCCATGGTGGGTCTCGAACAGCCATAGTGGCTGTTCACTGATGTTACAGCAGGCGTGCTTTTTACTACCTGCGCCACTGCTCCCTCACCGTCTCCATTGGCCAGAAAGACATAAGAACATCAGAGAAGCCAATGTTGGATCAGGTCAATGGGCCACCCAGTCCAACACTCTGTGTCACACAGTGGCCAAAAAGGCCAGGGGCCACCAGGAGGTCCAGCAGTGGGGCCAGGACACTATGACACCAGGACAAAGACCCTTTGGCAAAGGGGCTCATCTTCCTCCTTCCACATTTTTGACATGTAAGACAAGTTCTGGGGCTCGGGCTGCCTTGGGGGTGGAGGCCTGGCCTCAGACCAAACCTTGCGGAGGCAGCTGGCCCCAGTCACAGGGCAGCTAGCCCTCCTTTCTCCGGCCTGTCTGCTGATGGTGTATCTGTGGGGTAGGGTCGCCACCTCTGGGTTGGAAAATTCCTGGAGATTTTTGGGGGTGGGCCTGGGGCAGGCAGGGTTTGGGCAGGCCACGGAGTTCTCCCTCCAACGCATCCATTTTCTCCCGGGGAACTGATCTCTGGTGAGCTCAGTTGTCATTCCGGGAGATATCCAGGCCCCACCTGGAGGCTCACACCCCTCCTGTGGGGACAGACGGGCAGGCCTGCAGCAGTGGGTCAGGAAGGGGGCCAGGAGCTTCCCAGGAATAGCTGAGCCGCGCTTTGGCATGCTGGATCGGGCCCACCTCATTAGCATGCCTGGTGACTGAGCTACTCGGGAGCCGCCTTCCAAGGGGCCAATTAACCAACGGCAGCTAATTACCAGCACCTGGACCCAGCCGATGCCCAGCAGCTGGGGGGTGCACTGGAGTGGAAAGTCCCCCCACCCACGAACCCCGTCTGCACAGGGCTCAGTGCCACGCTGGGCAGTTCTTCGGACTGCTGTTCTTGGCGACTTCGCATTGGGCCTCAGTTCTTCCCACTTGAGGTCTTGGGTCTCTTCTCTGGTGTCAGGAAGGGCCAAAGGGATGGATTGGTTGAACCAGCTTATAAATCGCCCTCCCCTGGAGGTTTCAGGGCGGTGTGCAACATATAAAGGTTTCCCTTGCTTGAAAGCCAGTCAAATCTGGCTCTAGGGGTGTGGTGCTCATCTCTGTTTCCAAGCCAAAGAGCCAGCGCTGTCCAAAGACATTTCCATGGTCATGTGGCTGGCATGACTAGACGCCGAGGTGCATGGGACGCTGTTACCTTCCCACCAAAGTGGTACCTATTTATCTACTTGCAGTTTTTTGCTTTCGAACGGCTAGGCTGGCAGGAGCTGGGGCCAGAGACGGGCGCTCACTCTGTCACGTGGCACTCGGGTCTCGAACTGCTGAACTGCTGACCTTCTGGTCTGCAGCTCAGCATCTTAACCACTGAGCCACCACAGCCCCTGTACAACATATTTTAACATATAAATAAATAAGCTAAACAGCTTTAATAAAACAAAAACAATACAATGCAGTAATATATTCGTCTGATGGCATCAGATGACTGTTAGGCTCCTTAATCAGGTCACACAACACAGGGCTTCTTTGGAAGACAATGTTTAATGGTGAATCAGAACGAAAGACACGTGTACAGCTTGCGTCAGTAATGGCCACATACAGTAAGGCCTTCCAAGTAATACTGCATTCAAGCACCCCCCCATGTAGCTGAAGCCAATGAATACATTGCACGCGCACGGGCAAAGCTTAGCACAACATTCCAGAAACTGTAGGTTCTTTGCCTGCCCCATGGAGGGGGAGTAGAGGACAAGAGATGGAGGCCAGGCTTGATGGTGAGCCTTGCAGGCCCTGCAGAACTGCCACCAGGCAGAGAGTCCCTGGCCCTGGTTGAGGACGGCTGGATATCTTTCGTGCCTGGGATCGCTGGAAGATATTGCTCCCCAGAGCATAATGCTCTTTTTAGGGGGATATATCAAGAGAGGGGGCCCAAAGGTATGCTAACCCCAGACTATTCAAGGCCTTGGAGGGTAATACCAGAACCTGGAATCTGACCCGGTACTCCACTTAGATCCAGTGCAGCTGGCAGAGCACCAGTCGAATATGTGCTCTTAGAGAGGATCTCTGTAAGGGCCCTGGCCCGCTGTATTCTGGACCAGTTCAAACCCAGGCTCCCTCTCAGCTGTGGAGTCTTGTGAGCAAAAATCCTACTTTGTGAACGACTGGCATTGAAGTCGTGAGCGAGCGGTTTGGCTGCGGCATCAATACGTTTGCTCTGGAGACCTCCTTCCTGAGCTGAGACAAAAATGTGTTAGCCGGAGGCTAAAAAACCGTGAGCTAGCTCACACTAACTCAGCTTAGAGGGAACACTGGTTGCAACTTCCGGATCAGTCTCAAGGCCAGGCCAGCATAAAGCGAATCACCGTAATCCAATCCAGAGGTGACCATTGCTTGGATTCCCACGGCGAGGTCGGAGGGAGATAGGAAGGGGGGCAGTTGCCTAGCCTGGCACAGTTGTAAGAATGCCAGCCTGGCCACATGTGTTACCTCGGCCTCCACTGATAAGGAGGTATCCAAGATAGAATCATAGAATGTTAAGAGTTGGAAGGGACCTTGCAGGTCATCTAGTTCAACCCCCTGCGCTCTGCTGGAGCATAGCTGAAAGATAGCCCTACAACATACCCGAAAGATGGTCGTCCAGCCTCCACTTGAAAACATCCAGGGAAGGAGCATCCACCACCTCCCGAGGCAGACTGTTCCACTGCTCAACCACTCTGACAGTTATGAAGTTTCTCCTGATATCTAGCCGGTAACGATTCCCTTGTAATTTCCACCCATTAGATCTAGTCCTGCAATCCAGAGCAAGAGAGAATAGATCTGCTCCTTCTTTTACATGACAGCCCTTCAGATACTTGAAGACTGCCATCATGTCCCCTCTAAGCCTTCTCTTTCCCAGGCTAAACATACCCAACTCTTTCAGCCTTTCCTCATAAGACTTGGATTCCAACCCTCTCGCCATCCTGGTCACCCTCTTCTGGACACGCTCGAGCTTGACAACATCCTTCCTAAAGTGTGGTGCCCCAAACTGGACACAGGTGAGGCCTGACCGTAGCAGAATAGAGTGGAACTACCAGCTCCCGTGACCTGGATACTAGGCTTCTGTTAATGCATCCTAAGATTGCATTCGCTTTCTTTGCAGTCACATCGCACTGCAGGCTCATGTTTAGCTTGCGATCAACCAGATCACACCCAGGCTCTTGGCGGTTGGCACAGGTATGGAAGGGATTCCATCAAGAGCTGGAAGATGGCATCCCAACACTGGATCACCCCTCCCAGCCGGAGAACCTCCGTCTTTGGTGGATACAAGGCTGAAGTGTCTTCCAAGAAACTCTGGAGCTGCTCAGCCCCTGCTCTCTCAGTCGTCTTGCCCAGAAACGAGAGATTCGAAACTGGGTGGGAGTTGAAAGGATCCAAAGATGGTGTTTTTAAAGAGCAGTGTGTTTAATCCCCCTCTTTAATCCCCCTGGACAGACCCTTGTACTTAGGGACAGATTGATCGTGTCCACCGGGGGCCCTGAATCCCATCATCACTGGCTTTCACCAGCCACGATGAACAAGGGTTCAAGGGGCAAATAGTCGGCCTAATAGAAGAAGAAGAGAAGAGATTGGATTTATCCCCCACCCTTCACTCGGAGTCTCAGAGCGGCTCACAAACTCCTTTCCCTTCCCTTCCCCACAACAGACACCCTGGGAGGTAGGTTTTAAGAACAGCTCTGACAGAACTACGGCTTGCCCAAGGTCATCCAGCAGCTGCATGTGGAGGAGTGGGGAATCAAACCCGGTTCTCCCAGATTAGAGTCCGCGCACTTAACCACGACACCAAGTAGCACCCAGAATTTTGTCAACATCGGCCCTGGGAGAGTGGGTTGAAGCGGTCAAACACTGAACCCAAAGGCAGCCAAGGGGCCTCCGGTTCACGTACTGTACTAAGATTGTTCGGCAGGGTGTGGAGGAGTTTATCCACACAAAAGCTTGCAGAAGCCTCACAGCTAATGGCCCAGTCACTAGTTTTTTGGGTACTCTCAGTGAAACAGATTAAGGACCTGATTATTCTAAATAACCACGCTGGGCAGGAGCTAGCAGAAGCAATGGAGACGGAGAAGAATTCCCGTTTAACAGCCAGTTTGGTGCCATGGTTAAGTGTGCAGACATGGGGCTCTTTAGCTTAGAGAAACGACGGCTGAGGGGTGACATGATTGAGGTTTATAAGATTATGATGGGGTCTGAACTGGCAGAGACGGACCAAGAGAGAGATCTTGGAGTCGTAGTGGATAACTCGATGAAAATGTCTAGACAGTGTGTAGCTGCAATAAAGAAGGCCAACACTATGCTGGGGATTATTAGGAAGGGAATTGATAACAAATCAGCCAGTATCATCATGCCCCTGTATAAATCATTGGTGCGACCTCATTTGGAATACTGTGTACAGTTCTGGTCACCACATCTCAAAAAGGATATTATAGCATTGGAAAAAGTGCAGAGAAGGGCAACTAGAATGATAAAAGGGTTGGAACACCTTCCCTATGAAGAAAGGTTAAAATGCTTGGGGCTCTTCAGCTTGGAGAAACGACGGCTGAGAGGTGACGTGATCGAGGTTTATAAGATTATGAATGGGATTGAGCAGGTTGAGAAAGAAGGACTTTTCTCCCTTTCTCACAATACAAGAACTCGTGGGCACTCCATGAAATTGCTGAGCAGTCGGGTTAGAACAGATAAAAGGAAATACTTCTTCACCCAAAGAGTGATTAACGTATGGAATTCACTGCCACAGGAGGTCGTGGCAGCTGCAAGCATGGACAGTTTCAAGAGGGAATTAGATAAACATATGGAGCAGAAGTCCATCAGTGGCTATTAGCCACAGGGTATAGATGGGAACTCTCAGTCTGGGGCAGGTGATGCACTCTATTCTTGGTGCTGGAGGGGGCAGCAGTGGGAGGGCTTCTGGTGCCCTGGCTCCACTGCTGGACCTCCTGATGGCACCTGGTATATTTTGGCCGCTGTGTGACAGAGTGTTGGACTAGATGGGCCATTGGCCTGATTCAACATTGGCTTCTCTTATGTTCTCTTATGTTCTTATGAATGGGATTGAGCAGGTTGAGAAAGAAGTACTTTTCTCCCTTTCTCACAATACAAGAACTCGTGGGCACTCCATGAAATTGCACTCCATGAAATTGCCACAGGAGGTGGTGGCAGCTACAAGCATGGACAGTTTCAAGAGGGAATTAGATAAACATATGGAGCAGGGGTCCATCAGTGGCTATTAGCCACAGGGTATAGATGGGAATTCTCAGTCTGGGGCAGGTGATGCTCTGTATTCTTGGTGCTGGAGGGGGCAGCAGTGGGAGGGCTTCTAGTGTCCTGGCCCCACTGCTGGACCTCCTGATGGCAACTGGTATATTTTGGCCGCTGTGTGACAGAGTGTTGGACTAGATGGACCGTTGGCCTGATTCAACATTGGCTTCTCTTATGTTCTTATGTTCTTTAATCTGGGAGAACTGGGTTTGATTCCCCACTCCTCCATTCGCAGCTGCTGGATGACCTTGGGCAAGCCATAGTTCTGTCAGAGCTGTTCTTGAAAAAAGACCAGTTTCTGTCAGAGCTCTCTCCGCCCCACCTACCTCACAGGCAGTGTTCCCTCTAAGCTGTGGAGTCTTGTGAGCAAAAATTCTACTTTGTGAGCTACTGGCATTAAAGTCATGAGCAAGCGATTACGGCCACTGCATCAATTAGCTTGCTCTGGAGCCATCCTTCCTGAGCTAAGACAAAAATCTGTGAGCTGGAGGCTAAAAAACTGTGGGCTAGCTCACACTAACTCAGCTTAGAGGGAACACTGCTCACAGGGTGCCTGTTGTGGGGAGGGGAAGGGAAAGGAGTTTGTGAGCCGCTCTGAGACTCCTCCTCCTCCTCCTCCTCTTCTTCTTCTTCTTCTTCTTCTTCTTCTTCTTCTTCTTCTTCTTCTTCTTCTTCTTCTTCTTCTTCTTCTTCTTCTTCTTCTTCTTCTTCTTCTTTATTGCCATCTCACAGGTTTTCTTAAACAACCTATAGGATGTTCTTGCAGCTTTGTCGCGAGACCGCCGCCATGTTCTCTCTAGCTGTCTGGGTTCCCGCTTCAGCCCTCTTAGCCCCTCGGTGCACCATGGAGCTATTTCAGGGTGGGAACGAAGAGGGCATCAGGGGGCGATCTCACCGGTGGCTTCGGAGAAACCGGCCTTCCAGTCCTCTACCAGCACATCCAATGAGTTGCCAGGAGGCACTGGATCCCGCAGAGCGTTCCGGAACCCTAAAAGATCCATTCGTCTCCACGGGTGAGCATAAATCAGCTCACTGCCTAGACAGGGAGTGGGAGGGACGCTTAGTCAGGCCTTTGGGGCATAATGATCTGACCACAGCACCCGACCAGTGGCAATCACATCCATCGCTACCCCCATGCCAAAGATCAAGCCCAGAGTGGAGCCTGCCTGGTGCGCGGGACCTGATACAATCTGGCAGAGTCCCAGCGCTGCCACGGAGGACACTGGGTCCGTGGCCTGGCTAGAGGCAGCTGCATCAGCATGGATGCTGAAGTCCCGAGAATTAGGCTCGGAAACGCACGGCCCAGACAGCCGCCTCTAGCAGGCCTGGCAGATGTCTGCAAGCACTAGGCGGTTGGTCCGCCAGCCAGCCAGCCAGTCTCTCCGCAGCATCCCACCTCAAGCCAACACTGTCAATATCGGGGATCTTTGGGGCGGGGAGCACCCTGAAGGGAGACGAACCTCAAATGAGTATCGCCACCAGGGTTCCCTCTAAGCTGAGTGAGTGTGAGCTAGCCCACAGTTCTTTTAGCCTCCGGCTCACACGTTTTTGTCTCCACTCAGGAAGGAGGGCTCCAGAGCAAACTGATTTATTCAGTAGCCAAATCGCTCGCTCACAGCTTTAATGCCAGTAGTTCCCAAAGAAGGATTTTTGCTCACAAGACTCCAGAGCTTAGAGGGAGCATTGATGGCCACCCCGCCCTGCCGCGTGTGAGGGAGAGGGCAAGGTGAATGTCCACCCGAGTATGCCTGGTGGGCGGGCTTGTCGCCTCCTTGAGGTGGGGCTGCTCCAGAGTAGAGCTTGCGTGCCAGCAGTTTGGTGGAGTGGTTAAGAGCGGTGGACTCTAATCTGGAGAACCGGGTTCGATTCCCCACTCTTCCTCCACATGAAGCCAGCTGGGTGGCCTTGGGCCAGTCTCAGTTCTCTCAGAGCTCTCTCAGCCCCACATACTTCACACTGTTGTGGGGAGGGGAAGGGGAAGGAGATTGTCAGCCACGCCAAGAGTGCATCCAATCTCCTCCTCCTCCTCCTCCCAAACCCAGACCGCAGGTGAACTTGCCTTGTTCAGACCCGCTCAGTTACATTCCTGGTTAGAGTCCCTCAATATTTCCCGGCAGGGCCCACTTCACCTGTGGCACCTTTGCCACCTGCACAGGCACCTTTGAATGGCTGCTCTTGCCCAGTTCCAGAGGGAATGCATCTCCCTTCCCAGAGAAGAGGCAGGCCATGGCCCTTTGGGCTCCTGCAATGGACTGACTTCTAGGAAGCACAGGATTCCTGGCTGTCCCTCCCCTCTTGCTCCTGTGCAGTCAGATTTATCACAGAATCATAGAGTCGGAAGGGACCTCCAGGGTCATCTAGTCCAACCCCCTGCACAATACAGGAAACACACAAATACCTACCCATCCGCACCCCCAGTGACCGCTGTTGCACACCCAGAAGATGACTCAAACCCTCCAGGATCTCCAGCCAAGCTGGCTGGGAGAAAAATGGCTTGCTGGCCCCAAAGTGGCGATCAGCATTTCCCTGGGCGTGCAAGAAAGGGCCACGAGAACTAAGCCCTGAGGCAACTCCTCCTGCCCTCCCTTCTCGTGACCCGCCCAAGCTCACACAATCAGCATGGCTGTCCGATGGCCATCGAGCCTCTGTCTGAAAACCTCCAAAGGAGGAGAGCCCACCGACCTCCCGAGGAAGCCTGTTCCACTGAGGAACTGCTCTGTCAGGAAGTTCTTCCTAATGTTTTGCCAAAAACTCTTCTGATTGCATTTCAAGGGCCAATGGCAGACAGACTGGGCCGCCTGCTCTCTGCACCAGCACAGTCCATGGGAGAAGGGATCACAAAGACTGTGGCCAGTTTAACTGGGGGAGCTCCACTACGGTTGGCTGGGCCAGAGCAGAGACCAAAGACTGGCCACAATATTTTCACGAGGAGGAGCCACCTGGCACCCTGCTGCCCGTTCCTGCCCCCCCCATCCTTTCACCTACTTACACATGAACCCCACCCCCCTCGTTCAGCCAGTGTCCTGATCTCCGTTCGAAAGCTGGACACGGGACTGTTCGGTGAACTTGGGGGGCGTCCAGTCTGCAGAGTTGCCTGGTTTCTTGCAGGACGAGAGATCTTCAGTGATGACTTAGGCTGCAAGTTCCTTGGGGCAGAGACTGCTGAGCTTACATTATTCTCTACGGCGACAAGTGAAGTCATGTGTAATAAACGTGGTTATGTTTGTTAATAAGAACAATTAGAAGAAGAAGAAGAGATTGGATTTATACCCCGCCCTTCACTTGGAGTCTCAGAGCGGCTGACAAACTCCTTTCCCTTCCCCTCCCCACAACAGACACCCTGTCAGGTAGGTGGGGCTGAGAGAGCTCTGAGAGAATAGCTTGAGAGAATAGCTCTGTCCTTGAGAGAATAGCTCTGACAGAACTATAGCTTGCCCAAGGTCATCCAGCAGCTGCAAGTGGAGGAGTGGGGATTCCACCGATTTCCATGCCAAAACATACATTAAGCATGTATCCATGGGCAGCTGAAAACAGCAAGAGGAAGAAGAGGAGGAGAAGAGATTGGATTTATAACCCGCCCTTCACTCAGAGTCTCAGAGTGGCTCACAAACTCCCTTCCCTTCCCTTCCCCTCCCCACAACAGACACCCTGGGAGGTAGGTGGGGCTGAGAGAACTCTGACAGAAACGGCTCTTTTGCAAGAACAGCTCTTATCAGAACTGTGGCTTGCCAGAGTTCATCCAGCAGCTGCGAGTGGAGGAGTGGGGAATCAAACCCTGTTTTCCCTGATTAGAGTCCATGCAGTTAACCACGACACCAGACTGGTTCGAATTCATCTACCCCATTACAGGCTGGACAGCCAATATGGCCGTGCAGGTGCAGTTGACTAGGACTGGGCTTCCGATCTCCCCGGGGGCCTCTCAGCGTAACCCACCTCTAAGGGGTGTTGTGAGGGTACCACAGAGGAAGACTGAGCTCAGAGCTCCCCAGATCAATCAAGGGTGACCATGTGGTGACCAAGGACGCGGCAGACCAGGCAGGATCCAGGCCTCCCCCCCCCATTGCTGCCCCGCCAACCCCTCCCCCCTGCCCCCCACGGGCTCTGCCTCCCCCCGCGTGCCTGGATCATCATCAGGCAGGGGGTGGGGCTGCCATCAGGGCCCCCCCCCGCCGCCTGGGAGCCTCCCACCAAAGCCTGACGCCTCCCCCGTCCCACCTCCCTAATCAGGCTTAGGCAGAGAGGCCCGGCCTTATCTGGGGCAGGCAGGCCGTGGGGAGCCAGCCGGGCCGGGCTGATACCAAAGGCAATCAGGCTGCGAGGCGGCTGAGCCGGGGGTGGTGGCGGCCCAGTCTCCCCCCACCCCACCCCGCTGCAAACAGCCAGCTCTGGCACCACCTTTGCTGTGCAAATACCAGATTCGTTCGTCTGGGAGCCATTGGCGTGTGCGCGCCTGCAAAGGGCTGCAAAAGGATGGGCTCCCCCCCCTCCCTTCTTCCCTGCGCATGCTGATGGGGGGGAGCAGCCCGAGATCCCGGGCCCAGGCAAACACCGGCACCCGCAAGCTTGGTGATATGTAGCCTCCGGCACCCACCGCCAGGCCTCTGGTGGCCTGGGTCACAGCACCCTGGCTTGAGCATCACTGCTGTGGCACCTGTCGGGACTGAGCCCAGGTTCTGCCAGGCGAGGCAAGCCCTGGACAGAGCAGGAAAGGCAAGGCCCGGCTCGGTAGCACGTGTCTTCTGGCATCTACGTTCCCCCCACACACTGCTGCCCCTTCTCCCAGCTCTGCCCAGGGCCTCTCCTGCAGGGGCTTGGAGGAGGAGGAGGAGAGGAGGTTGGCTTTATACCCTGCCCTTCCTTCGGAGTCTCAGAGCGGCTTACAGGCTCCTTTCCCTTCCCCTCCCCACAACAGACGCCCTGTGAGGTAGGCGGGGCTGAGAGAGCGCTGAGAGAAACGGCTCTTTTTCAAGGACATCTCTGACAGAACTGTGGTTTGCCCAAGGTCATCCAGCAGCTGCGAGTGGAGGAGTGGGGAATCAAACCCAGTTCTCCCAGATTAGAGTCCACGCACTTAAGAAGAAGAGATTGGATTTATACCCCACCCTTCACTACCCGAAGGAGTCTCAGGGCGGCTTACAAACTCCTTTCCCTTCCCCTCCCCACAACAGACACCCGGTGAGGCAGGTGGGGCTGAGAGAGCTCTGACAGAGACTGCTCTTTTTCAAGAACAGCTGTGCCAGACCTTGTGACTGACCCAAGGTCACATCAGCAGGTGCAAGTGGAGGCGTGGGGAATCAAACTCAGTTCTCCCAGATTAGAGTCCGCCCACTGAACCACGACACCAAACTTGGGTTAATGAGGGCTTTGCCAGGAGCTGGCGGGGGGGGGAAGAGAGCAGCGTTTTGCAGCAAAGAGCCCCCTCCGGCAGCAGGAGGGCCACTCTTAGGTGCTGTGCAAAGCCAGGGGTGCAAAGCCGGGGGCGGGGGTGAGGCCTGGGTCCTTTCTTTCCTGTGCCTGGAGAGCTGGCTCAGTCCGACAACACGGGGTGGAGCTGGCTGCCCTGGGAAATTGGGTAGGGCCGTTGTGTGCCACACAGCTCAGATCAGACGACACCTCCACGTGCCTTTTGGCTTTTGTGGAGTGGCAGGTACCTGGCTTGCCAACCTCCCGGCCAGGCCTGGAGACCTCCCCAAACCACAACGGATCTCCAGAGGAGAAGGATCAGCTCCCCTGGAGAAAACGGCCACTCTGGAAGGTGGGCTCTCTGGCCACGGAGGTCTTTCCCCTCCCCAGGCCTTGCCCTCTTGACATTCCACCCCCAGATCTCAGGCATTTCTCAACCCAGAGTCGGTGACCCCAAGACAGATGGGAGACCCAAAGACCAGGAGCTGCAACAGCTGCTCCTCCTCCTCCCGGGTCCCCCTGACACACACACACACACACACCCCGGCCCCACAACAGTTTTGCGCCCCTCGCCCCTCTCTTCCTGCGGAAGGCTCTCAAAGGGGACGCGCTTTCCTGCGAGGGCTGCTAGCCCAGGTGGGTGGAGACGCCCAGCCCCCTCCCGTGCCAGAGGCAGGTATGGGCCTCTTTAGGCCACTTGCTGGGGAGCACGGCAGGTGGGTGGGTGGGCGGTGTGGCACTCATCCTGCCGGTGGGCTTCCTAGAGGCGGCTGGGGTCCGATCCAGCAGGACTCTCTGGCCTTCTTCTCTGCCCCGATGTCCCTCCCTCCTCCTGTACATTCAGACCCTCGGCCTCTTCAGGAACGGGCTCCCCCCCCCTTGCGGAGGCTGCTGCTGGGCACTTCGGGAAGCTTTTCCTCAACAGACAGAGGGGCATCGCTCACCTCCCCCCCCAGCTTCCTTTTTAAACCAGGCGCCAAACTGTGCTCCCTTTAAACTGTGGAGTCTTTTGAGCAAAAATTCTGCTTTGTGAGCTCCCGGCATTAAAGTTGTGAGCGAGCGATTTGGCTGCTGCGTAAATGAGTTTGCTCTGGAGACACATCCTTCCTGAGCTAGGACAAAAGTGTGTGAGCTGGAGGCTAAAAAACTGTGAGCCAGCTCACACTCACTCAACTCAGAGGGAACACTGGTGCCAATCCGGCTGGGGAAGTCGGTCTGCTGGAAGGAAGGGCACCCGGTCGCATCCCGTGGGGAGGCTGGGAGGCTTCTCCAGGGTCCGCTCTGGCCCGTCCAGGTCCGCCGGCCGGGCGTTTGCCAGCCGGCTCCCGCATCCCCCGCCCGGGAGAGAGCGACCTGTTTGGGAGGCTGGGCGAGGGAGGGAGGGGAGGGGGCGGCCTGCCCGGGTGTTGCGGCGGCGGGGTGGGTGGGGGAGAGGGGAAGGTGCGGGGCGGGTCGGGGGGCGCAGCTGAGGAGCGCCCCCGGGAGGGAGGGAGGGAGCGGAGGGGGCGGGAGGGGGCTCCGGGAGGGCCGCGGCTAATTAAAGGTGGGGGGACGCATGTGGGAAGGGGCCGGCTGGCGCGGAGGCCTGATAGCGGCTCCCCGCGCACATCTGCTCCACGCCAGCTCGGCGCAGGGCGATAAATCACCGCGGCGGCGCCCCCCCCCCCGCCCAGCCCCATTCCCCCGCACCGCCCGCCCGCCCGCCCGCCCGGCCGGCCCCGCAGCCAGCGGCCCGGGAGGGAGGGGCGGCGGGGGGGCGCATGTGGTCGGAACTCCTCGCCCATTAGGGGCCGGGCAATCGGCAGGGGAGGCGGGCGCCGGGCACATTAACCAGGCCGCCACATGCGCCCCGCACTTGATTAGCCGCCAATTAAGGCCTCCAGCCGGGGCTCGCCGCGCCGCCGCCGCCGAACGGGCACAGGCAGGCGGGCGGGCAGCACCGGAGGACGGGCCCGGCCCGATCGGACCGGCACCATCACCCCACCCCACCCCCGACGCAGACAAAGGAGTCGACGAGCCTGCCTTTGGAAGCGCGCAGGGAAGCTCGCTGGGCGAACCTTGGGACAGTCACGCGCCCTGCTGCCAACCTCCTGGTGCGGCCTGGAGAACCACAACCGATCTCCAGGTGGCGGCGATCAGTCCCCCCCCCCCCGGGAGAAAAGGCGGAGGTTACTCCTTCCCCTAACCCTGCCTCCCCCAGGCTCCACCCCCAAACCTCCAGGAATTTCCCAGCCGGGAGTTGGCAACCCTCTCTCCCTAGCCTGCTTCACAACTTTGTTAAAAGTCTGAGTCCAGTTTAGTTCTGGGTAGAAGCTTCCCTGTGCGTTTGTGTGTGTGCCCAGGAAAGCTTATACCAGGAATCAAACTGGGTTGGTCTTCAAGGTGCCAAGAATGGACTCAGACTTAGTTCTGCTGCTTCAGACCAACAGGGCGACCCCTCCTGGATCTACCTCACAGGATTGTTGTGAGGATACAGTGGAGAAGGGGAGAAGGTTGCTCCCTCTAAGCTATGGAGCCTTGTGAGCCAAACTTCTACTTTGTGAACTACTGGCATTAAAGTTGTGAGCGAGTGATTTGGCTACTGAGCGAAGACCAAAATGGGTGAGCCGGAGGCTAAAAATCTGTGAGCTAGCTCACACTGACTCAGCTTAGACAGAGCACTGGTTCTGAGCCACTTTAGGTCCCTAATTGGGGAGAAAACGGAGGGTAGAAATGAAGTTAATACGCCAATAAATCACTCAAGTGCCAGAGAAATTGGTATTTGCATGTGGAATGGAAATGGTCCATGTATTTCAGTACATGTGAAATGCACCATAACAATGCTTTTGTGCCGGGGCATGAATGAGCTTGTGTTTCTTTATGTGGCAGTCATGCTGGACAAAGGCATGTTGTCAGAGACGCTTTAGGCTGGTCCTGCCTTGGGCAGGGGGTTGGACTAGACCAGGGGTGGGCAAACTGCGGCTCGGGAGCCACATGCGGCTCTTTCACACACATTGTGTGGCTCCCAGCAGGGCAGCTGGGGAAGTGAAGGGGAGGCATGCATTTGATCCCTTCCTCCCTCTCTCCCCTGTCTCTCCTATCTATTTGCTGTCTTTGTTTCTCTCTCTCTCTCTTTCTTTCCACCTCTTTCATTCTTTCTTTCCACCTCCCCCTCTTTCTATCAGACAGATAAATATCATTGGACAAATAAATATCATTATCAATATCTGTTTTTACCCCTTTTGTTTTTATTTTTGGCAGTCTCATTTAATGGTAATAAAAAGCAAATCTGCATATTTTCTAAATAAAAATGTGCGCGTAATATTTGTTCATGTCTTGCGGCTCTCAACCATCTGAAATTTATTCTATGTGGCTCTTACGTTGAGCAAGTTTGCCCACCCCTGGACTAGACGGTCTGTAACTCTGTGATTCTATGTTCACATGGCCAAGCATGACCTGGGCTTTTCCACGCCCCAAGAGTTGCTCCTGAGTTTGAGAATTCTCCCAAGGCCGGACTCAGAATTTCCTGTCATTACGGGATGATTTTGTTAAAAGAGAAGAGAAGAGAAGGATACAGGTTTAAGTGGTTGGGGGAGAAGTATGGGAATGTTTTACTAGCGTTTTTAAGGCTTGCCGTTCTGTATTGTTATACTCCTCGTTCCCTGTATCAAGCCCACAGAATTAAGTGCGGCAAAGTTTTTGAAGAAAATGTGAGCGAAATAGAAAGCACACTGGAGAGACTTGGGGTTGTGAAACTCAAAATGAGTTCCCTCAAAATAGGTCGCTTGCACACCTGGTGAAAAGGGTACGTGTCCCCCTGTAACACCGGTTTTGGTCAGCACGTGAAGACTAACCCGTGTCCTTTGGCATTCTGTCGCCGGCCTTCCTTCCTGTGTATGTGCTCTAAGTCAGGGGTCTCGAACTCATTGGTTGTGAGGACTGGATCTGACATAAATGAGACCTTGTTCGGCTGGGCCATGTGTGTGTCATAAAACGTAATGCCAGGTGATTGAGATATAAGAACATAAGAGAACATAAGAGAAGCCAATGTTGAATCAGGCCAATGGCCCATCTAGTCCAACACTGTGTCACACAGCGGCCAAAATATACCAGGTGCCATCAGGAGGTCCAGCAGTGGGGCCAGGACACTAGAAGCCCCCTCCCACTGCTGCCCCTCCAGCACCAAGAACAGAGTGCATCACCTGCCCCAGACTGAGAGTTCCCATCTATACCCTGTGGCTCAGAGCCACTGATGGACTTCTGCTCCATATGTTTATCTAAGGATAATATAAACTTTATAAAGGACACAAACACAAAGGGTTTTCTTCTTTACTTAAAATAAAAACATGCTTAAAACATTAGCCCTCTTGCAATATTTTGTTTATTTGACAGTGTCTGGTAACTGACCCCTCTGGCTCTGAACGATTGCCTCAAAATGCCTGTGCTGTTGCAATCTTGAGTGTGCCGTTCAGGTGTGCATCTGTAAGCTGCAAACCTACGATGATACGGCAGCAGCAGAACTGGAAGCAGAAGCAGAAGACGGCCAGTTCCACGGCGGGCCTGATATAGAAGCCCTCCAGGGGCCTGATCCAGCCCACGGGCCGTGTGTTTGACACCCCTGGCTCTAAGTGTTTATGTGCCTTGTTTAATGGTTGATTTTAGTTGTCATTTTAAAAGCTTGTTTTGGTCATTAGATGTTTTGGGGACTTGAAGTTGGGTGGGAAAGCCGCATAAAAGTGTTGTAAATAAATGAACAAGCAAACAGGGAGGCCCCCCCCCCGCCTTGGTGAGGAGGCCCCTGGGAACCCCCAGTGGAGTCCCCCCCCAGGCTCATCCCTGACTCACGGCCCCTTGGTGTCGTTGGGCCGGCTGCTCAGCGGCCCCTCCTCTTATCCCGCTACACTGGCAGCACGCCACATGAACACGGGTGAATCAGGCCCGTGGTCCATCAGGGCTAGTATTGTCTACTCAGACTGGCAGCACCTCTCCAGGGTCTCAGAAGAAGAGAGAAGAGACTGCATTTATCCCTCGCCCTTCACTACCCAAAGGAATCTCAGAGCGGCTGACAAACTCCTTCCCCTTCCCCTCCCCACAACAGACACCCTGTGAGGTAGAAGAAGAGAGAAGAGATTGGATTTATATCCCGCCCTTCACTACTCAAAGGAGCCTCAGTGCGGTTTACAATCTCCTTTCCCTTCCCCTCCCCACAACAGACACCCTGGGAGGGAGGTGGGGCTGAGAGAGCTCTCTCAAGAACTGCTCCTGAGAGAACAGCTCTGAAAGAAGAAGAAGAGAAGAGATTGGATTTATCCCCTGCCCTTCACTACCCAAAGGAGTCTCAGAGCGGCTTGCAAACTCCTTTCCCTTCCCCTCCCCACAACAGACACCCTGTGAGATAAGAGAGAAGAGACTGGATTTATACCGCGCCCTTCACTACCCAAAGGAGTCTCAGAGCGGCTGCAAAAAGTTAATCCAGAGGTGGGTGGGGCTGAGAGAGCTCTTGACAGAAACGGCTCTTTTTCAAGAACAGCTTTTGTCAGAGCTTGTGACTGACCCAAGGTCACACCAGCAGGTGCGAGTGGAGGAGTGGGGAATCAAACCCGGTTCTCCCAGATAAGAGTCCGTGCACTTAACTGCCACACCAAACTGGCTTTCAGGCAGAGGGCTTTCACATCACCTATTACCCATTTTGTTGTTGTTGTTGTTGTTACTGGAAATGCCAGGGATTGAACCTGGGACCTCCTGCATGCCAAGCAGAGGCTCTGCCACTGAGCCACGGTCCCTCCCTCTGTGCCTGCAAAGGACCCAAGGAAGGCCAAGGCTTGGTAGTTGCGGCCCCCTGGGGAGGGCAAGGGAGAGCTAGCTGGGCCCTGCCCTGCCCGCCCCTTCCTATGCTCCTGAGGTCACCCTGACAAAAATGTCCAGGGTGTTCAGGGGTGGCTCACCCCAACAGGCAAAGTTGGATGCCAGCTTCAGGTCTATGGCAAATTTAGAGACTGGCGGTCTTGAAGTAGCGGCTAGAGAAACCCTTGTCAGGGATGCTCTAGCCTCTAACCCTGCATTGAGCAGGGGGTTGGACTAGATGGCCTCTAGGGCCCCTTCCAACTCTGTGTGATTCTGTGAATCTGTGATGAAGATGCAGCATTAATTCTGGGTCTGTGCAAAGTGCATTGATGGATTGATTAACTTTATTTATATTCTGCCTTTCTTCCCCCAGTGAGGACCCAGAGTGGCATACGTCATTCTCCTCTCCTCCCATTTTATCTTCACAGCAGCCCTGCGAGGGAGGTTAGGCTGAGAGAGCGTGACTGGCCCAAGGCACAAGTGGGGATTCGAACCTGACTCTCCAAGATACTAATCCGGCATGCCTAACCACTACACCACACTGGCATTGGCACCGATTCACAACGAACTTATCTTGCCTATTAAGAACTAATTAAATGTACAGTCTCTCTCTCTCTCTCTCTCTCTCTCTCTCTCTCTCTCTCTCTCTCTCTCTCTCTCTCTCTCTCTGTACAGTAGGGTGTAACCTGACATCAGCAACCTGGAAACTTCACAGTGGTGCCAGTTTGGTGTCGGAGAGCCAGTTTGGTGTAGTGGTTAAGTGCGCAGACTCTAATTTGGGACAACCGGGTTTGATTTTCCACTCGCACCTGCTGGATGACCTTGGGCAAGCCATAGTTCTCTCAGAGCTGTCTTTGAAAAAGAGCCATTTCTGTCAGAGCTCTCTCAGCCCCACTGACTCCACAGGGTATCTGTTGTGGGGAGGGAGAGGGAAAGGAGATTTTAAGCCGCTCTGAGACTCCTTTGGGTGGTGAAGGGCGGGGTATAAATCCAATCTCCTCCTCCTCCTGTTCTTCTTCTTCTTCTTCTTTTTATCCATGCATGATCTTTAATGTAGTTACCGCAGTTTTAAAGAGACGCTTGGGGTCCCAAATTAAAGAACAGATTGTGTACGTTTTCAGAAAAACTGCAATGGCATATCTTCCAAATCAGACAAATGTGACAAAAGAAGAAATAAAATTAACTGAAACAGGCTGCCGGCTTTGAAATATCTAAGTGAATGTCTCTCTGGCTTCAGCCGGCTGAAATAAAGCTTCCTCGGCCACGGACTTGGGTACTGCCATGTTATGGAATGTTCATAAGTATCCCAACTTCTCAGAAATCGAGCAAAGCATTAACGACAACTAGACCAAGCATGTCACCAGGAAGGGCTCCAACAGAAACAGGCAACACAACCAAAGTGCTGACCAGCCATTAGGCTGCATGTGTGAATGCTGTGCAGTAACAGAATGTGTGCGAACAGGGCGGGTTAAGTAGTCTGTGTCTAGGCATATTGCCCATGGTTGGGAGCGTGGATGTGTGAGTGACAGCCAGCTGGCCAATGAGGCCCTTTCTTGCATTTCTGCGTGCCCCCAAGCCCTCTGCAAGACTGAGCCTGCAACAGCTACTCATGAGGAAGACATGGATCCAATTAAGCCCTTCCTGGGCGGATGCTCCACCAGTCTTAAGTTTTGGTGTCGTGGTGAAGTGCGTGGACTCTAATCTGGGAGAACCGGGTTTGATTCCCCACTTCTCCACATGCAGCCTGCTGGATGACCTTGGGCCAGTCACAAGTCCTCTCGGAGCCGTTCTCTCAAGAGCAGTCCTTGAAAGAGCTCTCTTGGCCCCACTGACCTCGCAGGGTGTCTGTTGTGGGGAGGGGAAGGGAAAGGAGTTTGTAAGCCGCTCTGAGATGCCTTTGGGCAGTGAAGGGCAGGGTATAAATCCAATCTCTTCTTCTTCTTAACTTCTGAGACGGTAAGGTAAAGGTAAAGGTCCCCTTCCTCGAAAGCCAGTCGAACCCGACTCTAGGGTTGCGGTGCTCATCTCCGTTTCAAAGCCGAAGAGCCAGCGCTGTCCGAAGACATTTCTGTGGTCATGTGGCCAGCATGACTAAACACCAAGGCGCACGGAACGCTGTGACCTTCCCACCGAAGTGGTACCTATTTATCTACTTGCAAGTTCTTGCTTTCGAACTGCTAGGTTGGCAGGAGCTACACTTTTGCAATTCTTGTTGAGGTTTTTTTTAAAAAAAATTCATAGTCTTCTGGCGCTGAGTTCCGATCTGATAAAACTGCAAAAAGCAGAAAAACAAGACGGAGAGACCGGCAGACGAGGGTCCACCCGCACACGGGAAGTTGGCTTCCTCCTAGCCTGCCGAATGGGTATATGTACTGACTCCTGCCCTGTGAACTCAGCCTGGATGGTGCAAGAGACGATGCCAGTCTCTCTTGGGCCAGGGCACTCTCCATGCTCCTGTGACGATGCCAGCTTCCCTCTGCCCTGCACCAGCTTGCGGCCTGATAGAACGTGAACATGCCCTCAGGAGCCTGCGACATTCCACGCATGCCTGCACTCACCTCCAGGGCAGGCCTTGCCAACACAAACAAGGTGTGCCAGCATCTGCCTGCTCGTGCTGCTGGCCCTGGCGGCCCTTGGCAGGGGGTGTCCCATGCACTGCCAAGCTCTTTTGTGGAAGGGGGCAAGGGAAGGGCTGTGGCTCAGGGGAAGAGCCTCTGCTTGGCATGCAGAAGGTCCCAGGTTCAATCCCCGGCATCCTCAGTTAAAAAGGACCAGGCAGGAGGGGATGGGAAAGACCACAGCCTGAGACCTTGGAGAAGTGTAAAGAGGGTCCCTGGCTCAGTGGAAGAGCCTCTGCTTGGCACACAGAAGGTCCCAGGTTCAATCCCCACCATCTCCAATTAAAAGGATTGGGCAGGAGGTGATGGGAAAGACCTCAGCCAGAGATCCTGGAGAGCGGCTGCCAGTCTGAGCAGGCAATACTCAATGGACCGACGATCTGATGCCATAAAAGGCAATTTCACGCTTTCTTGTTTTCATCCGGCAGGATGGGGTGTGCCCAGAAGAGGTGATGGGCTGCTGCGTTATTGTGGGCAATGCAAAACCAAGGGCTAGGGTTGCCACATCCCGGATGGGAAATTCCTGGAGATTTGGGGGCGGAGCCTGGGGCGGGGAATGTTTGGGGAGGGGAGGGGTTTCGGTGGGCTATCATGCTGTCGGGTTCACCCTCCGAGGCAGCCATTTTCTCCAGGGGGGCTGATCTCTGTCATCTGGAGATTCGCTGTAACTCTGGAAGATCCCCAGGCCCTACCTGGAGGTTGGGAACCCTACAGAGGGCAAACTGCTGCTTCAGCACAGAATTGGGGCTCTGAGATTTTCAGACTGTCTACGTAAAAATAAAGTTTGTCATCTTCTTGGTATGAAGTCCCTTCTCCCCCCCAGCTTTCCTTTCGAAGACTCACGGATTGCCATATCTGGAATCGGAAGACCTCCCTCCCATGTCCTAAAGACTAAAGACCAGGGGTCATTTCGTAAAAAGAGAATGGCAGGAGCTCACTGGCATATGCCACACTCCCTTGCAAGCATGCCTGGGTTCCCTGCCTGATTTTCTCCAGGTGGCCCAGGAGAAGATTGGGCAGGGAACCCAGGCATGTTTAGAATGCCTTTCTCTCCCTTCTGCATGTGGGAAAGGGAAAGAAAGGCATTTAAATCCCACCCGAGGCTCTCTGCAAAAGCAGAGAGGATCAGGGGGAGAGGCAGGTATTTAAATCCCCCCCTACCCGAGTCTCTCCGTGGGTGGGGTAGGTGGGGCTTGGGCTCCTTACTGCTGGAGTGCTGCTCCGGGGTGCTCCAGCAGCAAATGACCCCTGCTAAAGACTCAGGAGCAGTAGGGCCTGGAGGGAGAATTGCCTGCCCCACGGCATGTGTGACTTAAGGTGCCAAACATTTAACATGCCCCACCCTGCAGTGAACCTCCTCTCTCTGGGTGGCATTAGGGTGGGGTGTGCGTGAATCGGCTGCCTTCTGCACACGCAACCCCCTTGCAGTCCCCTCTTGCAGCACAACTTTGACCCCAGGTTGCATGCCCCACATGGATCATGAGCGGCAGTCGCCAGGGAAAGCGAAATCTCTTCAGCTGGCCCTGTCCTTCTGTGCCGTGAGAGGTGGGAGGCACTCTGCATATGTTCAGGAGCACTCTGTCCTTGCTTACTATGTTTCAGACCTTTGCCTTAGAAAACCAGTTCTGGGTAACCCATCAGCCCCAAGGGGCCTGGCCTGAAGAAGACATCCTGGAAGCTGGGGGACTCCTGGCTTCAGCCTCTTCCCGCATCTGTAATGATCCTGGCCGGGGCCAGATGGTGCCATCTCCCTGCGCAGTCTCCCGGAACAGGCCCCCGGAGGCCCTCAAAGGCTCTCATCAAAATGCTAATGTGCCGGGGGGGGATCCCCCAGGCTTGCCACTGCCTCCTCCTCCGCCTCCTCCTCCTCTCCCCTCACTCTGCCAAGACCGTGCCTGCCTCTGGGGCAGTTCTGTTGGCCCTGTGTCTTGAGTTCGGCCCCTGGTTCCTCTGGCTCCAGCAAGGGGGCATCAGGACATGAGAACACAAGAGACATTCTGGTGGGCGGCCGTGCTGCTCTGAAGCAGTGGAACAAAGCTTTGGAGTCCAGCGGCAACTTTAAAACCAACAGAGTTGCATTCGAGGAATATGCTTTCCTGGGCAGGCACAAGCTCATACCCAGAATTAAACTTTGTGGGTCTTAAAGGTGCCAAGACTGGACTCCAAAACTTTGCTCATTAGGACACAAGGAGAGCCCTGCTGGGTCAGATGCCTGGTCCATCTAGTCCAGCATCCCGATCAGAGGATGGGGTGATCCCTCCCAACCCCCACCTCAAATTCCATCCATCCATCCATCCATCCATCCATCCATCCATCCATCCATCCATCCATCCATCCATCCATCCACCCCACCCTGTATGTCGGTGTTCTATTTCCACTGACCCACCTCCATCATGTCATGACCAATGGTGTCGTGGTTAAGTGCGCGGACTTTAATCTGGGAGAACTGGGTTTGATTCCCCACTCCTCCACTCGCAGCTGCTGGATGACCTTGGGTCAGTCACAAGTTCTCTCAGAGCTGTCCTTGAAAAAGAGCAGTTTCTGTCAGAGCTCTGCCACAGGAGGTGGTGGCAGCTACAAGCATGGACAGTTTCAAGAGGGAATTAGATAAACATCTGGAGCAGAAGTCCATCAGTGGCTATTAGCCACAGGGTATAGATGGGAACTCTCAGTCTGGGGCAGGTGATGCACTCTATTCTTGGTGCTGGAGGGGGCAGCAGTGGGAGGGCATCTAGTGTCCTGGCCCCACTGCTGGACCTCCTGATGGCACCTGGTATATTTTGGCCACTGTGTGACAGACTAGATGGGCCACTGGCCTGATTCAACATTGGCTTCTCTTATGTTCTTATGTTTATGTTCTCTCTGTCTGGGTGTCTGTTGTGGGGAGGGGAAGAGAAAGGAGAGTTTGTCAGCCGCTTTGAGACTCCCTTGGGTAGTGAAGGGTGGGGTATAAATTCAGTCTCCTCCTCCTCTTCTTCATCTTCTTCTTTGTCTTTTTCTTCTTCTAAGCTGTGGAGTCTTGTGAGCAAAACTTCTACTTTGCGAGCTACCGGCATTTAAGTTGTGAGCCAGCGATTTGGCTGCTGCATAAATTACTTTGCTCTGGAGCCACATCCTTCCTGAGCTAAGACAAAAACATGTGAGCTGGAGACTTAAAAAACTGTGAGCCAGCTCACACTCAGCTTAGAGGGAACACTGGTCATGACTACACTTGCACAATGTCCCTGCGCCTGAGTCACTTGGAGCGTCGCTGCCCACTTGGACTGAGCGGAGCAGCCGGGACCAGTCAAGGACATGTTTTGGAATCCACCGTCCTAAGTCAAAACGTCACCCTCAGAATCTGAAATCCAAATCCAGCCTTCACAATTCTAATATCAAAATTGGATGTTTTCTTGAGTTTGGGTTTTTATGGCTGATCGCCTGCAGAGCAAGATTTCAGCTTTGCTGCAGATCTCTTGGTGCTGGGAAAAGGTCCTGGGGTGAATCCTCAGCTCCCTCCGCAGGGGTTTGGTGTAGTGGTCAAGTGTGTGGACTCTAATCTGGGAGAACTGGGTTTGATTCCCCACTCTTCCACTTGCACCTGCTGGATGACCTTGGACAAGCCATAGTTCTGTCAGAGCTGTTCTTGAAAAAGAGCCATTTCTGTCAGAGCTGTCTCAGCCCTATGTACCTCACAGGGTGTCTGTTGTGGAGAAGGGAAGGGAAGGGAAGGGAAGGGAAGGGAAGGGAAGGGAAGGGAGTTTGTAAGCCGCTCTGAGACACCTTTGGGTTGTGAAGGGTGGGGTAGAAATCCAATCTCCTTTTCAAGAGCCAGTTTGGTGTAGTGGTTAAGTTGTGTGGACTCTAATCCGGGAGAACCGGGTTTGATTCCCCACTCCTCCACTTGCACCTGCTGATGTGACCTTGGGTCAGTCACAAGCTCTGGCACAGCTGTTCTTGAAAAAGAGCAGTTTCTGTCAGAAGTTCTCTCAGCCCCACCTCCCTCACAGGGTGTCTGTTGCG